>OW387023.1:46101232-47363635 GCA_936439885.1 Nowickia ferox | reverse complement strand
GAATTACTGTGAAGGGATTTTAGTAATATGCAAGAAAAATTGCACTAATATTATTAAAGTTAGTGCTAATGTAATAAATTTGCATTTGCATTGATTTGGTTTATTGTGGGAAAATGGTCAATGCATTTGCTTATTTAATGCAATAGTCCCAGATCTGCATACAACAAAAAGAAAATGTATGGATAGACAAAACCAAAGTAAATTTATTAATTGATAAACCTTTAATATGTGAAATAAGTATAATAAAGAATACATATGGTACTTTAATAATTAAATATAATTATTTTTAAATGTTTTGTAACACATTTTTTAAGTAAAAATTTATTTAAACTTTTTCACATACGTTTTCAGTATACATAATTGTGTATAACAAAGCAAAACAAAACAAAATGGCGTACAAAAATTGTAAACAACTTTTGACATTCAGGCATTCACACTACACGAGAAAAAAATTAATCACCTGAGTACTTGCATATACTTTATATAAATTTACTTTGGCAAAAGCAATCATGTTGTTTTTGTATTGTTATAATTGTTGTGTCGTAATAGTACTACCTGCAAATAAAACGCCTTGTGACAAGAAGCTTCAGAATTGATAACTGAATTGTGGTGATGCCAACTCTAAGAGTTGGTATATTTATGTTTTTTTAGCGATTCTATTTTTTTGTTATTAATTCATCAAAATGCAAAACACCAACTGCCATATTCATAAAAAATATTTCAGGTATTAAGCGCTTATTTGACGTATTTCTATGAGAAATTTGTCAAATAAACCTGTAGTAAACATAAAATATTTTTTAAGAATACGGCCGCAAAAATTTAATGTATTTTGTAAATTATGTATTTGAATTGCATGAACTTGCATGTCATGTATTTAAAATGCAAAATATAAAATACTTCTACGACATGTATTTAAAATACAAATACAAAATACGTATTTGTATTTTAAATACGTATTTCAAATACTGCCCAACCCTGCTCATATAAAAAGAACTTCGAAAAAAATTGTAAACAGCTTACACATGCATATGGCTTTAAAATTAAAAATATAATCTGTGGTTTCAGTAGTAAAGCAGCTCTGGGCGAGTCAACATCAAGCGTCGTTGGCAATTATCTCTTAAGTGCAACCAGGCCACTGTTGTTCATTGGCCTTCGAGAGTTTTGCGTCTCAATCTCACTGGTTGACTGATCTGCCACGGATAATCATATATTCTTGCGGTTCTTTTGTGGAATTTCTTTAACAACCACGTTGCTACTTCCTATGTGAAGGCATAGGTCGTGTACAGTCAGGCACAAAGCCTTTTTAAAAAACTGTTAATAACATCTTGGGCATATGGTCTAGCTACCACGCCCATATTTGTGCAACAATACTTTGCAAATTTACTTTGTAAAGTATTTCTTAAATAAATAAATATATAAATAATCTTTGGTTTATATTTCATAAAATTACTAATTGTGTTTTCTTTTTCGCATAAAACCTAAACAAGTCGTATAAAAATATATAAAATAAATAATGAATGTGGTGTTAGTGTCCATGGTGCATCAAAACAATGAATCCGCGAAAGCAAATTACAGAGGAGGATTTTGCGAAATCACTCAAATCCTTTGGATATCAACGACGCCATGTAAGTACACAAACATAACTACTTATTTACATACATATGTAAATACGTACATATATACTTTTAATGAACATTTTATATGTTAAAATTATTTAGGTTTTTACAGTATTACCGAATTAACAAGGATCCATTTCATGACGTTTTAAATTGTGTAAAGTTTAGGCTGCCCGATTCTTCCATACCGAAAAAAATACAGCTTGCTGCCACATTGAGATTTTTGGCAGAAGGCGGATTTCAACTAGGTGTTGAAAAAGACAGCGATGTGGCTTTGGCTCGGAGCACCACGTGCAAAATTTTGAATCGCATGCTTATTATTTTAGAAAAGCATATTTCTCCTAGGTGGATTAAATTAATCATGACGGACTATGATCGTAAATTGTCTAAGCGTCATTTTATGCAAAAATTTGGTATACCCGGTGTAATAGGATGCGTTGACGGCACTCATGTGGAAATTATTAAGCCGCACAATCGTGCAAACCTGTTCTATAACAGAAAAGGTTACTACGGCATAAATGGTATGGTTGTGAGTATTTCCAAGTTATTATAGAATAAAGCGTTATATTTCTTTACTATTTTTTTATAGACCCGAGTCTAGTTACAATTCCCTAATTTGGAGCGTCAGTAAAGCTTGCAGTTACTTTTCCCCTTGCTATGACAATGGAGAAAGAGGCAACTGGTTGTTGGGTGACGCGGGCTATGCTCTTCAACCGCTTTTACTAACTCCTTATAGGGATCCTCAGGCTGGTATACATCAACACAAATTTAATGAAAGACATGCATCAGCACGGAATGTAGTTGAAAGAACTATTGGTGAGTTGAAAAGCCGCTTTCGATGCTCGCTCACATCCTTCCATATCAGCTCCTAAAATAATTTCGAATTATAAACGTATGCTGTGCACTGCATAATATTTGCAGACATTTTAATGTACAAGATATGGAAGAAATAAACTTTAGAAATTAAAATGATACCGATGATTTGGATGAATTAATAACTGATTCCGTAGCCGCCTCAATAAGAGATGATATCGCGAATCGACTTTAGTTATTAACATATCAAATATAAATTTTTTATATAATTTTATTATTTAATAATATAAATTTTGTATTAATCATATAACATTTTTAGTTCATTAAAAAAAACAAAAAGAAATCAACAGAAGATTCTACTTAAAATAACATTACATAGTGAGATCAATGAAAATTAATTATTCAGTTCAATTATTAAAAAAAAGAAACCACTTCAATTGTACATAAATAGGTTTTAAGCTTCAAATTCGTCCATTTTCCAAATCAAATTCGGGTTTTTAAAAAACAAATTCAAAATTTTCCAAATTAAATTGATTATTTTACAAATCAAGTTCAGCATTTTTTAATCCAAATTCTGCATTTTAAAATTTAAAATCAAGCCCTTTCAGAGGAATGTGATTGAAAAAAGGCAGATTTTGTTTGATTTTCAAAGTGACGAATTTGGTTTTAAAATGCTGAATTTGATTTGTAATATACTCAATTTGATTTAGAAAATTTTTAATTTGTTTTTTAAAAACCCGAATTTGATTTGGAAATGTATGAATTTGAAGTTAAGAACCTATGTACATATATACAAGTAAGGCACACAACTATGAAACAAATTTTTGCCTATGGTAATTGATCTTTAATTCCTCTAGCTCTAATTGGTTTTTTTTTTTAATTTTAATGTCTTCCTCTCTTAGCTGCTCCATTCGAAAATAGTGTTTCCCCTTTTCTTTGATGTGGTTTTGAATGCTTTTTCTGATTACATTGAGATCACGATTAGTGTCCTTAAGCTCTCGTTTTAAATCTTTTGTGCACTTTATATGAGCTGTCATTGTACTTTTCTGTGAGCTGTTGCGCAATTGATCCCATAGCATTAGTCTGAGCTTACATACACTCTTTCATAGTGTCATTACAACTCTCTCTGACGTTTTGGAGTCGAAGTCGCAGCGTTGCTAGTGGAAGCAGTCTTACTGGTAGAAGCAGCCTTGCTGCTGGAAGCATCCTTACTAGTGGAAGCCTCCAAACTATTATGTGCGATTTTTCGTCTCACTAATGCCTTCCAATCCATCCAAACCTGTAAAGAAATTGTCAGTTACTAAAAAGCAGTTAATTTTATTTGAATAATTTACGTAAAAAACCAATCTTTTTGTTAAAAAAAAAGTCATGAAAAATCGAAAACGTAAAAAATTGTTCATATCCATTGCTTTATCGCAAACCCACATGTAATAGAAACAAAATGAGATATCGGTCATAAAAATCGATTGAGTCTTTTCGAATTTATTCAAAATTCAGAGAGTTCACACATTTTCACAAAATTTAAGTTTTTTGTTTGATATACATACAATTGAGTTGTTATTGTTCTTCTTTCGATTGATTGAATTTTGAAAATATTTTCTCCATGATATATACAAATTTTGACACGAAGATGCATTACATAGTAACATTCGTGTATTTCTTTTCTTGGCAAAACCGTACCTACAATACTGATTCTATTCTTCGGAAACACACTTGAATTGGGTGTATTAAACAATCGAAAATTAATATTTTATTAATTAAATTTATTATAAGAAACAAAATAAGAAAATCAATAAATAAATATTTTATTTAAATAACTTTTTTTTATTATAAGCTACAGTCTTGAATTTTCTGTAGAAAATGGTAAAGACAAAAAGTGACTATACTACTACCTCTGTCTTTCGCACAGCTGAATTAAGACATTGCAAAGTAAACTTTCCGTGTGGAAAGTGGTATTTCTGTTTTTCTCCCAGCTGAATTAAGACTTGCAAAGTAAGCTTTGCGTGTCTAAAAAGGGTGTAACTAAAACAAAAACAACTGGACGTATTCATGTGTGAATAAAGTAACCAAAGCGGTAACATTGGTTGTGATGTTTTAACAGTTTGTTTTAGTTGCTGGTTGAAGCAAGACGGTTTTTCGGATTACGAGTTTTTTCATTTACGAGATTTGTACCACAGTCGTGCTTAATTTTATTTCATAAAACTACAACCTATCACTTTTATTGTTGTTAAACGTATGTAGATATGTATGTACAATTGTGTTTATGCCGGTGAAAGCTGTTTGTTAATTGCTTATAGTCAGCCGTTGGTATTTAAAAATAAACTAGTTTTGTTTTCTTTATCGGTCGGTGGTCGACGTGAAATAAGAACTTTAAAAACGAGTATTAATTGTGTTTTGCTTAAACTTAATTTCAATAACTGTGTGAACATATTTGTCAACCTCCACTATTATTATTGGTTGCAGATTTTATGTTATGTGTGAGTGAATAATAAAAGCAGTAAGTGGAAAGCTTTGTGACATCTGTATTTTCTTATGCTACAACTGCTCTTAAAAACTTGTGTACTTATGATTTCTTAAGCATATAGTACACGGCATGTAAAAAGCCACATGCGTATGTGGTGATGACATCACTAGAATTTTCAGCATGTTCGTTGCATTTTTTAAAATTACTAGTAGTGGCTACATGCGGTAAAATTTTTATAGTATTTTTGTTCCAAAACACAAATGTGGAACATGTAGCCGAATCGAAGACGTTTTCTGAGGCAGCACATCTGCAAGCATGTGCTAGTACACGACATGTAGCGAATATAGCATCGTGCTGACGTCAAAATTAGGTCAGAACCACATGCGCATGTGTTTTTTTACATGCCGTGTGCTGTAGGCTTTAGTAAAATAGTAGTACTCAAAGCATATTTATATAAAGTATATGCAGGTCTACAACAACTAAGAAAGTACAAAAACAACAGGCGATTTGTTTGTGTAAGAATAATGGATGAATGTCAAAAATAGATGAATACAACCAGACCTCGGCAACTTGCATTACTTTTGCATAAGCACTGATTGAAAAACAAAAATTTTAGTGCAAATTTAAATTTGATACTTGTAGTGCACTATTTTTTTCACTTCAATAAAATCTGTAATGGATTAATATTGCATTAGCAGCTAATTGAATAGCGAAAATGCACTGATTTTGTATTGATGTGCTAAGTCATCATGAAGTACTGCAATATTATTGCATTACCAAATGTACACAGTAATATTGAATAAAACGTTAACCTATTTTATCAGATAGCATAAATAATCAAATAAAAAATACAGTAAAGTTCATTGAGGGCACCTTTATAAGTACGTACATACAAATTAACGAAAAGAAACATTTTCAATATAAATACAAACTAGATTACAGAACCAATTTAAAAAAAAAATTAAAAAGTTTCATACTTCAAGTACGTTGCATCTCTAGCTTATTTGAAAAACAGTGCAATTGACAAAAGATTAGAACTTAGGTTTTCGTTTATTGTAAAGTTATATCTTAAAAAATGGTGATTTTATAAACGAAAAATTCTACCGCTTGAAACAATTTCATCAAGTTTTGTCTTTCTCTCGAAAAATTATAAAAAACGTAGTGATATGATTTTTCCTCTTGGATGACGATATGTACATAGGAAAAAATTTACATATTTATGTATGTACGTATGTTTTTATATATGTACACATTTAGGTTGTATTTTGCACTATAATGTATTAAACACATTCACCGCAGCAGGCTACACGAACACATGACTTCAAATGCCGCTAGGAGCATTTGTCGCCTCTTAGCCAGCTATATTTAAGTATAAATGCATAGTTCAGTATTGCCACCTTCAAATATTTCGCATTTATAAAAATTAAATTACTCTTTCAAAATGTACTTGTATGACGTAAAAGTATAAAAGTGAATCAATTTATGCTTTACATCAATTTGTGGATATTGTTTCTGTTAAATAATATGAAATAATTGTACGATAACATTTATTCAACATTTTGTATTATACTTGCAACACTGAATTTTCTCATTGTAGCAAAAGAAATAGAAATTAGTTTAATTGGACTACAACGACAAAATCAGCATAGACAACAACCTGCCGCCATGTTGCCTTGCTGTCTTCAAAAGAATCAATCCCATACAGGGTTGCCACTCAAAATTTCTTTTTCCTACCAAATTTAATTTCAAAAACTACCAAATGGCATGTTAACCTACCAAAAAATCAAATAAGCAGTTATAAAAAAATTAGATTTATTAAAAAAAAAAAACAAAACAAATTTATTTTTTTAAACAAACACAACCCCGCAAAGCGATTAGCTTGTCTGCAGAAAACACCCAGGGTCTAAGGCGGGAATCGAACCCACGACCTCTGGACTGAGAGGTTAGCATTGCTACCACTCAGCCACAGGGGCACCCTACATAACAATGTTAATATGTATCTTTATAAAAATAAATAACAATTCATTTGTAAAAGAAACAAAATCTTAAGTAAAAAATAAATAAGACTTCATTTGTAAAAGTAAAAATCTTAAGTGTGTATTTGGGAAAAGGTTTATTTTTTAAAGTCTCTTTTTGCTGACCATATATAGTGCGAATCAGTCTTATTTATTTCCTTGCACATCATAATATTATTTAAGGAACATAGTTCGAGTCTGTTTCGAAGTTTGGTTTTTACTAACGCAAGTGTTGAAAATTTTCATTCTGCAGCTGCTGAACTATGTGGTAAAGACAATAAATTGAAAACAAAATTAACTAGATCGCTAAACATATTTTCATTAAGCCCATTTTTAATTTTGCCAACCTTTTCCCAAAAAAACATTAATATCCATTTCATCATTCAAGTTGTGGTCACTAACTCTTAGTAAATTCCACTGCGATACAATTTTATAGGTATCACAATCTAATAATTTATCGAACTCTGATATCAAAGGCAGAAATGATTTGTCATTTGCAGATAAAGTTTCTGGAGGTGTTATTAATTACAAAAATTGCAAGTCAGATCTGTCAAAGTCAAATCTTTTTTTAAGCTGATTTAAAAATTCAATGTAAAACTGCACTATATTTGTTTTAACTGCAAGTATTTCATCATTATCAAAATTATATTTTAAAAAAGCTTCTGCTTTTGCTCCGATAAATATGCTCCCAGTTTCTAAATGTGTATTTTTATTTTCATAATCGATATTAAAATGTTTGTCAATATATTTCTTTTGGACAAAGTTGCTCAAAATTAAAATAAAAGTTGTTTTTATACTGCTGTATAAATATGGCAATCTGCTTCTTTCGCTTTGGAACTCTTTGTTGAGATTATTTATTATAGGCAAAATGTAGGATAAAAGTAAAAAGTAAATATTACTTAAAACTGAAATTGAAAAAAAACTACCAAATTCACGACACAACCTACCAAGTCATTTCAAAACTACCAAATTTGGTAATTTTGGCATCTGGTAGCCTGCTGTGGCGAATGTGTTTAATGCATAATGCAATAATACTCTTCATAATGGCGGTATACGATGTTTGATGCAAATTTTCGTGCGTTAGTGCAAATGCAAAATATCGTAGCTTTTCTTTGGATTGTGTATGTATTTTGTTGTTGGATTTTAAAGAAAAGCTACGATATCTTGCATTTGCGCTAACGCACGAAAATTTACATCAAACATCGAATACCGCCAATGTGTGTAATATTCACGCATTACTTTGAAGGGATTTTAGTTTAATGAAAAAAAAAAACATGCACTAATATTATCAAAGTTAGTGCTAATGTAATAAATTTGCATTTGCATTGATTTGGTTTAGTGTGGGAAAATGGTCAATGCATTTGGTTATTTAATGCAATAGTCCCAGATCTGCATACAACAAACAGAAAATGTATGGATAGACAAAACCAAAGTAAATTTATTAATTGATAAACCTTTAATATGTGAAATAAGTATAATAAAAGATACATATGTACTTTAATAATAAATATAATTATTTTTAAAAGTTTTTTAACACATTTTTTAAGTAAAAATTTACCTAAACTTTTTCACATACGTTTCCAGTATACACAATTGCGTATAACAAAGCAAAACAAAACAAAATGGCGTAGGAAAATTGTAAACAACTTTTGACATTCAGGCATTCACACTAAACGAGAAAAAAAATTAATCACCTGAGTACTTGCATATACTTTATATAAATTTGGTAGTACTCAGGGTTTGAATTTGCTTAACTATTTTCAAGCAATTCATTTTTGCTGAACTAAAACTAATGCAAATGAATCAGCAGCAGCAATCAGAATCAGCATAGATACGTGTTTATTAAGTTAAACAGGATTATACATAACTAATAGACAGTATCATAGAATCCAAATAATTTATATTTTCGCTGTCGACAAAAAGCAAATATATTGCTGCCAATATAATATTAAATGTGAAATGAATGATAGTTTAAAATTTTTTGATATATTTAACATAAACAACATCTCAAAATTCGTGCACCGAAATCAATTGATTGACCGAAATATGGACATATGTATGTATGTATGCTTGTATTTATACTTGAACATCAGCTGCTTATGACTGCTGCAGTTTCCAAAATAACCAATGCTGAGTACACATCTGGCATTTAATGTATTGTCATTTTCAAAATGTGTGCAACGCCGTTCACATGTTTTTTATATGGAAAACAATCCCACACAACGGCAAATATTTTAAATGACAAACGTTGCCACTTCTGAACATGTACTAGTGCGATGTCCCAAAATGCCATAGTGTATACTCGGCAACATTTGTTGCCTTTGTCGTCATGTAGCCGGTAGCCTGCAGGTGTAAACATGTTTAATACATAAAAAAAAGTACTTAATTAAGAATGTATGCACTTACGCATTACAGCCATTGACCACAGAAGCCTACACGACTTCAAATCAACGATTCCAACTTGGTGCTTTTGGCACTATTTTTAGTGCTTTTTGAAGACTCAAAACGACATAGAGCGTTAGTGCCAAACTAAGAAAAAGCACTAAGTAGTGCTTTTAAGAAATTTGTGTATTTCTTAAAATTACTTTAATAAAAGCTTGGTATGTTTAATTTTTCAGAGTAAATCATACCGTTTTCGTCTGTTATCTTTAATTAAAGATGACACTATTGCCGAAATAGAGAATAACTTAGAAAATATTAAACATTTTTAAACTTCAATCATTTGGACCTTCACTCGTTTTTCACGTTAGTGGTTTTTACGCTTTTTAGATATCAAAATTACGCTTTTTAGTGCTTTTTTTAAATTTTGATGTACTTTTAGAGACAAAAATGTTAGCATCACTGCTTCAAATGCCGCTAGTTGGAACTGTCATAGCTACTTAATTATTTTTGAAACGGCAAAGCATTATAAGCATCTGATATTCAAGTATAAATATAAATACATATTTCAGCCAATCAATTTATTTCTCTATATTAATTTTAATATGTTCTGTCTGTTAAATAATATCTAATATATTTTGTAGTATGTTCCCACTATACGTGCTTCGCTCTCTATTCATGCTTCACACCCCGATCATGAGCGAATCAACTTGCTTCGCCTAACAAAATTATGAGAGCGAATCAGTAGATTCAATATGAATCTACTTGCGAAGCTCGCAGCGATGCCACTTTCTGTGTAATAGTGCAAAATCTGTATTATTTAAAGTTCTTTGCACTATTTTTGCACCATACTATTTTATATGTTTTAAAAAGATAACAGCCGACTTAATACAAAATTCTACACACGAAACTTCATGCCTGCGGGAAGTCCCCATGTCTCTAACAAAGTTTATTATAAATATATTAACAAAACAATATTGCTAATAAGTCCCAAATTATTCTAAACATATTTAGAAGATTTGCTAAGAAATTTCTAAGATATTTCCTCTACACTCAGAAAAAAATCCTATGAAATTAATAAGAATAATAATTATTTTAATAGTTTTTTTTCTATTGTTTTCAGTCAATGGGATAAATCACTTTAAATTAATAATATTCAAACTATTGAATCAGTAGTCGGTTTCTACTATTATTTTAATACTATTATAATTTTGAATTAATAGTACACCGAATTATTTTTTAATAGTATGTACTATTATATTTAAAGTGGACCGTATTGATTTAATTCGGCTAACCTCATTAGAAACTAATGGAGCTCCTTTAAAAATAATAAGAAAATCATATTAAAACTCAGCAAAATACTAGTGAAGCCACTATTGTTTTAATAGGATTGCCATATTACTTCAAATGGCGTAAAGCATTATTCAGTTGGACCCTGCAATTTTCAAAAACTTTAATAATTTAATCAAACAAACATTTATTTAAATAACAAAATTATTATATTTATTAAAGTACATTTGATATATAATTTTTTTTTAGCCTGAAAGCCCTTTTTCCATCTTTTAGAAGATGTAAATGAATTGAAGGACCGTCAAATTCTTCGACATCATGTAAAGTAAATGTATTAATGTGTGTATCAGAGCTGTAAATGAATCATTCTTTTTTGATTTTAATTCCTTACGAATTAGCAAATTTTGAATTAATTCTTTTCGCACAAAAATTGAATTGAATTAAATTTGAGTCAATTCAAATGAATTTGGTAAAAATGAATTGCAATTCGTTTTCAATTCAAATGAATTGCAATTCGTTTCTAATTCAAATGAGTTTGTCAAAATGAATTGCAATTAATTTTTTAAATTCATTTGAATTGAATTGATTTTGAATTCATTAAAATGAATTAAAAAAATTAATTGCAATTCAAATGAATGAAATCAAAAATGAGTTGCAATCAATCAAATTCAACAGATCTATTGAAATGAAAAATGGAAATTTCTCCCACCAAAATTAAAATATTCAGTACAAAAATTTAAAAACCTTGTCCTGGATCTGCGCCTGATCAAAGAAAACATGGTGTATAAAGAAAAATTGGAGAGTGATATCGAGTTTTTAAAAGAATTTGTCGTAAAAGTAATCGATAATTAATATGCAAAATTTGTTACTGAGAAAAGTATGGTGAAAACTTAATTAAAATACATCGCATTAATGAAAATATTCACATATTTTATTAAAAAAGATTTTTTTTACTTAGAAATTTTTTTTAATGAAAAAAAAAGAAAACAATTATCCACGGCAAAATAATATTCATTCATTCATTCAAGAACAGCTGACTTTCTTTCATGGTGCTTGTAACGCGTACAAAAGTAGAAAGTAGACCTACTTTTTGCTTTGAACGCGCCTACGCGTTCTGCGCTTTTTGCAATGTAACTTGTCACATACTATTACATTGATTCTACTTTTTTGACAGATGCATAGAAAGCCTAACGCGCAAAAAGCGAGCTAAATACCGCTACCTTTAATCAAAACTATTAAAAATTCCCACATTTTATAATTTTTGGGTATTAAATCTCCGATCATTAACGGTAAATAGTTTACAAAAGTCATAGTTTCACGCGCGGTCATTTTTAAATTACATAATTTTAATGTAGACAAAACAAAAGGTGGAGCAATGTTTCCAATTTCTGTTTCTCCATATTCCAACATTTGTTTTCTATAGTTTAAAATATCTAGTGTTATTAATTTAGATTTTTGTATATAGTGCACCAATATTTTTGTAATGTCATATCTACAGACAACTTCAAAGAGATCATGCATTATATCAAAGTAAAAATTATTAGTCACATGAAAAGATTTAATATATTTTAGGGAATTCACAATGAGTATATTAAAATTTTAATGTGGCAACCATTGATTTCTTCGTATTTCGTTTTAAAAAACCCAGCAACAAATACATACATATATTGCTTAACTTGGACAGTTGATGTTGTGGAATAGTTGGAAATGTATAATATACACCACAAATTGACTGCTCTTTAGCATGTGAACCAAGAGGATTATCGATACAAAAATCATCAAAAAACAAGATATAAGGAATTGTAAGTTTTCCTTAAAAAATTTCGATTTTTTTCCAAATAGTTCCATTTATTAAGTTACCATAACTACCCGGAGCACATTTGTTTAATATTTCAGTATTCTCCAATGTTTGTTGCAATATATTTGCGCTTTCAAAATATTTTTTTATTTGAAATTCAAGGGGCATTATTACACCTGTAACTTTATTAAAATCGATCGTGGGAGAATTATTGACAATAATGATGATGATTAATGACAATAATTTCACAAACTTCTTCATTAATCGTGTAAAACGATGGTTTTTTAAACAATTCTTTCGATTCTAATTCTTGGAGAAATTTGTATTCAGATTTAATAGATTGAAATGGGGCCATAAATTGATCCAAAATATTTGTAGCAAGTAATTTGTTTTGGGAATTTTCAATGAGAGGTAAAATCTTTTTTGATATAATATCAATTATTGGATTAGTTACTACATCTTCTACTTCCTTCATAATTTCTAAAACATTTTTCCTATTGAAATTTTGATGGTTGTGTAAAGATAATGCAAAAGTCAGTCCAGTTAAGTTAGTCGATACAGATGTTAAATGAGCTTCCATAGAAGGTATAGTACAGTTTGTTCTAGTCATATTATTCTGATTATCAAAAAAATTTTCTTTTAATTATTGAATTATTATTTATATTAGTTTTAATAATATGTACCTTGTTTTGGCTTTCTCTACACTCAATTACTGTATTGCCATTATAATTGTTTACATTTTTTTCATGAACCCTAACAATATGTCTTTTAAAAGAATACAAATTTTGAAAGTGCTGAAAACAATCATCCTCTATACATATGAAATTTTTAACATGCTTCAAAATATGAGAAATTTTCATGTGTTTAATTAAAGAGTTGGATGAAAAATAAATTTCGGACTTCTCACAACATAAAAAACATTTAATTTTGACAAAAATTATTACTCTTTTAAAATTTGTAAGATATTGCTTAAGTTGCAATTAATTTTTGTTTTGAAATTGTAGAAAAAAGTTTATATAAAATTGTATACATTTTGTGCTTCTTTAGGATATTCAAAGTTCATTACGTGAAACAGATTGAAAGTAACATCCAAGCATTTAAAAAAAGAATAAAATTTATATAATATACCATCATAGTAACAAAAAAAAACTTTTAAAGTCAGCACTTTCATCTCCAATGACAATCATCACCGGCTGAAAAGTTAATCCTTTTTCCAGATACATTTTTTTAAAAGGTAAATTTTCGACATGTACTGACTGGCAGACAGACAATAAATGATGCAAGCTTCCTGAGATCAATTATTGATGGTTTCCATTTTGTTCTTTTAGTGTCTTTTTTTCCGATTGCAAGTATTGGTGGTTTCAGTACAGCATGAAGAAGTAAAAATAATTTATAATCTCGCGAATCTACGGACCAAAATTTAAAAAATATGTCTTTTTAAAATAAAGTGTGTATGAACTTAATTTCATCAATATTGCTTTCCAATTCTTATATTAATTCAATTGAAGCTTTGTCTTTAAGTTGCTTTAAAAAGTAAGGCACGATTTTAATTGAAAATGATGGCCATAGCGAAAATAATTGAGATGAGTTATCTTTAAAAACAATATTATAATCTATTTCAACTGCAACCTGCAAATAAGTAAAAAAAAAGTTATGAGTATGCGCAACAAATATATCTAATAATTACTTACCAAGGCATGTCCAAGACTATGTTTAAAAAGAGGCCATTTTTTTAATATTGTCTGAGTATCTTCTGTTGTTATATATAGTTGTCTGATGTGCAACAATGAGGTCCATTTAGCTTCTACGGCAGCCCATGGCTCATTATTGTGTGTTAGACAGATAATGTCTTCTGTATTCACAACACTCTCAATGATATTAGTTTCTAATTCTGGTATTGATATACTCGTAGATGAGGAAGGACCTTTAAATTATAGTGTGTTATTGCAAACAATGAGTAGTTTTATATTCATTAATACATACCCTCGCTAATTCATTCATTTGTAACTAAATTGGAATCGATCCATTCCCTGCATGAGTTTAAAACAGACAATGTGCTTGCCTGAAAAATAATAATATAGAACAAAGTTAAGCAACTTGAATTGCAAAAAGACAAAAATAAACATTTGCGTCTTTCCTCCAGATGTTCAAATGATATCTGAAATTTTACCTGGTTCCTAAAAGTGAAATTGGAAATAATTCCTTGATGTCCGATTCTGTGGCAACAAGAAGACTTTCAATATCGAAACCATGATCTATAATTTAAAAAAACTGCATTTAATACCATATTCGGTATAAAATAGTACTTATGGTTATATAAAATAAAACTGCAAATCATTCTTACCAACAATACGCTTGTTAATTTTTTCACACAATCCAAATCGGTGACATATTAAATGCTGAAGATCGTCAAAATCAGTACTTGTCGGCTTGTTCAGAGAAGCATCACCTTTCGGAATGTTTGGAAACTCGTCCAAAATTTCTGTGTTCGTCTCAGGAGGACTTGAACTAATTTCAGCGGGTTCATTGTTAGGATTCATTATTTTATTTTATTTTATTTTAATCGACAATGCTCGCGAGATTTTCTAGAGAATACTTAAATATGCATGAAATGAATATTGATCCTATTGATATATTAAATGCATAGTATATATGGTTGAATTAACACGGTCTCATATTAAATAGGAAAATCACAATAAAAAATTAAATATTCGTCGCCAAAAACTTATCATATTGATTTAATAATATATACTATTCATTTAATATAGTATATTATTAAATGAATAACTAAAAAAAGCTAGCAGTAAAATTAATAGTAATCCTATTGATTTAATAATTTACCATAATATACCATATTAAATGTATAACTAAAAAAATCTAGTGGTAAAATTAATAGTGATCCTATTGGTTTAATAATATACCATATTAAATTAATATGAATATAATACTCATTAGTTTTTTGAAAATACTGTTTACCTCTGATGTGGTTCTGGAAAACTGGAACGCCGGAATGCCGTGCGATGGTTTTGGTGCTAGTTGCTGGCAACGCCGGAAAGCCGTGTGATGGTTGTGGTGCTGGTTGCTGGAAAAACCGGAACTCCGTACGATGGTTGTGGTGCTGGTTGCTGGGAACTCCGGAGAGCCGTACGATGGTTGTACCTCAATTGTTGTTATTTTTTGGAGTAAAATTCATACAATAAACAATTAGTTTTTGAAACAACACAAAGTACATAAAATAAACACCTTGTTTTTGGAGCAACACAAAATTCGACATCACTCTTCGCGTTGAAAATGAGAATGCATAAAAAAAGAAAGTCAAAGACAGACATTTGCAAAAACGCGAAGAAGCATTTGTACACGGCTGGCGCATAACGTTAACCGGTGGTCACATTATTTTAATAGTTTTTCACATTGATATTTAAACTTAATATGTTTAAACTATTAAATCAATGGGATTAACATTGGTTTTTGTGTAAACTATTAAAATAATTATATATCTTATAGAAAATATAATGTGAAATGTCCCATTGAAAATTAATAGGGACACCACATTAATTTGATACTGCGTTTTCGCTGATTTTTAATATGGTGATCACATTACTTTAATAGTTTTTCATATTGATATATAATAGTTTCAAAATAATTATTCAATATTACAAGACTATTAAATTCCTATTGTTTTAATGTGATTTGGACCAAATTTTATCCCTATTAAATTAATAAGGGACCCTTTTGGCGAATTAATAGGATGCTTTTTTCTGAGTGTAGAGAGGCATACAATCTTATCACCTATTATAATGCAATTGTTATCGTTAACAGCTTGTTGTATTGAAAGTTCTCCGGAAAAATATGAAGTATTGAGATTATATTGAAGATTGGAAGTTCTTAAGGATCATTCCAAAATAACTGAATCAATGCTTTCTGCATAAGATGAAAAATCTACAAAATATTATTTGGAGTTCCTTTCACATTCTCTTGGACGTTTAACTAATTTTAAGTTAATGTTTTAAAGCGAAGCCATGCAAATCAAAGTTCTGCAAATTAGTTCTTATCTAATTACATAAAAGCTGATAAAAAAAATTAGTTATTTTTGGTTGACCAATAAACTCGAGGAACTTGTTATACAGCGAAGTGAAATTTATATTTTTTTAGCTGCTTAAAATACTGTCCCGAGACACAACAAATTGTAATGTATAAAGATTTTAGGAAAATGAGTGGCGTGAATGTGGACTTTTAGACCATAAAGAATTTAATCTGTGCGATAAATTGGACGTTTTGAAATTTACAAGTCTAAAATTCTTAAAAGTAAAAACTGTGCTGGCGATATTCTCTTTCAAAATTTAATAGTTGTGATTTTACTATTCTTAAACGCTTCTGTTGGAAGAATTTTTTAGTAAACTGAACTTAATTAAAACTGATACCCCAAAGATGAGTTATCAGCTGATACAGTAGCACCGATTTTAAAATCTTGTTGCAAGTTCTTAGCTTAAAATGATGAAAAGATGATATAATTTAAAAAAAACTCAGGTATGTACATATAAGTATCGCTCAGTAATTCTAGTTAAATGAGTTTAAATTAAGAAAAGAAAAATGGAGAGCACCTTCTTCTCAAACGCCTGCCTTAAATAATATTTTATAAAATTTTTACAAAATATTAAAAGGACAGTGGTAAATTATTCTTCGCTGAAGTAAATATTTGTGAATTAGTGAATTTTATGTAATATTTTTAATTTTGTTGTACGTTTTTTATAAATTAAAAAAATATCGCCTTTTAAATTTCGATTAACTTAAAAACTAATAAAAAAATTAAATTTTTCTTAGATTTTTTTGCACTATTTCATTTGGTTTTGTACTACATTAGACTTGCAGCTGTGTAAATTCTTTTTCCACCAGTGGCAACGCTGTAAGCTGTATATGTGTATGTTTGTGTGAACAAATAAAAACAAACCAAACGCACGTGCGAATGATACGCATGTGTGAATATAAAGGTTGTTTTTTATTGAGGTATAGAACTTTAAGTTGTCATCACTTTTTTAACTGGCGGCCATTTTGTCAGCTGTCAAGTGATTAATATTTAGTTTGGTTTGCCATTTCATCATGAACAGGTTGACAAAAGAACAACGCTTGCAAATCGTGCAAATTTATTTCGAAAATAATGGTTCAGTTCGCGAAGTTTACCGCAAGCTCCGTCCATTTTATGGTCGACAGAGCAATTAATTCGGTTAACCATGGATCGTTTTCGCACTACGTTTACTCTATGTGATAATACGCATCCGCTGAAGTCGCTCGTCTACGCCAACAAACTAGAAACGTTAGGGGACTTGGAAGCCAACATTCGTGGCGTTATTGCCAACATACGGCCCCATATGCTCGAAAAAATGGTTGAAAATTGGACCTGTAGAATTGGCTTTATTCGAGCCAACCGCGGCGGCCACATGCCCGAAATCATATTAAAACGTTAATGGCATAAAATTATCCTTCCAATAAAGCCAAATTGATGGACATTAAAACGATTTTCTTGTGTTTTATTTCAATTCGAAGTTCTATACCTCTAAAAAAACACCCTATACATAAAAATATGCCAAAACGAAGCCAGAATACGCAGTGTAAACGGCATGATTCCTAAACATGATTGAGAAAGCGAAGCCATTCGCATTGTCTTTACTTGTTCCCCTCAGGGGTAAAATTGTGAAAAATATTCGCAAGTCTCCACGTCCAAGTTTTGGTCTCAGTACTTTTGATGACCGAAATTTTTGAAAGGAACTTGGACCTTTTCACATATTCGTTTTTTGAGCATATCAATTTACTCATTGCAATAAATTTTGTATGAAATGTATTGGAATCACTGAAAAATTCAATTTTGTAAACAAATACGAGGTAGGGTCTACACATGAAATTTCTTTTAGTTGAACACTAAAGCATCAAAAAATACATTGAATTAAATTAAACAATAAATTATTAAAAAAGAGTCTGCAAAACTACACCAAAATCTTTTATTGGTTATGCATATATGAATTTTAACAGTAGATTTTTCATAAAAAGCTGTATTTTTTGAACTATTGAAAAATCGTAAATTTTAAGGAAAAAAATCGTCCTATTTCGGCACCAAAAATCGTCAGAATGACGATAAATCGTCACATCTGGCAGCCGTGGCTATGATCCATGTAGCCAACAAAAGTAGAAATTGTATCATTCTGTGAGAGCAATAACGGTGGTTATTTTGCTTTGAAACAGTCAAGGCGAATTGACGCCAAGTGTCAAGTATGAATTCGCCTTCATGGCAATGTCATGAAAATAGTCAATATCATATACACATACATACATATATTCCATTTCATTTCATTTATTCACACGGTGGTTCACATCATGCATTTTTTAATTTATCCTTAAAAGTACATATCTTCTAAAGTCCTCTTGAATTTATACGATGATTTTAAGGCATTGGTGTTTTTTGTAGGGTTAATTTATTTGCTTATTAATTTTTAACGTCATTAATTATATTTGATATTGATTTATAATTAAACTGAAAAGACATCCCGCTTTAGGCGGGATTATCCCGCTTTTCATAGGTCGATTCCACCTCGAATTTATATCCCCTTTATCCTGCTCTTTAGACCTTTGAAATTTTCAATCTCTTATTCAATTTTTATTAATATGTAATTGGCAGAAATTCATTTCATTTTCATTTTGAGATGAAAAGAAAAATCCTGCGGTTCTATCTTCAATATTTTGTAGAATACAACTCTTATTATTAACATAAATAGTCATGAAGAGTTTCAAAATTCTCACTGCATTAAAATATCATCATAATCATCAGTAACACACTGTAAGCAGATCAGCAAGATTATTTTTGAAGAGAAACAAAAATATGCACTATATGAGACGCACAACGCCTACTTGTTAATTTCTTAAATTTATATCAACAGAGTTATCCCCACAAAGGATAATTAGTTTTCCAAATATCTCAAAATAAATATCTTTTCCTTATGGGAGGTGTCACATCCATATGTCCAATTTGAAATATTTTATACGACAACGCACATTACAAAAATCGTTACATACAATGTACACAAAAGATCAATCAGAATTGCGTCGTGATTAAATTTACCATCAAAAGGAAAATATAACAACATTTAGAGAGAATTTGAAGTTTCTGTCGTATATTTTATTATGGGCTTTGGTAATTTGACAGCGATTGTTCCTAAAGTTGCAGACTGCAGACAGTTGTTTTTGTCATTTAGATGCGATATTCCAAAATACAAAAATATTGTATGGGTGGTGCCACTTAAAAAAAAGCGAAATCGGTGCAGCCGCTCTTAATTGATGCGATTACAAACAAACGACATTTGATTTTTATTTATATAGACAAATATTTTTGTTTATAAATATTTGTGTTTATTTAAAAGCATTTCTTTAGAGAAACTGTGTGTGTGCATATTACACATCCCACTTTTTAGAAAACATTTATTTTTAAATCCCGCTTTTTGGCGGTATTTTCTTCAAAATCCCGTTTTTTAATCGATCGTGCCCTGCTTTTTGAAAAAAACCATCTCGTCACGTTATGTATAATATATTTGCATTCATATTTCGTGGTAAGACAAAAGCTCTTTGTTCAACTTTATTGTGTTTTTTTTGGTTTTGTATAAGTTTCTAAGCTTTTTACGCTTATTTAATTATTTTGTGATTTTTAAAAATATTATTTTTGAATTCTCAAATGATGTTTGAAACTCTGTGCATAAGATAAAAAGATTGTGACTGTTGAAGTCTGTTGTTGTTGTTGTGTGGTTGAAGTCTGCTGATGATTTGATAAAGCACCAATGAAATACATATAGACATGCTTAACGACCACCAAATAAATTCCACTTACAATAAAATTGTCAAATAATAAATTTATTTTATGTTTTATAATTCAAATACATACATACGAGTATGTATGTGTACACTTTGCACCATTTTCTTATTTGAAAAGCACTTGTCTTCAAAGCAGGAAAATATTAAACATAACAACAAGAGCAAAAATTAATGTAAAGGGAATTTAAAGTGAAAACATGGAAAACAGATTTTATCCAACACCTTTTTTCTTTACCTAGCTTGTCGAAAAAAATTGTTATGATGCTTAACCATGATTATAAATCACCGTGTAAACTGGGTGTTTGACAGTAGTAGTTGCCCCTACAAGAAGACTACTAGTCAATTGACTAGTCATTTGACTAGTAGCGATAGCCGACACTTCGGTCGCAGTCCCCAGTTAGTTTATTAGTTTATATATCTGAACTGCTTACTCTGTTTCTTATTTGCCAGTCACTGATTACTTAAGCATTGGTAAACTATGACTAGTTAATGTTTACATAGAAACTGGTCAACTATTACTACTAGGGTGATCGATTATTCGACTTTTTCCACAAACCGGTTTTCAAATAGTTCGAATATTTGAAATTATGAAAAACCCGGTTTCGGTTATTACAATTCAGGAAAAACCGGTCAACCGGTATTTTTAAGTAGGAAAATTATTATACGAAAGTTTTGATTTTAAATTGCTTTATTAAAAAAAGAGTTAACAGTTCATGTAAATACTATAAAACAATACAAAAATTAAAGATAAAACATAAAAATTAATTTCATGTGCTTATGTATAGTACACGTGTATAATACTATATATGTATATACATATGAATGTATGTAAAAAACTAAAAAACGCTTTTTGCAAATAGATTTTGACATCCATTGCACACCATAAGACCAATTTGATTCGCCTCTTCTACCACCTCATAAAATAGTATAAATGATTATATGTATTTTATTTTTAAATCCTATTTAAACACAAAATTTAGTTTTTCATCCCAAAATAAAATTAATCTTAAATAGCCAACATTGTGCATTTAAGTCTTGTTTAAGTTTTACAAACATATCATATGTTTTGTGCATGTGTGTGTTTTTTTAAGGCATGTACATGAAAATCATGTGGTCGTATTAAAAATAATTTCATTTAATTTTTGCAAATATGCAACAAATGTTACACATATTTTCATATCATGAAATATATAAGTAGAAAAATGCATTCCGATGCTCTTTTTGTATCATAAAATGTATTTTTTGCCATTTCACTTTAGTGCAAATTGATAAATCAACTTTCTTATTTGTATTGAACAGCTGTTATTTGGAAAGCTTTCCATAATATTTGGAAATCTTGTAGTGCTACCGTACTTTCAACGTAATTTGATAACTGTAATTAGCCATTGAAAAAATTAAAGTTAAATACATTTTAATTTTGTATGAACATTAACTTAAACTATATTTAAATATTCACTGATTTATTAGCCATAAGTGTTGCTATGGTCAAAAAACGCTTAGAACTTTTACACTGAAAAAAAATAATTAGGAAAATCAACAGAACACGTTGGTCTAAGTTTTAACATATTAAAAACTAATTTTATTGCAAAATATACAAATCGAAAAGTATTCGGCTCAGCCGGTTTTTAAATTGTAAAAAAGCCGCAATATTCGACATTCGAAAAATCAACATTTTGAAAAAACCGACAACAGTATTGTGAAAAAACCGGGTTTTAAAACCGAGTCGATCACCCTAATTACTATTCAATGTATGCGAGTACATAGAAACCGGTAAAATGCAACTTTTAAATAAATAAACATAATTTTTATGTTATTAAATAAAGAAATAAGTAATATACATTTATATGTATGTATGTATATACAATCCAAAATACAAAATAACGTATGTAGGTGGTACCACTCTAGTCTTCTTCGCGCCTTTTTCCAGCTCCAACACACCTTGCTTTTTGTAAATATCTAAAATTTTAAAAAGAAATACATAAATGTATAAATTAAATTAATCTTTTCAATTTCGTTTATGCAGTATTGTTGTTATTCAACTTTCTTACCACTTGTATAAATTTTAATTTCACAGACCGAACGAATATATATAAAATGCGATGTCGTAAAAGTTTTGGTATATGCACATTAGATGTTTCACACTAACATACATGTTAGAGAGGAGCAACTATAATTGATAAATGTGTCGGTCATCTCTACCAGCTAAATGAATTTAACTGGTACTCTTAAATTCAATGGAAAATTATTGAAAATGTGTTAGTAAAAAAATGTCGTTTGTGTTAGTTTCAGTCATTCATTTCTTGTAGGGTGGTATTGTGTTGGTGTCGTGAATGTGTTTAATGTAATACTGTGTAAGGTTGGCACTCAAAGACCATAGTTAAGCTATTCCTAACTTGTATACAACTCAATGCAGAAATGAAAAGAGATTATTCTGTCAGGAGGTGATGGCTCAAGCTATTTATGTATATGAAATTTTTACACGAGATAAAATACAAAATGCCGCATTATTCTGCATTATTAACTCAAAAAACAAATTTTTTGTGTTATCACACTATTGAAGTAAACAAGAACACATAAATGCATACATACAGATGTATGGACATACGTACATATAAATAATCATAAAAAAAATCAAAAAGGTAAAACATAAACTAAAATTATATATTTATAAGGCCAGAAAGTGAAAATAGTAATTAATACGTAAAAATGTGAATAAACAAATGATGCAACGAATGCTAATTATAAATAATCATAAATTTTAAATTATTGTATAATACTATTACTTTTACTTTAAATATGTATGTACGAGTATGTATCTATCGTCGTTACTGGATTATCACTAGGAAATAACTCCTAATAGAGAAATTAAAATATTATAACTCTACCAATAAATATGTACATATTGTCGCGTTTCTTCTTAAACCACGTAAGCGCCATTTTTTAAAAATTGACTTTTTTGGTTTTTACAGTAGAAAATAACATTTTCCACACGATTGCATTCTCATCTTGACAACTTTGCATTTAAAAACAAAAATTAAAGCCATTTTCGAAACCTCGTAAGCGCCATACAAAATGACAATTGTATGCAAAACAGATCGGCTTTTGTATTTAAAGTTGAGAATATTAAAGTCTTACCAAATTTTTTTTTATTTTTGGGATAAAGAAAAAATCTGGAAAGTTTCAGGTCAATAGGAATACTTTTGGTGCGGCGCCAGGCTCTCAAAGTCACTAACTTCGGTAAAACCGACACTTTTCGTCATGTAACTCAAAAACTATATTTTCTATGCAGCACAAACGTTCCTCGAGCCCCCATTATTTTAATAAAATGCAACTTTTTTTCCTGTATGCCAAAGCTCTATCTCGAAAACATGTCTCTATACAAAAAGCCGTTCTGAGCCTAAATTCGTTTTCGGACTATAAGTGGTTAACACATGCCCATAGAGGGTTTATTTCTTAGACCGACACCAATTATTTTTACATTATATATTAACCAATATTTCTTTTAAAGAACTCAAAGTTCTATCTCTACTCCTTATTGTAGCTCCCATACAAACCGTAATATGTATGGAAAGAACATATTTGTCGAATTTGGTTTGTTAATTTTTTTGACGCCAGAGAGGTTATTATGTTTATCAATTCCAAAGAAAACATTTTAGAAATACAATGTATAAGTAAGTATACAAGTACAATTGATTTCCTTTTCAAATAGAGATACATAATAACAAATATAATAAAATTAAAAATAACTTAAAAATATTATTTAATATACGTATAGGAAATGAATTTAAGGAGAGAAATCCGGTTTGTCAATTAAATTATAAAATAGTTGACGTCGTGGTTTTAACTTCAGTTTACTAGTTTAATACCAGCTCTTTTGCATGAACTTTTTTATTTACCAACTAGCGGGCCCGTTGCCTGCTTCGCACGGCAAAACAAAATAAGAAAAGAAACACACTTGTTTTTAATAAAGTTGGTTTTGTTCCCTATTATTCAACTTTTAATTCTAGTTTCTTACAATCTTAGACTATGTATCACTTAAACTGTCTTAGAGCTCTTTCGTAGACAACATTTTTGGTTTTGCCATGAGTTATTGTGTAGATAAAGAGAACTGAAGGCTTGCCAACACGTGAGCACGAAACATATAACTGGCCGTGTGAAAAGCAAGGATATTCTAAATCAATTCCACACAATTCCAACGATTGCCCTTGCGCTTTATTTATTGTAATAGCAAATGCAAGACGTATTGGAAACTGTAGTCTTTTGAATTCAAAAGGTAAATCTGATGGAATCATTGGAATTCGTGGAATCAATACATCTTCACCTTTAAACTTCACCTTTAAAATTGTTGCTTCGATCAAATTGTTCATGACCTTTTTAACCGCTAATCTTGTCCCATTGCATAATCGTGGTTGATTTATATTTCGAAGCATAATAATGGAAGCACCCACTTTCAATTGTAAACGATGAGGTGGAAATCCGGGTAAATCGAATGAATTCAAAAATTCTGTCGGATAATTAACAGCGTCGTCTTGATTCGTAACCATGTCAACTGATTGATATGTTACAACCTCGCCAGGAACATGGGTTAAAATGTCTGCATTCATTTGACCAACGTCTTTATTTTTAGCGGCCAGTATAGCTTTTTCAGCTAACCAATTATGATTGCGATAATTTTCTGCAATATTTGGAAAAACACTTGACACCAATTCTTCTTTTGTAGGTGCAATATTACAAAAGTTATCTGGTAAAGTGATTAAGCCAGTTTCAAGATCAACAGCAAGTTGACCATTGCCTATTGCCAACAGTTGCCTTGAAAATGTGTCAGCCGATAGACCGTTTTGAATTTGTAATCGGACATTTGTAGTCAAATTGAGTATTTGTACATGTCTCCATAAATAAGATGACTTTAAACATGCTTTTAATTCATCTGCTGGTGTTGAACGGGGAATCACAGGCAATGTCTGACGAAAATCACCAGCCAACAGAATCAAAGCGCCACCAAATATCTGTTGATCATTACTACGCAAGTCTTGCAATGTCCTGTCTAACGCTTGCTCTGATTTCTTATGGGCCATTGTACATTCATCCCACACTATTAATTTGCATTGTTGCAAGACTTTGCCCATTCCCGAATTTTTGGAAACATTACAGGTGGGATTTTCATTTACATTCATATTCAGTGGTAATTTAAGTGCAGAATGGGCTGTCCGACCGCCATCTAATAACGTCGCTGCTATTCCAGACGATGCAAGTGCCAATGCTATATTACTCTGTGATCTTATAGTCGCTAATAGCAAGGAAATCAGAAATATTTTGCCAGTTCGTGGCATTTTTAGAAGAAACTAAACTAAAGATAATAAAGAACTTCAGTAATAAATTGATGAAATCCAGCAAATTCTGGACTCGAAAAGCACCAAAAAGTCACGAAAAGGCACGAAAATTGTTAAAAATATGCTGAAAATGTGTCAAAATTCCAATGCTCTCCAATACACAAACGACCAAAATGTATTCAATACTAATGAATGCTGTATGCAGTACAAAAAATGCCTGCGGCAAAAACATACTCACTTCACATACGCACCGCACACACATGCGTTATCGGATTTTAACCAAACTTCATATAAACCATATATGGGCCACTGCCTACGTAGTGTATAAGTTTGGTTGAAATCGCACGACGCGTTTATGATTAGTTCGGCGACGTACATGTACGGACTTATTTTTATATATATAGATATAATTTTTGCATTATCTTCGGTTTATTTCTTATATTTTTTCTGCGTCACAAAATCAAGAGTCGATTCGAGAATCATCGTTTGAATTTTTTAAGTGAGCTCAAGAGTGAAATAAATAGTAATAAGTTTCTTTGTATACATTTAATATATAATTTTTTTTTTAATATGGGAATAAATGAAAATTTGCACACTAAAACTTATGTTTATTATTGTTAGAAAAAGTAAGCGACACAATTTGCAAATTGATGTTTGCGCCACACGTAAGCGACAAATTTGGCTACAGTTACTTGTACTCGTAAGTAAAAATTTTTTAGAATAAATATTTCTACACCCTTCACAGGGTCGCAAATCCATGTTTTGTTAAAAAAATTGTTTTTAAACCAATATTTAAAAAGTTATTAAGTTTTTTCGTTTCCTGAAAAATTAATTGTTGACTCTTACGTGGTTTAAGAAGAAAAACGACGATATGTCGGTTTGTTATTGGTTTGCTGGAGTCATAATGTATTTTGAATATACTGTGCCGCAAACCAATAACCAACCGACGATATGTATGCGAGTAAGCTGGTAATACGACCAGCGCTACCGTTGGTGCTACTAAAGTACCAATTTGACACTTTTTCGACTTCTTGGATAGTATTTTGTTTCTTTTAAAAAATTCACCCAAATGTGATACTTTTTGTGATTCTGTCCGCTTTTTTGAAACTTTTTACTAAATGAAGAGATGTTTTTTTACACTTTCTGTTTCATTAAAATTCTCAGCTTTAATAATTATAAATTACAATGTTTTAATGCATGGGTCTGACCAGACTTGTTAAATAAAGTTTTTCCTTATTTATTTATATACATATTTAATCCCTTTTTCATCTTGATTGCTTTAGGTTACACCAGTAGTAACCACCGGTACTGAAACTCTAGGAAAATATATTGCAATCATTGCTTACAAGACGAAAAAATTTTGTGCAAAGTGTACAACTTCAGTATGTCAGCAACATTCTAAAATATACGAGGGCGGATCAATAAGTCCGTGACTTTTTCAATGAAACACAGTTTTTTTCCAAACAAAAATTTATTTTTCAACATAATCTCCCTTTAACTCAATACACCTAGTCCAACGTTTCTCCACTTTTTGTATCCCTTCCAAAAAATAGGATTTTTCGAGGTCCTTAAAATAGTCATTTGTTTGGTCAATAACTTCATCGTTGGAGCCACCGAGCCATTTCTTTAGGTTTGGAAATAGGTAGTAATCACTAGAGGCCAGTCGCGGATCCAGCTTAATCTTTTGGAGGGGGAAATTTTTTGGTGATATGTTTTTAATGTTTATTAATTTGTAGCAATTTATTTTGCTACATATATTCCATATCACATTAAAATGTTTCACCAGTTTTTCGATAAAAAAAATACATACAATGGCTTAGTTATCAAACTTTGTAATAGTATGTTTCCACTGGCATGATTTAGACAAACATGATGATTTGTGCAAATCATTTTAATGTATACATGATTTAGCATACAATTTGCATATGGATAAATCAACTCAAAGTAGTTGATTTATATAAAATAATGTCGAAAATACTATTTTTCGAACTCAATTTATGTATGCAACCCTGCGTTGCTTTTTAAATTACAATCTCCATTCCTGGGTCATCCATAATACTGATTGACTATTTCGAAAAAATTACATTAAGGTGTATTTAATCAATTTTAAATGTCAACTAAGTGTGAATAAAATCCACATTACAACTGCTGTGCCCACCTTATAAAGCATGTGCATAAATTAAATACGAAAATTCGAACAACAAGCTCGGCGGAAACATTTGGAAGTGATTTACTTAAAACTACTTGATTTAAAGTCGGTGGAAACATACTATAAGTCCACTTTATATGAAAATTGCAGGGACAGAAAATAATAATTGTTCTTGAATTTTTAAAGAAAAAAAATCAAGTCACAGGAAACAGCATATAACGTACCGAATCACACCATTTCAAACATTTTGTTTTTTAATTTTTTAAGCAGAAATAATTGTTTTTTAAGCAAAAATAAAAGTTGTTTGACATAGGAAATCTTTCTCAGTGAACAAAAATAAGCATTTTGAACATCAGCGTAAAACCAGTCGTGTTATATGGTTCTCAGACTTGTAATGGACGTTAAATGCAACAAACTTCAGGTACTCATAAATAAATGCCTGTGAAGTACTATATGCCAAATATTTGCGTCTTCGACGATCTCAAATGTGGTCTTAAGGTGTTAAGGATTTTTATGTCTTTTTTAACCAAACTTTGTTTAAGTGGAGATAGTTTTCGTATAATTAATTGATTGATTGTGCTTAAATTTTCGCATTTTAATGCAATTTTATATATAGTGCTTTTTGAGCTATTAGTCTTTTCCTCTCGTGAATAAAAAAATAAGTACCATTAATAATTACATGATTTTAGCGAATTGAAATATTGTAATTTTGCTCGGAACGCTTCCAACTTGAATTGTTTTAATTATAATTTTTATTTGGACGAAGTCGAAATGACTTGTCATATCATATGAATATATATGGTTAGAAAAAAACATGTTATATTTTATTTATTTTTTTGTATGGCCAATGTTCTTTTACAATCTCGTCTTGAATATGAGCTAATACGGCCTGAGTATCTCTATGTAAATAAAACAATTTATTTAATTTTTCCCGACGTTTCGTCAATATATGTTGACTTTATCAAGGGTTGGGAAATCTATTTATTTAAAAAAACATTTCATTAATATTTATATACTTATTATTTATATACATATGTATATACATATACATATAAATGAATAACTTACATTGTTATTTTGTTTTTTAAGAATTAATTTTTTAACTGTTAGTTTTTCATATTACAATAAGGCTTAACACAACGTGTACATATATATGAACTATATCACAGATTATTTTATTGCAATCTTGTAGTTCGCGCTAATTTTGTCCGTATCTTCCTTTAAATTCATCGTTTTTTCTATTTTCTCTTGTATCCGTAAACTTTCAATTATGTATCTTTTCTTTCCTATGTTTTCTCTGTCTAAGATCTTAACTTTTTCAAACTCAGCTGTGTGGCCCGTTTCCAAAATATGTTGTGATAATGCTGTGGATTTTTTGTTTTTTCTGTGTTCTTCTTATGTTCATTTATTCTTGTTTTTAAGTTTCATTTTGTTGTGCCAATATATATCTTCTCACAGTGGTTTTCTCCATCTCCTTTACATTTAACTTCATATACTACATTGCTTTGTTGTTGTTTGTTAATTGGCGCTTTTATTTTTGAAAATATTTTGTTTAGTGTTGTATTTGGTTTATATGCAAATTTAAAATTTGCAAATCTACGTTTCTAAATATACTTAAATTTTGTCTCTATGAGAATAATTATTTTATGTATGAAAATGAAATATACAAACAAGTTTTTGGTATGCCTATGGGATACCCTCTATCACCGACGATTGCTGACTTAGTGCTGGATAATTTATTAGATGAAACTTTAAAAAAACTAAAGGCAGAAAACATAAAGTTAAAATACATTACAAAGTATGTAGACGATATATTGGCCATAGTTAGAGTGGAAGAAAATGATAGCATTTTAAACTTTTTTAATAATTTTCATCCAAAAATACAGTTTACCATGGAAGTTGAAAAATATTCTTCAATTACGTATTTAGATACCAGAATATTTAGGGGGGAAAAAAATTAGTACTAAATTGGTACAAGAAAGACACGGCATCTGGCAGGATCATTAACTTTAATTCTACGCAACCAAAAAATCAAATAATAAATACCGCGAAAAACTTAATTTTTAGAATCCTGTACATAAGTGATGCTCAATTTCACAAAAGTAACTTAAAACACATTGAAAACACACTAATAGAAAATAGTTTCCCTAAAAATCTAATTAATAACTTAATTCTGGAAACTTATAAAGAATTAAATGAAAATAAATATATCACGGATAAGAACAACAGCCCTGACGAAGGAAATAGGTATTATAGTGTAAGATACATCTCTGGATTAACAGACAACAAAACCATCAGAAATACAATAACAAATAGAAACATTAAATTTGCATATAAACCAAATACAACACTAAACAAAATATTTTCAAAAATAAAAGCGCCAATTAAGAAACAACAACAAAGCCATGTAGTATATGAAGTTAAATGTAAAGGATATGGAGAAAACCACTGTGAGAAGATATATATTGGCACAACAAAACGAAACTTAAAAACAAGAATAAATGAACATAAGAAGAACATAGAAAAAAACAAAAAATCCACAGCATGAGTTTGAAAAAGTTAAGATCTTAGACAAAGAAAACATAGGAAAGAAAAGATACATAATTGAAAGTTTACGGATACAAGAGAAAATAGAAAATACGATGAATTTAAAGGAAGATACGGACAAAATTAGCGCGAACTACAAGATTGCAATAAAATAGTCTGTGATATAGTTCATATATATGTACACGTTGTGTTAAGCCTTATTGTAATATGAAAAACTAACAGTTAAAAAATTAATTCTTAAAAAACAAAATAACAATGTAAGTTATTCATTTATATATGTATATACATATGTATATAAATAATAACTATATAAATATTAATGAAATGTTTTTTTAAATAAATAGATTTCCCAACCCTTGATAAAGTCAACATATATTGACGAAACGTCGAGAAAAATTAAATAAATTGTTTTATTTACATAGAGATACTCAGGCCGTATTAGCTCATATTCACGACGATGTTATATTTTAGTGTTTTCTTTAACCTGCTTTGCAAAAAAATGGGGCTGTTTTATTTCAATAGCACAAATGGTTTATTAGCGAAATTAACAACAAACATTTTTATCATTTTGGTGGGGGAAATATCCTTTTTTCCCCTCCCCTGGATCCGCGCCTGCTAGGAGCTAAATCCGGAGAATTTGACGGATGAGGTACCAATTCGTAGCCCAATTCATAGAGTTTTGCCATTGAGACTGCACACGTGTGCACCAGTGTTGTCAGATTTATTTTGAGCTTTCTCTTGTCGAATATCACCAATACAATAAAACATTAAATTATAGCTCAGTCGTTAACCAACCCTGGGTAGCAGAACAGCTCTCGCGTCATCGTAATTATTTCTTAAGTGCGGTCAGGCTTTTGTGTGTTGTTAGGCCTTCGAGAGTTTTTCGTCTCGCTCGCACTGGTTGACTGATCTGCCACGGATAACCGTATCTTCTTGCGGTTTTTTTGTGGAATTTCTTTAACAACCACGTTGCTACTTCCTATGTGAAGGCATAGGTCATGTACAGTCAGTCACAAAAACTTTTTTAAAATACTGTTAATACCATCTTGGGCATATAATCTAGTTACCCCGTCCATATTTGTGCAACAATACTTTGTAAATTTATTTTGTAAAGTATTTATAAAATAAATAAATAAAATGAAATGTTATTTAGAAAGTATTATAAATACTACTAATAAAAACTAATACTACATAATACATATTATGGTCGCCAACTTTTTAAACCACGCCAACTTTTTAAACGATTTTAACGAAAATAAAATTTTTTAACCGTTGTGAAAAGAAAATATTACTTAAAAAACGTTATGTTTGCATGTATTTCAAAAATAATGCGTCATGAAGATAACATTTTGGAGAATATAAAAAATTTGTCCGATTTTCCCTACGCTTCTTATTAAAAATACCTACATGTAAGGATTTTCCCCTACTTCTGGCAACACAGATTTAGAATAAAAAATTATTCGAATTATTTTCGTCGAAGTATTTTACATTTCATAACTTTTTAATTTGTTAACAGTAGGATGTTAAATAGGGTTGTTATCCGTCCTCTTTCTCTCGGACACTGTCCTCTTTTTGGGATTTCTGTCCTCGGAAAAAATTAGCGTCCGGGAAAGTCCTACTTTTTAAGCACATTTTTCGCTTCTACATTGCTTGACAAATGTTATTTATTAAAAACCTAGCTAAAAGGGAAAATAATTGGTATTGGATGTCGACCTATCTTATAAATAAAACTGTCCATGAAGGCCGTGGTATGATGTTTTAAAATAAAATTATTAAGACGTATTCCAAATATCGATGGAGTTGCCTTAAAAGAGCAAAATTAATATGGTATATAGCATTAAGCGAGAGTTGTTAATCTTTGGGCCTGAGCCACGATATCGACAACGTTCGACTTGTCGCACACTTACATTTGAAGCAATAACAAAATATTAAATTTTGTTTTTGTTTTGAATGTAAGTGTGCGTTAAGTCGAACGTTGTCGAAATCGTGGGGTTGGCCCTTTATTTTATGAAGAAGTAAGACATTTTAACCTAATAATGAAAGTTTATTTAAAATCGGTAGCCCTACCGTTAGAGATATTTGATGTGTAATCGATTGAACTTTAAATAGTTTTGGGTTCTCAGTTGATAAAAAGTTATTTTTAAAAAATTCTTGTGCTATAACCTTTTTTGATAAGTATAAACGAAAGACAACATTTTAAATGATATTTGAAGTTCTATTTCTGTGCGTTTATGTATGCAAATATTCTCAAATGTGTGAATACTTATGTAGGTAGAATTAAGTGTAAAGATATCTATAGTATTTAGTAAAAATATTCATCATTCTATGTAAAATATGGCAAGAGTGACCTTTTTTACGCAACACTATCGATATATATTTAAGATTTTATTACAAACACTATTATTGAAAAATTCAATTTTCTTTTATTTTTGGGTCCTACTTATTAAGCAACTGTCCCGGTTTTTTCCCTCTACTGTCCTCTTTTTATAAATTACGCGATAACAACCCTCCAGTCGGCGTAGCTAGCGAATGTCTAGCTATTTCGTTAACTACCAATCGCTACCACTAACTACCAGCCTAACTACTAGCAATACAACCGACTGACATTGACGGTAGTAAATTGCCACCATATGCATAAACCTTCGTCAGTGATTTCGCTAATGAATACAACTAATTAATTAAAATAATAAAACAATTTATTATTCACCCTTATCTGGAATAAAAGGCGAACATTTTGTTCACGTGAAATATTTTCCGTGAACAAAAAATGGTGAACAAAATTAAAGAATAGTATACTGGCACAACAACAACGCACAACATTGGCGATCATAATTTTAGGGAAAGGCAGCACATTTCACGTGAACTTTTATTCCTGATAAGGGTGATTAATACATTTTTCAATTAATTGTTCTTTTTCTTTTTTTATGCAACATTTTAATTGACTTCTGCTGCTCATTTTTACTTTCTAAAAGAAAAGCACTTTTTTCACAAAAAATTACACGTTCACTGACCACGAACTTCCAATTGTAACTGACGCCAACACAAAATCAAAATAATTGTGTACTTAAAATAATTTTTTTCTTTTTGGAATAGCAGCACAGTTTTTTCCACTCGCAAAAAATTTTTTTTGAGGTTAAAGACATTGACATATCCATGAAAGATAGAGTCGAAAGGCGAACTCTTGCATTACTTGTGGCTAGTGTAGTAGCGAGCAGATTTTTCGTTAGGGACATACATAACGATTTTGAGTCAATTTCTACTTTCAAAACTGGAGAGAACCCTATGTTAAGCAATCAAATTACTCAAAATTATAAATACTTGAGTAAGCTTGCTTGTATATGTTCGCTAAACGAAAAGAAAAAAAGAAAAGATAATGCCTCTAGCATAGAATTAGAAGGTGTCTCACAATTCCTGATAAAGAGTTTAAAAAAATAACTGCTTTTCTCTAATCAAAAGACTTAAGAATGGAATTAATGAACGACGTTATAAATCATTAAATGCTTTAATATTATTCCCGAGATTTCATATCCAAAATTATCTTTTTAAAATATGCCACAAAAAGTGAAAAAAAAGAGTTGGCAACTACTTTGTTTTCACGATTATTTTTTATTCAAAATATCGCAAATAGTCTAATACTTCATTAAAAAGTAAAGATTATCTGCTGTTTTCAAATGATTATATTAAAAGAAATCAATGAAATATTAAAAATTTTTGTAAGTGTGTATAAGTACGTATACTTTTTAACTAATTTCGTTTTGGTTTTTAATAATATTTCTAAGTTTGTTATTAAAATTATTTGTTTTTCTTTTGTAATGTAGTATTTTTTTTTTGTTAATAAAAAAAATTAAGCTAATACACATGCGTGTCGTTTTTTGAAAACTTTTTTCAAATTATTCGAATACATTTTTGTAGCTATGCTATTTATGGGGCGATACAGGAGTTAGGATGTGATTTTCGTAACGAAAATAATCGACACTATTACAGTTATAAATTTATTTTTGTTTTGATTTCTTTGTACTTAAAAGCAAAGTACGAAAATAAACGAAGCAAATTGTTTGATTTTGTTGTGTTTAGTTCTTTGAAGTGAGAGAAACACAAAACAAAAAACCGCAAACAAAGTGACTTTGAAGAATACTCTATATGAGTACCTCAAAAACAAAAAATTGTGAAGTGAGTTCTACCGGCAGAAATGCCTATTTTAGTGTGAGTTCTGAAGCTCTTAATGTTAACAATAAAAATAAAAAATCTGATGATAGTCTTTTTCTAACGGCAATGTTACTTTTTCGTTGAACTCGTTCAAAATTAAATAGTGTTATATGATTTCATAAGGATTTCTTTCTTCGAATGCATTCTGAATGTCATCGCGAATTGTAAATAATGCTATAGTTTTTGAACTCATTAAAAACGCATGCGACAAACTGGGTAATATATGGAAATAAATAAATATGACAGTGCTAGAGAGTATGCCTTGACAGTCTGAACGGCACGGTTCGTATCCTGGCTGCGACAATATTTTTTTTGTTTTGTATTTACGTGAAAAAACGTCATTGAATGAGGGAACTTGCATGGGTTCTAATCACTGTTGCCATTTTAGCATTTTCACTGCCAGATCTGGCATTTCCATTAGTTAAAAAGCATTCAACTTTCAAAAAATTCTGCTAGATACTTTCTGGCAGAATTTGTTGAAAATAATAAAATTAAAATTGTAAATGTATTTGTAATAAAAAAAATATTTTGCTGAATAATGCTAGTAACACAGCAACTGGACAACCCACGAATTTTTCAGTGCGAACTTTCGTCATAAAAAATAAAACACATTTGTGCATATGAAAATGAACAAAACACCGCCGTAGAACGAAATTCGTCGTGCGTGGCGAAGTCTGAGATAGATTTATTTCTACTTTTATTATTTCATACCGCCGACGAAACAATTTTCTCTCTCTCTTTTCACACACAATAACCAACTTTATCAATTATGAGCGCAGAATTCGCTGAGTAAATTCGTCGTTATTGTGCTTCACACGGCGAAATCGTCGACGTGGACGAAGTTCGTCGTTCGTCCCAGTTGTGTTCGTAGCATAAGTAAAATAGTATTTTAGAATTATAGTGGGTAAAAAAATTTTAAACGTAATTGTAACATTTCCAACTATATATATTTCATGTATTGTATGTGCTGTAAAAAAATACCTGTACATTTATATCTAGCAGTATATTTTTCTTCTGTAGAACATTTTAGCAGAATTTTTTGACCGATTTAGCATTCTCCCATCTTTTTTTGCTGGGTAGTGGTTCGTTAACATTACAATTGCCTAGTACTTCTTCATATAAGTCAGCGATAGCATCCCCTTCGGGCTCGTGTACATCACTTTTATTTTTTGACATACATATATTTATTTATTGTATCTTCAAATATGAACTAACAATAAGTGTTCAAATCTTAAATCTAAATAAAGTTATTAGGCCCGACCAATGTCGGACATAAGCTTACTGATAGTAAATTAATGATACATAAGAGTTGTGCTAAGCAAAAAAATAAAAATAAATAAAAGTATATTCAAGCAGTTACATCTGGAGTGTTGAGTATTAGCGCCGTAGTATCCCTCTTTTTTAAGCGGATGTGTCCAGTAAAATTCAAGATGTTACGAGCAAGGGGATTAGGATGGGATTCGAGTTTTGTTAAGTACTTGCCTGCGTATTTTGCAATTTCTTGAGTCACTAGTGGCATATTTAAGTCACGATGTAAATTTGAATTTTTAATGTACCATCTAGCCGATGTTATCAAACGCAAAATTTTGTTTTGTCTTCGTTGGATTCTCTCCACATTGGAAGCTGAAGCAGTGCCCCATAGCCAATCAACCAATGTATTTGAGTTAACTTAAGTTTCATTTGGGTTAGCTTAGAGTCAATATGATGTTTCCATGTAAGCCTTCGATCAAAATGTATACCAAGGTATTTCACTTAAGAATGTTGGGAAATATTTTGATTGTTAATTCGAATAGGGGAACAAGTATCTCTTCTTAAGGTAAAGAATATATATGGACACACTTTAGCTCATTTACTTTAATGCTCCATAAGTTTAACCATATTTCCAGCTGGGTAAGTAATATCACAAAGTACACAGAGGTGAAGGAAATGAGTGTTGAAAAAAGCTAAAATCAGCTTTGACACAGGTTCGGCGACAAAATGACAACTGTAATATATTTGTTATTAAGTTGTTAACGATATAATCAAAACAAACAAGAAAAAATGTGTAATTTGTGAAATGAACAAGAGAACATTTTTACAAAATTAAATAAAAGATTTTGTGGTGTTGAATTAAAAAACACAGTATGTAAAACATTATTAATATTAAGAAAATTATTAAAATTAGTTTCCAAATGATTACAGACTTCATTTTAAGAATTTTCATTAAAAAAATATAAATTTTTACCATTTACTTCCAAAAACCATATAAGAAGGAGACCACAAAGCATAAAATGAAAATACATTTGAAAAATTGAACATTTGCACAAAATTAAATCAAAGAATTTGTTGTGTTGAATTAAAAAACAGAATGTGAACATGATTATTAGTATTAAAAAAGGTAATAAGATATGTTTTGAAATGATTCCTGATGTAACTTTAAGCTTTTTCGTTCATAAATATTAATTTGAACCTTTTAATTACAAAAATCTCATAGCGAATGAGGACACAAAGCGTAAAATGAAAAATGTTAAATTAATGCCACTACGAAAGGAAAATAAAAGAAGAAACCGACTCGGTGTGAGCGAGACGTGTAGAATTCGCAATTATCTTCCGTCTCGTGACACCTCTGTATACTTTGTGGTAATATGTTCCTAGAGATTGCGCGATGCTTCATAAGGGTTTTCATGCATTATCAGACAGGCTGTATCATCGGCAAATGTAGAGGTAAGAATATTATTGCTCACAGGCATATCAGAAATATATATTAAATACAAGACTGGCCCCAGAATACTACCCTGTGGGACACCAGAAGATATAGATTCGGGCAACTGATGAAGTCTTCTTCCACATCAGTGAACTTCCTATCAGTAATATAACTTTCCAAAAGCTTTTGTATGTTTATTGGTAAGTAAGTCTTTAATTTTAAAATTAGGCCTTCATGCCACACTTTATCAAATGCCTAAGAAACGTCAATAAACAGCGCAGAGCAATACTGTTTTTCTTCAAAAGTTTTTCGTATAAATTGAACCAATCTATGAGTTTGTTCAATTGTGCTATGCTAACTTCTAAAAGTACAAAAAATAATTGCTGAACTCAACCGGAAGAAAGCTCCAGGTATTGATGGAATTAGTAACAAGATGCTGATGAATTTGCTTCTAAATGCAATAAGAATCCTGCTATTTATTTTTAATGCCATTTTACGAATGCAATATTTTTGACATAACTAGAAACTTGCGAGGGTCAAAATGATTCCAAACCCGGGCAAAGGTCCTACTAAGGCTGAGTCATATAGACCTATAAGCTTACTATCAACAGTCTCAAAGCTTTTCGAGAAGCTGCTCATGACTAAATTTTCCAAAATTTTAGCTGATAATCGGTGCATCCCTGACCATCAATTTGGTTTTAGAAGTGTACATCACTTAACAAAGTTATTACTACAGATAACAGTAGCACTAAACTCAAGGTCCAAGTCGGAACGGACAGATATGTTTTTTTTTTATTTTTTTTTATGCATACATATATTTATTTATTGTATCTTCAAAAATGAACTAACAATAAGTATTCAAATCTTAAATCTAAATATAATTATTAGGCCCGACCAGTGTCGGACATAAACTTAGTGATAGTAATTCATAATACATAAGAGTTGTGCAAAGCAAAAAATAAAAATAAAAAAATAATTTCAAACAGTTTCATCTGGTGTGGTAATTATTAGAGCCCTTGTGTCCCTCTTTTTTTTTTGGATGTGTCCGGTAAAGTTCAAGATATTTCGAGCAAGCGGATTAGGGTGTGACTCGAGTTTAGTTAAATATTTGCCTGAGTATTTTGCAATTTCTTCAGTCACTTGTGGCATATTTAGATCACGATGTAAATTTGAGTTTCTTATGTACCATGGAGCCGATGTTATTAACCGTAAAATTTTGTTTTGTCTTCGTTGGATTTTCTCTACATTTGAAGCTGAAGCAGTGCCCCATAGCTGAATTCCGTAGCACCATATAGGTTTCAAAAGCGACTTGTATATCAAAAGTTTGCAATCTAGACTCAGGGTTGAATTTCTACCAATCAGCCAATGTAACTGAGTTAATTTTAGTTTCATTTGTGTTAGCTTAGAGTCAATATGGTGTTTCCATGTTATCCGTCGGTCAAGGTGTACACCAAGGTATTTTACATGTGAATGTTGAGGAACAACTTGATTATTGATTCGAATGGGTGAACAGGTATCTTTTCGCAGAGTGAATGTTACCTGAACACGTTTACCTTAATTCTCCATAAGTTTAACCATAATTCCAGCTGTGTAATATGTTCTTGTAGGTATCGGGAAGCCTCGTGAGGGTTTTCGTGCATACTAAGGCAGGCTGTATCATCAGCAAATGTAGATGTATGGATATTGCTGCTCAAAGGCATATCACAAGTATAAATCAAATACAACACTGGCCCCAATATGCTCCCCTGTGGCACACCGGATGAGATTGATTCGGACGCACTCATGAATTCTCCTTCCACAACAGTGAACTTTCGATCAAGAATATAACTTTGCAGAAGATTAACAATGTTTATTGGTAGATATGTCTTCAATTTTAAAATTAGGCCTCTATGCCACACTTTATCAAATGCTTGAGAAACATCAATAAAGAGGGCAGAACAATACTTCTTTTCTTCGAGTGTTCTTCTTATAAATTGAACCAATCTATGCGTTTGTTCAATGGTGCTATGATGACTTCTAAAACCAAATTGATGATCCGGTATGCACGCATTATCAGTTAGAATTGGGGACAATTTGATCATGAGTAACTTTTCGAAGAGCTTTGACATTGTTGGCAGTAAACTTATTGGCCTGTATGACTCAGCCTTGGTAAGATCTTTGCCCGGCTTTGGGATCATTTTGACCTTGGCAAGCTTCCAGCTGTGTGGATAATACTCCAGTCTTAAAATGGCATTAAAAATGAATAGCAGAATTCTAATTGCAATACGAGGCAACTTCATCAGCATCTCATTACTAATTTCATCAATACCCGGAGCTTTTTTTGGGTTGAGTTCAGCAATTAGTTTTTGTACATCACGCATCTTAAACTTTAAGGGACGAGGGGGTAGAGCAACTACACATGGCAAATCAGCAACACCCATACATGTGTTTGGGGTAAATACGGTTTTTAAATGCTCAGCAAATATGTTACCTTTTTCAGTATCGTTTCTTGCCCAACCTCCGGTAGAAGTGCGCAGGGGTGGTTTAAACTCAACGGGTGTTTTAAACTCAACGGGTGTTTTAAGCTTCCTCGCAGCGCGCCACAAAGAATAATTAGATGCTGGTGTAACATCAAGACCTTCCAGATAATTTTTAAGAGATGCAGTTTTTTCATATGCAAGCAACTCTTGGAGTCGTTTAGTGCACTCTTTAAACTTGATTTTATGTTGGGGTGATCTGTGTTGCTGCCATTCCCTTCTAGCTCTTCTTTTTTCACTTACGAGACGTTCAATATCCGTAGAATAGATTCTATTAAACCCAGTCTGCGGGTGGGAGGTAGTAGCATGTTCAGCAGCCTGTTTAATATTTCCGTTAAGATTCGCAATGTTAGATTCAATATCATCGGATGTACTTAGCGTTATGTTTTCTGTGCAATGACTACTAAGATATTTTTTGAATCTCAGCCAATTAACACGATTGACCATCTTCACATATGGATGAGGTAAGTCACTTCTTAGTGGATTACAGATTGTAACGATAGTGGTAGAGTGATCGGAGGAGAGATCTAGAGAAGCTTCAACATGAACTAAATCTCTAGAAATATTTTTCATGACGCCAAAATCTATAACATCCGGAATTTTTTGTATGTCAGTAGGCCAGTAAGTGGGCTGCCCACTCGAAATGACGTCCAAACCCATTTTTGAAATTGTGGTGAACAACGCTCTACCTCTAGGTGTAATAAGACGCGAACCCCGGAACGTATGCTTTGCATTGTAGTCGCCAGCTGCTACAAAACAAGGTCCAAGAGATTTGAAGAAATCCTCGTATTGATCCTCAGTGATTGAAAATCTGGGAGGGGTTAAATTGATGATATAACGAAATTTGCACAAAAATTTTCGACGCAAATATTTGTAGCTTGTAGATTTTCTTCACAAACGTTGTCAAGAATATAGTGCTTGAGTCTTGACTTTATTAGAATTGCCGATCCACCGCATGCTATTCCTCTAGGGTCTTTTGTATCATATAAGTTGTAGCCATTGATTTTGAAAAGGCTTCTCGAAGTCAAATGAGTCTCAGAGACCAACATTATATCAATATCTTTTTCCGTAAGGAAGTGCTCGAGCTCATTTTTGTGTTGGCGAATGCCGTTTGCGTTCCAGAAACATATTTTTAACGTGTTCATGGCTTGTTAATTAATGCTTGAAGCAGAGTATTCTGCATTCGAAGCATTTCTTGCATCATATTAGTCATATTTGTTGTAAAATTGTTTATAGTTTGCACCAGATTATCAATAGTGGCTTCAAGGCGACTGAAATTAAAACTTGTGTTCGCATTTGTTGAATTACTTGGTGGGGACACTTTCTGCGTGGGAATAGAATTTATTTTAACAGCATCGGCATACGATACACGTGAAGTACTAGGTTGGCTCATTAGAGGAAAAGTGACAGAGTAAGCGTTAGTTGATTGAGCTGGAACTAATTTAGGTTTTTGACCCATAGCCTGTTTAACGAAAGAATACACAGGGCATCCTCTGTAGTTAGCGGTGTGATTGCCTCCACAATTACTACATTTTTTTTCTGCTTGTTCTTTTGGCTTAGTACAGCTAGCAGTACCATGCAATTCACCGCAGATAACACAAACTGTAGGTAAATTGCAATAGGATTTTGTATGACCATATTCTTGGCAATTATGGCACTGTACGGGACCTGAACGCTTACGTGGCTTTTCAACTGTGATTTTTCGGTGTAATAGAAACTTTACATTATAAATAGGATGCGTTTCATTTTTTTTCAACTGCATGTCATTCGGCTCCAATTCAACCCGAAATAGGGGTTGTGGGACCTTTTCTCTGTTAATTATATTGGTAACATTTTTAACCTTAAATCCTTTTTCAAAAAGTGCACATTTTACTTCTTCGGGGTCAACATATGAATCTATGCCCTTTAATACTATCTGTAGGCCTTTAGCACTCTTAAGTTGGTAAGTGTAAAAATTTGTTTTGTTTTTTCAAATTCGCTAACAATTTTTCGGAAATTTTTTTCATCATAAATTTGGATTTTAGTTTCATCAATATTAACTCGTTTAATTGGAATGATGTGGAAAGTATTTTCACCAATGGCCGACAGCAGTTTTTTTAGAAGCGCGTTAGAATTTTTTTCTCTCAGATAGATAGGTGGTGGCTTAAAAGACTTTTGCGATGATGCAGCGGGCTTCTCGTTATTGTCTTGCAATATTGAAAAACGATTTTGACGATTAATAGAGGACGCGCTGTTATCCCTAGACATTTTTGGAGCAGATGAAATTTTAGAAGATTTTGGGCTTCGGCCACGCTTTACCACAGTTATATATCTGTCCATACCGACTTGGACTTTGGGTTTTGAACTGCAGTTATCTGTAGTGATAACTTTGTTAAGTGATGAACACGAGCCCGAAGGGGATGATATCGCTGACTTATATGAAGATGTACTAGGCAACTGTAATGTTAACGAATCACTTGTTGGCATTGGACAAAGCGAAGTTGATCGCTGACGAAAAAGTGGCTTTGCCGTTAGAAAAAGACTATCATCAGATTTTTTATTTTTATTGTTAACATTGAGAGCTTCAGAACTCACAGTAAAATATGCATTTCTGCCGTTTGAACTCACTTCACAATTTTTTGTTTTTGAGGTACTCATGTAGAGTATTCCTCAAGGGCACTTTGTTTGCGGTTATTGTTTGTTTTTGTTTTTTGTTTCTTGCTATGTAAAAATAATATCAGCAATATTTGCTTTGCTTATTTATCAAAGTTAATATGTATGTATTACGGTTATTATGTATTACGAATATTTTTTATGATTTTTTGTTTGTTTAATATGTATATGATAAAAAACTCCGCTAAGACGTCTGTTCACTATGAAGGTTCAGCGAGAACTGGACAGATATGTAACTTCAAAAATTTCATCTGCTCCAAAGATGTCTAGGGACAACAGCGCATCATCTACTAATCCTCAAAATCAGTTTTCATTATTGCACGACAATAACGACAAGCCCGCTGCATCATCGCAAAAGTCTTTTAAGCCATCACCTATCTATCTGAGAGAAAAAAATCTTAACGCGCTTCTACTAAAACTTTGTCGGCCATTTGTGAAAATACTTTTCACATCATTCCAATTAAACGAGGTAATATTGATGAAACTAAGATCCAAATATATGATGAAAAATATTTCCGAAAAACTATTAGTGAATTGGAAAAAAATAACACATATTTTTACACATACCCACTTAAAAGTGCTAAAGGCCTACAAATAGTATTAAAGGGCATAGATTCATATGTTGAACCCGAAGAAGTAAAATGTGCTCTTATCGGCAAAGGATTTAAGGTAAAAAATGTTACTAATATAATTAACAGAGAAAAGGTCCCACAACGCCCATTTCAGGTCGAACTGGAGCCGAATGACATACAATTGAAAAAAAATGAAACCCATCCAATTTATAGCGTACAGTTTCTCTTACACCGAAAAATCACAGTTGAAGAGCCACGTAAGCGTTCAGCTCCCGTACGGTGCCACAATTGCCAAGAATATGGCCACACACAAACTTACTGCAAATTACCTACAGTTTGTGTTATCTGCGGTGAATTGCACGGTTCTACTAGCTGTACGAAGCCAAAAGATCAAGCTGAAAAAAAATTTAGTAACTACAGAGGATATTTTTCGTTAAACAGACTATAGGACAAAAACCTAAATTAGCTCCAGCTCAATTAGCAAACGCTTTCTCCGCCAATTTTCCTCTAATGAGCCAACCAAGTACTTCACGTGTATCGTATGCCGATGCTGTTAAGATAAATTCTTTTCCCACGCAGAAAGTGTACCCACTAAATAATTCAACAAATGCTAACACAAGCTTTAATTTCAGTCGCCTTAAATCCACTATTGATAATCTGGTTCAAACTATAAACCACTTTAACACAAATATGACTAACATGATGCAAGAAATGCTGCGAATGCAGAATACTCTGCTACAAGCATTAATTAACAAGCCATGAACACGTTAAAAATATGTTTCTGAAGCGCAAACTGCATTCGCCAACATAAAAATGAACTTGAGCACTTCCTCAGGGGAAAAAGTATTGATATAATGGTGGTCTCTGAGACTCATTTAACCTCAAGAAGCTTATTTAGAATAAATCGTTACACTCTATATGATTTAAAGGGCCCTAGAGGAAGAACACGCGGTGGATCAGCAATTCTAATAAAGTCAAGACTCAAACACTATATTCTTGATATGATTTGTGTTGAAAATTTTTGTACAAATTTCGTTATATCATCAATTTACTCCCCTCCCTGATACTCAATCACTGAGGATCAATACGAGGATTTTTACAAATCTCTTGGACCTTGTTTCGTAGCAGCTGGAGACTACAATGCAAAACATACGTTCTGGGGTTCGCGGCTTATTACACCTAGAGGAAGAGCGTTGTTCAACACAATTTCAAAAATGAGCTTGGACGTCATTTCGAGTGGGGAGCCCACTTACTATCCTACTGATATGCACAAAATTCCGGATGTTATAGATTTTGGAGTCATGAAAATTATTTCTAGAGATTTAGTTCATGTCGAAGCTTCTCTAGATCTCTCCTCCGATCACTCACCCATATGTGAAGATGATCAATCGTGTGAATTGGCTGAGATTCAAAAAATATCTTAGTAGTTATTGCACGGAAAACATAGTGCTAAGAACATCCGATGATATTGAATCTAACATTGCGAATCTTAACGAAAATATAAAGCAGGCTGCTGAACATGCTTCTACCTCCCACCCGCAGACTGGGTTCAATAGAATTTATTCTACGGATATTGAACGTCTTGTATGTGAAAAAAGAAGAGCTAGAAGGGAATGGCAAAAGCATAGATCGCTACAACATAAATTCAGATTTAAAGAGTGCACTAAACGACTTAAAGAGTTGCTTGCATATGAAAAAACTGCATCTCTTAAAAATTATCTTGAAAATCTCGATATCACACTAGCATCTAATTACTCCTTGTGGCGCGCTTCGAGAAAGCTTAAAACACCCGTTGAGTTTAAACCACCTCTGCGCACGTTTACCGGAGGTTGGGCAAGAAGTGATACTGAAAAAGGTAACTTGTTTGCAAATCATTTAAAATCCGTATTTACCGCAAACACATGTACTGGTGCTGTTGATTTACCGAGTATGGTTGCTCTAACCCTCGACCCTTAAAGTTTAATATTCGTGACATACAGAAACAAATTACTGAACTCAACCCGAAAAAAACTCCATGTATTGATGGAATTAGTAACAAGATGCTGATGAATTTGCCACGTATTGCACTTAGAATCCTTCTATTTATTTTTAATGCCATATTACTAGACTAGAGTATTATCCACACCACTGGAAGCTTGCCAAGGTCAAAATGATTCCAAAGCCGGGCAAAGACCTTACCAAGGCTGAATCATACAGGCCAATAAGTCTACTATCACCAATGTCAAAACTTTTCGAAAAACTGCTCATGACAAAAGTGTCCCCAATTCTAATTGGTAGTGGGTGCATCCCAGACCATCAGTTTGGTTTTAGGAGTCAGCATATCACCATTGAATAAACGCATAGATTGTTTATTGACGTTTCTCAGGCATTTGATAAAGTGTGGCATGAAGGCCTTATTTTAAAATTGAAATCATATCTACCAATAAATTTTCTGAAGCTATTGGAAAGTTACATTACTACCCGGAAGTTCATGGTTGTTGAAGGAGACATCATGAGTGTGCCCGAATCTTAATCATCCCTTGTACCACAGGGGAGTATACTGGGGCCAGTTTTGTATTTGATTTATACTTGTGATATGCCTTTGAGCAGCAGTAATGGATACATCTTCATTTGCGAATGATACAGCCTGCCTTAGTATGCACGAAAACCCTCACGAGTCTTCCCGATATCAACAAGAACATATTACACAGCTGGAACTATGGTTTAACTTATTGAGAATTAAAGTAATCGAACTAAAGTGTGTCCACGTAACATTTGCCCTGCGAAGAGATACTTGTTCCCCAATTCGAATCAACAATCAAGTTGTTCCTCAACATTCACATGTGAAATATCTTGGTATACACCTTGATCGACGGCTTACATGGAAACACCATATTGACTCCAAGCTAACACAAATGAAACTTAAATTGATTGGTAGAAATTCAACACTTAGTCTAGATTGTAAACGTTTAATATACAAGTCGCTTTTAAAACCAATATGGTGCTGAGGAATACAGCTATAGCGCACTGCATCAGCTTCCAATATAGAGAGAATCCAACGAAGGCAAAACAAGATTTTAAGGCTAATAACATGGGCTCCATGGTACATCAAAATTTCAAATTTACATCGTGATTTAAATATGCCACTAGTGACTGAAGAAATTAAAAAATACTTAACAAAACTCGTGTCTCATCCTAATGGTCCGTAATAGATTGGTATTGAAAATCAGTAAAATCAAAAAGACGGTTCCAGAGCTGGAAACCTTAAACCTTTTTTGCCATATAAAAGGAACTAGCTAAAACTAATTTTTTTTTTGTTAAATAAGCCTATTTTATGTTTCAGTAAGAATAAAATAAATATTAAAAAAATAAAAATAAATTATTTCAGGGTTGGAAAATTTAAAATTTTTTTGGTAAATAATATATATATAAAAACAACCTACTAAAATAATTTTTTTCTTTTTCCCTATAAATTAAGTATGTTTTATAATTTGAAAAGAAAAAGAGTGGCATTAGAAATAAGAAAAATCTAAAAGAATGATTCTAGAGTTGGTAAATTTCACATTTTGTGATATATAATAAAATTACAATACAAATCATTAGTTACTGCATTGATGAACTCAGCTCCAAGTAGTTCCATTTCTGGTGAAACATTAATAAACTTAACACATAGTTGTCATATGACGGAAGTCTAATTGATTCTTTTCTTTATAAATTAAATATATTTTATGTTTTTGAAAGAAAAGTTTGGTATAAAAAATTATAAAAATAAAAGCAAGACCTCCAGAACTGAATTAAAGTAACTATTTTTTTCCTTGTTTCCTTTTTTTGTCTTTGTTCACTTAACAAGTTTTATATATTTTTTTAAGAACTAGATTGGTATAAGAAATCAGAAAAATCTAAATGATGATTTCAGGGTTGGAAAATTTATTTTTGTTTGTATATATATAGAAGTAACTAGGTCAAATTAATTTTTTTTTCGTTTTGTTTACAAATCAAATATACTTTATATTTTAGAAAGAAACAGTTTGGTATAAAAAATTAGAAAAAAAAACATAATTCAAGACCTGGAAAATCTAAACTTTTCGTGGTATATAAAACTAAGTATATATAAGTAATTATTTCTTTGGTAATTCTATATTTAAAAAAGAAATAAATTAGTATTAAAAACCAGAAAAATCAAAATTATGGTTCCAGGGTTGGAAATTGAAAAAAATTTTGACAAAAAAATAAACAAAAATATTTTTTTTTTAGTTAAACATATTTCATCTTTTAGAAAGATCCTTACTCAAGATTTTTTTATATATGTTAAATTTGGATATTTGTTAAAATGAATATCTAATTTAAGTATTTATAAACGAAGTTTTGAGCCATGTTGCTCATTATGCTCTCAGCACAGTAATGTTTCAAATGGTCTTTCGATGGTCTTTCGTTGACAGCTTATAAAGAGTTCATATTAATTTTTAGTTCCTTTCTGCTGAACAAAATCGAAAAAATTCTTTAGGAAAAAGCGTTTACATAATAAAGCGATATATACCATTTTCAATGGGACTTTTAAATTGACACACTAAACAGTTTTGCAGTTTAATACGAGAAAATATAATACAAGTTAATTTACTTGGTGTGGAGGTATAATACTAAAAAATTATAAATTTTTTCATAAAACAAATGTATGTATGTATGTAGTTATGTACGAGTATACGCATAGCTGTATATTCCATATACTCATACATACTCTGACTTGTTTAATTTCTCTGGGATCTGATCCTTAAGCAAATGTTTCCTTCAAATTAGTTGGAATATTGTCATTACGCATTTCTACATGATAATGTAAAAAAAAAATTGAAAAGTTTTGATACTGGGATCGCAACTTCAAAAATAACTCGTTTTGGTTCTCCCGATAAATTAAATATTTGGGCATTCGCTGTTATTAATGAAAACTAATAAAAGATTTGAATGCACTGAAAATAAGTACCCTGCTGCTAACGCAACGCTTGACGCTCTAATTTAGGTTTGAGTCGTACTTGCCAAATTCTTATCATGCATTACAACTTTTGTCAACGTGAGATAACTTTTATCAGTTGTGTTTTGGTTTTTATTTCGAATATTATGTTAGTTTTGCTTCGTTCCATTATCCCATTTGTCAACCAATGTTGTTGTCATGTTCATAAAACATCAAGAAAAAATAGTAATGCCAAAACTAAAGTCGTTAAATAGTTTTGTGATAGCTACACACAAAAAAGTAATATGAATGAGTTTATAATATTAATTAAAATATTTGTAATATTAATTAAAAAATTAATTAAATTTTCACCTATAAACAATTTGATAATATCAATTAAGTTTTTCCACACAAATTAATTAATACAATTAAAAATTTAATTGAATCAATTAAATTATTAATTGAAAACATTAATTGGTGAATACTTTTTTCTGTGTAGTATGGTTTCAAAAGCATAGCATAGATAAGAACCTCTTTTTTCGAGCACTGTTTCGAAGTAAGGTCAAATAAGTTGTGACTCATAATACAAAATATGGTTAAGTTGGGTCGCAAAATTGACAAATGAATTTCGTTGAGTCGTGAATCAAATAGAAGTATTTACTTCTTACGGGTCCACTACCACTTTAATATACCTTGAAAAGAATTGTGAGCGAAAATATTCTAGCAATTATTGCAATATATGGCCCGTATTCATAGTAAACAATAAATAATTTAACTAAAGTCAACTTTTTTAGTTTCTGAAAACAAATTATCAAAATAATATACTGCATAATATCTATTAATGCATTATATGTACATAAATAGTATGTATGTTTGTACACATAAATACCTAAATATCTGTGGCAATAAATAATAATGGCTTAAGTCGAAATTTCTTGTTTTGAGATATTAAGGGTTTTGTCTAAAATAAATTTCGTTTGGTTTTTATATAAAATTTTTAACCACCGAAAAAGATGCACATTTATTTAGAACAAAACTGTTAACTTTATATAAAAAACGTTTTATTAGTTAATATTCGTTGTTTTTTAGTTAAGATGTTATGAAAAAAATCCATTTACAGAAAAATAAAAACTAAAGTGAACTTAAGCTACTATATTGTTAGGCAAAATAATTTTTATTGCTATTAAGTCGAGATAAGTGCTTTAGGTTAAATTGAAAAATGCGGAAAACTTGAGATAATTTTTTAAAAGCTTAGTTAAATATAAGGTTTTCTTTGTATGAGGAATAACTTGAATGGGCTGTCAGTTATTGAACTTAAGTGTAAATAAGTTTTAATGCTCAAACATTTTAATATTGAAGTAGGTAACTTAAAAAAAATTAAGTTGAGTTAAGATGTTATGGGTTATGTATTATTTTCCAAGAAGACTTAAGTTAAAATATAAATGCGTATGTATTTTATGATTTTATCAAGCTAAAGTTCGTATCGCTTTTTAAGCCAAATTACATGTGATAATTATTAATGAACAAATAACACCAAAGTAAGTTGTAAATATTCTGACAATCACATAGTTGAACGGAACAATCGGTTGTTTTCGAAGGCCACTAAACCTTCTTCATCAGCGTTCTTTTGTGTTTGGTCCACTGTGTGTGGTGTCAGTTGATGTAGATTTTTGCTTTATATACGCAACTTTTATTGCAAATGGAATATGTGAATTGTTTTGATTAATCGTATTACAATTTGCAGAAAGTTTTTTTGTAATGAAAATTCATTTTTTCCAGCTCTAAATTTACAACAGTCTTGCCATTGTCGTTTGTTCTTTACTAATTGTGGAGTTGTTAATTAATTTGCTTATTTGTGTTCTACTTAAGACAAACTTTTTTGGTTTGATACTAAGTTAAGTATATTTTTGTTTTTTAGTTTTTTTTTGCCACAGGCCCATGGCTATTAATTTTAGTTAATTTTAATTATTATTGTTCGAACTTCATTTGTTTCTATATTTTATGATTTTATCATAAAATAAAATCTGACTACGTGTTTGTCACAATATTTAAAACTAACTTTGGTGTTATTTGTTCATTAATAATTATCACATGTAATTTGGCTTAAAAAGCGATACGAACTTTAGCCTGCTAAAATCATAAAATATAGAAACAAATGAAGTTCGAACAATAATAATTAAAATTAACTAAAATAAATGCGTATAGTTTTATTAATAATAATATTTTATAATTGAAAGTAGCGGGCCCGTTGCCTGCTTCGCACGGCAAAACAAAATAAGAAAAGAAACACACTTGTTTTTAATAAAGTTGGTTTTGTTCCCTATTATTCAACTTTTAATTCTAGTTTCTTACAATCTTAGACTATGTATCACTTAAACTATCTTAGAGCTCTTTCGTAGACAACATTTTTGGTTTTGCCATGAGTTATTGTGTAGATAAAGAGAACTGAAGGCTTGCCAACACGTGAGCGCGAAACATATAACTGGCCGTGTGAAAAGCAAGGATATTCTAAATCAATTCCACACAATTCCAACGATTGCCCTTGCGCTTTATTTATTGTAATAGCAAATGCAAGACGTATTGGAAACTGTAGTCTTTTGAATTCAAAAGGTAAATCTGATGGAATCATTGGAATTCGTGGAATCAATACATCTTCACCTTTAAACTTCACCTTTAAAATTGTTGCTTCGATCAAATTGTTCATGACCTTTTTAACCGCTAATCTTGTCCCATTGCATAATCGTGGTTGATTTATATTTCGAAGCATAATAATGGAAGCACCCACTTTCAATTGTAAACAATGAGGTGGAAATCCGGGTAAATCGAATGAATTCAAAAATTCTGTCGGATAATTAACAGCGTCGTCTTGATTCGTAACCGTGTCAACTGATTGATATATTACAACCTCGCCAGGAACATGGGTTAAAATGTCTGCATTCATTTGACCAACGTCTTTATTTTTAGCGGCCAGTATAGCTTTTTCAGCTAACCAATTATGATTGCGATAATTTTCTGCAATATTTGGAAAAACACTTGACACCAATTCTTCTTTTGTAGGTGCAATATTACAAAAGTTATCTGGTAAAGTGATTAAGCCAGTTTCAAGATCAACAGCAAGTTGACCATTGCCTATTGCCAACAGTTGCCTTGAAAATGTGTCAGCCGATAGACCGTTTTGAATTTGTACTCGCACATTTGTAGTCAAATTGAGTATTTGTACATGTCTCCATAAATAAGATGACTTTAAACATGCTTTTAATTCATCTGCTGGTGTTGAACGGGGAATCACAGGCAATGTCTGACGAAAATCACCAGCCAACAGAATCAAAGCGCCACCAAATATCTGTTGATCATTACTACGCAAGTCTTGCAATGTCCTGTCTAACGCTTGCTCTGATTTCTTATGGGCCATTGTACATTCATCCCACATTATTAATTTGCATTGTTGCAAGACTTTGCCCATTCCCGAATTTTTGGAAACATTACAGGTGGGATTTTCATTTACATTCATATTCAGTGGTAATTTAAGTGCAGAATGGGCTGTCCGACCGCCATCTAATAACGTCGCTGCTATTCCAGACGATGCAAGTGCCAATGCTATATTACTCTGTGATCTTATAGTCGCTAATAGCAAGGAAATCAGAAATGTTTTGCCAGTTCGTGGCATTTTTAGAAGAAACTAAACTAAAGATAATAAAGAACTTCAGTAATAAATTGATGAAATCCAGCAAATTCTGGACTCGAAAAGCACCAAAAAGTCACGAAAAGGCACGAAAATTGTTAAAAATATGCTGAAAATGTGTCAAAATTTCAATGCTCTCCAATACACAAACGACCAAAATGTATTCAATACTAATGAATGCTGTATTCGGTACAAAAAATGCCTGCGGCAAAAACATACTCACTTCACATACGCACCGCACACACATGCGTTATCGGATTTTAACCAAACTTCATATAAACCATATATGGGCCACTGCCTACGTAGTGTATAAGTTTGTTTGAAATCGCACGACGCGTTTATGATTAGTTCGGCGACGTACATGTACGGACTTATTTTTATATATGTATATAGCTGAGTCATAGATGTTGAAGAAGAGAATAAGAATATGTAATAAAATGAAATAGCACTTATGTCAACTTAAGCCATTATTATTTATTGCCACAAATTTGAAACTTACCATTTCCAACTTTTCCATTGTTGAACTATTAATTTTTCACAAACAAAAAACACGCACAGAAATTGTAAAATTTCTGTATTTTGATTATTTAAAAAGAAATCAAAAAATAAAAACAGCCTTTTAAGGTTGCAACTTCCTAACATTTGATAAGGAACTTTACGTAAGCATTTTGCAAACAAAAGTCGACAAACATTTAATGCGACGTCAACTTAAAGTAAACTCTTTTTTTGCTATGAATATAAAATATGTAACAAAATATTTCTAGTTAAAGATCTACTTCAGCAAGAGTCGAATTTAGAACGCGATTATAAGTACGGCCCTATATACATACATACATATGTATATGTATTGCAGGCAGTTGCAATGCAGAGAATGACAAAAGTATAATTTTAAGTAGTCTTTGAGTGTCGGCCGTCAACTATGAATGCGTGCAGCTAAACATAAGTAACACTGAAAATCTAAGACACATTAATTTTAAGCCGAATACGTATAACTATAAACATAGCATAGCTATATTTATACACATTTTTTAAATTACGCAGCACAAACGAAAGCAACTTAAATTTATAGACTATCAGGGGTGGCACAGAAACCATGTCAGTTTTGCTGATAATCGTTTTTCTATCGTTTTTGGTGTAATGAAACCAAGTTAGTTTTGTTAATTTCGAATGTAATTAAAACCAATGATAGAATCAGCTGTTGCTCACATTTGCTTGTTTGTTTAAAAAAAATTTATTTTAGAAAATAAAAAAAAATTTATTGTTTTCATTAAAATATCAATAAAATTAATTATATTTTATTACATAATAAAAAAAATAAGGAATAAGTGGCTATAAATAATTTAAAGTGCCATTTTCGTTATTATATTAGAAGTGATGAAAAAAATTCTAAGGGATTGCGTCGATCCACTTGAGCTTATGTTAAAAGCTGCTTTGCAGGTGTTTGTTTCCATAAGTTTTTTTGTTTGGAGCCCCTGAAAACTTGGTGTGTAGACTGAGGAGGCGGGTTCCTAATTATGGTCAAGGTAGCTAGCATTGCGGATGAGTGTAGCCAGGTGCTTGTTGCGTTGATATTGGTTGATGGTGATGGAATCACTACTGGGGAAGAGTTTTTTAAATTTATGGTTGCAGATCAGTAGGCTAGGTAATTGACATATCTTGAACTTGTGTCGCAGTTTAAGTTAAAGTACACATCAGCACTAACAATCACCCTTATCGGGAATGAAAATTCACATGAAAAGTGTTCCCTTTCCCTAAACTGGTGATCGCCAATATTTGCGTTGTTGTTGTGTCAGCATACTATTTTCTAATTTTGTTCACTATTTTTTTTGTTCACGGGAAATATTTCACGTGAAAAAATTTTCGACTTTTATTCCCGATAATGGTGAATTTAAAATGTTGAGGCTAGGGATGTTTAAAAATGTCCAGAACTTATTTATTGTAAAATATTTTTTTTTATATTTTTGGATTTTGGTGTTATTTAATTCCCCTATCACGGTTTTCAACCTTTAAAATAGTTTGGTTGGGATTGATAAATTTGCATTGCCATTCTCCACTAAATTAACAGTTGATTTTTCAGTTATGTTTTGGTATTGTTATTTACAACTCTGCGTCAGTTTATTTGAGAAAAACTTTGAGTATACACAACTGCTTTTTAATAGCTGGGTCTGTGGTTGGGTTTTTCTTGTTACAGGTTGGGGCGATATAAAAACCAGAAAAAATGGAAAAATCGTAACTAGAAATATTTATTGTGCTTAATGACACAATTTTCTTAACAGTTTCAATATCGGCACATACAAAGATTTCTTTAAATATGGTTTTAGGTAACCCAACAAATAACAAAGCGTTTCTTTGTTCTGCCGGAAATAACTAAAAAAAACTTCCAAAATTATTTTTAAAGAATTCGTTCAAGTTCAAGAGGGTTGGAATCATCACGATTTTCTCTTTTAATACATAGCACAGGTATATTTGCGACTTAGTTTTCGTCGTCATAAAATATAAGTACACATATTTGTATCCATTTGGTATGATTTCTTTGAACTAAAACACTCAAAACAATATTTTTTCTAAAACTTTGTGTTTAAAATTTTCTCATAAATTTATTGCTTTCTGTCAAACTTGATATTTCAAGTTGGTAACGCGATGACAATTTCAACTAAAAAACAGTTGTGGTTCATAATACTACAACACAGTTTGGTCGTGTATAAGTTTGGTCTACTCTTAGACGACCAAACTGAATTTAGTTGAATACCGTGATAGGGGCATAAGTCTTATGGTTAATTTGATGAAGGAGTGTGGTTGTGATGAGGAAAAGAAAAGGTAGAATAGAGGAAATATATGCATAAACAAACATGGCAGTCGTAGTGTTGAATACCAGTTAAGGTGAGTGTGTCTGTGGAGTTTTTTTTTGTTTTTGTACCTGCCTGGTTGTGGGTTGGAACTTCCCTTGTCGGTGCGTTGTGAGCTAGTTGGCACCAAAAGAACCATAGCTGAGTGAGGCACGTACCAGTAGTTTATCGCGTTCTAAAACAATTCCAGAAACATACGGCGACTTTTATCGGAAGAATCTTATCAAAGATCAGTCGGGAACATATACATACATACTGACATTGTATGTATGTAGGTCATAAAAACTAGTATTGACGAGCATTTATACTTTAATCGGAAGCAGTATTATAGTGTAAGCATAAATGTGAAGATATTTATTTTATGAACTAATTATTTTAATAAATAAGTAAATTTACTTACGTTTTTGCAAAAAAAAAAAACAAAAAAGTGCGAAAATGAAAACTGACAGCTGTTAGCTGCTTTGTTTATTTCCATTCTTAAAACCGATAACATTGGTTTCTATTAGGGATGCCAATCGGAACTGGTTCTTACGATACCAGGATTCGGGCTTTTAAAAATTCAAATCCCAGGATTTCGGGATCCCAAAATTTTTTGAGATTCAGGAATTATTCGGGACTCTGGGTTTTTTGAACATTAAAACACACATGCTTTTTATAGGTATTTACTAAAAAGAGGTTCACAAATAAAAGTTTTATAATTATTTCATATTATATAGTCAAAAACTATTTGAAAATTCACAAATAATATTTTTTTAAATAAGCGCAGCAGGCTTAGAAACTTTAATCGAATATAAATTATTTGCTTGGTTTTGATAAAGTTTCTAAGCTTACTACGCTTATTTTTCTTTTGTGATTTTCAAAAATATTATTTGTGAACTCTCAAATAGTTTTTGAAAGTCTGTGCATAAGATAAGAAGTTTGTGACTGTTAAAAATATGTGGTTGAAGTCTACTAATGATTTGGCAAAGCATTAATGAAAAACATATATAGACAATGCTTAACCACCGGCCAATAAATTTCAATTATAAAAAATCAATACCGTGTTGCCACGGTTACTATATTCACATGGGGGAAGGTGATGATGAATTTATTTTTAAAAACAAACAAAACTTAGTAAAAAATTTCGGGATTGGCTGAATCCCGAAAATCCCGGTATTAATAAATTTAAATCCCGGGATCTATGACACTTAAAACTGACATAAATTTAAGTTCGAACATAAAACCGACAACATTGGTTTTCTTGACACCAAACCTTTTTTTCTTGTCGTTTTCAAAACCAATTCTGACAACATTGTTTTCTATGACACCCCTGTATGTGAGCTTAAATCACACGCATGAATATAAAATTACTCTGACTATATATTAATCGACTTAACATGTGTGTACAGCATACACCGTTTAATTACCCATCGGTTAAATACCTTCATCGCTTATTCACCCCAAATATTGAATCCCCGTTTTTACACTAATTTTCACACAAAAGTCCACGCTTAAGGTAGGATCACACGATTGCCGCAATGCACCAATTAGTGCTCCATTTTATATGCCAATCGTGTGATTTTACAATTTATTGTCCCAGAACAATATTGTGGTGATTTGCCGCAATCAAATGTAAACGGTTGATAGACAACCATGCCCCAATAAAAATGCTAAAACTGCACCAATATTTATTGTGTTCTCGAGCGGCAATCAAAGAAGTCAATACCCAAAAATTTTTTAAGGGTTTTTTGTAAGTACTGTAAACTTCAACTTACTTTATATGTAAGTATAACTTATTTGAAACGTTAATATGGAACTGTGATCCAATCTTTAACCCATATATTTAGCTTTTATTCGTTTAAAAGACCGAAAATCGCCTCTGTATATTTAAGGAGCACAAAATACACAAAGCAGAGGCAGTTTTATTTCTCCTAAGCGAATAAAACATTTTCACGCACAAATAAAACAGGAAAAAAAATTATTTCTTTTTAAAAGAAAACTATTTGCACGTAAAACAAAACAAACTAAAAACTACGACGACAGCTGTTTGTTTGTGTTGCCGCAAATTAGAACAATCGTATGACTAGGATGCGGTAATTATTGCCACAAATTCATTCTTCGAAAATTTGCGGCAATCAGATTTTTACGAAATGGGGCCATCATGTGACTGCAACGTATTTGATTGGGACAATTTTATTATTGTGCACCAATTCACAAAATAATAAAAATTGGGTCAGATTGGCGTATTTGCGTCAATCGTGTGATCCTACCTTTAATTAACTTTTGTTTGATTACCCAGTTTGCGTGATAACCCAGAAATATTTTACCCCATAATTAAATTTCCCCTAAAATCTCCTCATTTATTTGTCCAAAACTACCTAAGTACATATTAAAGGTCTGCAACGAGTAACTTTTTTGTTCATATGTGAAATTCGCTGTCGAGTGTGGTAGATATTTGTTCTCCCTCTCAGAGCACAAGCAGTGAAGAGTAAAGATTGTTTGTTTGACAAATACTAACATGAAGTAGCCGAAGATTAAATATGTAACGAAAAAAATTAACATAGAAAACTGTAGGTAAACAAAAAGAAGTATGTCAAAAATTATGTTCACTTCATGTGGCACTTCAAGTATTTTAGTGCAATATACAGAAAGGTTGTAATGTAAATAGTAATGCCGGTGATGGCATTTACATTCGTATTTATTTGTATAGGCCTTCAACGATCAAAAAAATTCGATCCGTTTTAAAAATAAAGACTTTATTTAATAAAATAAAATAAATTTAATACTAATTCAAAAAAGTGTTGAGCTCAATTCTATTTTAAATAACTTATGTATGTATGTATATTAAATATCTTACATTGCTTATTAAAGGCCATGATTCACTATCCTATACAATCGCGCGATCTACGAAAAAATACAACCCTGATCTGATGAATTGTTTTTGTCTTTTGAAAATGTTCATAGACTCCATCATACCAGGGCTGTGTAGGCTAGTGTATAACGGCCTTAACACAGAATATTTACATTTGAAACAAAAACAAAATTTGAATTTTGTTTTAAATATAATTGCACAAAACGATTTTTTTCGATATTGTGAAACAATAAGCAAATGCTTACTACTCCTCAATTCTGCATACAACATACATACATACATATGTATAATAATATATAAAAATTATTATATTATTTACATCGTACTAATAACCAAAAAGTAAAATATAAATCAAAAATAAAATACTTCAGCAGGTCGTGGAGCAGTATTCACGCATATCGACAAGAATTAATATTAATTAAAGGCAGATACATTTTTCTGGATACATTCTTGGGTCATTACCAAAGTATATATATATTTAATTACTAAAATATGAAATGATAATCCTCCCTATCGTGGTGGGCATATTTCGACTTCGACTACGACGTGTTTGTAATAGAATATACAACACAAAATGTTTTGTTTAATCTGTGACCAAAATGTCCTAGTCGAAGTCGAAATACGCAAACCAGGATAAATACATATATAGTATATGTATATCTAATACAAATCTTTTATCAGATTTAAGGGTGTGTTTTTGAGTTGAAATTATACAATTCTTGAATCTTCAGTAGGAAAGTTGTCTGAATCATATATTTCTTTATGTATACATATATCAATTCATGTTGTTCTTCTAAGGAGAATAGGGTCGTAAATATATATTAACAGCATTAAGGCTGGTACTCTGTTCAAAGTTGTGAAAAATTTTCAGCACCATTGATTATTTCGCGTGAAAAATTTGACATGTACTAAATGTAGCCCAACTCGCGGTTTTTTTTATAAATTTCTTGCTTTTATTGCTTGAAAGTATGCAACATTGTTGAAATTCCGTGCGAAAAAAGCACTGCTCATATTGTTTCGCAGCTAAACTAAAATGATGCCAGACTAATTTTGCATGGAAAGACATGATTTTAAGTGTTTTTCACAACAAGAACAGAGTACTACTTTTGCGAATTTATTTCGCAAATATTTCACACCAAATACTTTTATATGTAGTTTGACAGCATTTCGCACGAAATTGTGAACAGAGCACCAGGCTGTATTCATAAAAAATAATTCTGTCTTACTATGGCTTAATAAAACAAATTGTGTATGGAAATCAGTTTCATAAACTTTTTATAAAGCAAAAATACTTTTTATGAATAGGGCCTTTAGTAGATTACATTTGAATAAATAAAAAATTATTTTTATATATGCATATAAACTTCTACTTATATCAATTTGAATAAATAACAAACGTTTTTAAATAAATGAAATTGTAAACTTGCCTCATTTATTTCCATTTTTAGCTTGTATCACAATCATGAAATCATGAATGCAAAGAAAAAAAATTTTTTTTGCCAAACTTCACCTAGTACTGCAAGCAGCGTTACCGTTGTAAAATTTCAAAAAGTGGCACAAAAAGGCGATTTTTTAAAAAAAGTGGCACTAAAAAGGGGATTTTGAGAAAAAAGTGGCAGCCTTAAAAATAAGAAAAATTAAAACAAATCTGCTTATTTTTAAAAACATCAAGAATAAAAATTAGGTTTTGCATGTTTAAAGACTAAAATATACTATTTTTGTGATACAATAAAGCCACAAAATTTAAAAATAATTCATATAATAAAAGATTACTTACTCACCGATTAACGAAATAACAAATTTTTAAATATTTTGTAGTATTTATTATAGTGTATTTTTTTTGTGTTTAAGTACTTGTTTCGTCTCAAATACAAATTTATCATACAAACAAAGAAGTATGTTCAGTGATTCTCACCTAAGTAAAACTTCGAAATCTTTGGACGTGGCTATAAATAGTTTATTAAAGACTCTGCTACTCTAGTTAAACTAGAGGGAGTTGTTACGTTTTAAGGATTATATTAAATGAAAGACGAATTAATGTATTTTATACCTGCACTCTGAAATATTTTTTTCAAGCAACAGTGTTTTAAAGTACAAAAACGTAAACTAAGAAATTCAGAAATAAACTTTTTTGCAGAATGTTCGTCGTTGACCTCTGCCAGTATGGGTCTGATTATGACCCGCCAACAGAAGGAACTATCGATAATAATACAAGAAATGTTTTAACAAAATTAATTAATAAAAAAATAAATAAATAAAACAGGACTATAATGCCATAATGAAAATTTTTAAATGCTTAGAGAAACCCAGGAAAAAAACTAAGAAACTGAATGATCTGTATTATAGATTACTTTCAATTTCCTCAACATCTACGATTAGTTAAAGGATTTTTCCAAGTCAAATTATATCAAAACTAATTCACTTAAATCCTAAGCACTTAAACCAAATTATTTTTCCGGAAGATTGTGTTAGAAGATCTCTTTAAACTATTGAAGTACTAATATATGTATGTATGTACATATTTATGATTTTTTTGCTTGATTTAGTTTGAGAATTCTTAGGTGTGTTTTTTGTTTGTTTTACTAATAAACTCAAATTAATAAATAATTTATGCACTTTAATTTGTTCAAATTACTTGATTTATGAAAAAACTTTTTTAATTGGTTAACGGGTTAATACTGAAATTAACCGATTAAGCTAGAACCTTGATTAATTAATCGAACGATTAGTTAGTGTCCTCAATTGATTTAACAAATACCGGATCTAAATAAATACTTAATACAATCAGTCTTTTATCGCTTCTATTAATTCTTGACTAAAACAATTTTTTGAAGTATGTACATATATAAAAATTTTAATAGGAATTTTTTTTAATATATGTATGTATGTACATTGCACATACATACATAAATATGTATGTACATATTTATATTTACATACCCCTACAGACAGAGGTATAGGAATATAAGCATGCGTGGGCGTATTAATTATTCGAAAGATATGCATAAGCTGACCACGCATGACAAAAAAAAACGATTTCGTATAAGCTTGCTTACATATTGATATATTAAAACAGCACAACTTTTATATTAAGTACAAAAAAGTTTATATATTCATTCAGTAAAAAGTATCAAAAAGTGGAAAAAATTAGAAAAAGTATCAAATTTGGGTGCATTTTGTAAAGGAAGCACAATAATATCCACGCAGTCGAAAAAGTCGCAAATTGCTACTATAGTAGCACCAACGGTAACGCTGTCTGCAAGTACCTAGTGAAGTTTGGCTGTCGCATGGTACTTGTCATGTTCGCTTTATGAACCCTGCAGAAAACATGGGGTTAAGTGTCATCAAGTCACCACTTTTGTCGACTATATTGGTGACATTGTCAACAGAGCTTCTAATAATAATGGTTTTAATGCGTAGAAAACATTTTTTCAGATGCACACAACTATGCTTCTTCTTAATGTTTTATTGGTTTGTTGAAAATAAACGTGACGTCAAGCAAAATTTAAGTGTTTATAAAAATTATCTTAAGAAATAGAATTATAAGGTTAATATACATACATATATAAATGTATTTAACAATAATTAAAAACATAATACACAAAAAGGAATAAAAAACAAATAAAATAACAATCAATATTGTATAAAAATAGAAAATGTGAAAATTGAAGAGTTTTAAGTGAAAGGTGCTAATTATGGAAATTTTGACTCTGTGGAAGATTCTGTGCCATCAGGTAAAGATTTGTCACATATTAAGATCCATACGTAATAAGAGCGAGGATACATCGATATTGTAGACTAGAGCCCCTAAAATTTATAATGAATCTTTGGTGCCAATGTCTCCATGTGGTCCCAAAAAACTACTTAGTAAGTAGTGATACAGTCTAGTGGTGGATTTTCAATGGCAAGCTAATGTTAAATGTCAATAGGCGATTACATTGGCTGGGGTACACCTGGTCAGTAGTGCTACTGACAATGTCACTAGTAAATCACTACATTTGCACTATTCGCATTTTATGCAGGGAATGTTCAAGTAAGAGCAAAAAATAAACAAGCACACACACACTCGAGTAACAACCAATATTTATTCTCTCATTTTGTTGTTGTCAAAAACATGTACATAGACGTCTTCGATTTAATACCTTTCCCGGATAATTACCCCAAAAATCATGAAATTTTTGATGAGGCAATTAACCGGGAATTACTATATTCAGGGCAGTGATGTATTTTGAGTTATTTGGCTTAGGGCCAAATTGACGATTTACAAGGGCCAAATTACATTGATAGGTCAAAAAAAATTCATTTATTTTAGTTACAATCTTATTACACTGTGTGACAAAAAAAATGCTGTGACGTGTTACTATTTTTCTGGTAGGTGTTGTAGAGTATAACAACAATCTGGATTTCAAATTGTCCATAAACCCCCAAAATATTGAGTTATGGGTAAAGAACCGGTTTTGCTACCCCTAACTAACTTAAATATCAACCGATTTTAAATTTATTAACGGATTTAAAAAGCAGAGACTAAGACCTTTCGAACCATATATATTTTGTTTTAGTAAATTTCAGATACATGTGTGAATTTTTTCACCAAATATAATTTTTTCTGTTTTTTCGTCACTTTTCTACATTGGATTCGTTCTTAGGGAGTATTTTTGAACTGGCACAATTCTGTTTATGACTTTACTTATAACACGTAATTGATAAGGAGTAATTTGAAGGTTTGTGTAAAAAACTTTATTAAAATTTTACTGAGTTATTGAATATTTTGTAAGAAGACTTTTTGTTGAAAAAAGTACTTGCGTGATGTTTTTCGAGAATTTATACTCTTTCTGTGTATTTAAGCTTCCAGGATGATGAAAGTAGAATTTGATAGACGTATATCAGCACAAAGGGTAAAATCAAATTTTAATACATCCGAAGAGAAAGATAAAATAATATTTAATTAATGGTATAATAAAAATTGAGCTGCATAGGAAAAGTCCAGAAAAGGGGTACCAATTTAGCCATTTGTTTGTTCAAATTTGAAAAAAGTGCAAACACATATTCATAAATTTTTTTAGGAAAGTTTAACATAAAACAATTTTTATTTTTTGTTCTGTAATTCAAATGATATATGAGTTATAAAATAAAAGTATCAAAAAATACTTTTTCAAAAAGTACCTTTTTCAAAATATACTTTTTCCAAAAAGTACGTTTTCCAAAAAGTAATTTTTTCTGAAAACTATTTTTTTGCTTAAAATAATTTTCTTAAATAAGAACTTTTCCCAATAAGTACCTTTTAAAAAAATTTCTCTCTTAAAGCACCTTTTTAAGTGTAAATAACTTTTTTTTTAAGTGTAAAGTACTTTTTTGGAAGAGTACTCTTTTATAAAATACCATTGCCAGAAGACATATCTCTAAAAAATTACCTTATATGTACAAAAGTTTTTGTATACGAAAAATAGATTAAAAAAATTGTTTTTCAAAAAAGTACTTTTTTTAAAGTACCTTTTCCGAAAAGAATTTTTTTTTAAATACCAAATTAATATTCAAAATACCCCTTTGATGGCAGTGCTCAAGAATATAATATATCAGTTAATAAAATTCAACTCATATTCAAAATGTTGTACCTACCCTTTTTGGTACCTCTTTTGGGCCCTTCGACAAAACGTGTCGGTTTACTTTTTAGCAGCATTCGTATCCTTTTAGAATTTTTAGTCTATGGAATATAGTTTCCGAGATATAGATACCAATTTTAGCAATTTTTACCCCCTTAGCACTCTTTGGGCCCCTCGAAAAAACATACATTTTATTATCCTTGCTTCTACTGAGCGGTAGAAAGTCACAGTAAATTATTTTTACATGTACACATGTCATACGTACCTTATAATTAACACAAAAGTACAGAAAACGGGAACAATTTTTTTTAGAAAGTGCCAAAACACATTCGAGATTCTGTCCAGAAGAAAAGAACGCGTCAAAAAGTTTTCTGATACGTTCATTAATTCAGCAGATAAGTCGAGTGCAAAAAAGATACCAAAACTCAGTTTTTACCCCCTTTTAACCCCTAAAAGTACCAACCAAGTGTCGGCTTATTTTTTAGCAGCATTCGTGTACCTTTGGAATTTGGAGTCTATCTATTGTAGTTTCCGAGATATAAGGATACCGATTTTACCCTTTTTTACCCCACTCGCATTCGAATTTACAAAAATCGCTTTTTAGTGGTATAAAGTAAAAATGTAATTGTGTGACAGATTTTTTTTGGTAAGTCGTGCGATTTTGGAAAAATTTATGAAAATTTTCATAAAATGTTAAGATGATAATTAGTGCTGTAAAAAACGGCTACTTTTGAATACTCAATACTACTTAATACATTTTCAATTGGATACTCGATACTACTCAATACTTCAACGGATTTTTGAATTTAAAATTAAAAACACACATACATACGTATCTGTATATATAAATTAACCCGCAATGCATGTTATATAATGCAATATACAAAAAACAAAAATTAAATATGTATATTTACATTAATTTATAACAAATAAAGATAAATAAGTTTGAAGATTAGTTTTTGTATATTAATTTTTTTTATCGATATTGCCAGAATTTAAGAGATTTTCACGTGCTTTCCACCACTCTAAAGGTAGGATCATACGATTGCCGCAATGCGCCAATTATTGGTCTATTTTATATGTCAATCGTGTGATTTCACAATTTATTGACCCATACGACAATCGAGAACAATATTGTGCTGATTTGCCGCAATAAAATGCAACTTGGGTGCGGCGATCGTGTGCATGGTTGATAGGCAACCATGCGCCAACAAAAATTAAAAAAAACCACCAATATTTATTGTGTTCTCGAGCTTAAATTCATTTATTTTTTCGTCTGCGCCAAGTGTTTTTGTAAGTACTGTAAACTTAAACTTACTTTATATGTTATTATAACTTATTTGAAACATTAAAATGGAACTGTGAGCCAATCCTTAACCCATATATTTCGTTTTCATTCGTTTAGAAGAAGGAAAATAGCACCTGCTTTGTATATTTAATAAGCACAAATTATATAAAACAGAGACAATCAATAAAACAGACTAAAAACTACCACAACAGCTGTTTGTTTGTGTTGCCATAAGGTAGAACAATCGTATGACTGAGTTGCCGCAATTATTGCCACAAATTCATTCTTCGCCAATTTGCAATAAAATTTAAAAAAAGGGGCAATCATGTGACTGCAACGTATTTTATTGGGACAATTTTATTATTTTTTTTATTCAGCACAATAAAAATAGGGTCAGATTGGTGTATTTGCGGCAACCGTGTGATCCTACCTTAAAGGGTCAGTGTTTCTCTTTAATATATGTAAGGAGTGAAGTTGTTTCGTTTAATGATGCATTTTGAAGTCATTGTTTCAGTGGCCGTTTTCGTATCAAAAGAATTCCAAACAGAATTATTGCTTTTTGAATTTGTATTTGTTACACTAATTCAAGGGAGTTCAGAGATATATTTTTATCAAGCTTAAATTTGCACAAAGATTTGTAGGAAGACTTTCGCGTGAATACTAGAAAATGCAAACCTGAAAGTATTGAGTAGTTACTTTTGTGTATTGAGTAAAGGGAAAAACACTCGGTATTGAGTACTCAGTACTCAAATACTCAATACTTTTCCAACACTATTTTTATTTTTTATTTATTATGGAGGGGATTTTAACTCTAAACATATTTCTTGGGGTGACTCACTCTGCAATGCTAATGGTAATTTATTTTGAAATTTTTTACAAAATAATTTATATTTTAAACGAATTTGCCATACAGAGCCAACTTATCCAAATTGTGCCTCATTTCTAGATCATTTCTTAGTTAGCACAAATTATATTAATGTGTCGCCAATTCTAAATTTTACAGTATCTTGCTTACCCACATTTTCTGATCATTTTCCTCTTAAACTTCAAATTAGATTGCCTGTATTTGAAATTATTCTGAATCCACCATCAACCTTCATATCTTATAGTAGGACCAATTGGGAAAACTTCAGAAATGATATTAGAAACGGAATTTTGAATCATTATCCAGATATCAACAGAAACCTTACGAATATTGAAATTGATGGTTATATAGAAAACTTTAGAAGTACTGTTAAAGTTATTAATAATATTCATTCGGACCTAATTGAATGCAAGAATAAAAAATTTATTATTTCCGATAAAATTAAAAAATTGTTTAGGATAAAGTATGGCTGGCAAAAACAGTTAAAAAGAATTTTTCATCGAAATCGTTGTCCAATTGATCCAGATTATTTACTTTTATCGAAACAAATACAATTATTGAACATAATCATTAAGAGACAGGTTGAGGTTGAACAATCCCTTTTATTTAGTAGAAAATTGCAGCAAATCAAACCGGGACCAACAGCTCATCGACATATTTATAACATAATAGGATTTAAAAAGAACAAAAATTTTAAACATATATCCGTTAATGGAGTTATATTAGAAGATAATTCACTAGTATTACATAAACTGAAGGATCACTTTGCATATATCTACTTTGGTTCTGCGCCACTTAGTAGGAACTCTTCAGTTTCAAATTATATCAATTCTAGTATTAACGAAGTTTCTCATATACATACATGTGTTTTCTGGCAATTTTCCTTCAACGAACACACAAAATTGTGAAAGTTTTTCATCATTAAACGACTTATTCTCTCATTTTAAATTAATTAAAAATAAAAAATCTTGTGGCTTAGACAGTATTTCCAACTTTCTCATAAAACAGCTCCCTATAAAAGCTTTAGAATATCTTTTGATTATTTTCAATAATTGTTTGAATAACTGTTATTTTCCAGATGCTTGGAAAATTTCTAAGATTATTCCTATACAAAAAAAAACCAAATAATATTGATATAAATAATTTGCGGCCAATTTCTTTACTTTCAAATTTGGGAAAACTTTTCGAAAGAATAATTAGGGATAAAATGGATAATGAACTTAATGATACATATATACCAAACTTTCAGTTCGGCTTCAAAAAAAGGTCATTCTACTCTAGATGCCTTATTGAAGTTTCATAATGATGTAGTCTCTAATCTTCGTAAAAGTTGCTACACAGTAGCAGTTTCTCTAGATGTTGAAAAGGCTTTCGATAATGCCTTTCATAATGGTTGGATTTAGTGCAACCACTGTTAGACTTTTTCAGAGCTTTTTCTATAATAGAAAATTTTGCGAGCAATTTGGCAAAGATTATTCTGATTTGGGAAATGTTTATTGTGGTGTACCACAAGGTTCAATTTTGGCTCCTCATCTTTATAATATTTTTATATATGACTTTCCACACATTTTACCCAAAGCAACTGGCTTACTTTATGCTGATGATTTTCGTATCTACTCTCATAGTGAATCCCCCACGATTGCTTTAAGACAAGTTTCATTCCATCTTCAACTAGCTAAAAAGTTTTATGCTGATTCGGGTGTTAAAATAAATGTTTCTAAATGTAAAGCGATTTGTATACGGAATGCTTCGGGAAAATGTAAATACACTTGTTCCAGAAAGTAAAAGACTTACACTTTTCCTTGATGAAATAGAAATATCCTTCGTAGATAATCTTAAATATCTTGGAATTGCTTTTAATAATCTTTTCAAATTTAATGGACATGCAAGAATAGTTTTAAAGAAAGCATTCAAGATATTGGGTGCTTTTTCAAGAATTTTTTTTATGATAAAAGCCTTTCGAAGAGAACTAAGCTACTTTTATACAAGACAAGTATCAGACCAGTTTTCATATACGGGTTTGCAATATTGGTTTAGTGTCTCACCTATTGTTCTTAAAGAAATGGAAATATTTGAACGTAAAGTTTTAAGGTGTTGTATTCAGAAAAATTTCGAATCATTAAATAGACGCTTTTCAAACCCGTTTATTTACTTCAATTCGAAAATAACTCCAATCGATCTATATTTATCTGATATTATTAAGAAATTCATAAATAGACTAGAAATGCATGATAATTATCTTATGAGGGAAATTTATAATGAACAGAAAGTTTTCACTTGGAGTAACACCAATTATCTCTCACCTATTGGTTTTTGTAATGAAGATCCTATTGATTTTGATATAAATTCTACCATAAGACATCGCTTTTTTACGAAAAGTACACCTGGTACTCATAGAGGCTAGTATCTTTTTTGAGAATTCTATTTTTTTATTTTTTTTTAAGTTGTTTTTAATTTTTCTTTTAAGTTTTGTTTTTTTAGACCTAAGTATATTCTAAGAGTTCTCCTCTTATGTCTTATGTTATGTTAGCCTCGGGAACAAGGGCATATCGTCCTATATCTAATTTTATTAACATTTTATTATACTTATCTCATTGTTAAAGCTTGGTGCTGTTAAAATTTTATAGTTTTTAAGATAATACTTTATAGTCTTAAGTTATCTTTGTACCATTAACTTTAAAAACTTTCATTGTTAAAAAAAGGCTCCATAAATTTTTACTTTACTTTACTTACATATGTATTTTAACTTTTTCCTTATTCGTTAACATTTTAAATACATTCCTATCTTTGAAACAACGAAAACAATGAATATTTTTACAACAAATGATTGCATGTTTATACACAAAACAAACAAAAAACAAATGTTTTTGCATCATTTTTGTATGATAGAGTGGCACCTAAAACACCATTTTGCTTGGTCAGACTTCTACAAGATTTTCCTGTGAATGAATCATGCGATCGTGTAGGATAGTGAGTCAGGGTATCTAATAACAGTGGAATGCACACAGTCCAGCTATTCCCTCAATAATCAATTTAAATGCACCTTAAGAAACGATTAATATTTTACTGAACAATTTAAAAAATTATTTTGGGAAAAAGTGTGATAAATATATGTAAGTATGTATGTATTAAACCAAAAAGTGCTAAAATGTTCTATAGCATAAACAACAAAGTGCTAAAATCAGTTAACATTTTTAGTTTATCTAATTCCTTAAGTTGCCCATATACGCGCAATAATTATTTCCGAACATAAGCAATAACGTCGACAGAATAACAGTACAAAAATGTTCATGTACAGGCTTATGTTCTTAGCTATAGAACACGTATTGTGGTATTGGACATAAATTTAAAAAATTTCTCCGTGCATGGATCAATGTTTTTGGTGTTTATTTTATTTTATATAATTTGATATATATGTAACTATTTTATCTATATTTAGTTTATTATAGACTAAAGCTACGGTCACAGTTGTGAAACATTTGCCCAAAAAAGCGTAACCACTAAATGCTAATGAAAAATCTTTCAATTCAGACAAAAGTTCGTCAAGTTAAAGAGTAGCCAATATTGTTGGATTCTATGACATGGTGCATTAGTATGATACACAAGTGTCTGGATCAAAACTTTTTTCATTAGTGTTTGTTGGTTACGCTTTTTTGGGCAAATGTTTGACAAGTGTGACCGTACCTTAAATTTTACCCACGGCTTTGCTCGCGTAGATCTGTCTAAAAAATACAAAATTCATTATCATCATTTGAAAGTAAGTAAAATAAAAAAATTATTGCTTGGCTTGAACCAATAAAATTTAAAACCTCTTAAATTGAGCATAGTTTAAAAACTAAAAACGTAGTTCATTATAAAAATCAATAACAAAAATTAAACAACTTATACTACTAATATTATACAAAGTTCACAATTTATGAGTTTAATAGGGAAAAATAATATTGTTGTAGGATGCTTCTGTATACTACATTAAATGTTCTTCCGTTTGGTGGAAATATGTGCAGATTTCTAGCATTGGACACACACTACATACAATTGACCATGGAAAAGCATGGATTTTCCAAATGTAATCCTACGACCTGCAATGTTTGACCTTGCGCTTTGTTAATTGTTACAGCAAAACTGAGTTTGACTGGAAATTGAACACGTTTGAATTGAAACGGAAGATCAGTTGGTGTAATGGAATTAGAGGTATTAAAGCACTGTCTCCCTTTCGTACGCCTCTTAAAACAGTGGTGCCAAGTATGTTCTCCTTTAACTGTGTGATCCGAAGGCTTGTTCCATTGCAAGTTATGTGAGGGTACAGCTGACATTTCGATCGAATTTAATTAAGAACTCTGTGGGAAATGAAGTACTTTGTTCTGTATCCGAACCGGATAAAAAATAGGCTTTGTTTGACACTGGTAATGTAGCCTTCCATTGGTGAATGAATTTTTAAAATCGGTTTAGCGGTTTGAAAATCCGTGCCAAATATAAGAAAACCGGATTCTAACCGGATAACAAAAATAGCCTATGTTTGACACTGGTAATGTAGGTTTTTATTGGTGAAATAATTTTTAAAATCGGTTTAGCGGTTTGAAAATCCGTGCCAAATATAAGAAAACCGGATTCTAACCGGATAACAAAAATAGCCTATGTTTGGCACTGGTAATGTAGCTTTCCATTGGTGAATGAATTTTTAAAATCGGTTTAGCGATTTGAAAATCCGTGCCAAATATAAGAAAAATAGTTTCTAACCGAATAACAAAAATAGCCTACGTTTGTCACTGGTAATGTAGCTTTTTATTGGTGAAAGAATTTTCAAAATCGGCTTAGCGGTTTGTAAATCCGTGAAAAATATAAAAAACCGGTTCGGAGCTGGATAAAAAATTAGCCTATGTTAAACACTGGTAATGCAGCTTCCATTGGTGAAAGAACTTTAAAAATAGATAAAGCTGTTTGGGCGGTTTATAATATTAGTATAAATTAAAAATGATGTATTTTTACCACAGGCACTAGTTTCTTTTGTTGACTCCGCAGAAACCACAAATGTCTATTAAATTTGACAGCTTATGTTCAACATTATTTCTTGAAAATAAGTTTGAACAATTATTTCGCAATTTATTTGCAAATAAATGTTTCTACGTTCCACACATGGACATGTGTATTGGAAATAGAATTTGACAGATGAGAACATAATTATTTCCAAGTTTATTGTTACTTTCAGTGAAATTGTGAAGTTTTTGTATTCTATAGCATTGCTAACGTTTATATCATGTTCAAAGCTGGCACAATATCTTTTCATAACAATGTAAATAGAATTATATTGTGTAATGTTTTGGCAAAATTATATAGTATTATGTTAAGTTTTTTACTGTGAGAAAAACTTCACCATATTTTTTAAAGATTTGGGACAATCAGTCCATAGTATAGGTCAAACCGACAATAATATTGATCGTGTTGCGTAAATTGTGCGAGGTTTGACATCGTAACCCCAACAGTAGCATATTCAATAATATTGTATGTATAGGCCGCTTGAAATATTGAATTTATAAATTTTGAATCCAGCTGCGAATGGAACACCAAGAAAGAAAAAGTCTTAAAGAGTGTTAAATAGAGTAGTTAAAAAAAATTATTTATTTTCTGCACATATAAATCAGATGAACCGATTTAATTAACAGATATACCAATAGCACAAGTTGTATAGTTTTACTGAAACTTAATCGTATAAGCGACAACTAAAGTCTTGGGCTCACTTTAGCTTTGGCTGTGCTTTTTGTTAAGCTGATCAATAACCTTATTAACACTATAAGCTCTTAAGAAGTTTTGTTAATTTAGTACTTTAAATGGTGTATTTTAATATATGTACCCATATGTGTATCTCAGAGCGGTTCAATTATATGACTTCTGTTATACTTAGAGATGTGCACGTGAGCGGTTTTTGACTCAAGACACGCACGCTCACGCTGAAAAATATTTTACTCACGCACTTTCACGCACGAATGATTTTGAAAATTTTCACGATCACGCACGCTCACGTATAAAATATTCTTAATTACGCACGAGGGGAATACAACTTATCACGATCACGCACGCTTACGAAAAATATATAATTAATTTTTTATGTTTGTTAGTTGAAAAATAGGTTCTTACATATATATATGTACATATGTATGTTTATACATACGTACATATGTACGTATCAGAGAACGACAAAAATCACGTATTTTCTGATTTAATTATACTATAAATTTGTTATTCACTTTTAATCATGCAAAATAAATCAACATTGAGTAAAATCATCATCGTAATGGTGAACGATTCATTTAAGTAAATGTGAGTCGAGTGATCGAACATGTTTTATTCACATCATTCATCATACATTAAACTTTTGTTCACATTTAATCATGCAACAAAACTTAATATTGAATAAAATCAGAATCATACTTACGAACGTATCGTTTGGTTAGTTGCAAGTAATTTCATACATGTTTTATTCAAATTTTTATATAATCAGGTTTTCATGTTGAATAAAATCAAAGCAGAGGAATTATGAAAAATATTATTGTTTTAATCCAAATCAGTAAGCAAACACTTTAAAAAAAAAAAATGGAAAACGACCAGGAAAAGACTAGATCGTCTCTCGTTAGAGTATTATGCGAAGGACTAGCTACTAATATTAAATATATAAATATTAATACATATGTATATAAAGAGATGGAATCAAATTTTTATACAACGAAATAATTTTTGTCAAGTTTAAAAATAATTTCTATTTGATATGCATGACCTTGAAATATTTATACGATGAAATAACATGTATAAAAGTTGTAAACTTAATCAATTTACACGCTATATGACGTTACATATACTCAACAACGTTGATAAATTTGAACGTATTTTGTGCAAATTTCTTCACGATAGAAACAACATTTTCACGTTGTATACCACGGTGTCCGCTGCTTTTGTACAAAATGCCCCTGCTTTGGGTGTTCTGTATAGGTATATAAATTGCTAAATACATAGTACATAAAATTCCCTTGTTTCTAAAAAAATCATCATCACTTGATGTATACGCGCTCATACGCGCTCATTTTTGCTTTTTTGATTTTATTCATCATACAAATATTTGTTGATAATCAGAACGAACGCTTTTGCCTACTTATTTTATTTTTCATCAAAATAATCATGACCGAACCGAATTGATTGGTATGATGCGACACATGTTTAAAATCGTAGAGCCAACAACAACCGTATGATTGGAATGATTAAAAAGCAGCAACGATTATGTATGTTGGAACAAGTTTGAATGTATGAACACAAAGGCATGCTTTTAGGATATGGATTACGTATGAATATTTTTTCAATCAGATTTTGTCGTTCTCTGGTACGTATGCATTATGTTTGCAGGCTCATTCTACCTATATGTATGTATATACATACATATTAATGTACATAAATCAGAGCTGGCCACCGAAAAAACACGAGAGTAATGTATTCGCGTATGTGTATTCATTTGTATAAGAAGCCGATTGATGTTCGGCACTCTGGTGCTACTTTGTGCAGCTCAGACATAGATTGTAGTATTTTTTATAAGAAAATTTAAGATTTTTAATACAGTTATATAAACACGCAAGAGTGTTATCTCGTGAGAATTTTTTTTAAGTCACGGTCACGCACTCACGCGTGATTAATTATAAATTTGATCACGATCACGCGTGATTCACGCGTGGCTCACGCGTGACACGATAAAATCACAACATTTGCACATCTCTACTTAGAATATTAACCTGTAGTGATTGTTATGCAAAGACAGTGGAACTAGTTCCGATGTTTTTTGCCGGGATATGCACAATATATGTACTCGTATAACTTATACTAAACAATTAATAAAGAAAAATAAATAAACAAATAATATCAATTCAGTAATTAAGCAGCTCTGGCTTGAAGACCAGCTCTCGCGTCATCGTAATTATTTCTTAAGTGCGGTCAGGCTTGTGTGTGTTGTTTGGCATTCGAGAGTTTTTCGTCTCGCTCGATCAGTCAACGATCTGCCACGGATAACCGTATATTCTAGCGGTTCTTTTGTGGAATTTCCATATTTGTGCAACAATACTTTGCAAATTTACTTGGTAAAGTATTTATGAAATAAATAAATAAATAAATATAATATTAATTGGCTCGCAATTTGTCTTAAAGAATTATCTATGAAAAATTTATAAATTGAATGAAATAAAAAAGTGCAAAAAATGCCAATTAGTTTTAAGAAAGTGCTAAACTAGTACTTAGCATTATTTTCAAAATCGTTAGTGTTAAACAAAGAAAAAAATTTTTAATCTAGCACTAAAAGTGCTAAAATGACAAGTCTGATTAAAACTTAACTTTTTTGTTTTTAATAAATTTGAGCCTTTTTACTCTTTTGACGAATCTTTTTTAGCGTAAAATCTTATTTTTGTGACCATTTTTTAAACTTGTCTACTGCCCTGTTCTCAGGTAAGTTTTAAGCAGACCCCTTATTTTCCTTATATTGATCATTTGTTAATTTCCAATTTGATGTTAATTGCTGATTTTGAATAATTTTTTACTTTGCTGCTGCTAAAGTGAGATTGCATGCTATAACGAATTTTCAGTTTAATGAACAATTCATTAAAGTTGTAGGTTCGTTAAACCTCAAATGTGACAGAATAAAAGAAACTTGTTCCAAAAAACTTGCAGTACTGGAACTTAAAACTTTACCATAATGCGAACCAACACTTTTTGTTGTACTTCAACCAGTTTCTTTATTTTTTTCGGTTTCTTTGTTGTCTTTTTCTTGATATTCCAAATTTAACAGAAATTTTTTTCATTTTCGCATAATAAACCAATGAACGATTATACATATACGAGTACATACATACATATATATATATTTGTAGGTATACATGTATGTATGAATGTGTATTTTAACTACATTGTGACTCATACAATATAAAAATTAATAGTGTGTTCAGACATACCCCTTAATTGCGCAATTAGGACATTTTATGCAATAAAGGCCTTGAGCACAATTTACCATACAATAAGTCAATTAATAAATTGAGCAATTAGTAGTTAATTGTATAACTAATTGCGTAAAACGCGAAATGCAACCCTGGTTATAAGTGTGTTTATTGAGAACTGTGTTCAGTGAGTAGAAATGCAAAAAAGAAATGGCTAGTGAAGAAGGTTAGTTTTTAAAATTTCTAAACAAATTTATTTTTTAACAAATATCTTTTACAAATAGCAAAAAACTTTAAGAAGAAGAGGCTGGCGTGGATTGAGGCCAGGGAAGCTGCTCTGTTGGAATTGTGGCCATGTCGAGTAGATGAATTTCGTGGCCAAAGAAAAACGGTCACGTCTAAGCTGAGATGAGCTGCAGAAGTTGGGTTTTCAATAACGTCCGCACGGACTTGTACATTTATTAATAATAATAGTTGTAATAAATTAAAAACGAATTGTATGAACTTTAAGAGTGTTTAAATATTGTTTTCTTTTTTTTTTAACATTGATAACTTTGATGAGTTCGCCATTTCTGTTATATACTAGTGAAATTTCTTTTAAAGCCGAATTTGCATCAATTTTTGAAATTTACAAACACGAATATTCACGAAACATATAAAACCAATTTTTTATTTTTCAGCTGTCAAATGGTAATTGAATAAGCTAAATTGATTATGTGTGAACACTAGATTTATATGCTCAATTAAAATTAAATTGTCTCAAGTAAGAATGCATGTCTGAAAACAGTATAAACTAAGTTAATAACTTATCGTTATATATCCCGTTTATATCCACTTCTTATTTGCAAATAAAAGTCGAAAGCGTTGCCGTATAACTTTTTTATTGTTAGTTAATAACTCACGAAAACTATATATTTGCAAATAATGTCGCCAATTATTTTTGTTTTGTAAGAAAGATAGTAATGAATGCTATATACGTATAAACGGTGAGTTCAGTATTTACAAATATTCTTATTTGGAAATAAGATTTGTGTGTACACGAGGTAATAGACCAAATAACGATTATTTTGCAAATTAAAAAAAAAATCACACTAATAAAGAAGTGCTACGAGCACAAGGAATATACCACGATACTCCATGTTACATGGACTACCTATAGATGCACTAATTTTTATTTTATTGATTTTTATTAAAAAACTCAACTTTTCCGATTATTTCTTGATTTTTATTTATTCCTCTGAAAATAACAGTTATTTCTTGATGTTTATTTATTGCTTAGAATAAAAAGTTAGTTTGTGACAAACATAAAAGAGTATTTTGTACCGTTATTTTCCAAACATCTACTTCGCTTTCTCTGTACCTTCTTATTGTGTACCACTGTTGGGATTAGTGGTACAATTGTACCAAATTTGGTAAAATTGAATCTGCATTGGTACACTGGTACACTTTATACTTCAGTGGTACAATTTGAAAAAAGTTGTACTTTGCCAGTAATAATAATTTCTCCTAACATACTTGCCCAACACTGATCATAAGTATCAAAATTTGCAACATTTGTAGTTTATGCTCATATAAAGGGTCCGCCATCTAACTTTTTTTTTCAACTAGTGCTTATTTCGTGAATGGTAACACTTAGCTCATGTCTGATTTGACAGATAATTAGTTTTATCCTTCCGCTGAACGAATATGGTTGTGTATACGCTTGAACAACGCTGTTGCAGAATGTGTGCGCAAATTGCGTACGGATATTGGAAGAAGAGAACCACCGTCAGCTCCGTATGTTGGTTATCTCGCGAAAAAAGTGAAAGAAACTGGCATCCTTATCGATAAACCAAAGCGTGAAAAGCCGAAAACAGTGCGTACACCCGAGAATATTGCTGCTGTGGCAGAAAGTGTGCGTTAAGCGCCATCAACATCAATTCACCGTCGTTCTGAACAATTGAACATTTCGGAGACATCATTGAGACGAATTTTGCATAAAGACCTTGGTATGACGCAATACAAAGTCCAATTGGTTCAGGAGTTGAAGCCAACTGACCATCCAATGCTTTTTCGCTTCGCTAAGTGGGCCTGCGATCGACTTACAGAAGATGCCGATTTTGCCAAAAAAAATCATCTTTTCAGATCAAGCTCATTTTGATCTTAGCGGGTATGTAAACAAGCAAAATTGTCTCATTTGGGGCACAGAAAACCCGCACGCATACATTGAAAAGCCGACGCACCCAAAACGAGTCACTGTTTGGTGCGGATTTTGGTCCAGAGGCATAATTGGGCTAATGAGCAAGGAGTGGCCGTTACAGTCAATGGCGGTCGTTATCGGGCCATGTTAAACGAATTTTTGTTCACAAAAATTGAAGAGAAGGATATTGCCAACATTTGGTTTCAACAGGACAGCGCTACGTGCCACACAGCCGAAGCTACACTCGATGTTTTGCGCCGTTTTCAAAAAAAAAAAAAAAGTTATCTGACGATGTTTTGCGCCCTGTTTTCAAAAAAAAAAAGATATCTGGCGGACCCTTTATTTCATTTGTTTTGGTAGCGCTTGTCCCAGTTCTTTAGACTCTGCATTAGTGTTGAGCAATACTGGGATTTTTTAATAATGTTGCTCCTTGTGAACGTGATTTCTAAATCGCTGTTCTTTTAAACTGTGATTGTGATCACAGTTTAGCAGTTTTTTTTTGTAGCGGTTCTGTTTTTTTGACAAAATCTAATAAGAAGAGCAGTTGTGAAATTAAACAGTGAATGTGATCACGGTTTAACACATTTCAGCTCTTCTGCTTTAAAAGTATGTATTAGTATTGGTATTTTGATAAATGCTAATAAAAAGAGCGACAAGAACAAACAATTAGCATCAACCCCAACCAAATATTGATAATTGTCGTATGAGAGTCACAGAGACATTAAAATTGCAAATACAAAAATGTGAAAGCTATACATTGTTGCCAGAAAAGACGATTTGACACGATTAGACGACATATATGAAAAAATATTTTGTTCGATAGATTTATAGATTTCTTTATATTATTGTTTTCAATAATAGAAAAATTTTTATGAATTCTTCCTGTGTATGCTTAGTTAGCAGATGGCTACATTTTGGTACAATTGATGTTAATTAGGAAAAATTTACCATTTTCATGGTACAATTTAAGAATAGTCATATCCCAACACTGTTGTGTACTCATGCGCATGTTATTGTTTTTAGAATCAAACTTTAGATCGATTGAAGAAAGCAAACGTGCCAGTGTAAGCAAAAAAGTGTCTGTAAGTCAACCACATCAATACTAAGGTAGTTGTCTGAGAGACAATCACATCATTATATTTGTTATCTTTTCATAGTGTATCCTAAGCAACATGTCAGTAAAATTATTATATTTTCTTAATGTCTTCAAAACAAGTGGTCAGCAAAAATTTTTCTTTTTTTAGTTTTGTTATTATGTAACATTAAAATTAGGGATGTAACGATACGCTATTTCGCCGATCCGATACCGATACCGATACTCAAAAATAAATATCGCCGATACCGATTCCGATACCGATACGCATATTTGAATTGAGCTCAAGTAAAAATTAACAAAACTCAAGTAGAGTAATTCTTCTATTATACAAAATAACAGTGTTTATTAATGAGCCATTCAATTCATCAAAATTTTCAGTACATTTCAGTTTCTCAACTTCAAATTTTCAAACAACAAAACGTCTGCAATATTTATGATTTTACAAAATAAAAGTTGGCATTCAGTTTAGATTGACAAATCAGTGAAAAAAAAAAATAGTTTTCTCATTTTTGTATAACAATGAAAAAACTAAATCAGAGATGCAAAATGAGATTTTACAAATTGTACCAACTTTCAAGAAAAGTGTACTTATTAACTCCGATTGCTTTTATTAATTTGAAAAATTGTTTATTTAAATGAAATTGAATAAAAAAAAACTCACATAAAAATTCATTTGTATTCATGTAAACATGTATGTCAGTAGTAGGGAACTGGGGGTTCTACCGCAATTAAAATTGTTAAATTGTGGCTGAAATTGTTAAATTGTGGCTGAAATTGTGAAATTTGGGTAATTAAAATTTGAAAATTTTAAAATTCTTGGAAATTTGATACGTACGTGTGTGTGTGTGTGTGTGTTTTCGGCGGCGCTTTGATGTTTTTGTTTACATAAGGAGTTTTTTGTTTACATTAACCCTTGTGTGAACGGGTGATTTTTTTTGTGGTGGCATTAATTGTGTGAACGGGTGATTTTTTTGTGGGGGTGGATTAAGGGGTTTCATAAGATTAATATTTCATAAGTATACATGTATGCCAACTGGAAAATCATGAAATGATTTTTCCTAATACCAATAGGGAAATCATGAGATGATTTTTCCTAATACCAATGGAGGGAGTTGTGAAACTTAATTTTTCCTAATGCCTACGGCAATGCATAATAATTTTTCCTAATGCCGACGGCAATGCATGATAATTTTTCCTAATGCCGACGGCAATGCATGATAATTTTTTTTTTTTTTCAAATGCCGACGGCAAAACATGATTACTATATTTCTTAATGCCGACGGGAAAATGATTTTTCCAAAGGGAAAATTGCCAGTGTTGCCAGACTGTATAAATTTGTTATCGTAATACTATATCAGTAATATCAGAGAAAATATATTTGATGACTACTACGCGATTCTCATATGAATCGTGGGAACGTGTATGTGTGATTTCCTCACGCTAATAAATTGTTTATAAATAAAATAAATTGTTTATAAATAAAATAATTAAATAAATTAATTTAATTTATTTAATTATTTTATTTATTTATTTATAAAATGTTCTCATGTATGTGAACACCCCTAAAATGTTCTCATGTATGTGAACACCCCTAATGCTTGTGTGTGGGTGTTCCAGCTTGATTGTCGCTGGTAAGCATATCTTTTGTTTATTTGTTTAAGAAATATATTTGTATGTATGTATGTATGTATGTATGTATGAATGTATAAATGTATGTATGCATGTATGAATGTATAAATGAATGTATGAATGTATAAATGTGCGATCGTGGGAACTTGTGCGCGGAATATTTTGTGCTTGTGTAGAATACATTTATATTTTGCAACGTAGTCAGTTTCTTTGTCTTCAATTCTTTTAAAGCAGAGGATTTTAAAGCAGAGGATTTTAAACTAAGTACAGTCATCAGCAGAGAAACAAAAAGTAAAAATTTGCAAGTAAGCAAAAAAGTTAACTTCTCCTCCTTCCCACTTCCTTCTATTCTCTTTATGTAGTTTGTATTTGAAATAAGAAAAAACTTTTACATTTTTTATTCTTTTGTAAACATTTATTGTTTAAAATTTTATAAAATTTTATAATAATACATACAGTAATATATTCTTAAGTATAAATATTTTAAAAAGTGAAAAAGTTCATTTAAAACAAGATATTTCTTTGGAGAGTAAAATAGCATTTCTTAATGCGCAAACACCAAAATTATGATAATTACAATAAAAATATTCTGGATACTTGATTTCCATTTGTTTAAAGTTGATGCAGCCTATATCCTCAACGTTAGAAATTTTTCGGTGTAACATTTTTTCCAACCATAGTCTTTTTTCTTCACCTTTTACGTAAATTTTAGAACATCTTACGTTGGCTTTTAAAAAATTGCAAACGCTATGAAATGAAACTGATCCAGCAGTCCAGCTTAGGTGATGATAGTTTTTTGTTAGCCACTTTGCTTCTCTTTGCTTTTTTATTGATAAGCATTTAAAATCAAATGGTGGTTTTATAATGAAGTTGTTATATTCATAATTGTTGAAAACAATCGCTACTTCTTTTGCGATGAAATCGTTTGAATTAGTTTTGAAACCTTGTACGTCTATAAAAATTATGTTATTTTCCATGTTATTCAATTTATAACTCTTTTCGAACTTGTCCTTTGATGGGTATATATTCTATTATACGATCATGAATAAGAATGCAGTAAGCTGATGTCTTTGGTGCAATATTAGTTGCTGTTTCAAATTCTACTTTTATATCAATCGGTCCATTATTGAGTGATTCATTCTGATGACTGACATCTACTACAATAATAGGAGCTTTTGTCTTAAACTCTGATGCAGTTAGAAGCGGTTGAGATTCTTTCATATAGTAGCTTTGTTGGAATCTTAGATACATATCATATATAATTGCATAACGTTCATTTTTGAACTTTATGTTAAGATCATCATACGGGTATGAGACTGAATTTAAATGTACTTTTAAATTAGTCAAATCACAATGAACAAATTTATTTTCTTGTTGAAAAGCAATCAACACAAAACGGGGGCGTTCTCTATTTGCAGCCAGTTTAACATTCCAGTTTAACATTATGGCTAGTTCCTGTGTTTAATTGTGGATTAATATGACAATCAAAACTGCGAAATGCCATGGGTATAGAAGCACCATTGTTAATAATTTTAATCATATTCAATTTGCTAAGGTCAGATAATTGAACATGAGGTATTCTCCATGAGATGAGTGAAATTGTAAGTTTAGCTTTTTCAGTAGAAACACTCGAGCGTACAAGATCTTCGTCGTTCTTATTGCGCAAGAGTATCAGTTCATGTTTTCCATTTAATATAACTTTGTTGTAGTCTTCAGCGAATCCTAGAAGCATTTTTAAAGGTACATAGAAATTGAAAAATCCATTTGCAAGAGTGACATCGTCAATTTTGTTCCATCCAGCATTTTGCATCACATTGCTTTCGTTTGGTGATAGAGAAACCAAGTTCTTTATGGTGCTCGTGGCTCCTAAATATCTTGTATGATCAATTTCAATTCCATTGAGCTCATAGCGAATTTCATCAAATAGATATGCTACAAAGTTGTTTTTTAATTTAAAGTTCTCTGAAGAAGAAGATTTAAGGGCATTATCATCGGCAACAAACCCCTCTACATAAATGTAGCTCTCACTGGGTAGCACGTACAAATCTTGATTTTGTATTGAAATTCTAATTTCATCATTATTGTTGTAAGATTGTAAATATGGTACATATGTATGATAATCGTTTTTGATTATATTCTCATCAGAGAAAGGTTTATCTAAGACATCTATTATTGAACTCATTTTGTCTTCAATTTAAAATTCAAGGACTTTAGAAAATTTTTATTTGATGTTGTTAGTGCTTTCTGTTGAAGTGGTCGCTTTAATGTTCTTGTTGTTGTTGTTACTGCTTTATTTTTCAATGTATTTGTGTTGTATATTAGCATTATTTAGTTGACCTCAAATGTATTCGTATTGTAATTTCCTCTCCTCGAAAATTAATTAAATCACCGTGTTGGTCAACTACTCGCAGCGCTAGTGAACTTATCTCTCTGGTGTTCACAGGTAAATAGATGAGATTTCTTGGAACCTCATCTATTTTATAGCCTGGAGGCACATTAATCGGAAATTCATGATGTGTATGCGATTTGGAGTTATTCATATATGTGTTAATAGCGATACTACTTTCAATTCGCAAGAGATTCACTTTAAAAATATTAACTGGAAGATCTGAGTAATAATATTTGTTTGGTGTTAGGATTTTGCTATTGAATCCTAAAAGTTTTCCAATTGTGTTGTCTTTATTAAAATATACAGGATCTTTGGAACTATTAACTTTAACTTGCATTGTATTGTTATTGGCTTCAATAAAAATCTTATTTTCTGGACAGAGTCTTCTGTATTGCTCTTGTATAAAATCTACAATATCATTCAATTCGTAAGATCCAATTGGTATTTCAATTGTATGTTCCCCTATATGAAACATATTGTTGTAGGTGTCTACATTTGGAATGCTGTTGTATGAATGAAAATCAGTTAGAGTACACTCATATGCACCATGTAATTCAATAGGAGGAAAGTAACTAGCAGATAATTCTGATGAGTTAGAGCTCAGAGTAAGTGTTATTGACATTATAACTGTCTGATTACAATTAAATAAAGTTTAGTACAACATATGGTTTATAAGCATGATTTACATATTTATTTCATTTTCTTATTTTAAAATTAACATTAGTTTCTTAATATTACTGCTATTGTTGTTGATGATGGTATTCAGCTATAATATTTCGTTCTTACTTATCCAAGAATTGTGTTGATTAGAAAATCCCAACCATTTAACGTATGCCTCCTTTCCTTTAGTTTTAAGAACCTTTTCAACTAGATATGTATTTGGATATATAGTTTTCGAAAGTTCTTCAGTATAGAATCCACCTTTAATAGGATTACCAAGATAATCTTCTAATATGAATGTTGTAGGATTTGTATTTTGAACTCTTGTAATTGTGAAAATTTCTGTAGTCCAATTTGGAGTATAACCTTTTTCAAATGTATGCTTATATTTGCTTATGCGTACATGATCTCCAACATTAAATTTCGACATTTTGTACATCTTCAAATGACTGTATACTGTATTTAGTAGCTTTTCCTCATTTGTTGAGTTGACTTTAATCGGAGACATTTTAATGGTGCGATGAACTTTTCTATTGTATGCATTAATTAAATCTTTATATATATCAATCCACTTATATGAACCATTAAAGCTAAATTCTTTCCACATCATTCCTTTCAATGTTCTGTTAAATCGTTCTACTATTGATGCTTTCATACTGCTATATGTTGAGTAGTGATTAATGTTGTATTTATCCATTAATTTTCCAAAGTGTTTGTTGAAAAATTCTTTACCATCATCTGTTTGTAAGTGTTTTGGTACTCGTCCTAATTCAAAAATATTTTCCATCGCCTTGGTTGTTTCGAGTGCAGTTTTAGTTTTTAGTGGTACTGCCCATGCAAATTTTGAAAATGTGTCAATTACAGTTAACAAAAATCGATAATTTCTGTTTTCTCTAGAATAGATCCCTATTTCAACTAAATCAGCTTGCCAAAGATCATCTATTCCTTTCATTACAACTCTACGACGCATAAAAACTTTTCGAGCTTGCTTATGTAGTTCGTTTACTAAATTTCTTTTTGAAGACATTAAGTTGTTTTACAGATTTTTTGGAGAGTGTTGTGATCTACTTGACGCACTTTCAGCTATTGATACAAACATGTAATTTTCCAATCTATAAATTTTCTCATTAAGCTGTTCAATTTGTTCTTCAAAGAATGTTTTAATTTGAAGAATGTCTTTTTGAATTTTATAATTTTCTTCTATATCTAATTTTATTTCGCGTTGTAGCTCCTCAATTTGCATTTGAATATCTTCTCGAATTATAGTATTATCTTCCTTAAAGTATGTTAATAATTTCTCTTCTAATTTTTCGATTTGAGTTTGCAGAAACAATTTATTGATAACATCGTTTTCCTCCAGAGCTTTTGCAACATTTTTGATTCTTTTGTTTTGGACATCAATGTTGTTGTTCGTATCCATAAAGAACCCCAGCAGTTTAGGTGCATTTTTCAAAGAAATTATGCTGCTAGTATCGTTTAAATAATGTCCAAATTTATCAACAGACATACTTTATATACTTTATTAAAGTTAATGTATTATATTTGCTTCACGTAGTTCTTCAATAATTGCTACAATCTCGTTATTGTGATTAGTATGACCTGCACCTTGTGATGCAAGCAGTAGCCGAAGACGATCTACTAACTCATTTGGATCGTCCCAGTATATATAGTTTGGCTTATGGGCGTTAAATTCCATCATTCCATCACCTAAATAACTACCTTTTGGCTTAGATCCTGTTGATTCGTTTAAATTCTTCTGGTTTTTCTCGTCAATAAATTTCTTAATAATATGTTTGTATTTATATCCTCTAGTACCCTTAATTTGACCATCAGGTTTATAGTCCCTTCTATATGCATTAGTAGTAATTAAAATCTTTTTATAGATTTCGAGTTCAAATTTATCATAATTTTTTGGTATTTTATGAAACATTAGAGAAAATAGTCCTGGTGTTAGAGCCCATATTTGACCACCAACTTGTATTTTATCTTCATTAAGTTTGAGGTTACTATCACCAAATTTCCATTCATTATTGAAATCTTTATGTGGACCATAGTTTGTATCTAATTCATTTCTTCCTTCCAAGGCTGATAAGTCAGTATAAGTATCTTCTGTATTGGAAGTCTGTGAGTAAAAATCATCTTCATCATCGTCATCATTCACAGTATTAGCATCATTAAATAATATGGTATTATCGAATATTGTTCCTTCTGCTAGTTTCTTTGGTGTACTTGTCTCTATCTTGACTGATGTTTTTTCAGGTTTAAAACTTGTATTATTTTCCACTTCTGTCTTCATTTTACTTTCTTCTTTTATGGGAATTCTTTTAATATTTTTAGAACTATTTATGAATTCTTTGAGTGGTTCTGTTATAGGTTTAAATGTATCTCTTAGTTGTTCACGTGTATCTATTTCACCAGTTTTTATACTACGAAGCTTTTTCTTCAAGACATTTCTTGTCAACACCAACTGTTTTAAAATTTTCTCATCCATGTTTAATAATAGTAAATAACAGGTATCAGCTATTAGATCAGGTATTAGCTTATCAGGACCTGGTCTGGTTTTCAGATCAGCTTATCAGGACCTGATCTGGTTTTCAGACCAGCTTATCAGGACCTGATCTGGTTTTCAGATCAGCTTATCAGGACCTGATCTGGTTTTCAGATCAGCTTATCAGGACCTGGTCTGGTTTTCAGATCAGCTTATTAGGACCTGGTCTGGTTTTCAGATCAGCTTATCAGGACCTGATCTGGTTTTCAGATCAGCTTATCAGGACCTGGTCTGGTTTTCAGATCAGCTTATTAGGACCTGGTCTGGTTTTCAGATCAGCTTATTAGGACCTGGTCTGGTTTTCAGATCAGCTTATTAGGACCTGGTCTGGTTTTCAGATCAGCTTATCAGGACCTGGTCTGGTTTTCAGATCAGCTTATCAGGACCTGATCTGGTTTTCAGATCAGCTTATCAGGAATCAGATGAGGTTATATCAAATAGATGTATCAAGTTTAAAGTTAGATTAATAACTAGAGGTAATTTTTATGAGTAGTTGCTTATATAGTTATGAAATAGTCAAATTGCTTTCTGTAGCGACCATCGTTTAATTCGTTATCTTTGCTTATCATCAGAAATCCATATTTATCCTTCCAACATTCTCGACAAATTTCTTGAAACTTTTCATAGCTCATATCGCTGGCAACATGATCCTTATAAACATGCTTCATATTTGTCTCATCTTGCTTAAACATTATAATAACATTTGCATTGTCTCTTATTAAATGCTTGGGAATTCTGGTATATGTTTGACACAGGTAGAATGAATCAACATCCCTATGTCGCCCCCTACAAAAATATGTACGTATATTATTCTGCTTTTCACATGCAACATCATCAAATATCATAATTGAATTAGTTTTAGCTTCGTCAGGTGGAATAACTGATTCATTATCGGTGAATGTATAATACCCCATACCTTTAATTGGTGAAATTAGTTTCTTCAGGTATTCATATTTAGGTTGATAGAGAGATTTTGAGTATAAATAGATGTTTTCAAACTTGAGTCCATTAGGACTTTCTAGCAAGCCAATCATAACATTAGTCTTTCCACAATTTGATGGTCCCACTATTAGAGCACGAATAGAATTTGGTAAGAGAGGACTATGCTTTATTTTTGAACTGATGTTCGCTGAATCATCAATATTACGAACTAAAATATTTTTATGTTGTTTTACTAACTGCATTTTTGTAACTAAATGCATTTCATATATATTACCTTTTATATAGAAAAAACTAGATAATATGGTTATACGATATCAGAAAACTTTTAGTCATAAAAACACCGTCATTGGAGGAGGAGGTCTAGTAGACAAAATAATAAACTGTCTACCTGTTGAACTTCATCTACCTGGATATCAGTACTGTGGACCTGGAACAAAACTACAAAAACGTTTAAATCGAGGTGATAAAGGAATTAATTTATTGGACTCTGCGTGTAAAAATCACGATATTGCTTATTCCAAAAATAAGGATTTAAGTAGCAGACATAAAGCTGATAAAATACTTGAAAACTCCGCTTGGGATCGAGTTTTATCAAAAGATAGTAGTCTTGCTGAAAAATCATTTGCATATATGGTCACTAACGCAATGAAAGCCAAAACAAAATTTGGTATGGGTGTGGAGAAAAAGAAAAATGTTAAAAAGAACAAACTAAATGTTAAAACACTATTTAGAACATCAGTTAGAGCTGCAACAAAAATACTAAAAAAAGAAAAACCATTAGATATTAACACAGCTATTAAAATTGCACGAAAAACTATTAAAAAGTCATTAAAAGGAAGAAAGTCTCAAATTATAGTACCACGTGTGATACGTGTCCCAAAAATTGGTGGTTTTTTACCTCTAATACCGATTTTAACTGCTCTGGGTGCAATTGGTAGTCTAACAACTGGAGGTGCTGCCATAGCTAAAGCTGTAAATGCAACAAAGAATGCTAAAAATCAACTTGATGAAGCAACTAGACATAATAGAGCGATGGAATCTATAGCAGTTGGAAAAGGACTTTACTTAAAACCATATAAAAAGGGTTATGGTTTAGTTCATAAAGAGGAATCAAAAAACTCTTAGAGATGCTGCCCAACAGACCACTTTCTGATGTGGACCTAAGACGTTTCTCTATAAATATTCCATATTTTAGAGGTGTTTTCATGTTGAATACTCTACCAAAACGAACAAAGAAAATTGAATGTGGAATAATCAATTTAGATGTATCAACAGGACCTGGTACACATTGGGTAGCATATTATAAAAACATCAATGAAAAAGAATATTTCGACAGCTTTGGAAACTTACAACCTCCTTCAGAAGTAGTCAAATATCTTGGTACAAATATAAAATACAACTATAATCAACATCAGAATTTTAATACATTTACCTGTGGACATTTATGTCTTAAATTTCTTTATGAAATAACTGAAAATATTAAATAAAAACACAAACATTTATATTTTACAAAACTCTTTAATGTCTTTTTATTCATAATTTAATAAACGTAATTAATATAATTTATTGCCAGACAGGATATTGGGAATTTTGAATTAGAAATTCACTCAGCTTATTCGCAACGATTAGGTTTTCTTCACCTTCTCTACTTAGGCAATATGATTGTGCATGTTTAATTTATGTGAAGACAAGACTGTGCATGTTTAAGCAATATGAAAACAAGAATTTACATATAAGCAAAAACAAAAACTGTTTGATCCAACGAAGTAAAGCCAATAAAGAAATAAACACCATTTCATTCTTTTTTCAATATTTTATTTCAAATTTTTTCTTAAAAATTCATATAGATATGTACAATAATTTTTCTTAAAAAATAAATAGGATTTTATTTACAATAATTTTTCTTATTTAATAAATATGATTTTATATACAACAATTTTTCTTAATGAATAGGATTTTATATACAACAATTTTTCTTAATGAATATGATTTTATTTACAATTTAAAAATTAACTAAAAATTAATTAATTTTAACAATTTTCTTGCATTCTAGCAATCTCATCTAGCAACATATCAAGTTCGTATTCAGGGTTAGTTTCCTTAATACGAAAGTGATACCATGCATATGTATTAATGTTATTTGATCTAATTTTTCTCTTATCGTCTCCATAACTTAAGACTACCTTATTTAGTTGACTAGTATATATCTGATGTAGCTTAGATTTAAATGTTAACATATTATCATACACATTAGTCTTATTAAATAAACAATTTTTATAAGTAGCTAAACTATATTTATCTAATATGGCTCTCTTTACCCCCTTCGATTTTTTAACGTCATTTTGATTTTGTACACTGAATGAGTACATTTTTGATCGCAGCCCAACAAATTCTGTCATTATTTTACCGCAATTTTCATCCTTTATCATACCAATGACTTTTTTATTTACTAGTGGAAAATTATAAATATTGTCTGTAGGATAGTCCGATGTATCAAATTGTTCTTGTATGTCATTTTTGATGTCAGCGTAAAAGTCGTCCGTTTTTATTGAATATATAAAAGAGTCCGTGTCCATATAGTTCAATGAGAGTTTTGTCTTAAACTTAGGTTGCATGTACCCGTAATGGAAATTATACATTTTCCATTTGGACAGCTCGAGTACACAAAATCCTAAGTAAATTGGTTTATTGTAGCAGGTTTTGACTCTAGTCATTTCGATTGCTACTAGATCTTCGGAAAATATAGATAAACTATGAAAATTTGGTTTTGATATCCAATCTTGGGCCCCCAAACGATTACAATTCGTTCTCTCCCAACTATTAACAATTTTAACATCTCTCCTCTTATCCACATTTTCCATGGTTTTACCATACACTGCATTATTAAGTAGTTTGAAAAAATTTTTTTCAAAAGCATTTTTAGCAGTGGCCCTATGTCTGGTATTTAGGTCAATATAGCCTTTTAACCATGGAGATTGTTTAAATGCTAGAATACGATGAGTTTTCTTTAAAACTAAGCCATATTCTAAGCACTGTTTCAGAACTCTAAAGTGTATCACGTATGATTGCTTTGTAGAGAAATCGGTTATCAACTTGCTATACTTCGCTTGCATAACTTTTTTATTTTCAGCGCAAAAAGGAAGGTCATTATGCAAGTCGTGTAAATGAGAGGGATAATCCAACGTGACCTCATATACATAACCGTCTGTTCCATTGTCAGCTATGCTGTTTGGGTCCAGATTCAGCTCGTCTTGCGATAACCATCTGAACCCACCATGAGGAAGATATTCCGACATCGCCCAACCATACAAATTGTTAGCGTCTAAATAGACGAGAAATTCTGAGGGCTTCTCTTTATCGAAATCTTCCAAATATTTGTTATTCGCTTTCGAATATCTTTGACTACACTGTACGATCCCTCCACGTATACCTTTTTTCATAAAATTGTACATGTCTATGTCTGTCAATAATTCTAATTCAATTTTTGTGTATTTGAGCATTGCATCCCAAGAAAGGCCAGGTGCTGTATAATATTGGCATGGATCGAGCTCATAAATACCTTTACAAACTTTTCTAAAGTTCTCGAAAATATCTGTCAGTAAGAGGACATCTGTTTTTAAGTAAAGTTCCATGTAATCTTTCATAGTTTTGCAACCAAAAGTATTCCATACCTCTTCAGCATGTGAGTATTCCTCTAAAGAACACTCTTTATTGTTCAACTTATTAAAGAAATCACTGCGTGAAGGCAGCTGACACTCATCTAATTTTTGGAATGAATTTAGGTACTCATACGGGAAAATACCTTTTTTCTTTACAAGCTGAAATTCTTTTTCTGACTGAAATAAGGACCTTATAGTTCTGAAATCATTATCCGACAAATTGCAGGCTAATGATTCCAAACTCTCAGCCATAAAGCGTATTGTATCAAGAAATCTTATTTCAAGCTTATGGCCATCACTCATTTCTGTAAATTGGGAGAGGGATATATAAAGTTCCTTATTGAGAGGGAGTACTTTCAGTTGCATTGCAATTTCACCTAGTTCTTTAATAAAAAGATGTGAGTCATAATTTGAGTAATTGTGAAAGTAAACTGGTATAAACTTGGGGATTTGGTAATTTAAATTACAGTTATTGTGGGCTGCACCTCTATATTTACCACTAATGTGACAATGATCTCTAACGCGATCTTTACCTAGAAATTTTTGACAAATATGACAATTCACCGCACTATAAAAATTATAAATATCAGAAGGGGATAAAGTATCCATTTGTCTATTATTTACTAAGTGACTATTGTATATATCCTCACAATCTTTAATTAAATATGATACAAATTTTTTTGAGGCATCTTTTCCTGTATATATCCTTAATTTATCTAACTTATTGCTATGGAGACACTTAATATAATAGCTAAATGCACAAGGAGTGTGCTTTTTGACTAGACTAGTTTTATTACTTACACTATTACTAACTTCTTCCAAGATGCATTCGAAATCCGCATATACCACGAAGGGTACATCCATTTTTCTTTGATGTCCCTTGAAGCTCAGAATTGCATCCGGACCTGATGGCATAGTTGTAACAATTTTACCGCACTCCGCCTTATGATTTGTCATACCATTTTCGATGTGGGTGTACTGGAGACAGCTGTTGCAGAAAATTAATTTACTTTTGTGCTGCGTTATTTGATTCCGTAAAAGTCTGTGAATGATAAAAAATAAATAAAAGTTTATAAGTAAAATGTACATAGTATAAAGTTATAAAAAAGTATTTGTATCCTTAAAATAAAAAGTTGTATAATTTTTTAACTTACCTTGATATATTCTTTATCAATATGTAGTGATGACCTGCAGCATTCTCTAAAAGTAGTAAGTTGACGTGGTTCACTTTCTCGTCCTTGGTCACATAATAAGGACCAATGATCTGATCTGCTCCCTCATCATACCCAAATACGTTCACACTTATAGTCGGATTGTTTGTCCCAAACTCTCTGATTTTGTTTAGTGCTAATGGGTAGCTTAAATTTTTGAAATTTAGCGCTACACCATTTCGCGTAACAATTGTCTCTGCAGCAATGTCCTGGATATTATACGAGCTGCAACGTCTTGCATCATGATATTTGGTTGTATCCATTGCAGCAATCAGACACCACTTGAAGCAGTATTCATCATTATTTTCAATATTGATGCAAGCCTTTCTTCTTTCTAATTTTTGAGGTGTGGATATCCAATTCGAGCCTTTGACGAGCGACGATTTGTTGATGTTGATTTCTGCTCGGACTATGCGTGATAAAGTCCAACCAGAATCTCGCTCTTCGAATTCGGACATTTTGGTTGAAATCTCCTCAACCTGTTTACGTAATATTTCTTCTATATTGTCTGCCTTCGTCAGTAAACTCATTTTGGCTACATGTGATATTATGCACAACTCCAATTCCTCTCCCACAATTTTTATATACTCCGCCACAATACTCACATGAAATTTAATTATTGTATGTTTATTTAAATTCATTTGAAGTCTCTCCATAAAAGTATTTTTGTTTTCCTTAATAAACTCTTCCAAGAGAAGTTGGTCTTTTTTATTTAGAATTGCATATGTGGCGATATGATTTTTGAAGGCTTTCGATATTTTATAATATCTCACATTATTTTCTTCTGTCCTGACATGGGGAGTACTCATTGGAGTTGGCAGAGTTTCTTCTCCTATTTCTTCTACATCTACTTCTCCATCACTTTCCGGTAAAGTTATGTCCATAGCATCGTTGTATAAGGTCCCTCCAAGGATATCCACACCTTGTTGTTGAGCTTGTTGTTGTTGTTGTTGCTGCTGCTGCTGCTGCTGCTCTTGTTGATGATAAGTAAGAGGTTGCCATTGCATTAAATTGGAATACTGCTGCATTTGGTTATCTGGTGTGACGGGATTATAATTGTAACTTGGATACTCATATTGCATTGGTACTCCTGATCCCAAAAACTGATTATTCCATGACATTGATGTAGGGTAACAGTTAGGCATACCGTATTGTTGATGATTCATTGGTAGTTGATATTGGGGGTACTGTAAAGAGGGTTGTTGCTGATGATGAAATGTATTTAGCTGCTGTTGATGATTTTGAAGAGATGACTGCGGTTGCTCTTGATTTCTGTCCCGACTTACGATCTCTTGATCCTGCACACTATGATTTTTAACATGGTCCAAAAAGGACTTTTGGTATTTATATACCTTATGACACATATTACACATATATCCAGAAGAACTCATTTTTAATTAGTTTATAGAATTTATATTTGAATTTAACACAATTGCTGATGATACTACTTGTAAATACAATAAAGTACTGATGTGTTGGTTATAAAAGTTGGCGTATTTATACGAAAATTAGTAGCAGTAGCCTTGCGGCATTCATAATTTTTACTTTTTGTTTCTCTGCTGATGACTGTACTTAGTTGAAAATCCTCTGCTTTAAAAGAATTGTAGACAAAGAAAATGACTACGTTGCAAAATATAAATGTATTCTACACAAGCACAAAATATTCCACGCACAAGTTCTCACGATCACGCATACATATGTATGTACATATGTACATACATACATACATGTACATACATACATACATTCATGAATTTCACAATGTTGTGAAATAAATATTTCTTAAACAAATAAACAAAATATACAATTACCAGCGACAATCAAGCTGGAACACCCACACACAAGCATTAGGGTGTTCACATACATGAGAACATTTTAGGGGTGTTCACATACATGAGAACATTTTATAAATAAATAAATAAAATAATTAAATAAATTAAATTAATTTATTTAATTATTTTATTTATAAACAATTTATTTTATTTATAAACAATTTATTAGCGTGAGGAAATCACACATACACGTTCCCACGATTCATATGAGAATCGCGTAGTAGTCATCAAATATATTTTCTCTGATATTACTGATATAGTATTACGATAACAAATTTATACAGTCTGGCAACACTGGCAATTTTCCCTTTGGAAAAATCATTTTCCCGTCGGCATTAAGAAATATAGTAATCATGTTTTGCCGTCGGCATTTGAAAAAAAAAAAATTATCATGCATTGCCGTCGGCATTAGGAAAAATTATCATGCATTGCCGTAGGCATTAGGAAAAATTATCATGCATTGCCGTAGGCATTAGGAAAAATTAAGTTTCACAACTCCCTCCATTGGTATTAGGAAAAATCATCTCATGATTTTCCCGTTGGTATTAGGAAAAATCATTTTCATGATTTTCCAGTTGGCATACATGTATACTTATGAAATATTAATCTTATGAAACCCCTTAATCCACCCCCACAAAAAAATCACCCGTTCACACAATTAATGCCACCACAAAAAAAATCACCCGTTCACACAAGGGTTAATGTAAACAAAAAACTCCTTATGTAAACAAAAACATCAAAGCGCCGCCGAAAACACACACACACACACACACGTACGTATCAAATTTCCAAGAATTTTAAAATTTTCAAATTTTAATTACCCAAATTTCACAATTTCAGCCACAATTTAACAATTTCAGCCACAATTTAACAATTTTAATTGCGGTAGAACCCCCAGTTCCCTACTACTTATGTCGTTAAACAAAACGCCAGAAGCTCTATCTAAAAAAGTCTAATCCAATTTTTAGTATATTCCGATTTATTTCCCGAACATACAGAGATACTATAAAAATTCGTCTTATTCGAACAAAAATAGCGGTAATATTAAAAAAAGATTAATTTACATACAGGCACATTTTTATTGAGTATGTACTTGAGTATGTAGGTATATCATCACAGAAAATTCAAAAAGTCCTTTCTAAAAGTTTTACAGGAAAAGCATAAAACTTTTTTGAGTGAGTGAATATATTGACAATAAGTAAAAAATTTTACAATAAATACATCTATAAAGTTGTTGGCCCTTTTAACTTGTATTATAACATTTTACACTAATTGTCAATTTATATTTCATTGAAACAAGTTTTATGCTCCCCTGTAAAACTTTTAAAACGTTAAACAGGGCTTTTTGCATTTTCTGTGACGATATGTAGATAAACTCAACAATTAATATTAGTTTCATTACAAAATGTACTTAAAGGTACAATTGTAAAAGAAGTTCAATTGTACCAACTTTTACATCGCTGAATTAAATCATCGCATGCATAAATTAATAAAAGAAAATCAAGACGTATTCAAAGTGGTGATGTTATCAGCACAGTATTTATTTTTTTTTTGCGCAAATTAGAGGTTCGTATGTCAAAATTTGTACATGTTGACATAGGGGCTGAGATGTCAGTTGTTATTTTAAGTTGTAATTGGTGTAGAATTACCACCACTTGTATTAATGCGCCTTGAAAAAATCTTAAAACATACAAATACAAACAAGATTTAGCATTGAGAGAACATTTCATTACTATGGTGCAAAAAAAAAATAGAAGAAACAATTTCATTATGTATTCTGTTTTGATTTTATGTTCTGCTTTTAATATGTTATTTCTCATAGTTGTCATGCAAAAAAAAGAGTTGAAAATTGAATATTTTGTTCAAAAAACTCTAAAGAAAAATATAAGAAGTATCGGCGTATCGACAGTAAAATATCGCCGATATCGATATATCGGAAAACCAGCAGTATCGCCGATATAGCGGTATCGGTATCGGTTGCATCCCTAGATTATACATTGTCTTAGTTCGTTTTGAATTATTTTGTTCGAGCAAATGTCTCATTAAATACAACCTCCCTGTACAAAATCTTACCAAAATGTTATTTTAGTAATTATTTTTTTAAGGAATTCATATATTTTTATAAAATTCAAGGCAGTGTGATTTTAAAGACAAAATGATAATACAAAATCAAACGAGGAGTTGTTAGAGATAAAAAGAAATTTAAATAATTCAGTATAAATTTTTTTTTCGCAATAATGCGCATCCAATTTGTGTTTTTTCATTCAAAAATTATGAATTTTTGACTGTAACTCATGCTCTATAGTGTGTACCCCACTTAAGCTAAATACTTTTGATATATAAAAAATTTATTCGCTGATGGTTTAGCATGTCTAGATGCATTTCGATGCACCTAAGCGACACCTCAATAGACTACAACCACAATTCAAAACGGTTACAAAGCCTCAATGCTTATAGAAAAACTCTCAATAGATTATTGAGAATTACAAAACTACTATCATAGTAGGCTAAGAAAATTTTTCAAAATATAACAAATAATACACAGGTCAACACGATTTCTAAGGCCCGTGCTTTGATAGTCAATTTGCGTAACATGATACTGAGCTCCAACACCTATAAGTCTGTGGCAATAAGGAAAAAGTGCTTAAGTCATATTTTACTATTTTGCAGTAAAGCACTTGAAAGCTTTAAAATCGATTTTCAAAAATTTTAAGCAGACATCGTTCTACACAATATGAGTAATACATTTAAGTTTAAATACACCAAATTATAACCTATTATTATTGCAAATGAGATTAGAAGTCTAAAAAAGATAAGTCGCATGTCATAGTGCTATAACTTCCTGAAAAATCACACAAATGAATTGAGATTTTGATCAGGGGTACTTTCCAATATGCAGATTACGGAGGTGCCATTAACTCAAAATCAGCTTATCTCGACTAAAGCACTTTTTCCTTTTTGCTACAGAAATTAGTTTTTTTGAATTGACTCTGTATCTCGAGATTTTCCGTTATAAAGAAAAAAGAGGATGCTGCATCACATAATTTGCATTTACTGAAGAGTTGTTCTTCAACCCAGAGCTGCTTAACGACTAAGTAGTAGTACATATTTTACCGATTTTTTAATTTTTATTTAATTTAAACTAGCTGTACCCAGCGAGCGTTGCTAAGCCTCCAACTAAAATAAATTTGAAGGAAAGACATTACAAAAATATTCAATTCATTTTGAGTCATTTTATTGATCTTTATCGTTTCGGAGGGGCAGAAATTTCCCCCTTTCGTCCTCCTGGTCATATTTTTAAAAATGTACATAGCGTATTTAACTTTTTAGAAGCGGATCTATCTATGTTCTACATTTATTAAAATCGGTTCGAAGGTTTCGGAGGAGCAGTAATTTCCTCCTTTCGCCCTCGTGGCCCTAGTTTTTAAAATGTACAAAGGTTATGTGTTTTTTAGACGCATATCTATGTTTTAAATTTTTTTAAAATTGGTTTAAACCTTTCGGCCACTTGTCGGGCCTGATAACTATATTTAGACTTAAAGTATAATCACACGATTGCCGTATCGCACCAATTATTGGTCTATTTTATATGTCACACGATTGTGATTCCACAATTTATTGCCCTATACGACAATCGAGAACAATATTATGCTGATTTGCCGCATTGAATGAACGGTTGATAGGCAACCATGTCCAAATAAAAATGTTAAAAATGCAACAATATCTATTGTGCTCTCGAGCGGCAATCAAAGCAAATACGCGACAATATCTTAAATTAACTTATTTTTTTGTATGCGCGAAGTATTTTCGTAAGTACCGTAAACTAAAACTTACTGTATACGTAATTATAACTTATTTGAAACGTTAACATGGAACTGCGAGCCAATCTCTAACCCATATATTTAGATTTTATTCGTTCAAAAGAAATTATTTCTTAAGAATTTTGAGGTCAGCTGAAAATGCTTTATCCGATAAAAATCGTATAATTTTTAAAAAAAGTTACAAGCCTCAGAAGTTGTTTTTCAGTCCCAGGGGTTAAAATTTAGCCCAATGTAACCCCTGTCCAGCTTAAAGCAGAAGGCTGTCAAGACATGTGTTATGAAGCCCAAGTCCTCTTCTAAAGATCTTCAAAGTTTCATATAAATTCAGTCTGTAGTTTAGATGTTCCAGATTTATTACCATTTATTTTGCAAAAGTCCCCACTGTGATATGTATATAAAGATATGGTGCGGAAGGCATGCATGAAAAACATATACATATGTACATACATACTTATATTCATAAGTCTTCGCTGATATTTTCCGGCACTGCCGCCTTTTATAAAAAGTAGTTTGTATAATTAGTTAAAGTGAAAGTTTTTTAAATGAAAAACTGGAAAATTCGTTTGCTAACATTGTTACACAAACACAATTACATATGTATGTACGTAAGTAAGTAAATAAGAAACATTTTTGTGTATATTGTAACCTGAAGTGTAAAATAAGTACCCAAATTGAAGTACATATATAAAATTTCTAGAGTAGTGAAATGCATACATACATACATATATACATGCTTGAACGTCAACAATAAATTTTTTAAATTAGTGTTTATTTTGACATGCGTTAAATAAAAGTAAAATATTTAAAGAAATATTTCATAAATTTTGTTTTCCATTTTTGGCTTTTAAATACATACATTCAATGACAAAGTGCTGAATAATATCACAGGTCAACAAAATTAAATTTATTATGTAAGGTCCAAGGTTTCGTAGTCATTTTGTATACACTTGGTAATGAGTATCAATGCCTATAAATTAGCTTTTTTGAATGGACTCTGTATCTAGAGATTTTCCGTTATAAAGAAAAAAGAGGATGTCGATTAAATAAAAACACACCCAAGGATAGGAAACAAATTGACTTTTAAATAACGTCCTTATTATTTTTTAACAGTCTCATAATTTCGGAGATACTCAAAAAGTATTATAAAAAAATTTATTTAAAAAAAAATTTAAAAATCGTGTTTTAAAAGCAGCGTCATCATCTCAGTTCAATATTTTTTTCCTTTTTTTGCATGAATTCATTGTTGCCAGTTTAGCATTTTCACCGCCAGATCTGACATGTTCATTAGATAAAAAGCATTAAACTTTCAAAAAATTCTGCTAGATGCTTTCTGGCAGAATTTGTTGAAAATAAAAAATGCTAATTTGTTAAAAAAATACTTCTGTATAGAGGATTTTTCTCATAAATGTACATATATTGCAGGCTAAAGGTTCCTGATGATCAGCACTAGCAACAGTGAAATGTGCATAGGATCCAGCTAACCCCTCAATGATCAATTTCAATGTATTTATAATTAAAAAAATATTTAAAAAAATTTTAAACGTAATTGTAACATTTCCAAAAAACACCAATTATTAACTATTTTATATTTGTATTTATGTACTCTAAAACTACCTGCAAATACTAATAAGTTTGTATATATAAACATGAAATTCAAAGCCATTTCAATAATTTCTTGTACATACATTTAAATCTGGCATTATACTTTTCTTCTGTAGAACATTTCAGCAAAATTTTTTGACCGATTCAGCATTCTCTCATCATCATTTTCTGGCTTACATACACATAAGCGTACATACTTACATACATACATATATTCAACTCATTCAAAATCTTGTTTTTGAAGGCATCCCTATATTTTCTTCTTATTTTTCCTTTTTATACTATTCATAACTTAATTAAATTTATTTCTATTAAACTCACATCTATGTTTTTTGGTTTGTTTTTATTTGTTGGCTAACACACACATACACATATACCTATTTTGTTTTCATAGCTATTTCAGCAAAACTGGCGATAAACTGCGATAAAAGTTATAGACCAACCTAAATTAACACGCAAAGCGTTGTCTGGCTGTCAAAATTTCTCATGCTCATACAAAATGTATGAAACCAACTGAAATAACGCTGCGTCAACGCCTTGCAATTGGAAAATCCAATTTTGACAGCGCGTAAAGAAGTGAAGTTGGCTGCAAAAGAACTGTTGTTTTTGTTATCTAATGTAACTTAAACTACTTTCAGGTCAATTTAGCGTTTTCATTTTTATTTCTTATTTCTATTTAGAGTTTTTATTAATCAAAGAGAGTAAAGGTAGGATCACACGATTGCCGCAAATACACCAATCTGAACCAATTTTTATTGTGCTGAATTGGTGCACAGTAATAAAATTGTCCCAATAAAATACGCTGCAGTCACATGATTGCCCCATTTAACAAAAATTTTATTGCCGCAGTTTGGCGAATAATGAATTTGTGGCAATAATTGCCGCAGCCCAGTCATGCGATTGTTCTAACTTGCGGCAACACAAACAAACAGCTGTTGTGATCATTTTTAGTTTGTTTTGTTTTACGTGCAAAGTTTTTTTTTAAGAAATAAATTTTGTTTGTTTTATTTTGTACGTGAAAATAGTTTATTCGTTAAAATTAATAAATAAATTAATTAATTAATAAAATTGCCTCTGCTTTGTATATTTTATGCTAATTAAATGTACAAAGCAAAGGCAATTTTCGTTATTTTAAACGAATAAAAACTAAATATAAGGGTTAAAGATTGGCACACAGTTCCATGTTGACGTTTCAAATTAGTTATAATTACATATAAAGTAAGTTTAAGTTTACGGTATGTACTTACGAAAACACTTGGCGCACAAGCAAATATAAATTAATTTAAGAAATTGTCGCGTATTGGCTACTTTGATTGCCGCTCGAGAACACAATAAATATTGGTGCATTTTTAACATTAATAACCTTTCACACGATTGCCGCACCAGAGTTGCATTTGATTGCAGCAAATCAGCAGAATATTGTTCTCGATTGTCGTATGAGGCAATAAATTGTGAAATCACACGATTGACATATAAAATGTACCAACAATTGGTGAATTGCGGCAATCGTGTGATCCTACCTTAAGCATTACATTCTTTGGCGCAACGTTAACGCTCTAATTTAGGTTACTCAGTTCAGCGTAAAAGTTAAGCGCTAAATTACGTTGCGCTTTGCGTCGTAATTTAGGTTGGTCTGTTCGAGCTGCTTTAAATTTTTTTTTTAAACAATTTTCTAGTATTCAGAACTCTAAAATTTTTTAAATTGGTTAATGATTCAGCTGTTGGAAATAAAATTCCCTTGAATGTGGTTAGAATTAAAAACGCATTTAAATACTGTAAATGGCAAATATTTTCAAATTTCACAACTAAAAATATGTACTCGTACTCGTGAACAAAAAAATTTATTCATATAACTTATTGATCATCTATTCTAGCTGAAGTACAAAAAGCATTTGAATCGCAACACTATTCGACAATTTATATAAGTTGTTACAAAGTTTGACAAACAAAATAAAAATAAAAACTAAGAATTTCGATTATTTGGAAGGCAATTCTGATTCTGTATAATTTCGAAGAAACAATATTATAAAATCTGAAAAGAGCTACTTAAAAAAATCAATTGTATTTACTAATACACATGTACATGCATCGACTTTTATTAAAATTCAATTTAGCACGTAGGGAAATAGCGCGTTTCACCAAAAATAAAAAAAATAGTTGATAATGCTGTAACTTAGCGCGTTTTACGAAAGGGAATATCGCGTTTGGGTTATAAATAGTTGGCAATAGTTGGTTGTAAAGCATGAAGAGAGAGCGAAGCACGTACCGTGTGAACATACTATTATTAGTGATTATAAAACCAAAATAACTTGAATAGGACAATTGTGAGAAAATAAGAGAGATAAGACTCGTCCAAATCAATTTTATGTGTATAATGAATTGGGATTCTTGCAAAGGCTTCCTTTAACAAAGAGGTCTGTGTATTATGATTTTAGAATTAATTGGAAAGATAGTCTATTTCGTTCGATTTAAAATTTTATGATATTTTTTGGTTCTATTTTTGAACCGTCACTAATTTTTAAGTTCATATTATTTATTTTTTTATTTTCCAAAAATTCAGAAGTCCGTTTTGAATTTATTTTTTAAATAAATTTAAAGAATTTTCACATCGCTTTCTAAGTGTTGCCCTATTTACGTAAAATATTTTCAAGAATGCTACATCTATATTGAACATAAAGTATGTTATTTCTAGCTAAATTGACAACTCGTCGCTTAGTTACTGGTTTGATGTATGGAACAAAAATGTGTTTTCGAAAAAATCGATGAAAAATGTTTATTTCATTAGTTTTATAAAAATGCAAGATAGAATTTTTTGTTTAATAATAAAAGTAATAGATACATACATATATTTTTTTATTCAAACTTAAAATTGATAAGCTTTTTACATCCAACATGAAAAGTTATTAGGATTTATATACTACGTTTATACTCGCACTATTTGCAAATAAAAATATTTGCAAATAAATTAACTCACTGTTTATACGGCATTGTAAATGCATAAAAACTTGGTAGCACTTCTATAGAAATGTTACTTATATTTCCAAAAAAATTTGTAAATGTTTAAAATAACAAATAATAATTTGTTTTTATTGCAATTATTTTTTTCTATCAATGATTTTGTGTAATATTTATCAATTTATTGTTTTTTATTAGCAAACATTTGTAAGTGTGGCAACCTCAAGCATTTTATTTGCAAATAGTGACTTAATCGTGAATAGTTTTCTGAATTAGTACGTCGCAATTAAAACAATAATATGGCAACAATTTACAGTTTAATTTGCAAATAAGCCGTGCGTACAAACGTAGTATATATGTATAATAAAAGAAATTGTTTTAATAAAAAAGAAATATCAATTCATTTGATTAAAACATAACACAATAATTAAATTTTTGTACTTTGTTTTGATTCACGTTCTTTGAGTAGAATATCCATTGATATACATTATTACCATATAACAATTGCGAATAACAATATTAATACTTTTACGTTGGAAATGTGCCACATATACCAAAAATTGTCGATTGCGGTAAAACAATTTTTGGAATGTTCAGCAATTGTGGAAATGACGCAATATTGCAGCCTTCACATAGGAAGTAGCAACGTGGTTGTTAAAGAAATTCCACAAAAGAACCGCAAAAATATACGGTTATCTGTGGCAGATCAGTCAACGAGTGCTAGCGAGACGCAAAACTCTCGAAGGCCAATAAACAACAGTGGCCTGGTTGCACTTTAAAAATTAATTGCCAACGACGCTTGATGTTGACTCGCCCAGAGCTGCTTTACGACTGACATTATTCATATATAATCAATCAATAACTAAATTTTTCTTAAAAATGTTCCAATCATCAAACCAGTAACCAACCGACGAACTGTCAGTGATGAATTACTGAAAAACTGCATGGGCGGTTGAACCCCGTTTAAATTTGTTTCTTTGTTAACTCAAACGTATGTTAAATTAAGTTTAACTAATTAGTAAGAAACTAGGTCTTAATATACATAAATACTTATGTATACAGTAATTTTGACTTAACTACACAATCAACTTTGCACGATTTGTTTGATATTTAAGTAAACTTTTTTTCTCAATAAAAAATCAATCAATATTGGCCACCATATTGAGTTTTGACTACTTTCATATCTTTATCCCAGGATTAAGACAAATTGATGTGAGGCCGAGTTTACATCTGTGTGCCATGTGCCCAGAAAAGCGTAACCACTAATTACTAATAAAAAAATGTTTGATTCAGCCATGTATTTATTGATTTAAACAATTTCCAATCATGTTGTATATGGAACTGTTTAACTTAAATACGTGCCTGAATCAAACAGGTTTTCATTAGTAATTAGCGGTTACGGGTAGGCTGATACATACCTTTTTTTTGCGTCGCGCAGTCGGATAAAAACACAAACCGTTTAAACGTGTATGAAAAAAGACTTCAGCTGGGTAGATGGTAGGGATGGACAAAAAACATCGATGTTTTGTGTCGAAACATCAATATAATCCGATGTTTTTTTGCTCCTAAACAATCGGAAAACGTTAATGGTTTCTTTCGATGCATCGAAATGACAAATTGTATACAGAACGTGTAAATTGATATACAAGCGTGTATACAAGGCGCTTTTATTAGGTGGCAGCACTACATCAGGTGATTTATATCATTATACCAAGCCAAATGTCAAGACTAAAAGCATGCTTTTATTTGGGTATTCTCAAACTCCTATGGTGTTTGACATTTCCTATAAGAAACATACACTCTGATGATGCTAACTTTTTTTTTAAAATACGGTAATTTATACCAACAAGGTACATGTGGTTATTGCTGTTGTAATATTTGTTGTATATTTTTTTTTTTAAATATTATGCCATATATTGAATAGTATAGGTCAAAACGACAATAATATGTACAACAACATATGGAATAATATTGTATAATGGATGGGCCGCTTAAAATTAATACATGCATAACCAATAAACGATTTTCTTTCTTAATAATTTATTGTTTAATTTAAAAACATTTATTTGTTGATGCTTTAGGATTCAATTAAAAGCAATTTTATGTATAGATACATGCATACATATCGATGGTCTCAAGTACACATCGTATTTTTTAACAAATTGAGTTTTTGAGTGATTCTAATATTTCACACAATACACCTTGTCACACAAAATTTATTGCGATGAGTAAATTGATATCCTCAAAAAACATAAATGTGAAAAAGTCCAAGTTCCTATCAAAAATTTCGGCCATCAAAAGCACTGAGACCAAAACTTCGACCTGCTGACTTGGTAGTATTTTTCCTAATTTTACCACTGAGAGGACAAAAGTTATGAGGGAGTAAAGGCAATGCGAATGGCTTCGTGTAAAATTCATGTATTATAATGAATTGTTATGTTTTTGTCTCCTAATAAATACATTTATAAAATAAAACATATGTATACATGTTAAAAAAAAGTACATTTTGCTTTGTCCGATTTTTCTGACGATTTTTCGAGTGTGATATGACGATAATTTTATATTTTATCGGGATTTCGACGATTTTTCGATAATTTTATCATGCAGCTTATGGCTGCGTCTGAAATCTTTTTGCTTATATAGGCACAACAGTAATGCTTACAGTCATGAAAATTGTAGACAAGGTGTATTATGACTTATAAAGTCTAGTAAAGGACTTAACTCATTTTTCAAAAAAATTTCAGTTAGGTCAGTTAGTTAAAAAAGCGACGATATCAGGGGTTAAAAATTACTATTTATTAAAGCAAATTAACCTGCAATTCATATTATATAATGCAATATGTAAAAAACAAAAATATTTACATTAATTTATAACAAACAAAAATAAATTAGTTTTAAGATTAGTTTTTGTACGTTAATTTTTATTAATACTGCCACAATTTAAGAGATTTTTCATATCTGTAAGAACTGGACTTGCTGGTCTCATGTGCCTTCCACTACTCTAAAGGGTCACTTTTTCTGTCCAATATACTATCTTCATGAGTGAAGTTGTTTAGTTCAATGATGCATTTTGAAGTCCTTGTTTCAGTGGGCGTTTTCGTAGTAAAATAATTCCAAACTGAACTGAATAATTGATCCATTACCGCAATTAAAGAAACCCCGTTTAATCAAGCATTGAAATCAAAATCAGAAACATGCTACAACAGACTGCAATGATTATGTATGTATGTATGTATGTACATATGTGCTTATGCAATGAAAGCATGTGATTTTGAGAGTTGACACATCTTTTTATGTATTTTTACCAATAACCATTTGTGAAAATTTTCAAGAACCAATTAACCGGCACTTTTGTTTGGGATTTCTGAAAAGGGGTTTTATTTAAGAGTCAATTAAAGGGGTAACGCAATAAAAACTCATTTAAATGGGGATTTTTCCGTGTGGATTATATGGAACATTTTCGTTCAATGTTTTTTAGAGCAATTAACCGGTCAAATCAATCATGCGGGGATCAATTAAGCGGAAACTACTGTATTGATTTCTGAATTTGTATTTGTTACACTAATTCCAGGAGTCCAGATATATACTTTTATCAAGCTTAAATTCGCACTTACAGTTGTATTTGTGTATTTTGAAGGAAGACTTTCGTTTTTTTGAGTAGTTACTTTTGTGTATTGAGTGCCGAGAAAAACACTCGGTATTGAGTACTCCGTACTCAAAACTTTTACAAGACTGCAGCTCTGTGGAGAACAGCTCCCGCGTCATCGTGATTATTTCTTAAGTACGATCAGGCTTGTGTGTGTTGTTTGGCCTTCGAAAGTTTTACGTCTGACTCGCACCTGTTAATGATTACCGCCACTAGCTGTATCGCTTAAAGTTAATTATTTTGTGGTATTTTCCATTACCAAGTGCAAACGTTTTTAATAAGATTTAACTGGTCAACACCATAAAAACTCTAGGAGTGGATCCTACTTCCTATACGAAGGTATAGGTCGTTCGCAGCAACCGAATGAAGCTTCTTCACGTGGTATACCCTGGCTCTTTGGCTACGTGGAAAATTTTTGTTCCACTTGCAATACAGAACATAACAATTCTCCGAACAAACAGCTTTCTAACCACCCGGAAGGCTTATCTAACGCGGGTCGACTGAGAACCGGCTTAGCCGAGCCGCCGAACAGTTTTGACCAGCCGATCGCTTTTAAATACCTTACAATAGTGGGAAGATCGCTTCCGTCTGATTATTTTGCAAGGGATGCAGGTGATGACTCAACAAAGAAACAGATGGAGTTAAGAAAGACTTGGTAAACTTTTATTTCTAAAAAGTATTGGGAGATGTTAAATAAACTTAAGATGTTTTTAAATAAGTAATTAAAAAAACAATCGATGTATAAAAAACATTGATGTAGCATGACGATTACAAATTTATATAATGCATAGCATATTTCAGTGATAGGTATTGTGCCAAACAAGAACTTGGTAAACATTTTTATCTCACTACTTTTGATGACCGAAATTTTTTTTCCTTTTTTCACATTTAGGTTTTTGTGAGGATCTGACTACTTTTTGAAAGGTTTTTTAATAAAGCTTAAAATTTTTAGTCTGCTATATTTCTAGTCATAATGAATGCGCCAGTTAAAAAGGGCAGAGTTGCATAAAATAATGGGTTAGAGTATGATGGGTGCACTATTGTGTCATTACACACAATAATGTACGAAATTGTGTAAGAGTCATCTGAGCAGAAATATGTAAAATATAACCTAAATTTTAGTGGGAGTGACCTCGCCTATTTTCTAAAGTCTGCTTAAAATCTTGATTTCGAGTTTAAAGTGCGTGTCCATGTCCCCGATTTAAACTTCCAGGATTTTAGATTTTTCTGGATGATCTCTGATTTAGATTTATTTTTGTATCGAATTTAAGCTCTCTAGTGCAAGTTCTAACTTTAAATGTTTTTTGGTTTTTAGATTTTTCTAGTTAGTTTCTCACCTTGACCTACTTGCGTATCAGCTCTATTTCATCTCTCTAGCGCAAATTTATTTATTTTTTTATGGGCGTATTACAGCCCACTTTTTTAAAAGAAAAATTTGTTTGGTCGCTGCTTATCATTCGTGTCAAGTTTCGTTGGAAACGGATAATAGTAAATACATAAATAGTATATTTAAATGTGCTGAGCCGAAGTACATGACATAGGAGGTTTAAACTTTACGCGAAAATTTATAGCCTTGCATTATTGCAACATTTTTTTTTTTTTTTTTTTTTTTTTATGCATACATATATTTATTTATTGTATCTTCAAAAATGAACTAACAATAAGTATTCAAATCTTAAATCTAAATATAATTATTAGGCCCGACCAGTGTCGGACATAAACTTAGTGATAGTAATTCATAATACATAAGAGTTGTGCAAAGCAAAAAATAAAAATAAAAAAATAATTTCAAACAGTTTCATCTGGTGTGGTAAGTATTAGAGCCCTTGTGTCCCTCTTTTTTAAGCGGATGTGTCCGGTAAAGTTCAAGATATTTCGAGCAAGCGGATTAGGGTGTGACTCGAGTTTAGTTAAATATTTGCCTGAGTATTTTGCAATTTCTTCAGTCACTTGTGGCATATTTAGATCACGATGTAAATTTGAGTTTCTTATGTACCATGGAGCCGATGTTATTAACCGTAAAATTTTGTTTTGTCTTCGTTGGATTTTCTCTACATTTGAAGCTGAAGCAGTGCCCCATAGCTGAATTCCGTAGCACCATATAGGTTTCAAAAGCGACTTTTATATCAAAAGTTTGCAATCTAGACTCAGAGTTGAATTTCTACCAATCAGCCAATGTAACTGAGTTAATTTTAGTTTCATTTGTGTTAGCTTAGAGTCAATATGGTGTTTCCATGTTATCCGTCGGTCAAGGTGTACACCAAGGTATTTTACATGTGAATGTTGAGGAACAACTTGATTATTGATTCGAATGGGTGAACAGGTATCTTTTCGCAGAGTGAATGTTACCTGAACACACTTTTGTTCGTTTACCTTAATTCTCCATAAGTTTAACCATAATTCCAGCTGTGTAATATGTTCTTGTAGGTATCGGGAAGCCTCGTGAGGGTTTTCGTGCATACTAAGGCAGGCTGTATCATCAGCAAATGTAGATGTATGGATATTGCTGCTCAAAGGCATATCACAAGTATAAATCAAATACAAGACTGGGCCCAGTATGCTCCCCTGTGGCACACCGGATGAGATTGATTCGGACGCACTCATGAAGTCTCCTTCCACAACAGTGAACTTTCGAGCAAGAATATAACTTTGCAGAAGATTAACAATGTTTATTGGTAGATATGTCTTCAATTTTAAAATTAGGCCTCTATGCCACACTTTATCAAATGCTTGAGAAACATCAATAAAGAGGGCAGAACAATACTTATTTTCTTCGAGTGTTCTTCTTATAAATTGAACCAATCTATGCGTTTGTTCAATGGTGCTATGCTCACTTCTAAAACCAAATTGATGATCCGGTATGCACGCATTATCAGTTAGAATTGGGGACAATTTGATCATGAGTAACTTTTCGAAGAGCTTTGACATTGTTGGCAGTAAACTTATTGGCCTGTATGACTCAGCCTTGGTAAGATCTTTGCCCGGCTTTGGAATCATTTTGACCTTGGCAAGCTTCCAGCTGTGTGGATAATACTCCAGTCTTAAAATGGCATTAAAAATGAATAGCAGAATTCTAATTGCAATACGAGGCAACATCATCAGCATCTTATTACTAATTTCATCAATACCCGGAGCTTTTTTTGGGTTGAGTTCAGCAATTAGTTTTTGTACATCACGCATCTTAAACTTTAAGGGACGGGGGGGTAGAGCAACTACACATGGCAAATCAGCAACACCCATACATGTGTTTGGGGTAAATACGGTTTTTAAATGCTCAGCAAATATGTTACCTTTTTCAGTATCGTTTCTTCCCCAACCTCCGGTAGAAGTGCGCAGGGGTGGTTTAAACTCAACTGGTGTTTTAAGCTTCCTCGCAGCGCGCCACAAAGAATAATTAGATGCTGGTGTAACATCAAGACCTTCCAGATAATTTTTAAGAGATGCAGTTTTTTCAGATGCAAGCAACTCTTGGAGTCGTTTAGTGCACTCTTTAAACCTGATTTTATGTTGGGGTGATCTGTGTTGCTGCCATTCCCTTCTAGCTCTTCTTTTTTCACTTACGAGACGTTCAATATCCGTAGAATAAATTCTATTAAACCCAGTCTGCGGGTGGGAGGTAGTAGCATGTTCAGCAGCCTGCTTAATATTTTCGTTAAGATTCGCAATGTTAGATTCAATATCATCGGATGTTCTTAGCATTATGTTTTCCGTGCAATGACTACTAAGATATTTTTTGAATCTCAGCCAATTAACACGATTGACCATCTTCACATATGGATGAGATAAATCACTTCTTAGTGGATTACAGATTGTAACGATAGTGGGAGAGTGATCGGAGGAGAGATCTAGAGAAGCTTCAACACGAACTAAATCTCTAGAAATATTTTTCATGACGCCAAAATCTATAACATCCGGAATTTTTTGTATGTCAGTAGGCCAGTAAGTGGGCTGCCCACTCGAAATGACGTCCAAACCCATTTTTGAAATTGTGGTGAACAACGCTCTACCTCTAGGTGTAATAAGACGCGAACCCCAGAACGTATGCTTTGCATTGTAGTCGCCAGCTGCTACAAAACAAGGTCCAAGAGATTTGAAGAAATCCTCGTATTGATCCTCAGTGATTGAAAATCTGGGAGGGGTATTGCAACATGTATGCCGAATTTCAATAAAATCGCTAGGTGGTTACTCACCTAGATATACTTGTGCACGAAATTTTAGCTCTGTAGCTTTAGCGGAAGTGCTTGATAATATTATATTGATGAGTGAGTCAGTCATTCAGTGAGTATGTCTTAAAATATGCACCTCCGTATCTCAGGAAGCTTTTGTTGTAAAACTTTCAAACTTCGCATGTGAGGTGAGATGAATTAAGTCTAATTATGAATTAAATTTTAGAATTTATCATGGCGGGGAAAAAAGTTATCAGGGGGGTAAAAACACGACGAATGTCTTCCTGTAAATATACACACTGCGTGCATTGGCCGGAACTTGGCCTGTCGCACTACCGTGCGCCTTGATATATAAATTTCGTTTTTGTTGCCTTTTGTCAATGATTTTTATTTTATTTTTATGTTAGGTCTAAGATAAAAAATGTCTACATGTTGTGATGAAATATAAACTGATGCTGTGAGCTGGAAAAGAGTTTAATGTTGTTTTTTCCATATTGACTTTAGGGCCATTATTACAACTTGCCGATAGCTAAAGGCAAGATTTTTTCGGATGGATAAATGGCTTCGCATTATAAAACCTTCATTTATTATTATTTAATCCACTAAATATTATTATTTATAATAATAACAAACCAAAATTGAAGTTGTAATGTTTTATCGGGCAGAGAAAATCCTTCCTTTAACTATCGGCAAGTTGTAATAATGGCACTTAGTGTGTTAAATACGGCCACTTCATTATTTTTGAATATCTTAAAGTTCTTACCCCTAGCACCAAAAATGGAAATGTGTCTCACAAAAACGAAAATAGTCAGGAAGGTTAAAAGAATAAAATTTTGAGCGTAATATGTACATGTTTTTGTTTTACTTTACAGATGCGAAATTGAAATTGACTACTGAAAAATGAAAAACTGTTATAATAGACAATTGATAATAAAAAATGGCCAGCACTCGTTAAAAAAAAGTCATTTTCTACTAATCATATATATTTTTGCCCTGAATGTACATGACAGCAATGGTCATGGTCGGCTTATTGAACCACCAAGTCGTGCATCAGCGTGGAGATATGGCTTCAACACACCGCCTGATTACAATGATCATGAGTTGTACTGTGGCGGCTTTACGCGTCAATGGAAACGTAATGGAGGTAAATGTGGAGTATGCGGTGATGCATGGGATATGCCAGAACCGCGGCCTCATGAGCACGGTGGCCAATGGGGTCAAGGTGTTATAGTACGCCGTTATCCACCAGGAGACGAAATTACAATACGCGTAGAGCTAACAGCCAGCCATATGGGGTAATTAGTTTTAAAATTTTTAAAGATTTTGAAAGAAGTGTAAAATTTCTTTAACCCTCATATAAAATTATTCTTCAAGATACTTTGAGTTCCGTTTATGTCCAGAGCCTAAAGCCGAGCAGGAGTGCTTAGATCGTAATCTTTTAACAGTTCTTGGAGGATCCCCAGCCCAGCCATCATCAAATGACTTAGAAACGCGATTCTATCCCCGAAACGGAAGTAGAATTTATGAAATAAAAGCTCAGTTACCAGGTAAAATAAAAACATATTCATACATATCGAACATACATAAGTATGTATGTACTCGTACATATATATAAACCAGAAACTGCAAAAAGAAATTATAAATACAGTAAATTCCGCTTAATTGAGTTTCTAAAATTGCACGGTTTTTGGTGCAACTAAACGGAAAAATCATTTATCCGATACTCTGTTAATTGATCCACATTAATGCAATTAAAAGAAAACCCGTTTAATTAAGCATTGAAATCAATAATTCGAAACGTGCTACAACAGACTGCAATGACTATGGATGTATGGAAGTATGTACACATGTGCTTATGCAATGAAAAAAGTAAATGAAAACATTTAACTTTAAAGCCTATAGTAGACGGCATGTAAAAACCACATGCACATGTGGCTCTGACGTAATTTTGACGTCATCACGAAGCTACATTTGCATGTGTTCAATTCGGCTACATGTGTCACATTTGTATTTTGGAACACAAATACTATCAAGATTTTACGGTATGTAGCCACTACTAGTAATAAAAAAAAATGCAACCAACATGCTGAAAATTCCCGTGACGTCATCGCCACATACGCGTATGGCTTTTTACATGCCGTGTACTATAGACTTAAGGATAGACACATCTTTTTATGTAGTTTTGCCAATTAACCATTTGTGAAAATTTTCAAGAACCAATTAACTGGCACTTTTGTTTGGGATTTCTGAAAACGGATTTTATTTAACCCTTTATCTGACACATGTTTTGATTTTCACATTCGTAACACATGAGTCTATCCAGACCAATACTATTTTTAAATACAATTAATTTAAAAAAATAATTTATTTAACTAAATGTGAATAACATAACTTAAATATATTTTATAACTTTGAAGTCAAAAATATGAATAAATATTCAGAATTCTTCTAATATACAAACATATGTACATATATCTTCAACATGTAACCAAAAAAAATTTAAAATCCAATTTTTATTATTTATTGGGTATTACATTGAATCATATGCCCCTAAAAATATTATTTTGTTAAGTGTTTTCTCTCTCGTACAAAATTGGGAAAAGTGTTCATACTTGATTTTTCATTTCATAAAAAAATTTATGTATATATACTATAAAAAAAGAGGATCAGTAAAATAAGAGTACTCGTATTTATAAGCTTCATGGGCTTTATAAGCAACTGAAACATGTATAAAATATCTCAGAATGATGCTGACGTACTGAAGTTGTACACTTTGAACAAAAAAATCGTGTCCTTTAGGTAATTATTTCGTCTTTTGCGCAATGATTGCAACATTTATTTTCGCAGAGTGTTAACACCGCTGGACACTACTGGTCCATTCTAAAGCACAAAAGAAGAAAGAAAACAAATAAATTAGTGAAAAATTTTATTTAAGTAAACCTTAATATTATTGGCCTTCTTAAAATCGATTCCATAGCTGGCCGAGTACTAAATTCTTTGGTTACATGAATCTTATTCACTCTACTTCAATATAAGAGAAAACCAATTTATTTTACAATTTACATAAAAAATCTCGTAGAGCAAGTCCATATTTTTCGTTATAAAACACAAAACCATTCGATCCATACAGTCGACTCCGCATTTATGTGCATTGTAAAACAGAATTACTTTAGTCTGCATCGCTTCGCCTTCACAGTGTTTTGAGTAACTCACAGTTCAAAGCAGTGATGTCAAAAGTAGGGAATTTTCCATTTTTGTAGGGATATTTCTGTTAAATTTTCAGCGTAGGGAAAAAAGAACAGATTTTTTATTTTGAGGAAAATGTAGGGAATTTTTAAAAATTACCGCTTCTTCAATTTAGTAGGCATAAAATGCAAAAATGTTTCGAGGATTTTTATTTAAGAGCTAAAATTTTTCACATCGTTTAGAATTTTTGTGAAGAAACCATATATTACGAATCCTAACAATCTCGAAATCACTTACAATATCCATACATATATAGTTTTATATGAAAAATCGCAAAAATAAAATATACATATATGCAGGGTATGCACGTATGTTCATAAGAAACTTATTTTTAAAGCTGCTATATCAATTGTCTAACTCCAAATGAAAACGGACAATATAGGTTAATGTTTGTATATGTTGGTATGTTTGACAGAGTCACAAAAGAAATGGTCTTGCATTGTGTAAACTAACTTGCATATGACAGAGGAGACCAGAGTTGTAGAAAGTGACTTAAGAAAAAAGCTCAAATCATCTGATTTGATCACTATTAAAAAGGGACAAATATATTGTGTTTGTTATTGAATATTTTTAGTACAATAATCAAAACAAACAGCAGAAATGTATACTTAGTGAAATGAACAATTGAAAATTTTTACAAAATTAAATGAAAGATTTTGCAGTGTTGAACTAAATAAAACAATGTGTAAAACATTATTAGTAATATAAAAGTGATTAAAATTAGTTTCCAAATGATGACAAACTCAATTTTAAACATTTTCCTTCAAAATTAATAATTTTTAACTTCAACTTGCAAAAAGCAAACAACGAATGAGACCACAAAGCATAAATTAAAAATACACTTGAGCACATGAACATTTGCACAAAATTAAATGGAGCAATTTGTGGTATTGAGTTAAAAAACACAATGCGAAAAGGATTATTAGTATTAGTAAAGTGACTAAAATTTGTTTTCAAATGATTAGAGACTTTGTTTTAAGCATTTTCGTTCGCAAATATTATTTTTTACCATTTATTTACAAAAACTAGGCTGCGAATGAGACCACAAGGAATAAAACGTAATTACTTTAAAATAATACCACGCGAAAGAAAAAGTAAAGAGGATTTGATGACTGTGTGAGCGAGACCTCTAAGAACACCACAAAATCACAATTATCTTCCGTCTTACTTTGTGGTCGTGACACCTCTGGTCTCCTCTATGCCAATGCTCCACAAATTAGTCTTGTGTAGTTCATGAACGAACTAGTTCAAATGAACGATTCAGTACTTTGAACTAAATGAACTAGTTCAATTGTTTTACGATCACTAGTTAAATGTTTGAACTACAGTCGAACTTCCATAACTCGAACTTCTCTTACTCGAATTTTCTCTAACTCGAACTAATTTGGTTGGCAGTAGCGTTAAAAGAACAAATCATATACAATTTTCTTTCCGTAACTCGAACTTCCATAAGTCGAAGTTCACAAACACATGAACTCTATAACTCGAAGAATTTTGCTTGTTCAAATCGTTTTTTGTTTTAGTTACGGTTTGTTTGTTTTACTCTCTTTTGTTGCTTGAGCTGGTTTGCATATTTTACATGCTAGTTTTGTTTATTTTTTCGGGGAATTACAAATTTGTTTCTTTTTGTTTGGCGTATCAGTTCTATGCATAATTCGGGCTAGATGATAAATGTTGAAATCGATTTTTTATTATTATGGCAACTAAACGTATTTTAAAATGCTTATCAATTGAAGAAAAATATAAACTTATAAAAGACGTCGAAGATGGATTAAAGAAAAAGGAAGCAGCTGATAAATATGGTATCCCGGTAAACATGGTCTCAACAATTTTTAAAAATAAGGAATCAATTATCAACTCCTTTGAATCTGGATTTCGTTTATGTAGTAAAAGAGTTAGGACTCCAAAATTCAAAAATGTCGTCAAGGCAGTTCTCGATTGGTTTTCAGCAACTAGAAGCCAAAACATGCTTATATCTGGTGCAATATTAAAGGAAAAGGCAATTAAGTTTGCAAAGCGGTTTGGAGATGATAACTTTACAGCAAGCACAGGTTGGCTTGATAAATGGAAGCAGAGGTATTGATCAAAATGATTAATTGATGAAAAGTTGATTTAACATGTACAATGTACATGTGGAAGTGGACTGCGAAAAGAGGAAAAAAGATATCTTGCAGAATTTACTACAGAAGTACAGCGAAAGGGATGTTTTTAATGCTGATGAAACAGGATTGTTTTATAAATGTTTGCCAGATAAAACATTAACTTTTAAAAACCAAAAATTCCACGGTGGCAAAAATAGCAAGCAGCGTGTTACTTTACTCTAAGGCATGGATGACTGGACAGCTATTTGAAGAATGGGTTCTAAAATTAGATAAACTCTTTCAAAGTGCTGGCGAAAAATACTATTGTTTGTTGATAACTGTCCAGCTCATCCAAAAGATGTACAAAGTAAACTGAACTCCATTCAATTGGCATTTTTTCCTCCTTGGAATATTGATGTCAATAAGCAAACAATAGCGAATTGCTTTAAAAATGCTTTTTTGGTCAGTATTCTGAATGGGAAGAAGAAGATGACATGCCTTTAATTTTTTTAAGTAGTATTGATGAATATCAAAATGAAATTGAAGCTGATTACGAAGCTTGGTTAAAAGCAAACAAAATATCTTCCAATGCTACTCTTAAGGATTATATTGAGGTAGATAATGAGCTCTGCACAACTGGCTTTCCTACAGATGATGATATTGTTGAGCAAAATTGCCATGAATCAGAGGATCAAATCTTAAGCGGAACGGAGAGTGATGTCGAGAGTTCGGTAGAAGAAACTACTCAAAAGCCAACAAAAAATGATGTAGAAAGTTCTTTCCGAACATTAAATAATTATTTACAGACAAATGACGCAACAACTGATGAGCACAATAAAGCTTTAAGCACATTGGAGTTATTTTTTACTGAAAATAACAAAAAAAAAAAGTAAAATGTCAGCCACTTATTTCAAAATATTTTACTTAACTGTAATTTTTTAACTATATGAGTACATATGTTTGTTCTTTTATATTCTTAAGTATGTAGTTTTCCATAAGAGGCTATTTTAAATAAAAATACATAATACAAAAACCTTTTATTCTATTTTGACAAAAAATTCTGTAACTCGAAGTCTCCGTAAGTCGAAGTTTTTTTGGGATAATGCTGATTCGAGTTATGGAAGTTCGACTGTAGTTCAATTTTTGAACTAAGAACTAAGACACAAAATGAACTAACACAGACGCCATGAACTAAATGTTTTCAACGTTTTACTTTACTTTTTTACTGTTTGTGTGCTTTGCTTCTATGCTCATTCATATGTATATTTACTTCTTGTTCATCGCTGGCTACTGCCAGAAATGCAATAAACAAGAAAACACAAGTAAACACTTATACTACCCTACTCACAAAAAATATTTTGGATTTGTGAGATTTTTGAAAAAGATTTTCAACTTAACTTTCGAAAGTTTTTCGTCTCTCTCGCGCTGCTTGACTGATTTGTAACGGATAACTGTATAGTGTTGCGATTTTTTGTGGAATTTCGTTGATAACCAGGTTGCTACGTCCTATATGGAGGCATATGTCTTATAAATTAATCCTTTATAAAGCAAATTTATTAATTAATTAATTTTAGTTTTCATAAAGTTTTTAGTCACAGATCTTTCAAAGACCACAAGATATCTACATACATACATACATTTGCATGTAGAATTGTAAAATCATTGAACTAAAAAGACCTAACTAGTTCATTGAACTAAAAGAGCGATTGAACTAAATGAACGAACTAGTTCATTTATAAATAATGAACTAACATGACCGGTCACTGAAATGAAGTAAATGGCACAAGTCTACCACAACTTATATTTTTTAAGAGTCCGCCATCTAGCAGAATATTGCTGCTGTGGCAGAAAGTGTGCATGAAGCGCCATCAACATCAATTCACCATCGTTCTCAACAATTGAACATTTCGAAGGCTTCATTGAGACCTTGGTATGACGCCATACAGAGTCCAATTGGTTCAGGAGTTGAAGCCAACTGACCATCCAATGCGTTTTCGCTTCGCTAAGTGGGCCTGCGATCGACTTACAGAAGATGCCGATTTTGGCAAAAAAATCATCTTCTCAGATGAAGCTCATTTTGATCTTAGCGGGTATGTAAACAAGCAAAATTGTCTCATTTGGGGCACAGAAAACCCGCACGCATACATCGAAAAGCCGACGCACTCAAAACGAGTCACTGTTTGGTGCGGATTTTGGTCGAGAGGCATAATTGGGCCATTTTTTTTCGAAAATGAGCAAGAAGTGGCCGTTACCGAATTTTTGTTCACAAAAATTTAAGAGGAGGATATTGGCAACATTTGGTTTCAACAGGACGGCGCTACGTGCCACACAGCCGAAGCTACACTCGATGTTTTGCGCCCTGTTTTTGAAGATCTCATTATCAGCCGCAGAGCTGATGTCGTTTGGCAACCTCGGAGCTGCGATTTGACACCGTTGGACTATCATTTGTGGGGTGCCCTCAAAGATAAGTGTTACGGCGACAAGCCAGAGACAATTGACGCTTTAAAGGACAATATTCGTGAAGCCATTGGTGAAATACAGCTTCATACAATCGATAATGTGCTTAAAAATTGGACCGACCGTGTAGGATACTGCATGGCCAGCCGAGGCAGCCATTTGAATGAAAGTATTTTTCATTATTAACCGGAAGGATTGTACTTTCAAATAAAAAAAGAAATTTGAAAAAATATTCAGTAGTTTTTTTATAGCATTTTCAAAAACAAAAAAGTTATCTGGCGGGCCCTTTACTTCGATATTTTAGGAAAATACTTAATAATAAATAAATAAAATAGTTGATGTTTAAGATAAATACGTAAAAAGAGAACCATACAAGTAAGTAGAAAAATGCATTTCAATCTAAAAAGAGATATACAAATTGATATTTATTATGTACTCTACTGCTTGACTTAAACCAAATTTTTCATAACTAATAGCTAATAAATCAGTGAATGTTTAAATATAGTTTGAGTTAATTTTCATAAAAACTTAAAATGTGTTTAAACACACTTTCATTTTTTCAGTGGCGAATTAAAGTTATTATCAAATTACGATGAAAGTTACGAAAATATTATGGAAAGCTTTCCAAAGAACAGCTGTTCAATATAAATAAGAAAGTTGATTTATCAATTTGCAGAAAAGTGAAATAGCAAAAAACACATTTTATGATACAAAAAGAGCATCGGAATGCATTTTTCTATTTATATATTTCATGATATAAAAATATCTAAATATTACATTTGTTGTATATTTGCGAAAAATTTTTTTTTTTTAGTACATATATTTATTTATTGTATCTTCAAATATGAACCAACAATAATTATTCAAATCTTAAATCTAAATATAATTAATTAGGCCCGATCAGTGTCGAACATAAACTTAGTGATAATTATTAATAATACATAAGTCGTGATAAGCAAAAACAAAAGTATTTTCAAGCAGTTTCTTCTGGAGTGTTGAGTATTAGAGCCCTTGTGACCCTCTTTTTTAAGCGGATGTGTCCAGTAAAATTCAAGATATTACGAGCAAGCGGATTAGGATGAGACTCGAGCTTTGTAAGATATTTGCCTGCGTATTTTGCAATTTCTTCAGTTACTTGTGGCATATTCAAATCACGATGTAAATTTGAATTTCTTATGTACCATAGAGCCGATGTTATTATCCGTAAAATTTTATTTTGCCTTCGTTGAATTTTTTCTATATTTGAAGCTGAAGCAGTACCCCATAGCTGAATTCCGTAGCACCGTATAGGTTTTAAAAGCGATTTGTATATCAAAAGTTTACAATCTAGACTGAGGGTTGAATTTCTACCAATCAGCCAATGTATCTGAGTTAGTTTAAGTTTCATTTGTGTTAGCTTGGAGTCAATATGGTGTTTCCATGTAAGCCGTCGATCAAGGTGTATACCAAGGTATTTCACTTGTAAATTTTGAGGAATAATTTGATTGTTGATTGCAATGGGGGAACAAGTGTCTTTTCGTAGGGTAAATGTTACCTGAGCACACTTCTGTTCGTTTACCTTTATTCTCCACCTGTTTAACCATAGTTCTAGCTGGGTAATATGTTGCTGAAGATATCGGGAAGCCTCGTGAGAGTTTTCGTGCATACTAAGGCAGGCTGTATCATAGGCAAATGTAGATGTGTGAATATTACTGCTCAAAGGCATATCACAAGTATAAATCAAATACAAAACTGGTCCCAGTATACTCCCCTGTGGCACACCGGATGAGATTGTTTCAGGCATACTCATAAAGTCTCCTTCCACAACAGTGAATTACCGGGCAAAAATGTAACTTTCCAAAAGATTTAGAATGTTTATTGGTAAGTAAGTCTCTAATTTTAAAATTAGGCCTTCATGCCACACTTTATCAAATGCCTGAGAAACGTCAATAAAGAGCGCAGAGCAATACATCTTTTCTTCAAAAGTTTTTCGTATAAATTGAACCAATCTATGAGTTTGTTCAATGGTGCTATGCTGACTTCTAAAACCATATTGATGGTCCGGTATGCACTCATTATCAGTTAGAATTGGGGACAATTTAATCATGAGTAACTTTTCAAAGAGCTTTGACATTGTTGACAGTAAACTTATTGGCCTATATGACTCAGCCTTGGTAAGATCTTTGCCCGGCTTTGGAATCATTTTAACCTTGGCAAGCTTCCAGCTGTTTGGATAATACTCCAACGTAAAATGGTATTAAAAATGTATAACAGGATTCTAATTGCAATACGAGGCAACTTCATCAGCATCTGGTTACTAATTCATCATATCATCAATACCCGGAGCTTTTTTCGGGTTGAGTTCAGCAATTATTTTTTGTGCATCACGCGTCTTAAATTTTATGGGTCGAGGGGGTAGCGCAACTACACTCGGCAAATCAACAGCACCAGTACATGAGTTTGGGGTAAATACGGATTTTAAATGCTCAGCAAATAATTTACCTTTTTCACAGTCGCTTCTTGCCCAATCTCCGGTAGATGTGCGCAGAGGTGGTTTAAACTCGACGGGTGTTTAAGCTTTCCAGCAGCGCGCCACAAAGAGTAATTAGATGCTGGTGTGACATCAAGACCTTCCAGATAATTTTTAAGAGATGCAGTTTTTTTCAAATGCAAGCAACTCTTGGAGTCGTTTAGTGCACTCTTTAAACCTGATTTTATGTTGGGGTGATCTGTGTTGCTGCCATTCCCTTCTAGCTCTTCTTTTTTCACTTACGAGACGTTCAATATCGGTAGAATAGATTCTATTAAACCCAGTCTGCGGATGGGAGGTAGTGGCATGTTCAGCAGCCTGTTTAATATTTCCATTAAGGTTGGTAATATTAGATTCAATATCATCGGGTGTTCTTAGCGTAATATTTTCTGTGCAATGAGTACTAAGATATTTTTTGAATCCCAGCCAATTAACACGATTTATCATCTTCACATAAGGATGAGGTAAGTCACTTGTTAATGGGCTACAAATTGAAACGATCGTGGGAGAGTGGTCGGACGAGAGATCTAGAGAAGCTTCAACTTGAATTAAATCCCTAGAAATATTTTTCATGACGCCAAAATCTATAACATCCGGAATTTTTTGTATGTCAGTAGGCCAGTAAGTGGGCTCCCCACTCGAAATGACGTCCAAGCCCATTTTTTAAATTTTTTTGAACAACGCTCGACCTCTGGGTGTGATAAGACGCGAACCCTAGAACGTATGTTTGGCATTATAGTCCCCAGATGCTACGAAACAAGGGCCAAGAGATTTGAAGAAATCCTCGTATTGATCTTCAGTAATTGCGAATCTGGGAGGGGAGTAAATTGATGATATTACAAAATTAGTGCAAAAATTTTCAATACAAATATTCGTTGCTTGTAGATGTTCTTCAGAAATGTTGTCAATAATATAATGCTTGAGTCTTGACCTTATTAGAATTGCTGATCCACCGCATGCTCTTCCTCTTGGGTCCTTTGAATCATATAAGGTGTAGCCAGAAATTTTAAAAATACTTCTCGAAGTCTGCGAAAATTAAACGAAATTCTTTTTAATACGACCACATGATGTTCATGTGCATGCATTCAAAAAACATACACATGCACAAAACATATGGTATGTTGATAAAACTTAAACAACACTTAAATGCACAATGTTGGCTATTTAAGATTCGTTTAATTTTGGGGTGAAAAACAAAATTTTCTGTTTAAACATGATTTAAAAATAAAATACATATAATCATTGACGGATTTATTAGCCCTAAGTATGTTTATTAAAAGATCTCACGCTGCGCCGCGTTGTCAGTTTTTTTCCAAGCTCTTTCGCCAAATTGGCTTAAAAGATTGTCAAAAATCAGTTTTATGTAGTTTTTCTCAATATATACTTTTGTTTTTATATAATTCTTTTTTTAATATAAATTTTATAAAATAATCGTATAAAAATTTAGAAAGTCGCCAAAAGGAGAAATAAAACCAAAATTATTTCTTGTAAACTTTTCTCAGCCAAATTCAAAACGCATTAATTACTTTAACTAAAAAATCTTCGAAATCAAATTGTTTTACTTTATTGCAGGGAATTTTTGGTAGCATTTATTTATTTAAACTACTTCAACAAACTAATTTCGTGGATTACAGAGATTTTGAAGTTCAATTTTGTTTAAAAAATAGCCATAAAAATCGCCAACAAATTTATTTATCGCCAGAAAAATCGACATGTTGCCAAACCAAAAATTTGGACACCGAACAAGTTGAAAAATCGCCACGTTTGGCGAGAAATCGCCATATCTGACAGCTATTAGTTTTAAATTTATTACTACCCATTTTAACAATTTAAAAATTTGGCTTCTTTTTATGGTTAACCAATTGTCTATATGCATTTCGTTCCAGCTTTTGGAACTCATCAGTAGACTTCAACCAAAAAAATTTTTTTATTTAGCTAACAAACCTCGTATGTTTATAGTAAGACTTTTAATACTATATTGAGAGTTACAATATACAAACATAATAAGTTTGAAAGCCTCAAACAAAAATCTTTACAAAACAAGCATCTACTGATGAGTTCCAAAAGCGGTAGCGAAATGCATATAGACAATTGCTTAACCATAAAAACAAGCCAAATTTTCAAATTAAATAGACTTTATGTTAAATAAATATACTTCGGTATTTAATGTATATTCTAAGAATTTTTATAATTAATATTTTTGCACCATTATTTTTAAGTATGTACAATTTTTATATAGATGTAGGGATGTATATAGAATGTCCATATATACTCGTATGAGTTTTCAGTTTGTTTTTGTTAATAAATGCTTTAATTACTTTTCTACCTGGTACCGGACTAAGACTATAGTCTGTTTTGTACAATATATGAAATAAAAATGTGTAAAAAATTTGCAATACTCACAAAATGTATATATATTTGTTTTGTTGCTGTTAAAAATATTAAATTTTCAGAAAAATGTAGGGAAAATGTTTTTGGTTGGAGGAAAAAAAATGAATTTTTTTCCGACGTGTAGGGAATTTCAAAAATATTCACTGGCATCACTGGTTCAAAGTAAATTGATACATATATTGCTTTTTGGTGCATAGCTGCAAATTAAAATCAATTCTTCATGGAATCCGAAATCACACTTTCAATAAAACTTGTGAGTTGCGAAGCAAGAATGAATGCTACCAGTTTGCATGTTTCATTGTTTTTCCCGAACTCAGTTATAGCTCTACCAGCTACTAATTTGTATTTTCAATATTAAAAATTAAAAAGGTCTGACCGGACCAATGCGTCAGACGAAGGGTTAAGAGTCAATTAAAAGGGAAACACAATTAAACGGAACTCATTTAAACCGGAATTGCCCCATGTGTATTATATGGATCATTTTCATTCAATATTTTTAGAGAAATTAACCGGGTAAATCAATTATGCGGGGATCAATTAAGCGGAAAATACTGTATTGGATAAATACTTAGATACATATATATACATATAAAAACTAAAATTAAAATCTTACTGCCTTATTATTAAGGGAAATTTGTCAAATAAGCTCGTAATAAACTTAAAATATTTTCCATTAATACTGCAGTTAAACTACCCAGTATCATAACTCGCTTGAGCTGTTTAGAAGCAGTAAACATATATGAAGCAAACTATAAAAAAAAGTTGATTTAACAGAGACACAACAATGCAGGTTTTAAAACCAGAAATTTTGCTAATGTAATTTTGAAAAGCGCTTTTTTACATAAGTAGATACGTTTGTATTATTAATCCTTTAAAGAGCGCTTAAGATAACTGCTATATTTGCATGTTTTGTTACATTAAAAAAAGGCGCTTTTGTGAGCAAAAAATGTAGTACTCCTAACCGCGAGCTCGCCATACAAAAATCAGCAGCGATATCAGCAGGTTTGTCAGCTCTACTTTTACTCTCTATTAGTAAAAACCAGATTTATCTCAAACAATTTTTTTGCTGGGTATTGATACTTACCAGAGAAAAAAGATAAAAATAATTTTGAAGTTTTCTTAACACAGAACTCATTAAGATGCGATATTAATTAGAAATAAATATTTTCACTAAAATTTGTATAGGGTGTGAGAGAACATCTCACTTCTAGCAAAATGCCGACTGGACGATATTTTTTTTCTTAAAAATTACGTTTTTTAAATAGTATAAACATTGTATCTTTTTAAGAAAAATCAACTAGTGGAATTCGTTCACATGTGTATGCATACCCATTAAAAGATTTTTGTGAAGTTTTATCCACTATTTTTAATGAAAGTGATTATTTAAATTTACCCTTTCATGGACATTCATTCAATATAGAATAAAAAGCTTTTAGCTTTTACTTACAATTTTAAAACTTTAAGGTAATCTCTATTGTTGTACAATTGCGACAAAGTAAATTTATATAAAGTATATGCAAGTACGCAGGTGATTAATTTTTTTCTCGTGTAGTGTGAATGCCTGAATGTCAAAAGTTGTTTACAATTTTCGTACGGCATTTTGATTTGTTTTCCTTTGTTATACACAATTGTGTATACTGGAAACGTATGTGAAAAAGTTTAGATAAATTTTTACTTAAAAAATGTGTTACAAAACACTTAAAAATAATTATATTTAATTATTAAAGTACATATGTATTCTTTATTATACTTATTTCACATATTAAAGGTTTATCAATTAATAAATTTACTTTGGTTTTGTCTATCTATACATTTTCTGTTTGTTGTATGCAGATCTGGGACTATTGCATTAAATAACCAAATGCATTGACCATTTTCCCACAATAAAACAAATCAATGCAAATGCAAATTTATTACATTAGCACTAACTTTGATAATATTAGTGCAATTTTTTTTGCATTAAACTAAAAACCCTTGAAAGTAATGCATGAATGTTGCATTGTTACTTTTAGTTCACTATTTTTTTCACTACTACACACATTGGCGGTATTCGATGTTTGATGCAAATTTTCGTGTGTTAGTGCAAATGCAAAATATCGTAGCTTTCCTTTAAAATCCAACAACAAAGTACATACACAATCCAAAGAAAAGCTACGATATTTTGCATTTGCACTAACGCACGAAAATTTGCATCAAACATCGTATACCGCCATTATGAAGAGTATTATTGCATTATAGTGCAAAATACAACGTAAATGTGTACATATGTACATACATAAAAACATATGTACAAACATAAATATGTAAATTTTTTCCTATGTATGTACATATCGTCACCCAAGACGAAAAATCATATCACTACGTTTTTTTTAATTTTTCGAGAGAAAGAGGAAACTTGATGAAATTTTTCCAAGCGGTAGTATTTTTCGTTTATAAAATCACCATTTTTTAAGATATAACTTTACAATAAACGAAAACCTAAGTACTGATCTTTTGTCAATTGCACGGTTTTTCAAATAAGCTCGAGATGCAACATACTTGAAGTATGAAACTTTTTAATTTTTGTCTATTGGTTCTGAAATCTAGTTTATATTTATATTGACAGTTTTTCTTTTCGTTAATTTGTATGTATGTGCTTATAAAGGTGCCCTCAATGAACTGTTTTTTTATTTTATTATTTGTGCTATCTGATAAAATAGGATAACGCTGCTAATGCAATATTAATCCATTACTTCTAAGATATTTTATTTAAATGCAAAAAATAGTGCACTACAAGCATCAAATTTAAATTTGCACTAAAATTTTTGTTTTTCAATCAGTGCTTATGCAAAAGTAATGCAAGTTGCCCAGGTCTGGTTGCATTCATCTGTTTTTTTTACATTCATCCATTATTCTTACACAAACAAATGGCCTGTTGTTTTTGTACTTTCTTAGTTGTTGTAGACCTGCATATACTTTATATAAATATGCTTTGCAATTGCGATACCTTAACATACACATCGTTATTTTTATATACAAACCAGAATTTTTTGCATATTTCGAAAGATTATAGGCTTATTTACCAAAATATGAAAAAAACTAGATTTGAAATGAGTTACGGTGTTTCCATATTACTGGGGTAGAGATTGTTATTAACATCAGCTATATAACGCAAATTTTTAATGAAATGGAATATGAGAAATGATTATATTGTGTATACAATTACATATTGATTTACCTTTGGTAAATACATTTGATAGTGATACTCTATTTTCTGTTTATCCGTTTTTTCATTTTCTATTCAGGTTAGATCGAAGTTATATCACTCTACCTAAGTATGTTTAACTATTCTTGCTTATCTTTTACAATCATCACATTAATTATTTTACTTATTCGATGTACCATCGGTACATACATGTAAGTATTATTGTAGTGGATATTATGTTACATTGTTTTTGCTTTCTACAGTTGATTTACTTTCCAGTATATGAAACTGTGATTGCCAAGTGAACATATATTTGTCACGTGACCATGATTATTTAAGTGAGACAATTTTTAATTTTTAGTTGAACACATTAAGCAGCAATAATAAATCACATTCCTGTGTTTGGTAATGGACATTATTTTGAGTAATTTGATCTCCCAATATATCCCAATATTGAGTGCTTAAGGCCGTCCCAAAATATATTTACCATGGTAACTGTTTACGCGCATAGTGTAAAAGGTCCCTTGATTATTGTTCATTGGACCTTTCTATGTTTTGTTTATTTTTCGTTAAGTTGTTGTGATTTTATATATATCTTTTTCATGTAAAAACACTTACATATTGTAAAACCCAGCGAACGGTACGTAACAATAAAACCCCTTGTGATTATAAAAATTGAAAAATTTGTAAAACCCTTTTTTTATAAAAATATTTTCGAGAAATATTTCGAGGAAACATTTTGGTCCTTCGAACCGGATAAACCTCCAGAGTCCTTGAAATATTTTCAAGAAAATATATTTAATTCCAGGATCCATCCCGTGCATCTTTTGGAACACAAAAAAAAGTGGATAAAAACCCCAAAACCCCCGTAGCCCAAATAAAGTTAATAAGAAAAGGTTAGTTGTGTGGAATCAAAATGTTTCCTCGAAATATTTCTCGAAAATATTTTTATAAAAAAAGGGTTTTACAAATTTTTCAATTTTTATAATCACAAGGGGTTTTATTGTTACGTACCGTTCGCTGGGTTTTACAATATGTAAGTGTTTTTACATGAAAAAGATATATATAAAATCACAACAACTTAACGAAAAATAAACAAAACATAGAAAGGTCCAATGAACAATAATCAAGGGACCTTTTACACTATGCGCGTAAACATCCCGCCCCCCTTGCTATACTGCAACAAAGAGGACTAAGGATAACGCGGGCGTATTATAGGGAGTTATAATAATATAATAAAAATACAATTTTTCATCGAGAAAATAATTCATTAGAGATTTTTTTTACATGTTAATGAATTCAGAAAAAAATAAAAATATGAAAAAATATAATAAAAAGTAAAAAATACAATAAATATATATGTCTTAAAAATATATTTTTAAACAATTTGTCCAGACATCACGTTGATGACGATTGTAGCCGGGTGATTTGTTCCAGGGAATTGATTCTGGCGTCCTTGGGTAAATGGATGTTGAGGTTGTAGTAATTGTTGCTGTTGGTTTTGCGAACACTGGCATTGCTTGGCAGTCTTAGACTTAGTACGTTTTTTAGTTCTCCTTTTATTTTGTGAAGAGGGTTTTACAATCGCTTGTTGCTCCGATTTCTTTGCCTTGTAGCGATGGAGTAATGTGTGGTGTTCGGCCTTGCACTCAAGGCATCGTTCACGGCTCGTACACTTATCTTTTAGGTGAGAGTGCGCAAGGCAATTAAAACAATATTTAAATTTTTTCACGGATTCCCACCGTTCCTTCACCGTCATCTTCCTGAATTTGTGGCATTTTCGCAATGCGTGCTCACTTTTGCACAACTGACAGTCCCGTAATCTTTCAGGGCGAGGGGTTTTAGCATCTGAAGCAGAAGTCGATGGGGCTTCGACGGGCTTGCGGTGTACTTCAAGACGGCGGGATGCACTAGACATTGTTCTAAAACGGGTGAAATAGATAAAGGGAAAACAAAAAAAAGGAATTAGTGAGTTTCTGATTGGGGTAAGAGAACGAGCTTCACAATAGGCCGGGTGAAAATGCCTGAAGCTGTTCTCACGTCCGCTGTACGGACCTTAGAATCATGTCCAACGTAAGTCTTTTCTATTCGTCCGAGTCGCCATTCATTAGGGGGTAAATTATCCTGACGAACAACTACCAAGTCGCCTACTTCAAAATCTTTCTGGGGATATTTCCATTTGACTCGACGATGAAGCTCTTTGAGGTATTCTTTCTTCCACCGCTGGGCAAAATGGTGGTGAAGAATTTTAAGCTTTTGCCACCTATTGGAAACACTCAAAGAGAGATCAGCATGATCGGGTTCAGGGGGTGACAGAAGAGGCGCACCAATCAGGAAATGACCTGGCGTTAAAGGAACTAAGTCAGATGGATCATCAGTCATGGCAGTTAACGGTCTTGAATTCAGGCAAGCTTCTATACGGGTTAACATAGTTGTAAATTCCTCAAAGGTAAATTTCTGAACCCCAGAAATTTTACGTAAATGAGTTTTGACGCTCTTTACGCCGGCTTCCCATAAGCCGCCCATATGAGGAGCACCGGGAGGAATGAAATGCCATTCAACAGGCTGGAAACTGTTCCGTACAAGTACCTTCCTCTTGATTTCAGATAAAAACTGTTTTCGGTCGAACTCGAGTAAATTAGAAGCACCGACAAATGCAGTTCCGTTGTCGGAATATAAATGAGAAGGACAACCGCGACGTGAGAAAAAACGAGCAAAAGCTGCAAGGAATGTTTCCGTCGACATATCACCAGTTGCCTCCAAATGAATAGCCTTTGTGGCAAAGCAAACAAAAACTAGAACATAGCCTTTTGTAATTTTGCAACCCCTACCAATGTAGGATTTTATGTCGAACGGGCCTGCGAAATCCAAGCCGGTGTGGGTGAACGCTCTCGACATAGAGCATCGTTCAGGGGGTAATGCAGCCATAATTTGCTGACCGGACTTCTTTCGATAAATAGTGCATTCCTTACAATTATGAATCACTGTACGGATCAGATTCTTTAACTTAGGGACCCAGAATTCACTTCTTATTAAACGAAGCATCAATGAATGACCGCCATGAGCAGAGCACTTGTGCACATGTTCAACAAATAAGCGAGTGAAGCGGGCAGAATAGGGTAAAATTTTAGGATATCGCTCATCATATGTTAGACCATGCGATCTAGCTAATCGACCATTAATTCTGACAAAGCCATTTGAATCGATAAAAGGGTTTAACGTGAGTAAACTACTCTTTGTAGACAATGGTATACCCTTTGAAAGTGCGGTATATTCGGGTATAAAATTCCGCTGACATATAAGAATCAAGCGATTTCGAGTGAATTTTACTTCGGACTGGGTTAAATCTAAAGTGTCATACAAGCAGTTTCGAGTTTTCAAATAATTTAAGCACCTGAACCAATATGAAATAATACGCATTGCACGGGGTAGGTCTGAAAAACGTTCGAGTATGTCATACGGGGTTTCGAGTTGAACTGAAAACGACTGAACTTCAAGGTGTTGGTGCTCAATAGGGGTATGTTGTGGCCAGCACTCCCGAGGTTGTCTTAACCATACAGGGCCATGCCACCAAAGAGAATTATCAATTAGATCTCGTGCAAGAGTTCCACGACTTGCCAAATCGGCGGGGTTGTCCTTGGAATCTACATGTGACCAATTCTCATTACCAACTTTATTCACGATCAATGCTACTCTGTTTTTAACAAAGGTCGGCCAATGGCACAGGGGTTTTTTAAGCCAGGATAAAACAATAGTAGAATCAGTCCATAGATAAACCTTACTCCTGTCTAGATTTACATAATGATTCTACCATTTTTGCCATCAAAGCCGCTCCGCACAGCTCTAAACGGGGTAATGTTTCAGCTTTTACGGGAGCTACCTTCGTTTTTGACGCGAGTAAATGCGTCGTAATTGCATTGGATGCTATATTTCGAATATAAAGAGCAGCACCGTATGCCTTTTCAGAGGCGTCGCAAAACGCATGAAGTTCAAATTCATTTTCGGGAAGAAAATTAACCCATCTTGGAATATTAATTTTCTCAACATTAATGTAGTCGTTTAAAAATGCGCGCCATTGAGATAGGGTTAGGGGGTGCAAACTTTCATCCCAGTCTGTTTTGTCCTTCCAAATTTGTTGCATTATGATTTTGGCTACAACAATTTTTGGTGAGAACCAACCTGCAGGGTCAAACAATTTTGCTATTTCGGACAAGACAGACCGTTTCGTGACAATGTCCTGGCGTGGCTGCGAAGCGAGTTTGAAATAGAAGCTATCTTTATTAGCATCCCATCGCAAGCCTAGGGTTTTTGTAGTACTGGCGTCCGAAAATTTTAAGAAGTCTGCATCAAGCAGATTCTCCCGGGGTAAGTCTTCTGAGAGTCGTAAATGGTTGGCAGTCCACTTTCGTAAAACAAAACCAGCCGAACCAAGAACATGGGTTAGTTCATTACGCCTCTTAAAAGCGTCTTCTAGATCATGTGATCCATCAAGAACATCATCAACATACATTTGAGTTTTCAAAATTTCAGACGCCGCAGGACTTATGGGTTTACAATCGTTAGCCAATTGCAAAAGAGTACGAATCGCTAAGTACGGCGCGCAGTTCACTCCGAACGTGACCGTGCTAAGCTCATAGTCCTTAACTTCAGCTTCAGGATTATCACGAAATAGAATCCGCTGATATTGGGTTTGATTGGGATGAACTAGTATCTGACGATACATTTTCTCAATATCCGCATTAAAAACATACGGGAAGAAACGCCACCGTAGCAGTAAAACGGTAAGATCTGTCTGTAATACAGGACCTGGGTACAACACACTATTCAGACTCACGCCATTGGAGGAGGGGTTTGAAGCATTAAATACTACTCTGAGTTTCGTGGTTACACTATCGAGTTTAAACACTGCATGATGAGGTAAATAATACTTATCTACAGTGGAATCGGGGTTCTTGACGGCTTTAATGTGTCCCATTGTGAAATACTCACGAACTACATTGTCATATTGTGACTTTAATTCTGGATTTTTCAATAAACGTGTCTCATTTCGTACAAACTGGGAAAGGGCGCTTTTACGAGAATCTCCTAGTTCCAATTCATTTGAGAATTCTCGACGAAATGGGAGAGAGACCACATAACGCCCGTCGGGATTTTTATAAGTCGTAGCCTGGTAAAGTTTCTCACAATATTCATCTTCTTGTGATAAATGGGTCGCTTGTGAAACTTCTTCAAGTTCCCAAAAACGAGCGAGTTGAGTATTCAACTCGATATGGGTGCAAAACGATGCTACGGAGTGTAAGGGTTGAGGCTGAGAAACTTCGCCTGTGACGATCCACCCGAACACGGTTTTCTGTGCGATTAGGTTGCCATTTGGATGTATTTTGACATCCGTTGTTAAAATTTTGGGATACACATTTCCTCCAAAAAGTATATCCATACGGGTACACATGACGTCGGTCAGTGTAATATCGGGGAAGGATGACGTTATAATATCAGAGATATTACATGATGGCAACTGACCAGTGATTTTTTCAACAACGTACGCAGACACTTTCAGTTTGAAGCTGGGGTCGATCGGCGAACTGACTGTTATAATGCACATGGTAGAGGATTTACCAGCTACACAGTCCATCATTCCTGTGACACTTGTCAATGGAACAGAAAATGTGGGAATAGCGAGCTTCCTTTGTAACCTTCTTGAAATAAAGGTACCTTGTGAACCAGGGTCAACTAGGGCTCGGGCCGCACATCTAATATCATTTATATGCACTATACAAACTGCTGAGCCTAAAATCACTGTTTGATTTAAATTGGAATTGAGATGTGCGGTATAAGTATGTAAATTACGAGCCGCGGCAGAAGTTGAAGGGTTGAAATCAAGTGGGGGTTGAGAATGACTGTTAATAGGATTCACAATTGGGTTAGTTGTGTGTTGAGATGGCACTGCAGTCACACTAGAAGCTATAGGGAGCTGGGGTGAATTACTGGGAGATATATGGGATCTTACATCTCTGTGAAGCAAAGAATGATGCTTTTGCCTACAAAGTGAGCACACATGAACACTTTTACAATTTCTGAACTCATGTGAGGTTGCCAAACAGTTCGAACAACACTTTAGACGCTTCACTGTTGACATACGTTCATCAACACTCTGACTCAAAAATCTGGGGCACAGTCTAATGGGGTGAGACCCTTGACAGAGGAAACAACGACAAACAGTTGGAGTAGAGCTGGTTTTTGTCGCAAAACTTTGAATTTTTCTATTATCATTCGATGATTTTTTAGCAGCGTTAAAATTCGGGTTATTTCGTACATTGGCAGTAGTGGGGTATTTGTTCGGGTTTTGAACAGGGTTAGAATGAGACTGCCTTATGTCAGAAATTGATTCTAGGGTTTTGAAATGCGCTGTTAAAAAAGCATCCATATCAGTCCATTTAGGGGAAGTTTTAAGTTTTTTAGATTGTTCCCAAAGATCCAGAGTGTTTTCGGGTAGCTTTGTAGCACAAATATATACCAGCATTACGTGGTAGAATATTTCAGGGGTTACTTCAAGGAGAGAAAGATTCGTAATGCAATCATTTATCGTTCTTTGTAAATTTTTAATACTCGCGCTTGATTCTTGAGAAATCGGTTTAATATTTAAGAGAGCTCTAAGCTGTTCATTTATAAGGGCATCTTTATTCTCATACGTGTCAACCAATTTTTTCCATGCGACTTCATAGCCATCGTTGGTCAGTGGCACAGTTTGTATGGTATCATGTGCATCTTAAGCGGTTTTCTGCAATAGATAGTACAATTTTTGTACTGGGGTCAACCTGGGGTTATTACCATACAACGCGGAGAACATATCCCGAAATGAGGGCCAGCTCTTATAATCTCCATAGAAAATTGGGGTGTCGCAAGGGGGTAAATTAATCATAGGCGCGGATTGCGCTATCGACCTCTCGACTTGAACCGACACTTTAAGTTGTTCTAGGAGACCAGTTATAAGAGACATTCCCCGGGTGTAGGTGCTATAAGAATTAAGATACTTGGATTTCAATTCTTTGACCTGAGGATCCTTAACCTTTGCGGCTTCAATCAATAAAGAATCGTATGTTGAGCGAACAGCTTCCCATAACCGATTGAGCTCTTTTTCATGACTATTCACAGAACCGAGTTGCTGGTCCGCTAGGAGTATAGAAGCAATATATGCTTCAAAATCTGCCAAACGGTCGGCAGTAACCTTTATTGATCCAAAACATGATATGCATTTTTTTAAATGATTTCACTGCACATTTTAGATTAGGTTAAAGATCGAACAAATATTCAATGGTGTTGGTGTTGTTTACACACTTAGGGTCAAATTTACAGTCATTAGTTAATTATTAGTAAACTAAAATGATAACTATTGTTTAACTAATACTTCACATTCAAAGTTTATTGTTTAACTAAAGTTCTTAACATGGGCAAAGAATGGTAAACCTATCAAGTTATTAAGTTTTACTACTGGCAGCTCTGCTATAGCATATGGTTTTTGTTTACATTTGTTATATCATTTTTTAAAAATTTACAAAACTTTAAACTTTACTGTACATGATATTGAATTAGTTCTGAAATTTGGTTCGGAAAAACCAAAATATAATAGAACAAGAAAAAAAAGATTGTGTTACAGCTAAATACAAAGAATATGCTTGACAACGTATGAGTGAAATGTGTCTAAAATTTTTCACAAACAATACTAAAAAAGTTTACAACGAATCAGCTGTTGTCTAACTATTTGTTAACCAATGACATTTGGCGGTTTAAATAATGGCAAACAAAGAGCTGTGAATCAAATATTATTGGTTAAGCTATTATTTAACTAATGACTGTGAATTTGTGCCTTAATTGTACAAGAAGTTTGTTTTGTTTTTTTTTAAGTTAGCAACAAGAATATTTTTTATTCTTTGAATTGAAATAAATTAATTTTTTTAAATTATTGCAAATTAAAAAAAAAAATATATTCGTTTTCCTCTGAATTTGGCGAGTACGAATACGAATATCTAAAAACGTACGAATATACGGGAGTTCGAATACAAATGTTCATTCGTACATGAATAAGTACATTTTCTACAAACAGTTCGTGTATATTATACACTGTATATCCGTATTGTACAAAATTTTTATTTTTATTATTTTGTTGAATTAACCAAAATATATATTTTATACAGGGTTTGAATTGCTGACTTCAAATAGTATCAGCACACAAATTTTGCTATGCTTCGAGCTAAGCTATTTACATTGTAGAAGCAGCAGCAATCAGCATCAGCACACAATGTAAAAAAAACTATTTTCTAATGCTGTGCTGTGAAATGTTTGAAGCACAAGCAATCAGCAAAATGAAATTACTAAAAGAAAGTGCTGATGTAAGCATCAGCAATAGTATTTTTTTGAAAAATTGCTGATGCTGACCATCAGCAATGTTGTTTTTTTGGTTTTTTGCTGATGCCGATTTGCTGTGCTGTGAAAGTTTGTCAGCATCAGCAATAAGCAAATTTTCAAAACTACGGTTTTTTCTGACTTCAGCATGCTTAAGCATTGCTGAAGAATTTCAATTGTGTACAATATTAAAAAGGAAAGAAAGTGAATATGCATGGGTGGGAATATACACATACTACCTACATACATATGTACATGTATGTTTGTATACTTACATATATTTTTGTTGTTAGTTTGAATATGTATTTTTTATGAGGTGATATGTACCTGCATATACATATGTGCTACATACAAACATACATATACATATGTATATGTATGTATGTAGAAATAGATGTAGAGTAGAAATGGATGAATTTTTGTTTTTGTTGTGTATTTTGTTATTGTAAAAATTAATGTAGGTAGTAGGTATGTATGTACATATGTATATATGTAGATATCAACGTAAATGCACATATGTAGAGACGCATGATGACTTTTATTAACAGCGATGCCAACTATTTATGACCCAAACGCGCTATTCCCCTTCGCAAAACGCGCTAAGTTACAGCATTTTCAACTATTTATAGCCCTTCGCAAAACGCGCTAAGGGGCCATCCACATATTACGTAACCATTTTTTTCCTATTTTTCACCCCCCCCCCTCCCCCAGTAACAGATCGTAATAATTCTTAGACCCCCCCCCCCCCAAATAACGTAACAAGAACTTTAAACAAATTTAAATTGTTTTAAGTTTTTATTAAAAAAAAATTAAATTTAATTCACACATACATATGTATGTGTTTTTAAATAACTTTTTGTTTGAATTGAAGTAAATTTCTTTATATAGTTATTACAAACTAATATACAAATATTTTTATAGCATTTTCTTAAGTTTCGTTTAGGATTTATGCATTTATTTATTTTATTTATGGGAAAATACAAGTAATTGAGAATTAACGAATATTCGGGAATTCGAATCCTTTTGTTCCTTTATTTTTATTTTCTGTTAGACTAACACAGTGCGTAGACAAAAATCAAATAAGCTTGCAAAATATAAATAATAAAATTATGTATTTATGTACATATGTACATATGTATATGCATATATTTATATCTATTTAACACTCATGATTCTTGATTTATTATGTATTTCTTTGATAAATTAAATACATAAATAAATGAAAAATCGAAGTGTTTTTGTACGAAAGTAGTAAAATTTATGTTACGTAACAATTTTACAGACCCCCCTACCCCCCTTTACAAATCATAAAAAAACTCGAATCCCCCCCCCCCCCCCACCCCCCCAAGGGCGTTACGTAATATATGGATGGCCCCTAAGTTACATCATTGTCAGCTATTTATAGCCAAAACGGGCTATTTTCCTACGCGCTAAGTTAAATTTTAATAAAAGTATTGTCCACGCACAGACCAAACGGCTGGACGAATTTAGATTTATTTTTTTTCTGTTTGAAAGGTGACTTGATCGAGAGAATTCTAAGCTATGCTTTTTGTACTTCAGCTAGAATAGATGCTTAATAAGTTATACAAATTTTTTTGTTCACGAGTAGGAGTACATATTTTTAGTTATGAATTTCAAAATATTTGCCATTTACAGTATTAAAATGCGGTTTTAATTCTAACCATAGTCAAGAAAATTTTATTTCCGACAGCTGAATCATTAACCAATTTAAAAAATTTCTATTAGTTTTGAATACTTGAAAATTGTTAAATTTATGCAAAAAAAAATAAAAAAAAATTAACTGAAATGAAGATGACTTTATTCAAAACGCGCTAATTTAGCGCTTTTTTTTAGTAAACGCGCTAAAGCGAAAAAAAGCGCGTTTGGCATAGTTAAAACGCTCTAAATCTAGCGCGAAACGCTAATCAGAATTAAACTAATTATTCACTTAGAATTCTTGAATAGCTGTTGTTGTTATTTACATTTATTTTCTTTACATACTCTTACAACTACAGTTTGAAGCTGAAAAAAAGTCAGCCAATGTAGTAATGATAAAGTAAGAAAAGAAAAAACATGTTGATTATTGAGTTCTTGTTTCAACTTTGTTATTTGTTGAGCTTCTCATTTGCTTAAATGAAAGTTTAACATATTAACTCTAGTTGTTCTAAGAAATTTTTGGGTAAAGGTTCCCTGATGATCTGCATTAGCAACAGTGAAATGCGCATAGGTTCCAGCTAAACTCCTCAATAATCAATTTCAATGTGTTTTTATTTAAAAAAAATATTTTACTTAATAAGTAAAATAATAATTTGGGATTACTAGTGCGTTAACAAATTTTAAACTTAATAAGTAAAACAGCTGATGAAAGGCGTTTATAACGCCTGTTGTGTAACTTGCCATTTTTCGCGCAGTAAAGATTTCAAACGCACGATCCTCGTCGACGAACTAACGCGTTGCCAGAAAATGGTGATGAGAGAATGCTAAATCAGCAAAAAAAATTCTGCTATTACTATGTTCAGACGGCAACATGAACCACTTGGCACGCTCTCTAACCACGATTGCGAATCATGCCGTTCACACGATACATTTGTGGTTCGATTTGACAAATCTTTTTGATGCAGTGATGTCAACTTACCCCTTTTCGGGCTAGGTTTAACCCAAAGTAAAAAACGCGCAAATCTAGCACTTTTTACAATTATCTTTTAAAGCAGAATTACCCCACTGTAAATGTAAATGTGTCAGTTGATCGAATCTATTGCATGAAAAGCTATGCCAATGCTTATCTGACTGAAATGTCACGTAACTGTAACGTCCGAACCTGCAGATAAGGTTACGTGACATTTGTGGACAGTGATGGGATGTATGTGTATTGAATGGGAATCCCTATTTCGGTACTTTTGTTTATTTTGCATAAATATTAAATAAATTTAATTTTAAAACAAAGTTTTTTATTTATTAAATTGAACTAGAGACTGCCAATCGTATATGCCCAGCTAAAAAAATATGTATGGTCCATATATTTTTAATATATGAATGTATATAAATATGCATTCATGTATGGAAATGTATGGGATTATACATGGCAAAACTATTATATATGAATTGATATATGGACTAATATATAAAATGTATTATAATATATGATATATATGGAAATTTAATTATGAAGCTCTTCATAAGTGAATCCATATATAGAAATAAGATGTAATATATGAAGCCATATAAAAATGTATGCATAAATGATATCTCACATAAGATCGTATTTGCAATCAAAAAAGCTCGCATTTTATTTAATCGATCTTTTTGTCTCTGTTTTGTTATCACTGGTAAATTGGAAATCTATTAGCAAATACATACGGTATGCAAAGTTTACATGTGTAGAATCTCAACGTTTAAAAAAACATTATTGTAGTATTTTATATATTAAATAAATCAAATAATCAAAAGGATAAATCAGTCATTAATTTTTTAGAAAATTGCGGAATACTCTAGATTTTAAGAAACGAAGCTTATATTACTTAAGAGTCCACATCAGGCCAATCAGTTGGACCGATTTTTGTTTAGTTTTTTCTAGTTGAAAGATTACTTAGTCGAGAGTGTTCTTAACTATGTTTAAAGAAAATTGGTCCGGCCGCTTAGAAGGTATCACACCTTTTCTAGATACGAGTATATGGGGATTTTTAAAATTTTTAATTTTTGTTATATTGCTTTTAATAAAAGAACAAGTGATATAGTTAAAATATCATTAAAAAGCATATACAGATTGTGTAATCCTTTCTTTGATGTTTCCAAATAATTTAAATCAATTTCTTACTTTATTCATACAATTTTTTAGATCAGTTAATAAAACATTTTCAGTAACTTCAGAAATATTATCTAATACATCATCGCAATTCCGATGATTTTAAATATATTGATTACAAAATAATTATGAAAACAAAGTATATGCGTACTCTTTTTTTCGCTTTTTGTGGCATATTTAAAAAAGTTAGTACCCCGCAAAAACAAATTCTGATTTGGAAGCACTAACAACTGATGGAAGCAATGTATTGCTTATTTGATAACAAAGGCTTCGAAAAATGCTTCTGTAAAGCACTAACGTAAGGCGCACTCTTACAAAAATTATATATTATTACTTCTGTGAAGCACTTTAGTAAGGCAAAAAAAGTTCATGTCGTTTTGGAAGCTAAATGTATTGCTTCTAGCTGGCTCATCTCGAACAAAAAAATTTCTTATTCATGCGCATCTGCAAGTGATTCTGTAACATTGTAAGCAGTAATTTTTGCTGTGTATTGGATAGGAAAGTTTAGGAATAATATCAAAGCATTTCATAATTTTTTACTTCGATCATTAATTCGATTTTGAAGGCTTTTTATTTTTTTCAAAACTCTTTATCAGGAATTATAAGACACCTTTTAATTCCATTAAAGAAGCATTATTTTTTCTTAGCAAGAAAACAAAAGATGCGTTTAGGAACATATACAAACATGTTTACACGAATATTTGTAACTTGGAGTAATTTGATTACTTAACATCATATTGTTAACCAAATAATAAGTTATGAAATTTAAAATATTTTTTATACAAAGTAATTAAGGAAACTGTTCGTATATTCGACAAAAATGATTCGAATAATTTTTTATTCTAAATTGAAAATTTTTGTTCGCTCGAATATTTGTTGTTCGAATATTCGAATAATTTTTGTTAGAATGACAACTGTAGTTTGGGTTTTTAGATTTTTCTAGTTGGTTCCTCACCTTGACCTACTTGTGTACCAAATTTCATCTATCTAGCTTAAATTTAATTTTCTTATTTTTATGGGCGTATTCCCGCCCATAAAGAATAAGTTTTTTGGCCGGTGCTTATCATTTGTGCCAAGTTTCGTTGGAAAGGGATAATACTAAATAGTATACATATGTATTTAAATGTGCTGAGCCGCAGGACATGAAATAGGACGCTTAAATTCTTCTTTCAACGAATATCTATAGCCCTGCATTATTGCAACTTGTATGCCAAATTTCAATAAAATCGCTTGAGTTAAACGCCTTAGATTTGTTTTTTAATTCTGAGCTTTATGGGCGTAGCCCCGCTTCCTTGGCAAAAATTTTCTTGTTTTCAGATTTTTCGAGGTGGTTACATATGTACCTATGTTTACTTGTGTACCAAATTTCAGCTCTCTAGGTAAAGTGGAAGTGCTTCATAATATTGATTAGTGCGTCAGTCAGTCAGTGAGTATGTTTTAAAATATGCACTTTTTGCACCTCGATATCTCATTAAGCTTTTGTTGTAAAACTTCGCATATGAGGTGAGATGAATTAATTCTAATAATGAATTAAATTTTAGAATTTTACGATGGTGGTGAACAAAGTTATCAGGCGGGGTGAAAACACGACGAATAGCTTCCTGTAAATATGCACACTGCGTGCATTGGCCGGAAATTGTCCTGGCGCACTACTGTGCGCCTAGATAAATATAGAAAACTGGTGTTTGCGGCATAAAACAATATTTTTCACTTTCAATAATGTAATATTAACTTCATAAAACCTCACAAAATTTTAAATTTTCCTTCCAAACATGGTGAAAATGCGAAAAAATTCTATCGGGTATATTCTATGTAAAGCATCTTTGTCGTTTTTTCTACCGCGACTTTTTGGTATACAAATTAAAACTTAATTATTTAGTTTTATTAAAAAAAAATTATTTTATGTTGACTTTCTCAGTCAACATCTCAAACCAAACTTAAAATTATTTTAGAAAAATTATTTCTTATATCTAATTAGATTATTCCTCTTTACAACAAAAAGTATCATTTTTATTTTCATTTAATTTTGCTTGTTTGGCGAATATTTGCAAATGTTGCAAACATTCATTCAACAGGTAGAAACATTATACCGTTATACATTATTTAGCAGACATACGGCCATGTCACAGAGTTCAATTCCGTTCGGAATCGGAATTCAATACACCCCATTTTTATAGGAGATAGTGTCTAAAAAAGAAAACTAAAATACGGAAATTTGTCAGGTGTGTCCAGACTGTTGGGGGCGCTGGTATATACTCCGGCTAGTGCTCGCCATATTGAGGTGAATTCAATTCCGTTTCCGAACGGAATTTAACTCTGTGACATGGCCGATAACGTCAACATAATTTTGTGGAAACGAATTTATGTTTTATTTAAAAATAAAAAGACATATCATAACTTACATATGTATGTATGTATGTGCGAAGCCAATAATGAGATGAAGATAATTATGTATGTAAATAGTTTGACTGTTTTAGCACCTTGCAATTATTAAGTAAGAACAAATAACAAAGCCATACATACATACATATTTATTTAAAAAATTTTATAAAACTTGTGTATTTTTTATTTTATTTTATTATGTCTCGTGTGTTTTTATTTTCAACAGAAATAACTTGTGATCAATGCGTGTTACAATGGCGTTATATAGCTGGCAATAATTGGGGTATGTGCCCTGATGGCAATGGAGCCGTTGGCTGTGGCCCGCAAGAAGAATTCAGATCTTGCGCTGATATTGGATTAGGAGAAGGCATTCTGAAGAGGCCAGTCAGACCACATATGCGGCCCACTGTTCGTCCCAAAACAACTTTCAAAAGCACGGAAAGCAATAAATCAGAAGAATCCTCAGAACCTTTCAACTATGTGCCCTTGCTTGTTGTATTCATTTTGTTGCTTCTTGTCTTGGTTATTTTGGCAATATGGTATTTATATCGCAACAACCATCCTATTATTGGACATTACAAGGAATATCTCGATAACCGCTTGTGCAAAACGAATCTAAGTAGTACTACGAGCGCTACAACAAAGAAGCCCTCAATGTTATCAGCGTTTAGTTCAGTTCCTGTTCTGGAAAATAATTCTCTAAAATCAGATGCAGATCACAGTACACCTACAGAGAAAATACCAGTTCCACCACCTCGCTTAAAACGTTTTTCTCGTGTCAAGGAAATGTCACCAGACGAATCAAGTGTCGCATGAGTGTTTGTCCATTTATACGTCATACATGTAGATAAAATTTTAAATTATACATATATACCTAAATTATTTATTTAATACTTTATAAAGATTAATAACGTTTTTAACTATATGTACATACATACATAAATGCATACATACATATGTATATGTATCAGTGATCGTAAAGGCCGTGATACACTATCATACAAAGTCGTGCGATCTACGAAAAAATACAACCCTGGTATGATGGGGTTTATGAAAATTTTCAAAAGACAATAACAATTCATCACACCAGGGTTGTACCTTTTCGTAGATCGCACGACTTTTTATGATAGTGAGTCACAGCCTTAAATGAATCGTTTTTTCGCTATTCATACTGACCATGGTAAATTTATACAAGGTAAATGCACGCCCAGCCTGTTAATGTATATATACTATGCAGAAAGTTGTCAAAATTTGGTTACAAGCTGCAAAAATGTTAGTGTATGTGTGTAAATAAAATGATTACAGTGCTGTAGCTGTGTCTCCAATTACACATTGAAGAAAATTACACTACACATCTTTTGTGTAAATTATTATTTTTTGTGTTTATTTTTTTTTTTTAAATTAAAACTTTTTTATTACACTTTATTACTTTATTTATTCATCTTCAAACTAGAAGTAAACTTATTATTAGTTTACAAATTTAATTACAGCTACAATTTTGCAATAAAATATGCTTACATCTTTAATTATATTTTTTTGTCAGTTGTTACCGTATGCAATAATTTCAATTTCTTAATCGTTTAAAAATGTGTCAGCTATTTCAAATGAATAAAAGTTTATTAACCGTAAGTTAATAAACTATAATTAGGTCGCTGAGCTTTAGCTTTTTTTTTATATTGACACTTAAATGTTTTTTATGTTAACACCTCCCCACTTAAACCCGATCGTCCTCGTTCGGTTAGAAATAAGGAATGTGTGTGATCCTTGTTACACCTTTGGATTCCTGTACCTTCGGTTCTGATAGTTCGGGCATAGACGAGTGAACTTCTGGGTGGCTGTTTACTATTTTTGGAGCGATGAACAATTTCCTTTTTTCTTCTTAGTATTCCGCTTTTAGTAACCAGAAAGGTTGCTGAAAGTATTGCCATTGAGGCTAATGAGAGATTAATACCCAAATTCCATTTGTTTTTTATATCAGGTAGTTCTATGGCTTCTGTATTGTTAAACTGCATTTATTTTACCATTTCCAATGACAGTTCTTATATATTTGGCTTTGGATTTCTGGATTGTGAAATGGCGGGTAATGGCTTAATTCGTGACGTTTCAAATGAGTTGTAGATTTGATCCGAAATTGTGAAAGATTTATTATGAAATTAGACTAGAAATGTTCCATTGAGGTTCCGAGGTTCCTTGTTGATGAAAATCGTTCCATCGAAGTTATTTAAAAGAATTGTTCCAGTTGAAATTTCATCCATTGTGGGTGTGTTTCGGTTATCTATTAGACTGCAATTTGCTAGTTTACTTTTGATTAAATTGGTTAAGCAAGTGTCATTATTTAAATTTTCTAAACTGTTTTTATTGCATATGGTAATATTTTTGTATTCTTTACTTGTATTTTTAATTGCAAATATTACATTATCGCATATTAAAATTTTATCAAAGGCAATTCTGTTTACATAGCTTTTATATTTAATGGGCTTCACTAATATCTCGTTACAAAAGTTTACATGTGTCATAGGTATACTAATAATATAAACAATGGAATCATTATTAAATGCTATTTTAACTTCGGCAAATTCAAAAGCTTGTTCTATGTTTACAAATGGTAGTGAGTCTTTATTTATGATTTCTTTAACAATATTTATGTCTGTAGGGGATAGTGTAAATGAATTGATTATACCAACTTTGGCCCAATAGATGGCATACTGAATATTAATTATTTCTTCTTTGATTAAATCTTGTTTATACTTTAAAAAAGTTATTGCTTGTTCTTCTTTAGATTTATTATTACCATTATTTATAGTTCTTAATAGATATTCTGGTAAATTCTTGAATTTTTTCAACTGATAATCAGTAATCTGAAATTTAAATTATTTTAGTTCCTTATATATTATTATGAACTGTTTTTCCTGATTTTGTTATGATGGTAGTATTCTTATTTTCCTTGACTATTTCCTGTCTATATGTACGTCTTACTCAGTTTTGTCCCTAATCGCTTATTTTCTTTTACAAAAATTATTTATCCGGGAACGTATGTTTTAGGCACTGTCTTCATCTTATTGTGGTAAGTTCCATCCTCTAGCTGCTTTTCCGTAAGTCGTTTTATAATGTCTTGTTTAGTTTTTTCGATTTCTTGGGGGTTTGTGGTAACTCTTCCCAAAAAGAATGCTTCTATGGGTTTCCTTTTTATTGTTGAATGTAATGAGTTATTATATTCATATATCGTCTTGTATAACAATTCTGAGAAGGTGCAGTGTACATTTTCGGCTTTCAGGCAATGCATAATATCTAGAAGCGTGGAATGGAATCTTTCGATTTGTCCATTGACGCTGCTGCTATAGGGTGGAATTCTGAATACCTTTATTTTATATTGATTTTCTAGCATGGAAATAATGGTTGTGGAATTGAATGACTTTTCGTTGTCCATAACGACCATTTCTGGCATACCAAATGAAAGTAATATTTCTCTTAGTGGTTCCTTAACATCTCCAACGGACCGAGATTTAAGAATTCTGGCCTGTGCAAATTTTGAAAATTTTTCTATAGCGGTTAGTATTGAGTGTTTTCCTGTTATAAAGATATCTAAGTGAACGATCTGTCCAGGGAATTGCGGTTATTCATCTTCTGTATTTGTATATTGTTCGGGTGCCTGTCATATTTGTTTTCCTTGCATGTCTTGCAATGATTAATAAGTTTTTTTTTATTTTTGAGTGCATGTGGGAAAAGTAGAATTTAGTAAGAAGCTGTGCTTTGTTTTCGATACTGTTCCTGTGGGCTCTGTTGTGCTCCCTAAGTATTTCCGTCTCATGTTCTTCTTCGTCCTTCACTATAATCCTAGAATATTTTACCCTGTATTGAGTGAAGTTTTCTCTGTATATCTCTTGCAGCATTCCTAATATTTCGTCTGAGGTATGTATACAGTTTGTTACTGAGGCATTTAGACACTTTTTCAAGATCTGAGTCAGGAATTCTATTGTAATGTTAGGTTCATTAATTTTGTGTCTGTGAAAGGTAGAGAAAATAATTTCGAAGTTGTAAAGTGGCTGTCTTACTTCGTTTGAAATAAATATTTGATTTTTGAAAACATTTATAGGAGCGTCAGTGTATTGTACTAAATTATGGGATGAACTATCGTCACTATGTATAGTAGGAGTTAGAGTGTTTGCAAGGGTATTCTCTTGCGAAGGCCTAGATAAGGCATCAGTAACTACATTAGTGCTACCTGGTTTATATTGTAGTTCGTAGTTAAAGTCCTGAAGAAATGCTTTCCATCTTTTGAGTTTAGAGCGTAAGTGAGAGGAAGATGGTCCGTGAAAATTTTTAACTTGGTGGATCCGTAGAGGTAATTTCTTAACGACTTCAATGCCCATACAATGGCGAGCAATTCCTTTTCGTTTGTCGTGTAGTGCTCTTCGGTCTTGCTAAGAGTTCTTGATAGAAATACAATTGGTCTATTATCTTGGGATAGCACTGCTCCCAGTGCATAATTTGATGCATCTGTCGTCAGGGTAAATTCCTTATTAAAATTTGGATACGCTAGCATGATGTCTTCGGAGGTCAGTATGGTTTTTAGTTTTGAGAACGCTTCTATTGCTTCTTGATCTAGATTGATTGTTATATTTTTTTACATGTATTTAGATGAAACTTCCTGCCTCCCCTCTCAAAAGAATTGTCAGGGGCTTTGCAATTATTGCATAGTCCCTAATAAAGCGCCTATAGTAATTTGATAGTCCGAGAAATGATCTTAGATCTTTCAGTGTTTTGGGTGATGAGAAGTTTAGGATTGCTTCGACCTTTTTAGGATTGGTCTTTATTCCTTCATCTGAGATGATAAATCCTAAAAATTCGACTTTTCTTTTCAAGAACTCACATTTATATAATTGAACTTTCATGTTAGAAAGTCTGAGAGTTCTGAAAATGGCGTCTATGTTTCTGTAATGTTCTTCTTCATTTTTGGAAAATATTATGATGTCGTCCATGTAGACTAAAAAAATGTTTCCTATCCATTTTCGTAGTATGACGTCTAGTGTCCGCTGAAATATAGAAGGTGCATTCCTTAAGCCAAAGGGTAATCTGGTAAACTGGTATTTGCCATTATTGACCGAGAATGCTGTCTTCTGTCTATCGGCTTCCCTTAGCGGTATTTGGTGAAACCCGCTTTTAAGGTCTAGCACTGAGAAACATTTGTTTTGTCCTAGTTGCGGAAGGACGTCATTAATATCTGGGATGGGATATTTGTCTGGTAGTGTTTGTTCGTTCAAGTTCCTATAGTCGATTACAATTCTGTACTTTTTCTGTCCAGAGCATCAGCCTTCTTAGGTACAATCCAGATGGGCGAGTTATAGGGTGATTTGAAAGGTCGTATGATATTTTGTTTCAAAAGGTCTTGTATCTGTTTTTCTACCTCATCTTATAGATGTACGATGTAGGGATAGTATCTAGAATAAATAGGCTCATCCGTTTTTGTTCGAATATCAGCGACTACGGCTGTAGTGTATGTAAGATTTTCATTTGGCTCGCTGAATAAAGATTTGTGTTGTCCAATGACTTCTTGGAGTTTATCATTCTGTTGTTGTGTCAAATGGTCTGTTCTGATACTAACGTTATTTACTGATTGTGCAATTTTTTGCTTTATTCGAACTTTGAGCTTTTTATTAATAAGCATGCATTCTCTGCTGAGAAGATAACGGCTGATAGATTTTTTAGGCTATCATTTCCTAAAATGCCGTGAAAGTTTTTAGTGTTGGTAGTAAGAAAAATTTCATTTTATCAGTATCTTTGCTGAATAAATTTAAGTATGTATAATAGGTAATTTTGTTATTACCACCTACTCTTGATAAAAGTCTTCGATTTTGCTAGTACTAGAGCTAGGCTTGCCAAATTGAGAGTAACAAAAAGCTGGACATTTGAATTAAAAAAGCGGGATTATTGAAAAAAAGCTGGACATTTTGAAATAAAATTTTCACGAAAAAATATACAAACAATTTTATTAAAAAATATGTATATGTTTACATTGTTTTTTAAATTTTTTATATAATCCTCTAATATACTATTAACATTAAGCAAAATATAACTAAACTTAAATTTTTTGAGTTCATTTATACATAGTATGTATGTATGTATTTAAGAATTAAAACTAAATAACGAAAAACAAATCATAATATAACTAAACTTAAATTCTTTCAGTTCATTTATCCATATGTATATATGTCAAGCTACGTTCAAAATAATAGCAGCACGAAATAATATGGGCATCTAACGTTAAAATTTAAAGGGCTTATCTTTAAAACGAAATCGAACATTACGGAAAAATAAAAAGTGTTTTGTAGATAATTTATCTAAACTTTTGTTTTCGTCTATCTAGAACAGATTGTATAACGAGATTTTTTTTGTTAGAGAAACCCGTTTTTCAGTCCTTTTAACTTTGACCTTTGTAAAGTTTTTCCAACAAGATTTAAGCTGAAGGTCCATACCATCCGTTCCATGCTTTGTTGCTTTTGATGCATGTGCGAAAAAAGTAGAATCAGTGTAATTGTATTTGGCAAGTTACAGAGCAAAACGCACAGAACGTATAGACGAATAGGACGGATAGAGTAGGTTTATTTTCTACATTTGTATACGTTGCATGCATCATGAAAAAACGTCAGCTGTTGTTGATAGCCAAAGATGGCAAATTATATTATATTTTCAATGATATCGATAAAAGTGTTCGTGTAGATTTAAATTTTTAATTTTTTTGAATTAAAAAGTTTTTAATAGAAGAAAAAGCTTTTGTAATATAGCTTACAAGTATTTTCAAGAATTAAATACATTAACATCAGTTTTTAACATATTTATTCACGAACAAAATTTACATTAGTTATATGCTTTGCTTTTATGTACTGAGTGTCATCTCTGTTGTGTTTATTATTTTTTAAACAACAAAAATACTTGGCGCATAAGACGTATTGCATGTAACTTGAATTTAGAATCGGAGAGGACGTACAGAAACGCGTACATCGCATATGCATAGAACGGATGGTATGGACCTTCAACTGATGAGAGATCAGCTGTTCAAGTGTTAGGTAATGTTAGTTAGTGATGATAGAACAGGGAAAACACAAGAGATGATAGTTTCACCATTTACTTAAGTAGTTACAGAAACTATGAAATCAGTATTGTACAATTTGATTTAAATAATCGAAAATAGAAATGACGACACTATAGCAAATATATTATTATGTTCCCATAAGAAAATTTATACAACAAATTTAAGGCAATAAATATTAAGAACATTTTTTTGGAAAATTGTTTTAGCTGGAAAAAATTTATTTTGGCTTCAAACTGGACAGGTACTTAAAAAGCTGGACAATCCAGGCAAAACCAGCCCGACTGGCAACCGTAACTAGAGTACTCATTTTGTAATACACTCCCAGTTCAACGGAGTGTTGTAAGATTCTAATGCCGCGTCTGCATTACCTACAATTTTATTCCGAATCGTATTTAGTATGGCAAAATACTTTGGTGTTCCTTTCATAGAGTCATAATGTCCGAGGATTCTATCTATACTCTTTTTCCAAGAGCTGAATTCTGAGGGGTTTCCGGAGAATTCTCTTATATTCCTAACAACGTCTGGAACTTTGTCCAAGTCTGTCAAGTCATTTCTATACCTATCTTCAATTACCTGATCTATACCTCCTATGTTGGTGTTGGGGTCTAATATTTGCCTAATTGCTAGCTGATATTGCTGAGCACAAATTCTTGCTATCATTTCTTCCATATTCCTATTATTTTTCTTATTAGTGAATCAGGGTTGGAGGCCTGACCAGATTATTAGGATTCGACATTATTCGTTATATTAGTAAAGTTAAATTTGGAAAGGATTTTTATCTATCTCTATTGTAGGGTCACGTAGGAGTCACAATAGTGATTTTAAGATACAATTTTTATAAGTTTTAAAGTTAGTTTTTATCTATTTATATCTATTGGAGAGTCCCGTAGGAATCGCAATAGTAATTTTAAAATTATTATTTTTACAAACTTTTAAATTAATTCACCTTAAAATTGTTTATGATAATTTTTACTTGTTTGGAATTTATTAACTGTTTTCACTTAAAATGAGAATATTGTTTTTACTTAAAAATTTTTTCACGTTATCTTCTATTCTCTTGAAATTTATAATTTTTTTTCTAAATAATTTGTAAAAAAACTGTATTTTATTTACGTTAACACTTTTTATGTTTAATATTTATATAAAAAAAAATTTTATCTAAATAACTTAAATATATTCTTAATCAAAAATGGTGATCATCCTGTGAAGTATTAAGAGGAGTAATTATCCTTTTTCTTTTGGTACTCGGGTACTCGCTTCTTTCTCTAAATTCTTCACGCAAAACGTCCTTATTCTGCTGGTGAACCTTTGTTTGCAGCCTTTCCTTTGGACTCTTTTATTTGCTTTCCTTTGGAGTCTTATATTTGCAGCCTGTGGGGTGCTTTTCTTTTACGTTGGGCACCAAATTATTATTTTTTGTGTTTATTTGTTTAAAAAAAATTAAAACTTTTTTTATTACACTTTATTACTTTATTTATTCATCTTCAAACTAGAACTAAACTTATTATTAGTTTACAAATTTAATTACAGCTACAATTTTACAATAAAATATGCTTACATCTTTAATTATATTTTTTTGTCAGTTGTTACCGTATGCAATAATTTCAATTTCTTAATCGTTTAAAAATGTGTCAGCTATTTCAAATGAATAAAAGTTTATTAACTATAATTAGGTCGCTGAGCTTTAGCTTTTTTTTATATTGACACTTAAATGTTTTTTATGTTAACATGTAGGTTAAAATTAAAACAAAAATAAATAAAAATAGAACACAAAGTAGAATTATACACACATTATACATGAATCTCATTGCATGGCCAACACATGAGAGTAGAAATTACACACCGTGTATTACACGCATATTGGCAACACTGAATGACTATAATGTGATTGTTATTTTTAAAAACAAAAGACATCTGTTACTGACAATTATTCGTTTGTTTTTACCAACAAAATGCGTGTGTTTTTTGGTGTTGTAATTTTTTTTGTAGTCGTGCAAGTACCTTGTATAATTTTACCATGATACTGACTCATGAATTTTTAAATATAAATGAGTAGACAGCGTTTAAATTCAACTACATATTCTGATTTACGCACACCCACGATAAGTATAGGTCGCAATAAATATGAATGCGACGTCGACATCGTATTCATATCACACTCACACTCATAAATCACCTCAGTTTGATTTCTAATTTCAACAAAATATGTATATACTAGTGGTGAGCACAAGATGCTTGATTGCTTAATCTTCATGTTGTACATTATTGAATTGTTCTCTCTTTTTAGTGCTCTTGATTTTATGAGAACAGTGATACAGGTGCTCAATTTTATCAAAAGTATGCAACAGCATTTGTTTATATGCCAAGCGAGGGCATTTGTTATTGTAGTGTCGAAGCATATTTCACTAGTATACATCAAATGACAATTGTAAAATGAGCACACAAGTGTAAAAATATGTGTATGTGTAAAAGAAAAAACAAACAACGTAGATAGTTTGAACGTGTTAGTTCACATGAGATACTGTTCTAAGTTTTATAATGTATTAATTTAAGGGTCTAAAAAATTAAATATGTATAAAAATAATGTTTTTGACGATGGATATAAAAGTAAAAAGTTTTATTATCACTTAATATTTTATGAAATTTTGAGTTTGTGAAATGAAGTATGGTGCACTATGAAGTGTTCAATAAAAATATTGCACACTTGACACAACTGTCCATTCAACTGCTGTACAATGGTTTTGTGTGTTTTTTGTTTCCTTGTTCTCCATTTTTGCTTCACACTCAATTACTTTTACCACTACAAACAATATTCGCTCTTGAAAAAAATACAATACTGTGCACTTTTTCATAGGTTGCGCACACTTCTAGTATATAATTATACTACAGGGTGGCCCAAATGAGACCTAGAGATGTTAAACTACTCGTTGTTGGGGGTCTTGCTGTAGAAGCTGTTGCACAATTTGAACTTTGTAGGGATACATCTTAAGATCCAACTTTAAAATTCTCTGTAATGTTGTTCTGGGTATACCCAATTGGCCGGAACGGCGACAAGTTGAGACATATTGATCATTTGCAACACTCTGCTGTACAGCTTCTACGTTGTTTAGAATAATAAAAATCGATAATTTTATTGCGTTGTTGTGGACTGTACTGTAAATTTCCAAGAGTTCAGTTATAATCTGCAAAAAGAAAAAATTAATTATGTTGAAAAATAAAAAAGTTATTTGTGTTTCACATCAGCTGATCTTATTTGGGCCACCCTGTACTTACATTGATTCAGCTCACTCAAGTCATCCATATACTACACCTAAAACTATATCTACAAGGTGGGCCAAAAGAAATCACCCTATTGGAAGATGCTCTTATTTTTGCAAATGGCAGCCAATGCCAAATCTGTTTTGACATTTGTGAACTAGACGGGTGTAGATTACAAGTGAACAAGCTATGGAGCGATACACTCCCCACGAACGCGGAATAATTGTGTCTATTTTTCCGGGTCGCTTCATCTCTCGTTTTGGCGATTTACACTGGCCCGCAAGATCGCTCGATTTAACCGTCCCAGACTTTTTCTTTGGGGTTTTTTGAAGTCCCGTGTTTACGTGAACAAGCCCAAAACCCTGGAAACCCTCAAGGATAACATTCGACACGAGTGTGAGAATCTGTCGCCAGAAGTTCTCGCCGAAATGATGAAAAATGCTATAAAACGAGCCCGTATAGCAATCAACTGTTACGGCACCCATTTGGCCGATATCATCTTCTCGACTTGACCAATAAAATTCTAAAGGTTTAAATACATATAATCAAGAAACAGAATCGAAGTTTTTCATTTACAAAAATATGAGAGCCAAACAACAAACAACGGATGACTTCTTTTGGCCCACCTTGTAGTATAAAGTGTATAAACAAACACATATGTAACCTCATAATGAGCAAACACATAACCTCTTTATGAGTATTTTAATTTTCGTACGCGAAGTTCGCTTTGTCATACCATACTTAGGACGGGTTTACATCTGTGTGCAATGTGCCACACATGCGTAAAAAAAGCGTAACCACTAATTACTAATGAAAAACCGATTCAGACACATATTTATTTAGTTAAACAGTTTCATACATAACTAATAGAAAATTTTATAGAATCCAATATGATTGGAAACATTTTAAATCAATAAATACATGTCTGAATCAAACAGTTTTTCATTAGTAATTAGTGGTTACGCTTTTTTGGGCGCATGGCAAGCAAGAAATGCCAGATGTAAAGTTAGCCTTATTTTGCATCGTCTATAGACATTGAGTTAAGGAGAGTTGCTAAGTATGAGTTAATGAGAACTTCAAACTTTCGAGTGAATATGAAGTTGGACAATATTGCATTAAGTATGAGTGCGCATAAGTACAAGAAATTATAAGTGATGATTCAACTCTACACACACTACTCGTTCTGATCACTGATATGTATTGTATACATAAATAAAATGAAAATAAACTTTTTCGTTCGTGTACTTGACTACGACTGACATCTATAATGAATAATGTTTCTTTAAAACAATAACAAAAGTCAAAAAATTTTGTAATAAAATTAAATAACCACACTGAAATTTTTTATTTTATTACTGGGTCCAACAGTTTATAACTTAAAGAGAGAGAGAAAAAAAACATAAAAAACACAATACCTTTTTTAGTAAAGTAAGATCTTCTGAAATATTACTATTAGGGCTAATAAATCAGTGCAAGTTAATCTCTATTTTTGGTTTCAAATGTGTTTAAAATAGCAAAACCTATAAATCTATACAGTAAACCATCTCTAAACGCATAAAATTGGGCGTTTAAACTACCAATGCAGGCCATAAGGTTTTTTACTTAAGCCTGGTATTCTGTTCAAAATTTCTAACGAAATATGGACATAATCCATATAAAAAAATATCACATGAAATATTCATGAAAAAATGTTGCGAAGCCTGTACTCCATTCAACTCTTGAAAAATGTATAAAATGTATCTGGCAACATTTTCTTGCAATCTGCGAAATAATGTGACTGGCCAAAGCATATTTATATAAAGTATATGCAGGTCTACAACAACTAAGAAAGTACAAAAACAACAGGCGATTTGTTTGTGTAAGAATAATGGATGAATGTCAAAAACAGATGGATACAACCAGACCTGGGCAACTTGCATTACTTTTGCATAAGCACTGATTGAAAAACAAAAATTTTAGTGCAAATTTAAATTTGATGCTTGTAGTGCACTATTTTTTGCACTTAAATAACATCTCTTAAAAGTAATGGATTAATATTGCATTAGCAGCTAATCGCATGACAAAAAATACACTAATTTTGTGTTGCCACTAAGCACATCATGAAGTGATGCAATGTTATTGCACTATCACATATTGTACACAGTAAAATTGAATAAAACGTGAAAATATTTTTAGGAGATAGCACAAATAAAAAATATAAAATACACTAAAGTTCATTGAGGGCACTTTTATAAGTACGTACATACAAATTAACGAAAAAAGCTGTCAATATAAATACAAACTAGATTTCAGAACCAATTTGAAAAAATTAAAAAGTTTCATACTTCAAGTACGTTGCATCTCGAGCTTATATGAAAAACCGTGCAATTGAAAAAAGATCAGAACTTAGGTTTCTGTTTATTGTAAAGTTATATCTAAAAAAAAATGGTGATTTTATAAACGCAAAATACTACCGCTTGGAACAATTTCATCAAGTTTTGTCTTTCTCTCGAAAAATTATAAAAAACGTAGTGATATGATTTTTCCTCTTAGATGACGATATGTACATAGGAAAAATTTACATATTTATGTATGTACGTATGGTTTTATGTATGTACACATTTACGTTGTATTTTGCACTATATGTTTCACTGATAATGCAATAATACTATTCATAATGTGTTTAGTGGTGCAAAAAATAGTGCACTAAAAATAACAATGCAATGTTGATGAATTACTTTGAAGGAATTTTAGTAAAATGCAAGAAAAATTGCACTAATATTATTAAAGTTAGTGCTAATGTAATAAATTTGCATTTGCATTGATTTGGTTTATTGTGGGAAAATGGTCAATGCATTTGCTTATATAATGCAATAGTCCCAGATCTGCATACAACAAAAAGAAAATGTATGGATAGACAAAACCAAAGTAAATGTATTAATTGATAAACCTTTAATATGTGAAATAAGTATAATAAAGAATACATATGTACTTTAATAATTAAATATAATTATTTTTAAATGTTTTGTAACACATTTTTTAAGTAAAAATTTATTTAAACTTTTTCACATACGTTTTCAGTATACACAATTGTGTATAACAAAGCAAAACAAAACAAAATGGAGTACAACAATTGTAAACAACTTTTGACATTCAGGCATTCACATAAATATCGTGGCATCACTGTGTTATATATTTGTCACTTGCATCTTAGTTCTGCAAAACAACGAGTATTAATACACAAAGTACTCGTATCTGTATTTGTTTTTTTTGTCCATTTTCGGAAAAATTTTGTTTTTATAAAATAAAAAATGTGTCCTAACTCGTATTAAAAAAAAAATAAAAAGAGTTCACAGCGAATCGTTTTTAAAAGTGATTTTAGTATGATTTTTTTATTGCAGACTAGGAAGCACTAGAATAACAAGTTTTATTTTATTTGTTTTGAGTGTTTATACATCACTAGTTATTTTCTACAATTATTATTATTTTTAAGTTAAAATTTTTTTAACGCACTAGTAATCCCAAATTATTATTTTACTTATTAATTAAAATGTTTTTTTAATAAAAATACATTGAAATTGATTATTGAGGGGTTTAACTGGATCCTATGCGCATTTCACTGTTGCTAATGCAGATCATCAGGGAACCTTTACCCAAAAATTTCTTAGAACAACTAGAGTTAAGATTTTAAACTTTCAATTAAGCAAATGAGAAAGAAGCTCAACAAATAACAAAGTTGAAACAAGAACTCAATAATCAATATGTCTTTTATTTTCTTACTTTATCATTACCAATGTGGCTGACTTTTTTTCAGCTTCAAATTGTAGTTGTAGAGTATGTGAAGAAAATAAATGTAAATAACAATAACAGCTATTCAAGAATAGAGTGTTGCAACACAAGTGTTGTTTTGACCGGTTGCTGTCTAGTTAATAATTAGTGTTTTTTGTGGGAATTGTTACAATTTAACTTAATAAGTAAAATAATAATTTGGGATTACTAGTGCGTTAAAAAAATTTTAACTTAAATTGTAACAATTCCCACAAAAAACACTAAATAGTCAAGTCTTAAATAGAAAATATAGCGCAAATCAAACACTGCCTTTCAAAAAAACTGAAAAATATTTCCAAACACGGTGGATTTTGATTTTATTTTCATACTTATGAGAACTTATTGATAGAACATTTTTCCGCTAAAATTTTAAAGCTTTGATTAGAATGTTTTAATTGTAAGTATGTATGTATATGTATCTTTCTACTCTAAACTATTTTCGTAACACAAGTACAAAATTTGCAAATAGCAAAAGTAACAGCCTGTTTGTAGAACGCGACTCGTCCATAATAAGCGCTAGAATGTTAGCATTATTTATTTTTTGGGGTTTTAGAACACGAGTGTTGCGATTTTCATTAAAAAACGTAACAATTGTCAGTTTATTTGGGTTTGTACAACGCGATTTGACTCACTATAAACGTCAAAATGGGCGATTAATAAATTCTAGTCGTGCACCAAAATAAACAAAACAATAAGAAAGTGTAAATAATAAAAATAAAATAAAGTATTAGAAAAAATACAAAAACGGAACTTCCAACAAGAAAAAAGTAAGTAAACTTTTATATTAAGATTGTTCTTGTTTTCATTGCTTAAATTTTTAGCATCAAAATATCAAAATGACAACAAGTCTGCAGTTTAGCTAATTGGTGGCATGTATGGAGCAAATTTCACATTTGGTCACGGGAACTCCACAGTTGGGTAGCAGTAGGGGTGTTATAAGTATGTAGTGTGTGCGTCTGTACATCTCTGTATCTGTACAAGTCCATGTACAGACCTAACGGCTGGACCGGTTTTGATTTAGTTTTTTGTGTTTGAAAGGTGACTTGATCGAGTGTTCTTAGGTTATAAGTTTGTAGTGTGTCTGCATATGTGTGCGTCTGTACAACGAGTCCACATACAGACCAAACGGCTGGACCGAGTTAAATATGTTCACTTGTTCAAATGTATTTTCATTTCATACTTACTCATAATACAATTTATACAATATCTTTAAATAAAAGAACAATTTGCTAAAAAAAATTTATCACGTTTCCTATGCTAATTATATTTTGCAATTTCTATTTTTTCATTTAACACAACAAATATTTCCATTTAATATAAAAGTGTTTATTTGACCGGATAAGGGTGAATATGGGAAAATCACTGATTTTTTAGTTTTCGCAATACTTGCCCATCGACATGAAAAACAATCGGCCAACCGTAGATCGACGTTATCATTTGCGTATTGGTAAAGCACTTTATATGTTGAATATCTTACTACTTGCCAACGTTTGAACCACCTTTGCCAGGAGGATTTGCGAGCTAAAAGTTAAAATAAACAACGGTTTTGTTTCAAATAATGCGTCAGCATTAATGCTTCAATTTTACTTACCAACTCGCCAATATTATTAATTTCATCTCATAATAGTACTGCTACTGCCATTGTTACGCCACATACATACGTTCTTTTCGGCCTGGGACACTTGCGAATCTGAAAAATTAACAAAGCAGATTCTTACCATTATTAATTGTGTTTCTTAGCTTATGAGTACATACGTACATATGTATTTACATACATACATTTGTGAATTTACATCACTTGCATGAAACTCTTATTAAAAAATATTACAACAACTTAAGAGTACTTACCTTTATACAGATAATTTTATAACCAAAATTAAAAAAGTTTCATGTACAATTTGTTTACTTTAATTTATTATTTTATTTATGTGCATGTCAGTTGTGTTTCAAGAATAGGGCTGCCGTTTTTTTCAGCTGAAAACACAATTTTGTATGAAAAATATAAACTAAAACTGTTTTTTAACATGTTGGCAACAGTACGATTTAGTACATATTTGACAAATAGGCGAATTAACGTAAGCTGAACGACAAAGTCGAGTCGCGTTATACAAACGCTTTTCATTACGTATTCGTCCATGAGTCGCCTCGTCGTGAGTCGCCTTTGTCGCGTTCTACAAACAGGCTGTAAGCGAATAATTTGCCAATGCGAAAGTGAACGTTCGTTACATCCCTAAAGGTGTGGTAATACAATATATTACGACATGTCAAAATATGCTGTAGATAATGCATAATCTTATCATGTAAAAGCAAAATGTATCGAGTAGGAGAGAACACGGATAGAAAATTTGACATGCGGTCGCACTATGGCGCCTTTTCCCAAAAACCGTGGCAAAAATACAAAATTTGATGACAAAATTTTGTAAAATGAATGAACACATCGTATAAAGACCATTTTACTGATCAGAATTCAAAAACGTTCTTCTTAATTGGATAAGAATTATAGCTGGTGGAGCTGCTTAAAGTCGACAGCTTTTTAGAAAGTCCAAAAAATGTGATTTTGAGAAGAAAAAAAAAACATTTTAGAATTAAAGTGTCAGAAATATTGCCATGTGATCACTACTTTTTTCGTATTGTTTTAAAGGTATATTTATTGTTTATTAAAAAAAGTAAGAACATGTCTACCAGATACCCTGCTTTTTCGGCAGTTGCCGTTTTTCAGAAGTTAAATTGGACCACAAAAAATTACAGGTTTTCTTGAAATTTGAAGAAAGATGTTACAATCTTATAGCCAGCGCTGCCACAGCCAAGATATTTTTGCAACCAAAATTAAAAAAAAAATTGCCAAATAAGGAAAAAAGCTACCAAAATTTTAATATTTTTTATATTTTAAGTGAAACAATTTTAAATGTTTAGTTGAACTAAAGTGAATTTTAATCAGAAATAATTTCTTAGTCGGGCTTAAGTTCAGTAATTTAAATTCTTATTGAATGAAATATTTTTATTAATTAATGTGAGTTTCTAAAGAGAAGAAAAATTAAATTAGACTATAAGCTGGAGGAAATACCGATATTTTTCTGTGCAGCAACGCACTTCATCAGCACCCAAATAAAACCAAAAATATTTCATTCAAATAGAATTTAAATTACTGAACTTAAGCCCGACTAAGAAATTATTTCTGGTTTTATATTTTATGTTATCTTACAGCACAAAAATTTAAATATAAGTGGAACTGATTGACATATTTTTTGTTAATGTATGCATATGTGCCTACTTATAAGAATGTATGTAGCCTTATTTCATTGAAATATATATAATCGTAAAGAAAGATCAAATCTTAGTTTTCTTCTTTTACAAAAATAAGAGAAAAATAACTTGTACTTTATGGTATAAAATGTATTTTATTACTAAAAGATAAAAAATTATCTTATATATGTAACAAAGATGCGTTCCAAATATGAAAAGAAATTATTCTCTCTATAAAATTGTTTTCACTGCATCAATTGTTACTAATATTTATTGCTCCTCGTTAATACGAAATTTTCGCAGTGACTTTTTCGCTACATTTTTCTTTAATTCTCTTTTAAGTTGATAGCCTTTGTACACCATTCGTCAATAAAGTCTTCAAAAGTCACTATAAAAAGTTATAGTATGAATCCCATATAAATGATAAACAATATTGTGCTGTGTCAATCAGGTAGGCATAATTATTACAATTTGTTTATTTATTTAAATTTAAGAACACATTCTGAAAATAGGCAGGTAGTTTTAAAACTTGGTTTTTATACTGAGTAAAATAAAAACTGCAGTTGTATATAATCCAGTTAATTGTGGCCTAGATTAATGTTTCGCAAATCAGGTATTTTGAACCTTTTTATTTTTGGGTATAAATTAATCTGCAATTGTGTAATGCAATCATTCAAGGTTTTACTTTGCAAAAGTAGTTGAGTTATATTAATATAACATGTTATATTAGAGTGGCATTTTTTTCTAGACTTCCCTATGAGAATGTCATTTAAAGCACAAAAAGTTGTATTTTAAATGTTTGAGAAATTTTAAAAATATCATTACTTCAAAATACATGATTTTTGCGACAAGAAAGGTCAAAGGTGTCATCGTGTCCAATGCCTATCACAATAAGGGAGCACTTATTTTGATCCTAAAAGATTTAAAAATCAAGTGTTGTTTCCCCATTACAAATTTCTTGGTAAGTTCAAAAATTATGATGTTTTCAACAAAAAAAACCACTGTGCATAGTGCCTCCACAAAGCTATGGCCAATAATGATACTCATTTTTATTAAAATATTTTTCTTACCTTAAAAGTTATGATTTTTGTAATAAAAACAGTCGAAAGCAGACACTGTGCACAGTGCCGCGCCTAATCTATGACCGTGCAAATCATGTATATTAAAGCTAAAGGAGTTTCCTTTCAAATGCTTTTTAAAATTTTTAAATATCTTTATCAGTTCAAAAGTTATGATTTTTGCAACGAAAAAAGTCAAAAGGCCCCACTGTGGTTAGGTAAATGTTTATTTTCTGAACCATTTTAGAAACTTAAGTATTCTCATCACACCAGAGGCGTATTTCAAAGCAAACATTCGCAGCACTAATGGTATCTATTGAAGGACCAAAACAACCAAAATCAACTCAGAAAATGTTCATGTTGTTATTGTAAGTATTTTACGACTGCAGCCATCAGCTACTTAACCAAACCAAAATAAACAATAAATAAACCTAAAAAATATATTTTGTAATAAAATTACATTGAAATTATAAAATGTTTTTTTTAATATTTTGTTTTAATATTACACATCTTTTTTTTACAATTTCCTAATTTTTGTTATTAAATCATCAGTTTAATATCTTTGCTTGCATTTTACTTCATTTTACTTATAGTATCAGTGTAAACATGAAAAATACCTACAACGGACTTTTGTTCTCTTTTTTTTAAACACGGAGAGAATTTCCTAATATTTTGATTCTACAAAGTCGTAATACTTTGTATTACAATGTAAAGATACCTTAATATTTACATACAGGCAAAGTTAAAAATGTAAATAAACACCAAGTAAAATTACAACAACGTCATCTTAAATTTGGTTTGAACATGGGTGCAGTGAACATCAAGCGTCGTTGGGAATTATATCCAGCGTTACCGTTGGTGATACTAAAGTAGCAATTTGCAACTTTTTCGACTGCTTGGATACTATTGTGCTACCTTTACAAAATGCATCCAAATTTTATACTTTTTCTAATTTTTGCCACTTTTTGATACTTTTTACTGAATGAAGATATACTTTTTTGTACTTTCGGTTTTTTAATATAAAAGTTGTGCTGTTTTAATATATTAATATGTAAGCAAGCTTATATATACGAAATCATTTTTTTGTCAGCTTATGCAGCTTACGCCCACGCATGCTTATATTCCTCTGTCTGTTGGGATATGTAAATATAAATCCATACATATTTATGTTTGTATGTGCAATGTACATACATACATATATTAAAAAAAAAATTTCGTATTAAAATTTTTATATACATACTTCAGCAAATTGTTTTAGTCAAGAATTAATGGAAGCGATAAAACACTGATTGTTTTAAAGTATTTATTTAGATTCGGTATTTATTAAATCAATTGAGGACACTAACTAATCGCTCGATTAATTAATCGAGGTTCTGGCTTAATCGGTTAATAATCGGTTAATTTCGGTCTTAACCGGTTAACCGATTAATAAAGTTTTTTCATAAATCAAGTAATTTGAACAAATAAAAGTGCATAAATTATTTATCAATTTGAGTTTATTAGTAAAACAAATAAAAAACACACCTAAGAATTCTGAAACTAAATTAACAAAAAAAATCATAAATATATACCTAGTATGTATATTAGTATAGTATAAAGGGATCTTCTAGCACAATCTTTCGAAAAAATAAAATGGTTTAAGTGTTTAGAAATTAAGCGAATTAGTATTGATAAAACTTGTCTTGGAAAAATCCTTTCACTTATCGTAGATGTTGAGGAAATCGAAAGCAATCCATAATACAGATCTAAATTCTCAGTTTTTTGCTGGATTTCTCTAAACATATAAAATCTTTCATTATGCCCTTATAGTCCTGTTTTATTTATTTTTTTTTAATTAATTAATTTTGTTAAAACATCCTGTTGGCGGGTCATAATCTGACCCATACTGGCAGAGGTCGACGAACATTCTTCAAAAAAGTATATTTCTGAATTTCTTAGTTTTCGTTTTTGTACTTTAAAACACTGTTGATTGAAGAAAATATTTCAGAGTGTAGGTATAAGTAGTAGGGAACTGGCGGTTCTGGGACAATTAAACTTGTGAAATTGTGGGCTGAAATTGTTAAATTGTGGCTGAAATTGTTAAATTGTGGGCTGAAATTGTTAAATTGTGGCTGAAATTGTTAAATTGTGGCTGAAATTTTAAAATTCTTGGAAATTTGTGAAATTTGATACCTACGTGTGTGTGTCCGTCCATCCGTCTGTGTTTTTTGTTTACATTAGGAGTTTTTTGTTTATATTAACTTTTTTTATTTATATTAAGTATATGTATGTATGTATGTATGACCGTGGGAACTTGTGCGTGGAATATTTTGTGGGAATACATTAAGGGGGTTTATAGCTTTAAGATTTTTATATTTGTATGATTTTTCCTAATGCCGACGGGAAAACATCTTTATCTTTTCTAATGCCGACGGGAAAGTTATGATTGTTGTTAGACTGTGGAAATTTGTTGATGTCCGTGATTTGGGCAGGTGAGGTTTTTGTAACATGTAACCGTGGGAATTTGCGGGTGTATCTTTAAGGCAGCCTGTGTTTGGTGGGGGCGGGTGTTGTTTGTAATATGTATCCGTGGGAATTTGTGTGCGGAATATTTTGTAGGAATACATTAAGGGGTTTATAGGTTTGAGGCTTTTATATGTGTATGATTTCCTGATGCCAACGGGAAAACATGTTTATTTTTTTCAAATGCCGACGGGAAAACATGTTTAGTTTTTTCAAATGCCGACGGGAAAATCATGGAAATGATTTTTCCTAATGCCGACGGAAAATTTGAGGGTATGTCTAGCTGTAGGAATTGAAGTCTGGCTGTGATTGGTGGAGGGTGGGGTGTGTCTAGATTGTGAGACCTTAAGCCTGACCGTGATTTGGGTAGGTGAGGGTGTTTTGTAATATGTAACCATGAGAATTCGGTGACGTATATGCTTGTTGGAATTTAAATCAAGCTGGGCTTCGTGGGGGGGCGGGATGTATTTGAGGTAGATCGACTGGTGGAGGGCGGGGAGTTGTTGTAATATGTATCCGTGGGAATCTGTGTACATGTATGTATGTATATATGTATGTCTGTAAGAGATTAAGGCTGTCTGTGATTTATCAAAGGTGAGGTGAGAGTGTTCATGTAATACGTATCCGTGGGAATCTGTGTATATGTATGTTCGTAGGACTTTAAGACTGATTGTGATTTGAGGTGGGGGAGGGTCTTGTTGTGATAGATAGATAGAATGTGCCTATGTGTGTATGTGTATGTATGTATTTATATATAGCAGTTTAAGTCTGTCCTTGATTTGAGGTAGGCGGGGGGTGTTATTGTAATATGTATCTATAGGAATTTGGGAGTTTATATGTTTGTAGAAATTTTTGTGTATGTATGTCTGTAGAAGTTTAAGGCTGATCGTGATTTGGATTGTTCAGATTAGCGATTGTATGTGACCTTGAGAATTTGTGTATGGATATCTGTAGGAAATTTAAGGCTTATCGTGATTTATGAGGGGCGAAGTGTTCATGAAATATATAACAGCGCAATTTGTGTGTATATCTGTAGGTAAGGCTGATCATGATTAATGAGAGGTGAGGTGAAGGTGTTCATGTATATGTATACGTATCTGTGTGTATGTATGTCTATATGAGTTTAAGGCTGATCGTGATTTAGGTTGTGAGATTGATAGATTGTATGTTACCTTGAGATTTTGTGTATATATATCTGTAAGAACTTTAGGCTGACAGTGATTTGTGAGGGGAGGGGCGTTGTTGAAATAGGTTTAATTTTTCGTAGATGAATTTTAGTATGTGTGTGTGTGTGTATGTGATTTTCTCACCCTAGTATTTATATGTACGTTGAAATAAATTATTTCTCATATGAACATTTTTTGCTAGAAAATATTATCATATATCTGAACTTCCCTAATCCTAGTATGTTTTTCATATTTGAAGATGAGATTGCTTTATATTTTATCAAGCTTAAATTTGTCCAGTGTTAAAGTCTGTCGGTCAGAAATTTGTTTATATTTGTATAAATATTAATTTCAGATTTTGCAAAATTCTTGCGTACGATCGTGGTGATTTTGTGTATGTGTATGTGTGTATGCGCGATAGAGTTTGACTGGTCTGTGATAAGTTTGTTTATTTAAGTACATTTGTCTTCTTCGACTTTCGTCTTCAAGCGTCAATAGCTTGGAGAACGGTTTGTATGTTTTCATGATGTAGATATGTAAGTGTGATTGTTAAAATCCAATAAATACTTGAGCATGGGTAAGAAATTTGATAATATGTGTACATATGTACATATGGATCTACAAATTGATTTTATGTATGTATGTATGTACATACAAATAAGTCTGGGGCTCCCTGTTTAAATACATTTTTTTTGTCATGTGCTGTTGTTGCTGTTGTAAATATTCGCCTGGTCTTTTGTGTATAGATGTGAAATATCTAGATAGTTTTTTTATTTGAAATTAAAAAAACGTTCTTTTAATTTTTAGATGTATTTACTTAAAAGTTTGTGAGGAGTTTCTGTTTTAAGTAAAATTTAATTCCTCTCTAGTTGTAGTAAATATAGTATAAATATTTAATATATTTTATTTCCATTTGTTTAAAGTTGATGTAGCCTATATAGTCAACGTTAGAAATTTTTCGGTTTAAAATTTTTTCCAACTATCATATTTTTTCTTCACCTTTTTCATATATTTTAGAACATCTTGCATTGGCTTTAAAAAATGATAAACGCTTTGAAATGAAACTGATCCAGCAGTCCAGCTTTTTTTAACCACTTTGCTTCTCTTACCTTTTTTATTGATAAACATTTAAAATCAAATGGTGGTTTTATAATGAAATTGTTATACTCATTATTGCTAAAAACATCCGCTACTTTTTTTTTGTAATGAAAATCATTCGAAACCTTACTTAATTTATAAGACTTTCAGGACTTTCTATTATTCGATCATCAGTAAAAATGCAGTAGCTGAGGTCCTTGCTTACTGTTTCATATTAAATTTCTATATCAATTGGGCCGCTGTTGAATAAAAGGAACTTTTGTCTTAAACTTTAGTGCATTTGGAAGTGCTTGAGATTCTTTCATATAATAGCTTTGTTGGAATCTTAGATACGAGTACATATAATATAGAATTGCATAACGTTTATTTTTAATTTTTATGTTAAGATCATCATCATTTAGATATGAGACTAAATTTAAATGTACTTTTAAATTAGTTAAATCATAATGAGGAAACTTGTTTTATTCTTGAATAGCGATCAACAGAAAACGAAATCGTTTTCTTACAATTTAGGTCTGGCCTTTCAACGGTTCCTCTAGTATATAAGATGACTTTCTATGTCAACATATCTGTCTACTCTTTGTCAGCGTTAAGGGACAATTAAATGTTAAAATTTTAATTCCTCAAATTGTGCATGAAGTAACACTGATAATATATTTTCATTAATAAGGTATATGTTTATCTTATGAAGGTTACTCGCCTATGGCTTTTATTTGATGTTCTAGATGATTTTTTTTCTCATTTTATTAAATTTCAGCGTATTGTGTATATATTTCTGATATTTTTAAGCGCGCTTTATTTACCTGTCAGACAAAGTGTACGTATAAGTTGATCACTCAGTCTCTCTTTTTAATAATTTTTTTCTTTTAATATGCCACTACTATTTTTTCAGATTTTACTACTTGAAAAAGAGAATATTTATGTAATTTTTAAATGTATTCATATATGCATATAGGTTAATATATGTGTATATGTATAGAGAAATTACTTTATCTACAAAGAAATACATGTTTAATAATCAACTATTCTAGAAAATCGATCTCAAATAACGCAGTTACCTCCACCATCAATTCACCGTCGGTGTTTTTATAGTGTCAGAAACACTAGAATATCTATGTTTGAGAGAATTTTTACATCGAGTTTTTCTACATGAGGTTTGCTGGTTGACATCCTTGAAGTATCACATTCAGATGTAATCATTTCCTACTTAAAAAAGGTCCTCATTACTATCAACTATATCTGTATACATTTCGTTCATGAGTTGGGTTGATCCAGATACAATTGCTGTCTACAGATTAATGATTAGAAACAAGTTTCTCATCACCTTCTAACAGATTTATATATTTTGCTAGCATGCATGCCTGAGCATGCTTCTATCGATATTGACGCGAGAGTCCGACATGTAGTGGTGTTTCAATTAAAAATCTATACTATTAGATTTTACGATTTCCCTCTTTTTATTCTTTTACAAAGTCGATACATATTTATGTATTTCATTTAGCACAGAGTCAAAAAATTTCTTTGCTTACAAAATTGTGTGACATTCTTTTAAATTTGCATGCTTAGGCATGCTTTCAATATTTTTTCTGTAAATTTATTTGATACTCATACAGATACAGATATAAAGTAAGATCTGCTTACATTGCATTTTACAATTTATGTATGCTTCAGCATGATTCCAGTTGAAGTCCATATTTATTCAGTAAGTTTGTTTGATACTAATTCATACACATATACATTCTTAAAGATTGGAAATCTAAGTCCAATTTATGTAGTTTATCTATATTTTCTAAAGATTTGATAGCTATAGAAATGAATAGAGTAAAGATCTATTATAATAGCCCATGGGCATATTTTAAAATTTCGCTTGCTAGAGCTTTCGAAATGGAAAATGTACAATTTTCACTATAAAAAGTGATAATATTAGGTGTTACTGAATATTACACTGTGTTGTAATTTATTTTGAACACTTAAGTTTTCACAATATTTCATACAGGCCAACAAGTTTAGAGAATTTCCAGTATATTAAGTTAATTATCTTTCTTAAGACCTATCATTCCTTCAAAAATACAAACCAAACTAGATTTTTCCTGTTTAATTTTATTTTTTACTTTCATTAAATTTCAACATTTTGTTCATCTTCAAATTATTATATTTAGAAGCTTTTTCTCATTTGTTGAGTTAACTTTAATCGGAAACATTTCAATAGTGAGATGAACTTTTATATTGTATGCGAGTACATTAAGTAATTCTTTGTATATTTCATTTATATGAACCATCATCACATAATTCCTTTGGATGATCTATTAAATCATTCTACTATTGATGCTTTCATATTAAGTAATGTTTAATATTCTACATATGCATGAATTTTCCAGTGTCTATTAAAAAATTCTTTACAATCATCCATTTGTAAGCTTTTTGGTACTCATAACATTTCAAAAATATTTTCCACAGCCTAGGTTTTTTCGAATGCAACTTTTATTTTCAACGGTATTGACCATAGAAACTTTGTGAATGAATCATTTACAGTCTACAATAATCAATAATTTCTATTTTCTGTAGAATAGTTTCCCATTTCACCTAAATTAGCTCCATAAAAGATCAACTATTCCTTTCATTACATATCTACAATGCACAAAAAATTTTCGAGATTTATTATAGAGTTCGTCTACTAAATTTCTTTTTAAAGACATTGAGTTATTTTAAAGATTTTTTGGAGAGTGTTGTGATCTACTTGATGCACTTTCAGCTATTTATACTATCATGTAGTTCATTTTCCAATCTATAAATTTTATCGTTCAGCTGTTCAATTTGTTTTTTCAAAAGATGATTTGATTTTTAGTATGTATTTTATCAATTTTATAACTATCTTCTATCTCTAATTGTATTTCACGTTGTACTCTATCAATTTGCATTTTAATATATTCTTGAATTATATTAATTCCTTAAGCTATATTATTAATTTGTCCTATAGTTTTATCGTTTGGAGTTTCCAGAAACAATTTACTGATAACATCATTCTCTGTCAGTGAATGATGATGATGATTAGTAGAAATTATATATTTTATATAGTTTTCAACATCAAATTTTTCACAGTATTTCCATGTTTTATTATCAATCATTAAAGAAAATAAAGCTACTATTAGGACCTATATTTGACCATCAACTTGTATTTTATCTTCATTTAGTTTTAGGTTACTATCACCAAACTTTCATTCATTATTCAAATCTTGATGTGGGCCATAGTTTGTATCTAATTCAATTCTTCCTTCCAAGACTGATAAATGAGTATAAGTGTCTTCAGAATTGGAAGTCTATGAGTAAAAATCATCTTTATCATCCTCATCATCATTCTCAGTATTAGCATCATTAAATAAGATGATATCATCAAATATTGCTCCTTCTGAAAGTTTCTTTGGTGTACTTGTCTCTATATTGACTGATGGCTTTAAACTTATATTATTTTCAGCTTCTATCTTGATTTTACTTTCTTCTTTCTTGTGAATTCTTTCAATATTTCTAGAACTATTTATGAATTCTTTGAGAGGTTCTGTTATAGGTTTAAATGTATCTTTTATTGCTCACATGTATCTATTTCACCAGTTTTTATACTACGAAGCTTTTTCTTCAAGACATTTCTTGTCAACACCAACTGTTTTAAAATTTTCTCATCCATGTTTAATAATAGTAAATAACAGGTATCAGCTATTAGATCAGGTATCAGCTATCAGATCAGGTTATCAGGTAACTGGTCTGGTTTTCAGATCAGCTTATCAGGACCTGATCTGGTTTTCAGATCAGCTTAATAGGACCTGGTCTGGTTTTCAGATCAGCTTATCAGAACCTGGTCTGGTTTTCAGATCAGCTTATCAGGACCTGGTCTGGTTTTCAGATCAGCTTATCAGGACCTGGTCTGGTTTTCAGATTAGCTTATCAGGACCTGGTCTGGTTTTCAGATCAGCTTATCAGGACCTGGTCTGGTTTTCAGATCAGCTTTTCAGGACCTGGTCTGGTTTTCAGATCAGCTTTTCAGGACCTGGTCTGGTTTTCAGATCAGCTTATCAGGACCTGGTATGGTTTTCAGATCAGCTTATCTGATTCAGATTGGGTTATCAGTTTACAAGTAGCTGCCCATTTATAACATTTAGATGAATGCAGTTTAAGGTCAGATGAAAAACGAAAAAGTAAACTTTTATGTAGTCAAATTCTCTTTTTTTCTATAACGATCATCGCTCAATTCAATATCGTTGCTTATAATCAAAATCCATATTTATCCTTCCAACATGCTTTATATTTGTCTCATCTTACTTAAAAATTATAATTACATTATGATTATCTATTATCAAATGTTTGGTGATTCTGGTATAAGTTTGACATCAGCAGAATGCATCAACATTCTTATCTCACTCCATACAAAAATATGTTTCTCACATCTAACATCGTTAAATATCATATCGGAATTACTTTTAGCTTTGTTAGGAGAAATAACAGATTCAGTATCTGTAAATGTGTATTATCCCATTCCTTTAATTAATGAAATTATGTAATATCTTTAAGTATCCATATTTAGGTTGATAGAGAGATTTTGATTATTAATATGTAGATGTTTTAAAATTTTAGTTCATTAAGACTTTTTAGCAAGCCAATCATAACATATTATTTTTTATTTTATTTTTTTTACAATTTGACAGACCAACTATTTTTGCGCAAATAAAATTTGATAGAGGGGGAACTATGACTTGTTTTTGAACTAACGTTTGATGAATCATCAAAAATTTCGTACCATGCTATTTTTAGGTTGTTTCACTAACCACATTTGTTGTGTAACTAAATGCATTTTATAAATATTATCTCTTATTAAAAAAATAAAATAATACAGCTATTCGATATCAGAAAATATTTTCTGAAATCGTGTAGATGTATTATTTTATTTTTTTAATAAGAGATAATGATGTATACTCACATTCAAAACAACATAAAACTATCATTTGTTTTGATTATGAGTATACGTCAATATTTATGAAATGGAATTAGTTACACAACAAATGTGGTTAGTGAAACAAAGTATATTTTAACAGCCTTATTTATAAAAATTATTAAGACTTTATAAAGGCTTTTTTAGAAAATTTTTTATGAAAATTTGTCTAAAAAAACCTTTATAAAGTCTTAATAATTTTTATAAATAAGACTGTAAGAGTTTAAAATCAATATTTTTTATGATAATACTGGTTTTAAACTCTTAAAATATACTTTGTTTTGACTATGAGTAGGGACCATTATCTCATATATAGGAAAAATAAAATAATATAGCTATACGATACCAGAAAATATTTTCTGGTGTCGTATAGCTGTATTATTTTATTTTTCCTATATAAGAGACAATATTTATGAAACACATTTCATAAATATTGGTGCATACTCATAGTCAAAACAACCTAAAAATAGCATGGTACGAAATTTTTGATGATTCATCAAACGTTAGTTCAAAAACAAGTCATAGTTCCCCCTCTATCAAATTTTATTTGCGCAAAAATAGTTGGTCTGTCAAATTGTAAAAAAAATAAAATAAAAAATAATATGTTATGATTGGCTTGCTAAAAAGTCTTAATGAACTAAAATTTTAAAACATCTACATATTAATACTCAAAATCTCTCTATCAACCTAAATATGGATACTTAAAGATATTACATAATTTCATTAATTAAAGGAATGGGATAATACACATTTACAGATACTGAATCTGTTATTTCTCCTAACAAAGCTAAAAGTAATTCCGATATGATATTTAACGATGTTAGATGTGAGAAACATATTTTTGTATGGAGTGAGATAAGAATGTTGATGCATTCTGCTGATGTCAAACTTATACCAGAATCACCAAACATTTGATAATAGATAATCATAATGTAATTATAATTTTTAAGTAAGATGAGACAAATATAAAGCATGTTGGAAGGATAAATATGGATTTTGATTATAAGCAACGATATTGAATTGAGCGATGATCGTTATAGAAAAAAAGAGAATTTGACTACATAAAAGTTTACTTTTTCGTTTTTCATCTGACCTTAAACTGCATTCATCTAAATGTTATAAATGGGCAGCTACTTGTAAACTGATAACCCAATCTGAATCAGATAAGCTGATCTGAAAACCATACCAGGTCCTGATAAGCTGATCTGAAAACCAGACCAGGTCCTGAAAAGCTGATCTGAAAACCAGACCAGGTCCTGAAAAGCTGATCTGAAAACCAGACCAGGTCCTGATAAGCTGATCTGAAAACCAGACCAGGTCCTGATAAGCTAATCTGAAAACCAGACCAGGTCCTGATAAGCTGATCTGAAAACCAGACCAGGTCCTGATAAGCTGATCTGAAAACCAGACCAGGTTCTGATAAGCTGATCTGAAAACCAGACCAGGTCCTATTAAGCTGATCTGAAAACCAGATCAGGTCCTGATAAGCTGATCTGAAAACCAGACCAGTTACCTGATAACCTGATCTGATAGCTGATACCTGATCTAATAGCTGATACCTGTTATTTACTATTATTAAACATGGATGAGAAAATTTTAAAACAGTTGGTGTTGACAAGAAATGTCTTGAAGAAAAAGCTTCGTAGTATAAAAACTGGTGAAATAGATACATGTGAGCAATAAAAGATACATTTAAACCTATAACAGAACCTCTCAAAGAATTCATAAATAGTTCTAGAAATATTGAAAGAATTCACAAGAAAGAAGAAAGTAAAATCAAGATAGAAGCTGAAAATAATATAAGTTTAAAGCCATCAGTCAATATAGAGACAAGTACACCAAAGAAACTTTCAGAAGGAGCAATATTTGATGATATCATCTTATTTAATGATGCTAATACTGAGAATGATGATGAGGATGATAAAGATGATTTTTACTCATAGACTTCCAATTCTGAAGACACTTATACTCATTTATCAGTCTTGGAAGGAAGAATTGAATTAGATACAAACTATGGCCCACATCAAGATTTGAATAATGAATGAAAGTTTGGTGATAGTAACCTAAAACTAAATGAAGATAAAATACAAGTTGATGGTCAAATATAGGTCCTAATAGTAGCTTTATTTTCTTTAATGATTGATAATAAAACATGGAAATACTGTGAAAAATTTGATGTTGAAAACTATATAAAATATATAATTTCTACTAATCATCATCATCATTCACTGACAGAGAATGATGTTATCAGTAAATTGTTTCTGGAAACTCCAAACGATAAAACTATAGGACAAATTAATAATATAGCTTAAGGAATTAATATAATTCAAGAATATATTAAAATGCAAATTGATAGAGTACAACGTGAAATACAATTAGAGATAGAAGATAGTTATAAAATTGATAAAATACATACTAAAAATCAAATCATCTTTTGAAAAAACAAATTGAACAGCTGAACGATAAAATTTATAGATTGGAAAATGAACTACATGATAGTATAAATAGCTGAAAGTGCATCAAGTAGATCACAACACTCTCCAAAAAATCTTTAAAATAACTCAATGTCTTTAAAAAGAAATTTAGTAGACGAACTCTATAATAAATCTCGAAAATTTTTTGTGCATTGTAGATATGTAATGAAAGGAATAGTTGATCTTTTATGGAGCTAATTTAGGTGAAATGGGAAACTATTCTACAGAAAATAGAAATTATTGATTATTGTAGACTGTAAATGATTCATTCACAAAGTTTCTATGGTCAATACCGTTGAAAATAAAAGTTGCATTCGAAAAAACCTAGGCTGTGGAAAATATTTTTGAAATGTTATGAGTACCAAAAAGCTTACAAATGGATGATTGTAAAGAATTTTTTAATAGACACTGGAAAATTCATGCATATGTAGAATATTAAACATTACTTAATATGAAAGCATCAATAGTAGAATGATTTAATAGATCATCCAAAGGAATTATGTGATGATGGTTCATATAAATGAAATATACAAAGAATTACTTAATGTACTCGCATACAATATAAAAGTTCATCTCACTATTGAAATGTTTCCGATTAAAGTTAACTCAACAAATGAGAAAAAGCTTCTAAATATAATAATTTGAAGATGAACAAAATGTTGAAATTTAATGAAAGTAAAAAATAAAATTAAACAGGAAAAATCTAGTTTGGTTTGTATTTTTGAAGGAATGATAGGTCTTAAGAAAGATAATTAACTTAATATACTGGAAATTCTCTAAACTTGTTGGCCTGTATGAAATATTGTGAAAACTTAAGTGTTCAAAATAAATTACAACACAGTGTAATATTCAGTAACACCTAATATTATCACTTTTTATAGTGAAAATTGTACATTTTCCATTTCGAAAGCTCTAGCAAGCGAAATTTTAAAATATGCCCATGGGCTATTATAATAGATCTTTACTCTATTCATTTCTATAGCTATCAAATCTTTAGAAAATATAGATAAACTACATAAATTGGACTTAGATTTCCAATCTTTAAGAATGTATATGTGTATGAATTAGTATCAAACAAACTTACTGAATAAATATGGACTTCAACTGGAATCATGCTGAAGCATACATAAATTGTAAAATGCAATGTAAGCAGATCTTACTTTATATCTGTATCTGTATGAGTATCAAATAAATTTACAGAAAAAATATTGAAAGCATGCCTAAGCATGCAAATTTAAAAGAATGTCACACAATTTTGTAAGCAAAGAAATTTTTTGACTCTGTGCTAAATGAAATACATAAATATGTATCGACTTTGTAAAAGAATAAAAAGAGGGAAATCGTAAAATCTAATAGTATAGATTTTTAATTGAAACACCACTACATGTCGGACTCTCGCGTCAATATCGATAGAAGCATGCTCAGGCATGCATGCTAGCAAAATATATAAATCTGTTAGAAGGTGATGAGAAACTTGTTTCTAATCATTAATCTGTAGACAGCAATTGTATCTGGATCAACCCAACTCATGAACGAAATGTATACAGATATAGTTGATAGTAATGAGGACCTTTTTTAAGTAGGAAATGATTACATCTGAATGTGATACTTCAAGGATGTCAACCAGCAAACCTCATGTAGAAAAACTCGATGTAAAAATTCTCTCAAACATAGATATTCTAGTGTTTCTGACACTATAAAAACACCGACGGTGAATTGATGGTGGAGGTAACTGCGTTATTTGAGATCGATTTTCTAGAATAGTTGATTATTAAACATGTATTTCTTTGTAGATAAAGTAATTTCTCTATACATATACACATATATTAACCTATATGCATATATGAATACATTTAAAAATTACATAAATATTCTCTTTTTCAAGTAGTAAAATCTGAAAAAATAGTAGTGGCATATTAAAAGAAAAAAATTATTAAAAAGAGAGACTGAGTGATCAACTTATACGTACACTTTGTCTGACAGGTAAATAAAGCGCGCTTAAAAATATCAGAAATATATACACAATACGCTGAAATTTAATAAAATGAGAAAAAAAATCATCTAGAACATCAAATAAAAGCCATAGGCGAGTAACCTTCATAAGATAAACATATACCTTATTAATGAAAATATATTATCAGTGTTACTTCATGCACAATTTGAGGAATTAAAATTTTAACATTTAATTGTCCCTTAACGCTGACAAAGAGTAGACAGATATGTTGACATAGAAAGTCATCTTATATACTAGAGGAACCGTTGAAAGGCCAGACCTAAATTGTAAGAAAACGATTTCGTTTTCTGTTGATCGCTATTCAAGAATAAAACAAGTTTCCTCATTATGATTTAACTAATTTAAAAGTACATTTAAATTTAGTCTCATATCTAAATGATGATGATCTTAACATAAAAATTAAAAATAAACGTTATGCAATTCTATATTATATGTACTCGTATCTAAGATTCCAACAAAGCTATTATATGAAAGAATCTCAAGCACTTCCAAATGCACTAAAGTTTAAGACAAAAGTTCCTTTTATTCAACAGCGGCCCAATTGATATAGAAATTTAATATGAAACAGTAAGCAAGGACCTCAGCTACTGCATTTTTACTGATGATCGAATAATAGAAAGTCCTGAAAGTCTTATAAATTAAGTAAGGTTTCGAATGATTTTCATTACAAAAAAAAAGTAGCGGATGTTTTTAGCAATAATGAGTATAACAATTTCATTATAAAACCACCATTTGATTTTAAATGTTTATCAATAAAAAAGGTAAGAGAAGCAAAGTGGTTAAAAAAAGCTGGACTGCTGGATCAGTTTCATTTCAAAGCGTTTATCATTTTTTAAAGCCAATGCAAGATGTTCTAAAATATATGAAAAAGGTGAAGAAAAAATATGATAGTTGGAAAAAATTTTAAACCGAAAAATTTCTAACGTTGACTATATAGGCTACATCAACTTTAAACAAATGGAAATAAAATATATTAAATATTTATACTATATTTACTACAACTAGAGAGGAATTAAATTTTACTTAAAACAGAAACTCCTCACAAACTTTTAAGTAAATACATCTAAAAATTAAAAGAACGTTTTTTTAATTTCAAATAAAAAAACTATCTAGATATTTCACATCTATACACAAAAGACCAGGCGAATATTTACAACAGCAACAACAGCACATGACAAAAAAAATGTATTTAAACAGGGAGCCCCAGACTTATTTGTATGTACATACATACATACATAAAATCAATTTGTAGATCCATATGTACATATGTACACATATTATCAAATTTCTTACCCATGCTCAAGTATTTATTGGATTTTAACAATCACACTTACATATCTACATCATGAAAACATACAAACCGTTCTCCAAGCTATTGACGCTTGAAGACGAAAGTCGAAGAAGACAAATGTACTTAAATAAACAAACTTATCACAGACCAGTCAAACTCTATCGCGCATACACACATACACATACACAAAATCACCACGATCGTACGCAAGAATTTTGCAAAATCTGAAATTAATATTTATACAAATATAAACAAATTTCTGACCGACAGACTTTAACACTGGACAAATTTAAGCTTGATAAAATATAAAGCAATCTCATCTTCAAATATGAAAAACATACTAGGATTAGGGAAGTTCAGATATATGATAATATTTTCTAGCAAAAAATGTTCATATGAGAAATAATTTATTTCAACGTACATATAAATACTAGGGTGAGAAAATCACATACACACACACACACATACTAAAATTCATCTACGAAAAATTAAACCTATTTCAACAACGCCCCTCCCCTCACAAATCACAGTCAGCCTAAAGTTCTTACAGATATATATACACAAAATCTCAAGGTAACATACAATCTATCAATCTCACAACCTAAATCACGATCAGCCTTAAACTCATATAGACATACATACACACAGATACGTATACATATACATGAACACCTTCACCTCACCTCTCATTAATCATGATCAGCCTTACCTACAGATATACACACAAATTGCGCTGTTATATATTTCATGAACACTTCGCCCCTCATAAATCACGATAAGCCTTAAATTTCCTACAGATATCCATACACAAATTCTCAAGGTCACATACAATCGCTAATCTGAACAATCCAAATCACGATCAGCCTTAAACTTCTACAGACATACATACACAAAAATTTCTACAAACATATAAACTCCCAAATTCCTATAGATACATATTACAATAACACCCCCCGCCTACCTCAAATCAAGGACAGACTTAAACTGCTATATATAAATACATACATACACATACACACATAGGCACATTCTATCTATCTATCACAACAAGACCCTCCCCCACCTCAAATCACAATCAGTCTTAAAGTCCTACGAACATACATATACACAGATTCCCACGGATACGTATTACATGAACACTCTCACCTCACCTTTGATAAATCACAGACAGCCTTAATCTCTTACAGACATACATATATACATACATACATGTACACAGATTCCCACGGATACATATTACAACAACTCCCCGCCCTCCACCAGTCGATCTACCTCAAATACATCCCGCCCCCCACGAAGCCCAGCTTGATTTAAATTCCAACAAGCATATACGTCACCGAATTCTCATGGTTACATATTACAAAACACCCTCACCTACCCAAATCACGGTCAGGCTTAAGGTCTCACAATCTAGACACACCCCACCCTCCACCAATCACAGCCAGACTTCAATTCCTACAGCTAGACATACCCTCAAATTTTCCGTCGGCATTAGGAAAAATCATTTCCATGATTTTCCCGTCGGCATTTGAAAAAACTAAACATGTTTTCCCGTCGGCATTTGAAAAAAATAAACATGTTTTCCCGTTGGCATCAGGAAATCATACACATATAAAAGCCTCAAACCTATAAACCCCTTAATGTATTCCTACAAAATATTCCGCACACAAATTCCCACGGATACATATTACAACAACACCCGCCCCCACCAAACACAGGCTGCCTTAAAGATACACCCGCAAATTCCCACGGTTACATGTTACAAAAACCTCACCTGCCCAAATCACGGACATCAACAAATTTCCACAGTCTAACAACAATCATAACTTTCCCGTCGGCATTAGAAAAGATAAAGATGTTTTCCCGTCGGCATTAGGAAAAATCATACAAATATAAAAATCTTAAAGCTATAAACCCCCTTAATGTATTCCCACAAAATATTCCACGCACAAGTTCCCACGGTCATACATACATACATACATATACTTAATATAAATAAAAAAAGTTAATATAAACAAAAAACTCCTAATGTAAACAAAAAACACAGACGGATGGACGGACACACACACGTAGGTATCAAATTTCACAAATTTCCAAGAATTTTAAAATTTCAGCCAAAATTTAACAATTTCAGCCACAATTTAACAATTTCAGCCCACAATTTAACAATTTCAGCCACAATTTAACAATTTCAGCCCACAATTTCACAAGTTTAATTGTCCCAGAACCGCCAGTTCCCTACTACTGGTATAAGATAATTGAATTCGTCTCTCATTAAATCTAATCATTAAAACTTAATAATTCCCTCTAGTTTAACTAGAGTAACAGAGTCTTTACTAAACTATTTATAGCCACGTCCAAAGATTTTCAAGTTTTACTAAGTAAAAATCACTGAACATACTTCTTTGTATTTGAGACGAAACAAGTACTTCAACACACAAAAAATACGCTATAATAGTACAAAAAATTTAAAAAGTTTTTATTTCTGTTAATCGGTAAGTAAGTAATTTATATTATAAGCACCAGATTATATGAATTCTTTTTACATGTTGTTGCTTTATTTTATCATAAAAATAGTATATTTTAGTCTTTAAACATGCAAAACCTAACTTTTTTTCTTGATGTTTTTAAAGATAAGCAGATTTGTTTTAATTTTTCTTATTTTTAAGTTTGCCCCTTTTTTTCTGAAAATCCTCTTTTTGGTACCACTTTTTTTTTAAATCCCCTTTTTGTGCAACTTTCTGAAATTTTACAACGGTAATGCTGATTATATCTTAAGTGCAACCAGGCCACTGTTGTTTATTGGCCTTCGAGAGTTTTGCGTCTTGATGGCACTGGTTGACTGATCTCCCACGGATAACCGTATATTCTTGCGGTTCTTCCGTGAAATTTCTTTAACAACCACGTTGACAGTGTTGCCATAAGATGTAAGAGGAAAAGTGCTAGATTGCAGAAATAAAATGCTAAAATGTTCTACAGCTGACACAACAAAGTGCTAAAATTAGTTAACATTTTTAGTTTCTCTAATTTCTTAATTAGCCCATACACTTGCAATAAAATTGTAAATTTTTTGTATTCTATATCATTGCTAAGGTGTATATCATATTCACAGGTGGCAAAATACATTTTCTCATAACTAAGAATATAAAATTATATTGTGTGATGTGTTGGCAAAATTATATAGTGTTTTGTTAAGTTTTAAACTGTGAGAAAAATTTCGCCATATGTTTTGAAAGATTTGTTTCAATTATTCCATAGTATAGGTATCAATAATATCGATGCTGTTGCGTAAATTGTGCGAGATTTTACCTTTTTAAGTAATCCCAACGACGTGAACAATAACATATTCAATAGTATTGTATATATAGGCCGCTTGCGAATGAAATTCCCAAAAGAAAAAATCTTTAAAAGTGGTTAATATAGTAGTTGAGTAAAAATATATTTTATTTCTACATAGATAAATTAGATGAACCTATTTAAAACAGATTTATCAATTGCATTCGTTGTATAGTTCTATGACAAATAATCGTATAACCGACATCTAAAGTCTTGGGCTCACTTTAGCTTTGACTGGGCTTTTTGTCAAGCTGATTAATAACCTTATTAACACTATAAGCTCTTAAAAAGAATAAAACTTAAAACAATGTTTGTTAATTTAGTATTTCAAATGGTGTACTTTAATATATTTGTTCCCATATGTGAATTTCAGAGCGGGTTAGTTATATGACTCCTGTCATACTAAACACTTAAGAAGATAAATAAATTTGATAAACATATAATATTAATTGGCTCGCAAGTTGTTTTAAGGAATTATCTATTAAAAGTATATAATTTGAATGAAATAAAAAAATGCAAAAAATTCCAAATAGTTTTAAGAAAGTGCTAAATCTAGCACTATGGGCCATTTTCACAACTTGCCGTTAGCTAAAGGTAGGATTTTGATTGCCCGATAAATATCTTTGCATTATTACAATTTAAATTTTTTATTGTTATTATTATCAATAATAATAATATTTAATGGATAAAAAAATAATAAGTGAATGTTTTATAATGCAAAACCATTTATCATGCGGACAAAATCCTGCCTTTAGCTAAAGGCAAGTTGTGAAAATGGCCCTAAAAGTGGCAAAATGGCAAGCCTGCACGTTGCTACTTCCTATGTGTCACAAAACCTTTTTAAAATACTGTTAATAACATCTTGGGCATATGATCTAGTTACTCCGCCCATATTTGTGCAACCATATTATGCAAATTTACTTTGTATAATATGTATAAATAAATAAATAAATATTTCCTTTTTGTTGTGTGCAGATCTGAGACTATTGCATTAAATAAGCAAATACATTGACCATTTTCCCACTCTAACCAAATCAATGCAAATGCAAATTTATTACTTTAGCACTAACTTTGATAATATTAGTGCAATTGTTTTATACAACGTAAATGTGTACATATATAAAAACATACGTATGTACATACATAAATATGCTAATTTTTTCCTATGTACATATCGTCTCCCAAGACGAAAAATCATATCACTACGTTTTTTATAATTTTTCGAGAGAAAGACAAAACTTGATGAAATTGTTCCAAGCGGTAATATGTTTCGTTTGTAAAATCACTATTTTTGAAGATATAACTTTACAATAAACGAAAACCTAAGTTCTGATCTTTTGTCAATTGCACGGTTTTTCATATAAGCGCGAGATGCAACGTACTTGAAGTATGAAACTTATTATTTTTTTTCAATAGGTTCTGAAATCTAGTTTGTATTTATATTGACAGTTTTTCTTTTCTTTAATTTGTATGTACGTAGTTATTTTATTTTATTTATTTATTTACAAATTCATCATAATTTAAATTACAATAAATTAAAATTTTATAAAGCACTAGCATCTGAGGCTATCGGCTTAAAATGAATGTACTTATAAAGGTGCCCTCAATGAACTTTACTGTATTTTTTATTTTATTATTTGTGCTATCTGATAAAATAGGGTCACGTTTTATTCAATATTACTGTGTACAATATTTGATAATGCAATAATATTGCATTACATCATGATGTGCTTAGTGGCAAAAAATGCAATATTAATCCATTACTTTTAAGAGATTTTATTTAAGTGCAAAAAATAGCGCACTACCAGCATCAAATTTAAATTTGCACTACAATTTTTGGGTTTCAATCAGTGCTTATGCAAAAGTAATACAAGTTGCCCAGGTCTGGTTGTATTCATCTGTTTTTGACATTCATCCAATATTATTACACAAACAAATCGCCTGTTGTTTTTGTACTTTGTTAGTTGTTGTAGACCTGCATATATTTTGTATAAATATGCTTTGGGTGCAGTCAATTTTAAAATTTGCTCAATTACACAAGCTTTACAGCATAACCCACGATATCGATCGTCAACTCGAGCGACTGACGACAAATCACTCATTATAGTTCGTTTGCGCGACTCAGTAACTATCGACTTGTCGGTCGTCAGGCTTTACGTTGTTAACGTAATGCATTTTCTTATTGTCAAATTAACATATTGCCAATTCAAAAATTTCACAAATAGAACGATACTTTACAAATAAAAAGCGCTGAAATGTGAAAAGTGTACCATAAAAAATGCAACTCTATGCTACTTAACGTTGATACAAATAAATAAAAAAAACAAAAAATAATAAAGATTTTGTGCTCAGCAAGATGTAAAAAATTCTAAATAAAAATAAAATAATGGATACTACTTATAAACATGATTATGTTCCGCCATATACCAAAAGATATGAGTTTAAGAATTCAAAATAAGCTTATGAAAAGAAAATCGACTTGGAAAAGGCGTACAAGCTCTTGAACATATTATTTGCTGATTCTTCCCGCTTTATAATATCTGGAAATAATTCTCATTGGCACACTAATGTTTTTACAAAAACAGTAAAGTTTAGTGAATACATGGACACAATTAAAGTTTCTGGGTTGTAAATGGAATATGGCAGAATAAATTCAGTGTAATAAATCAGTGGAAATATTTTATCATTTTATTTGAAATCGTACGATTTCAAAAACGAAAAACAGTGATCTGCTGATCGGACGACTTAGCGCATTCGCAGGTCAGTTCGTATAAAATATCTTAAACATCTAAAATATTAAAACCAATTAAAAATATCCTGAAGAAGTTAATCAAAGGTTAACGAAATATCGAAGTACTAAAATAATAATAAACATTCACCTAAAGCTCAAAAAATTAGTTTAATTGAATTAAAAAGCTGCAACAAGTCACCTTTTTAATTAAGTTCTTTCCTGGAAATTAGGCGATTTCAAAACGTGCGGTTTACAGAACACCCCTGTATAAAAAATATACATATGTACATATACATACATATACATACGTAAACATATGCATGTAGTGGTTTGAGTTATTCACATAAAAGTAGAATTTTTTGATAAATGCGTGTCTAGAGCAAAATAAATAAATAAAAACAAAAAATTTTTAACAATCTTATCTTAGATTTTCATAAATGTAAATTTATGTTTCAAAGTATGATGTTTATGAAGATGCATGTTTACTTATTTGTTTTGTCGACAATCACAGCACAAGTGACTGATTTTGACATTTGTTGTCGCTTGACTTTTCATAGTGGGTTCCAAATTTGTATGAAAATTGCTACGTTATCGTTCGCATTCCTTGTCGATAGACTTGTCGATATCGTGGGTTTGGCTGTTAAAAAACGTTTTTAAGCTAAAATTCTATTACGAATACAATTTTAGCGAATATTGCTTAAACAACATTTGAAATGCTGTTTAAAATTTTTCTGAATACGGCTGCATATGTTTTGCATTAAAAGAGCACTCAACTTTTTTCTAAGTCTGTACGTTTTCTTTAGATCTTGTTTGACCTGTTTTCTTACACTCTATTATTCCTTTATACTATTCTACTTCGCCAAGCGTAAATATAATTCCTTTTTCAGTAAAATTTGGCGAAATTTTTTTAAACTTTTTTGCATTTTTGATTGGGCAAAGAATTGATAGCCTGCTGCAAAACAGCTGTTTTTGACATTTATTCTAGCGCTGCAACAATATTATTTTTGAAACTACACATAAGGTATGGTTCATGATACAATTATACAAGGTACTTGCACAAGCCCAGCCTGTTAATGTTTACAATGCATATAGTTGTCAAACTTTGTTTACAAGCTGTAAAAAGTATATGTGTATGTGTGTGAATAAAATGATTACAGAGTTGCCAATGAATTTGCATATGGCTGTGTCTCAAATTACAGATTGAATAAAATTACACTACACATCTTTTGTGTAGGTTAAAATTAAAACAAAAATAAATAAAAATAGAACCCAAGGTATAATTACACACAGATTATACATGAATCTCATTACATGGCCCACACATGAGAGCAGAAATTACACACTGTGTATTACACACATATTGGCAACACTGAATGACTATAATCATGCATGAATGCCGCGCCTGCAATTGTACTTTAGTTACCCTGTGATAGCTGTTTTTAAAAACAAAAGACATCTGCTTCTGACAATTATAGGTATGTTTCTACCAAAAAAATACATGTGTTTCTTGGTTTTGCAATTTTGTTGTAGTCGTGCAAGTACCTTGTATTATTGTATCATGGTATGGTTCACTGATTTACTCCTGTTGAGTTTAAACTACATATAAATTTGTGTTTAGTTTAACTGAACCAGCGTTTACACTTCGACTGATTTATTAAACCTTAGACAACGCCGCAAAAGTGTACATACTCATTTGAATTGTATTAAATACAGATATAGTAGCACCTTTTATTTTAACACTTAGTGTTGATTTAGTCTTGTTTTAACAATAAGTGTTAAATTTTGCTTTGATTATTAGCAGTAGTTGAAAAAATCATAAAAAAACAAAAGAAATACAACCGATCATCAGTCATAAATCTTTCAAATAAAGGAAATTCAATGGTAAAGCCGAAGAAATCGTTAATTTGTCTAAATTTTCAATCCAAGCTGTCATTAAAAACTACAAAAATCAAAAAGTTATGAAAGTTTGCCGCAATCAGTACGAACAGTTAGGCTTGATGAAAGACTAAGGCGCAAAATTTTAAAAGAAGAAAAATAGCATAAAACTGAAAAAATAATTAAAGAATTCTTGTACATGCTGATACAATTCGTCATGAGGACAAATTACACCTTAAAGATAAATATACACTTATTTATGCACGCTGATGATCCCAAGTACAACTCAAGACTGGTGAAAGAATGGCCTCTCTGTAAAGTAAAACCGAAGCTTCCACATATTCCACAGTCCTCAGATTTAAATGTGAAAATTTATGGGCTCCTTTAAAGCAGAGCTGTAGCAGGTTCTTGTAAAGTTGGGGAAGGTTGTAAGGCCGAAGGATGTTTGTGTTTATTAATTTGTCACATCAGTCAGATAAAGTTTCCGATTAAAAGGTAATGACACTTAGTCAAACTAAATTGCTTGCCTACCCGAGTGTATATATCTGTATATATCTCTATATACATATCTATATATATATATATATATATACATATATGTGCACATCACTCTTTTTGGGTATAAACAAATCTTAAATTTTTCCTATGCAATTCGGTTGATTTTTTTTTAATTGTAATTGAAATCGTAGACAAATTGTTTTCACTATTTTGCTGGCCATTCGAAGACACAATTTGGTCTTGCTGGTACTATGTGGACATGTCCTAAAAGGAAGCAGTACATCAATAACAGGTTTTAATATTGTTTCAGTCTATGGACAAAAGGTCCTTTCAGACTACGATATACATAAGGCGAATTCATAACAGGTGACCTTATCGCTACAACAATACCAAAAACGACATGCAATTCGTCTGGCTCAAGGCGAATTCAATAGACCCCATCTGTCAACAGTTGACTAAAATACCAATACATACATATTTATAAAAACATCCCTACAAGCATAGTATCAGTCAATTGACTGGTCATTTGATCGGAAATCATATGATATATTCATCATTGGAAACTTTTGTGTCCATGTGATGTTGCATCTCTCTCTAACTAATGAATGTAACATATAGTTGAATTGCTTACTCCAGTGCTCTTTACTAATCAATGATAGCATAAACATTACTGAAGTTTGACTGATCATACTTGACTAATATATACCCCACAATTGAGTAATCATACATGATTGATATACTGACAGCAAATATATGTACTTTTTATTTTATTTTATATGCTTTTTTATTATAAAAATTAACTAAGATACACAAGTAAATAACATATTTAAAACAAAAAATACAAATAAAAAAAAAACCAAATAACTTAAGCGGTATCTAGCCCTCTTCACACCTTTTCACTTCCAACGCATCTTGCTTTTTACAAATATCTAAAATTTTGAAAAGAAATATATATTAAATTAAATTTTGTAAATTTTTTTTATTTACTATTGTTTTTACTTATCTTTCTTAGCACTTATAAATTTAATTTTCACAGACAGAATGAATTGTATTTTTTTTAATAATACTAAATGTTTGAAAAGTATTGGCATATGTACATTGGATGTTCCACTCTAACATATATGCTAGAGTAGAGCACAGTGATGCCAACTATTTATAACCCAAACGCGCTATTCCCCTTCGCAAAACGCGCTAGAACGCGCTAAGTTACAGCATTGTCAACTATTTATAGCCAAAACGCGCTATTTTCCTACGCGCTAAATTAAATTTTAATAAAAGTAGATGTATATATGTACATGTGTATTAGTAAATACAATTGATTTTTTTTAGTAGGTCTTTTCAGATTTTATAATATTGTTTCTTCAAAATTATATCCTAAATAACTAAAATCATTTAATACAGAATCAGAATTGCCTTCCAATTAATCGAAATCCTTAGTTTAGAGGGGTGAAGTTTGTAGTGTGTGTCTGTGCATTTGTGTGTCTGTCCGTGTCTACGCACAGACTAAACGGCTGAACGGATTTTGATTTAGTTTTTTTCTGTTTGAAAGGTGAGTTGATCAAGAGCTATTAGCTATTCTTTTTGTACTTGAGCTAGAATAGATCTTAATAAGTTATATAAATTTTTTTGGTCACGAGTAGGAGTACATATTTTTAGTTGTGAATTTCAAAATATTTGCCATTTATAGTATTAAAATGCCTTTTTAATTTTAACCATAGTCAAGAGAATTTTATTTGCGACAGCTGAATCATTAACCAATTTAAAAAATTTTATGAGTTTGGAATACTGGTAAATTGTTAAATTTATGCAAAAAAAGTAAAAAAAAAATATTGAACTGAAATGATGATTTTATTCAAAACGCGCTAATTTAGCGCTTTTTTAGTAAACGCGCTAAGACGAAAAAAACCGCGTTTAGCATAGTTAAAACGCGCTAAATATAGCGCGAAACGCGCTAACTTGGCATCGCTGGTAGAGCAACTATAATTAATAAATAAATCCATCATCACTTCCGAGCAAATGACTAGTCAATTGACTGTGAATATTGATTTCAATGTAAAATGGTTGCAAATGTGTTAGTGAAGAAATTTTGTTTTAATTTACAAAAACGTCTTCTCTGAATTAAACTTCAATATTTCATATTATGAATTAAACTTTAATATTTCATATTTTAAATAAATAAATAATTCCATTAAACATTGTATTAAAAAAATTCGTTTAATTTGCATAAATATAAAACATATGCAGTAAATAGTTTCATATCATGGAATAAATAAATAGAAAAATGCTTTGGGATGCTCTTTTGGTTTCATAAAATCTGTTTTTATGCAATTTTTAACTTTGTTATTTACATTAAACATCTGTTTTCGTTTAGAACTATCAACATTTCACAGTGCTACCATACTTTCATAATATTTAAGTGAGCATTTAATTTTATAGCCTGGTACTTTGTTCACAATTTCGTGCGAAATGGTGTCAAACTACATATAAAAGTATTTGGTGTGAAATATTTGCGAAATAAATTCGCAAAAGTAGTACTCTGTTCTTGTTGTGAAAAACACGTAAAAACATGTCTTTCCATGCAAAATTAGTCTGGCATCATTTTAGTTTAGCTGCGAAACAACATGAGCAGTGGTTTTTTCGCACGGAATTTTAACAATGTTGCATACTTTCAAGCAATAAAAGCAAGAAATTTATAAAAAAAAAACCGCGAGTTGGGCTACATTTAGTACATGTCGAATTTTTCACGCGAAATAATCAATGGTGCTGAAAATTTTTCACAACTTTGAACAGAGTACCAGCCTTACGACTGAAAAAATGAAACTGCATTAAGTGTAACTTAAATTTAAATGGCAATTAGATAAATGACATATAATAATAATTGAGTTTATTGGGCCTAAATATATACACTTATTCTTAGTTGCAAGGATTGATAACCTAATATATGCATGTATAGGTTAAAAATTCTAAAAGACTAACAAAAAATAAAATGCTACTTTCTGCATGAATCTATAGATACATATAATTATACAATTTTAAATAACAACATTATTTTATTACACTTAAAAGCAAAATCTTAAAATCGCTTTTGATTGTGCTGAATTCTACATAAGATTTTGATTATCTTCGCAATTTAAAATTAATTTCATTACGAAACATGAAAGCACGTTTTAATGTGCCATTACGAGCATAATTAGTTCCATGAAAAGGAATGTCAAACAATTTAGTTAACCTCAGGTTTCTAGGAGGTATAAAGAATGGAATATAATGAAGCAAATCAGGACGGTCAATGTATCCATTAATAATGTCATAAACCAAAAGGGCGGATTGAAGTTTTCTACGTCCCACAATAGTACGTAGGCTAATAAATAGACACTTGGATTCATATGGAACAATAGCTAAGTACGATAAAGAGCGTGTAAGTAAAAGCGTGAACATCTTTTTAATTTTATAAATTTATGTTTAATATTGAATATAGTTTCAGTTCATTTTCAGGAAACCATTCTTTGGCTCAATATTAAATGTAAGTATAAATTTCTGTTGGAAAATGATAAGAAATATATGTACTTACTAATTTTTCTACTTTCAGACATTTGGCAAACTTTTTTCTCGGAAAACTGAAAAATGTAAGTATGCATGAATAATATAATACAAACTGATGGTAATTTTTGTAATATTTGCGCAATTTTTCAGGAGTTTAAGATGCATTAAAGGATGTCCATCTGGTGAGAAGCTGCACATCTTCCCGAAGGATCCGGAGAGGTAATAAACCCTTCACAATACATATTTGTGCCCATTGGTAAAGTTGTATTCTATGGTAAAGTGCTCAAAGAGAACATTCAACCACAAAATACAATTCAACGTTTAAAGTTGGGTCCGGTGCCTGTTTTAAGTATGTATGGTATAACTATGGAGGGTAATTCGGTGTGTTGTCATGTGCATGGTTTTGTAAATATTTTTATTTGGCCGCTCCCAAGGGTTTTGAACAAAGACATAGCCACGAATTAATAAGCGCATTGGACAAAAAATTTCTAGGGGATATTTAGCATATCGGGAACAAAGACAATGTTCAAGAAGCTGTATTGAGTGTTAAATTAATAGAGCGTTTGAACATTTATGGCTATCAGGGTTAACAAAATTATATAAAGATTATCTTATCTTTGCCAAAATTTATAGCAGCTGCCTATAGATTGCTTAAAACAGAAGAAATTTACAACGAATTTGATTTTCAATTCAGTGTGTTGTCATGTGCATAGTTTCAAAGAGGTCGTAATTCTAAACCATTGCCTAAAAGTCGCTGCCAGTTAGAAGTGGATGTGGTTTTGACAAATGTATTGCTCATGAACCTTTCGCATTTTGTCATTTGATATTGAACGTGCTGGTCGGGGTATATTTCCCAAATCTAAAATGGATCCAGTTATACAAATGACCAATATGGTAATCAGGCAAGGATATACTGAGCCTTTTATACGAAATGTCTTTACGCATAAAAACTGTGCTCCTATAGTAGACAGTCAAGTATTATGTTTTGGTAGTGAGAAAGATTTTTTTTAACCGATTATAATATAAATAATTTCGACATTCCGTATTTGCTTAACCGCGCGGCTCATTTGAAGGTCAAAAACTTCGAATACTTAGGCAGAATCAAAAATATACGCTCTGTTATAAAAGAACAAGTTTTACATTCCAAACAGATGGGTCGTAGGGAAAATAAATATGTAAATTTTGAGGGTGAGAGTCCCATTTGATTTGCTTTTCGTTTTGTTAAGAGATTACACCAAAAAAAAAAGTTTTAAAATCAAGAAGAAACATATTGATTTTTAAAACGAAATCTTTATGAAATAGAACTAAGTATGTTTTGTCTTATTTTAAACATTTTCATTCTTTGCTTAAAAATTAAAACTATTTTTTTTAATGATAAATTATTATTTTTGTTTTAAGAAACAACAACTTTGATGTAAACATACTCAAATTAATGCCCTAATTCAGTAAAACGATTTAGGTTGTTTTTGTTTGAAAATACTTTTGAGTTCTTGTTTTTGAATTCCCTAAATTAGTTTCTTCTAAAATTATTACCATGTTTTCAAAACATAAAAATAAAACTAAAGTATTATACAATAGTTTGAAAAATATTTGAAAAAACATGCGTGGGATATAATATTTAGGACAAAATCATAAAGCAAATACACGAACCTTCTAGCATAGACAATAAATAATAATTGCTTTAAGGAATCACAACTGCGGCTTTTTTTCGTCCATAGAGAAGACGATACAATCGTCGAACAGAATTAAGACATAAGAACTTATGTTTTTGAGTTAAGAATGAAATTTTCTTGAAATAATTATTTTGATATTAAAAATTAAATGTTTTGAATTAATAATGAAGAGTTCTTAAATTAAGTATGAAACGTTTTAAATTAATAAAAGACAATTTTCAAATTAAAATTTTATTTAAAAAAATTAAAATTTTTGATATAATAATAAAATTTTTTTTTTTTTAGAATGGTTAAAAATACATTTCTTTTTTATTATGATTTCAAAAATTATAATTTTTATTTTAACATTATAGTTTTTGAAATGAAAGGCCACATTTTTTTTAGAACTGATTCGTTATAAAAATAACAATGTTGTATATTAATATTATAAGAAACATTCTTATTTTAAAAATGATTTTTAAAAATGCAGCATTTTTAAAACAAAGACGTAAAATTCTTGTTTTAAGAATGCTTTTTTTGGTTCAGTGTACATATACATATATATACAGTACTGTGCAGAAAAAAAGCAACAAAATTCCTATTTGACTTAAAATTGTAATATTTTGGACATTGGTTATTTTATACACCTTTGTAGGCAATAATACTAGAAAACGTTTTCGCATTTTAATATTGGTATTGCCTGAAAAATAAAAAACTAATATTCTGAAATAATCGTCTCCATTTATTTTTGCAGACTTTGTTGCTTTTGTTTTGCACATCACTGTATATATACATATATACATGTATATATACAGTGATGTGCAAAATATATCAACGAACTTGTGGTGAATGCAATATATTGTAATACCAAATAAAAACAATTTGGATTTCAAACTGTTTTATTTATTTGCATAACATATAAAACTCTTCTTTTTTTGCGTGACATATAAAACTCTTCTTTTTAGACGTGCGCAATGGCTAAAGTTGTTGGTGGTGGAATCTACAACAAAGCGCTTGTTTGCGTGCAGCTGTCACTTTCCTTCGGAAAGCTTTCTGGGAAAGCGAACTCACCGAATGACTGTTCCTAATAATGAATGTAGCATAAGCTCAAATAATAAATCCTACACGGATAATTCAACTCTGTCGAATTTAAACTGTGATGAATAGAAAAATTTATAGATTATGTTGCCTTGCAAGACAACTTAAATATTCTTTTAGAAGACATAGTAGAAGATGTCGACACAGAAAACTGTGACCCTAACAAAGCCTTATTAGCAGAAGGCTCTGTAGATACTGGAAAGAGCGATAATGCCATAGTGAAGTTTCCTGAAATATCAAGTGATTTCGAAATTTCTACGGCCCACGTGTATACAGCCTTATTAGAAGAAGGCTCCGCAGGTATGGACATAACAGAAAGCCAGGCAGATCTACTGAACGGAACCTTATTAGCAGAAGGTTCCGTACGCAACAAATGGGGATGTAGTGTTAAATCACTGCAGTGGATACTTTATACCTTTTAGAAAAACGGGAAAAGAATAGGTTGAAGACTGCCAACGGAAGGATAACGCATAACGTACTTAAATATCGGGCGCAAATAAAAGTTTTGCGGACAGAGTTGGAAAAAATTGATTTGTCTTGCAAAATTTCCAAGACCATGTTGGTCTGTCTCAATAATGGTTTAGAGAACCATAACAGAGAAACAAAGACACGCCGGTACGATCAAGCGACAAAGCTTATTTCTTTAGGAGTGTTGTTTTTGTCGCCATTAGTATATCGACATTTGGCACCTATGCCGGATTGGCCACAAATAAGAACACTGCAACAGTTCGTAGAGGATTGGCTAAAGACCCCCGGAAATCTAGATGGTAGTTTTGAGGCGCTTAGAGTCCTTACCCAAAATTTCACCGAATATCAGAAGTTGGTTAGTATTTCTTGCGACGAAATTTCTTTAAAATCTTATTTGGACTATGATAGTCATAAAGATATGATTGTAGGCATTGAAGATTTCGGCGCAGAAAATCGAACCAACAGTTTGGCTAGTAGTGTAGTAGTTATTATGGCAAGTGGAATAGGTGGAGAGCAATGGTCGCAAGCTATCTTCTATTTCTTTGTGTATGGTAGCTGTGACGGTTTAGTATTGAAAAAGTATATTTTTGAGGCTGTTTCAAAGTTAGAAGAGATAGGTTTAAAACCCTGCCATTTCGTTTCCGACCAGGGCTCCAATTTTTTGAATTTCTCTCGGGTAGCCGGAATTTCTGTTGAGACGCCATATTTTACGGTAAACAATACGAGAGTGTTTTGTATGTTTGACTATCCCCATCTTCTGAAGAGCTCCCGGAACTGTCTACTTTCCGTCCAAAATACCATTTCTTTTAATGGTAAATGCGTGTCATGGAATGATGTTGTCCACTTTTATAAAGTGGATTCTTCAAATAAACTGAGATGTGCCCCGAGCTAACTAAGGAACATATCAATCCCAACGGTTTTCTACGGATGCGCGTTTACTTAGCATCGCAAGTTTTAAGTAAAACTGTTTCTACAGCGATGCGAGTACTTTATCAGTCAGTGAATATAGATCATTCAAAAAATTCAACATTTCTAAATACGGCTGAATATTTGAATACGTCTTGTTAGCAGCGCTTTCAATTGTTCCAAGGACCAGTTAGATATTTTAAAGGAAGCCTCTGTAAAATTACAAACATTTCGTGTTGAAGATGAAAAGGGCGCAGATATTACAGGTAAATTTAAGTTCATTAAGGGTTGGCAGTTAAATATTTCGGCTTTGAAATCACTTTGGATTTGGGATTTCAAAATCTTCAAACTTTGCAGACTTACTCAGGATCACCTGGAACATTTTTTTGGACAAATTCGCAAGGGATCTGGAAATTCTGTTTCTATTACAGCGAAAAATTTTTCAAGTTCGTTCCAGAAGCGGTGGGGTCTCCACTATAAAAATGTCGTTTTCAACGGTAATTGTGAAAACATTTCGCCAAACGACTCTATAGTGGATTTTTCAATAGTGGATGAAGCGTTTTGTAGTATCCGTAACAACGATTGGGAACAATTCCAGTATTCGTCGAATCCTTCTTCGCATGTTGTAGCAGCACCAAGCACCAATATAGTGCCTGTAAATGAAAAGGAATTTTTGGACAACAGTGCCTTCGTCTACGTCTGTGGATACTTTTATCTAAAATTCTTCAACATGCACAAATGCAAACTCCCATTACCACATTTTGACAGCAAACCCATTAGCAGCGAATTTCTCTTCAAGTTCGAAAAACAATTCTCCAAATGTCATCTAGTGGAACCACCGCAGGATTTCGTTTCCTATTTACGTAAGTTGGAGGAAGCCTTTGAACCATTGTTTAATAAGTATTGTCATCGTATTGGACTTCGACAAATTATTTGCGATGAACTTATTAAAATTTATCCATTTGTGTGCTGTAATGGATTGAAACACGTGGATATGGTATACTTATTCGTTAAAACTAGGATTTTTTTCACGCTTCGGCTCTTTAAGTCTTGCATTAACATGCTAACATGCTAACTTTAAAATTAAGTACCTCTGCGTTGCCCATAAGCAATTAAGGACCAACCATTTTATTACCTTTAGGACCAACCATTTTATTACCTTTATGATCTATTGCAACCTAATAAATAGCTTTGTCGTCTTGTCGTTAGCGGTAAATAATCATTATTAATTTAAGGTATATACTAATATAAATGGTTTTAAAACTATTGAATTCATGTCGGTTTATTTATTTATTTGTTTATTTATTTACTTGTAATATTGAATTTTTATTTATATTTCGTAATTTATTTATTTTTTTAGACAATGAATTAATTTATATTATTTATCATTTTTTGTTGATCTATTATTATCTTCGATGTGCAATTTTACTATAATATTTATTCTATTTTCAGAGCATTCGAATTCATGGTGGGCCCTTATCAGGGCCACCAAATAATTTCAAAAAGAGATAGAAATTTCAAAATTTGGACCATGCAATCTACTTTTTTCATTGTCATTTCACAGGTGATATTAAAAGAAAGTAAAAGGACATTTTATGATACTAAAAGAAAGTAAAAGGCCCCTTTCAGGGCCACCGAAAGCGTTTAAGAGATGTTCCTGAATAGGCCCTTTTCAGGGCCGCCAAAAAATTTCAAAAAGGGAAACAATTTTTATTTTGGTTGAAAACTCCATTATAATTTTATTTATTTATTTATATATTTTTACCATCCAATCTACTATTTTTGTCCTTTTCATTTCCCAGCTTATGGAAAAGCTACAAATGCAGGCCAATGTACAAATTAATGAAAAAAACTGAAACGGAAACGCTTTTAAGCGGAAGAAAGAACCCCAGCAACAAATATAAACCAAATAAGCAAAAACTGAAATCTAAATTAAACAAATGATTGTAAACACACATTATTAAGCAAATTAAAGATTTTATTTCATTCGTTTTAAATAATCGATTTGTTTTTTATTTTTGAGCCAAATTAAAATTTTTTTTAAGATAAAATTATGTTTGTTTCCCCTCTATTACAAGATTTCAACACTTATCGCATTTTAAAATTTAAAACGTACATTTTGTATGCCTAACTTAATTTACAAGTTATTTAATGTAGATGATTAATTAATTTTTTTTTTAATTTTTATTTAAAATAACAATAATTAAAACAAATTTTATTATACAATAAAAATAATAGGGGCGTTTCTTAATTTTTCATTTGTGTTGTGTCAAATATACATCTATATTACATGAATAACAACAAATGTGTTTAAATACTAATATAGATAGTATGGATAGGAATTGCTCATAATAATTACAAGTAAAATTTTTATTTATGATGCATGCAGCCTATTCTGAGAAATATAAAATTGCATTGTATGAAAATTACATATATTTTCTCTTTCAATGATCAATCTTCTTTGGAAGAAAAACTGAAATAAGTACTTGTGTTCGTGCTACTTCTAAAAAAGCTAAGTGTTGTTTTTCATCGGTCTCACGTTTGTGGTTTCTTAGAGTTTCCAAAAATTTAAGAATTTCTGAATTTGAATTAGCCACTGCACTGAATTTGTCGGGATAATTTTCACGAATTTATTTAAGCAAACCGATAGCATTTTCGCAGGTGTCTTGATCGATCATCAAAAATCTTCACGTAATGGTAAATGTGATAAAACTGGCACTGAGTTACAGTTTGTAAGGATAAAGCGGGCAATCGGTACACAAATATTATCCACAGCGGAAGGTTCCTTTTCGGTCGCAATGGACTGAAACAATTTCATCAAAATGAGAATTTGCTCTGCAATTAAAAAGAAATTTTTTTTACATTATTGATTGCAAACAATGATGTAATATTTTTTAATCAAAGCATTAACTTACTCGAATTATTTTCCCTCAGAATATAAACCACTTCACACAATTCGAAAACAGCATTTTGAATGTATCGTAATAGTTTCCGGTGCAGTTTTTCAAAGCACCAAAACATTCGGCCAGGGCGACATACACTTATGTATGTACGCTTACTTCCATTCACAAATGCCCCTTGTGAATCCATTTCCTCGTTCTTCTTAGCTTTTTGCTATAAGTATATTTAAAACCACAATTGATAATTATTATATTAATCATTTGCAAAAATTTGCTTGCGTACCAACTTATGTATATACGATAATTTGGTTTGTATACACGTCCGAAATGCATGCATACTTTTACGGGCTCTATAGCATGACCCAACAATATCAGCAAGTTACCAGCACCTTCGACAATGGCTTCATCCTATTCACTGGTATTCACTTTCTTCATCTTCATCGTCATTGCCGCCAGCAGACTTATCAAACTGGCAAGCAACCTTTCCCAACAGATTAATTAATGCAAGCAAAAATGTAATAAATTTTTCATACGAATATCTTTCTGGGGGTGATCAATCATTCTGTAAACATTCTTATAAGACTCCCCAAGATATGGAATAAAATCCACTCCGGCATGATGAGCGAATTCCTTAAGGGCCAATATAGACTCATCATTCTTATCCGGATAAAGTTTTATACACTATATCCAGAAATATTAAGATTATAACTAGCAATATTGCTATTGAAAGATGCCGGCAACATTTAGTGAACACTCACAACCTTTTATTTTAATTTTGTTTTTGTTAAATCAAGCACAATTTATTAATTTTACATTTGATAAAACTTTTTTAATCATTTATTGCTTATACACATTCTTATATTTTTGGTTTTCAGTTTTTTTATTTTCCTACTTTCTTAATAACAAATGCACTATAGTTGTCTCTTTTTCCTACGAATTTTAAAAACCTGATCCTAGCCTTTTTTACCTGTCACTTTATTCACTTCTGTGTATTCTGTGTCAAAACTTACTTAGCATTCACACATGTAAGTGCAAGTTCGAAAAACTCAATACACTCACACTTTTTTACTAATACAGTAAAATTTTTTGTACTTACTGCTCAACTTACAACACAATTTTCTTATAAAGCCAGAATTAAGGCTTCAGTAGTCTTTACTTTCTGTTGCTGTTCTGTGCTGTGCCGTTCTGCTTCTACATTTGAGTACTTACTTTTTCTGTAGTAACTTATCAAGTGTTTCTCACCAGAAGAGTCGCAGTTTTCCACTAAAGTGATGAATTTTGCATCGTCCATTGTTATGTTTCAATATAATTTTTAGTTTTTCTTTTCAAAATTAAATTTTTTAAATTTTAAACGCACAATCACAATTTATTTCAAAATGTTTTTATAACCTCACCTCACCTTTCATAAATCACAGACAGCCTTAAACTCGTACAGACATACATACATATATACATACATGTACACAGATTCCCACGGATACATATTACAACAACTCCCCGCCCCCCACCAGTCGATCTACCTCAAATACACCCCGCCCCCCCACCAAGCACAGCTTTGTTTAAATTCCAACAAGCATAAACGCCACCGAATTCCCACGGTTACATATTACAAAACACCCTCACCTACCCAAATCACGGTCAGCATTAAGGTCTCACAATCTAGACACACCCCGCCCTCCACCAAGCACAGCCAGACACAAATTTTCCGTCGGCATTAGGTAAAATCATTTCCATGATTTTCCCGTCGGCATTTGAAAAAAATAAACATGTTTTCCTGTCGGCATTTGAAAAAATTAAACATATTTTTCCGTCGGCATTTGAAAAAAATAAAGATGTTATCCCGTCGGCATTAGAAAATCATACACATATAAAAGCTTCAAACCTATAAACGCCCTTAATGTATTCTCACAAAATATTCTGCGCACAAGTTCCCATGGTCATACATACATACATACAAATATACATGCACTTAATATAAACAACAAAAAAACAGTTAATGTAAACAAAACACTTAATGTAAACAAAAAAAAACACAATTTTTCAAATTTCAGACAAATTTCAGCAAAATATCACAAATTTCAGCAAAATTTTAATTGATTTAGGATTGGCAGTTCCCTACTACTTCAAGTTTTATCAAAACTAAAGAAAACATTCGCTTAAATCATACACATTTAAACCAAATTATTTTTCTGGAAGATTTTGTTAGATCTCTTTAAAATAATTTTTTTTATTGATTTACTTTAAGAATTCTTATGTGTGTGTCCCTTTTTGTTTGTTTTACAAATAAACTTAATTTTATAAATAACTGATGGACTTTTATTTGTTGAAATTACTTGATTTTTGAAAAAACTTTATTAATCGGTTAACCGGTTAATACCGAGGTTAACCGATTAACCCCTAGTTTTTAACTTAAGAATTAAGTACGTAATTATCTAATTTTTATTTAAAATTAAGTTGTAATTAAATACAATTTCATTTTTTCAGTGGTTAATTAAAGTTCTTATTAAATTAAGTTTAAAGTACGGTAGCACTGCAAAATTTCCCAGTATTATGGAAGGCTTTTCAAACAACAGCTGTTTAACATAAATAAGAAAGTTAGGTTATCTAAATGCAGAAAATTAAAATTGGATAAAAACACATTTTATGAATCCAAAAGAACATCAGAATGCATTTTTCTATTTATTTATTCCATGATATAAAACTACGAATTGTATATGTTATATATGTATTTATGAAAATTAAAGGAAATTCTTTCTAGTACGACCACATGATGTTTTCAATTCTACCACATGATGTTCATGTGTATGTTTCACAATAAACACATACACGCATAAAAACATATGGTGCGCTCATAAAACTTAAATAATACTTAATTGCACAAGTTTGGACATTTAATTATTATTTAATTATGCACTCAAAAACACAATTTCGTATTTAATTAGAACTTAAAAATAATTACAATTTGATTACCAACTGAAAAAATGGGCATAAGCCTTATATCACTAAGACTATGAGGTGAAAGGATGACAGTGGCAATGGGAACAATCATTTTGTATTTTTTTAACTCTTATTATAATTTTATAAATCAAAACGCGCTTCCCTGCGCAATCAATTTGACGAACACTTTACCCAGATGCATCGAAATTTATTGTGTAACAAACATCTTTTCTGTTTTGAGAATTATCTGCAAATTTTATAAAAAATCCTTTTTCCCAACAATATATTGTTAAAGGTGATGCAACATGTTGAATATAAATTTTGTACATTTTCTGCTGCATTCAGCTTTACCATATATATTTATTAAAACCTTTTTATATCTGAAAAAAAAAACTTGTTTTTTCAAAAAAAAGATTTTTTCTACAAAAGCACCAAAATTTTAAAAGAAAACATAAAAATTTTTGTATGTAAAATTCATTTTATTTAAAAATTAAAAACGATTAAAATCAAAAACATAAGATATAATAAAAAAGCATAAAATAAAATTCATATTTATATTTAGAGTCCTTAAAAAAATATCACATACATTAATAAATATACTTCTTATTTGTTCAATGTTTTATTATAATTTAAAGCCATTTAAACAGCATAGTCGTACATAACTCCCTCTTATGTACGACTAACACAATTAGACACTGTTGCAGTAATAAGGGAGTGAGAAAATATAAGATATAATATACTTCAAAAGTTAAATTTTGTATTTATAAAAAAAACTTTAAAAAACTTTATATTTTCAAAACACTTTTTGGCATCTCAAAAAACTTGCAAAAAAAATGGAAAACTTGACAAATGGTAACTTCAATAAAATGATTGTTTTCTTTTTTACTGCGTATATTTATTTATTGTATCTTCAAAAAATGAACTAACAATAAGTATTCAAATCTGAAATCTAGATATAATAATTAGGCCCAACCAGTGTCAGGCATAAACTTAGTGATAGTAATAAATAATACATAAATATCGTATTAAGCACAAAAATATTTTCAAGCTTTTCATCTGGAGTGTTTAGTATTAGAGCCATAGTGTCCTTCTTTTTTAAGCGGATGTGTCCACTAAAATTCAAGATGTTACGAGCAAGTGGATTAGGATGAGACTCGAGTTTTGTTAAGTATTTGCCTGCGTATTTTTTAATTTCTTCTGTCACTAGTGGCATATTTAAATCACGATGTAAATTTGAATTTTTGATGTACCATGGAGCCGATGTTATTAGTCTAAAAATCTTGTTTTGCCTTCGTTGGATTCTCTCTATATTAAAAGCTGAAGCAGTGCCCCATAGCTGTATTCCGTAGCACCATATGGGTTTCAAAGGCGACTTGTATATTAAAAGTTTACAATCTAGACTGAGTGTTGAATTTCTACCAATCAGCCAATGTATCTGAGTTAATTTAAGTTTCATTTGTGTTAGCTTTGAGTCAATATGGTGTTTCCATGTAAGCCGTCGATCAAGGTGTATACCAAGGTATTTTACATGTGAATGTTGAGGAACAACTTGATTGTTGATTCGAATTGGGGAACAAGTATCTCTTCGCAGGTTAAATGTTAGCTGAACACACTTTTGTTCGTTAACTTTAATTCTCCATAAGTTTAACCATAGTTCCAGCTGTGTAATATGTTATTGTAGATATCGGGAAGACTCGTGAGGGTTTTCGTGCATACTAAGGCAGGCTGTATCATCGGCAAATGTAGATGTATGGATATTGCTGCTCAAAGCCATATCACAAGTATAAATCAAATACAAAACTGGCCCCAATATGCTCCCCTGTGTCACACCGGATGATATAGATTCGGGCACACTCATGAAGTCTCTTTCAACAACCGTGAACTTCCGGGTAGTAATATAACTTTCCAATAGCTTCAGAAAATTTATTGCTAGATATGATTTCAATTTTAAAATAAGGCCTTCATGCCATACTTTATCAAATGCCTAGAAACATCAATGAAGAGGGCAGAACAATATTTCTTTTCTTTAAATGTTCTTCTTATAAATTGAACCAATCTATGCGTTTGTTCAATGGTACTTTGCTGACTACTAAAACTAATTTGATGGTCTGGGATGCACCCACTACCAATTAGAATTGGGGACATTTTTATCATGAGTAGCTTTTCGAAGAGCTTTGAAATTGTTGACAGTAAACTTATTGGCCTGTATGACCCAGCTTTGGTAAGATTTTTGCCCTGCTTTAGAATCATTTGGACCTTGGCAAGCTTGCAGTGGTGTGGATAATACTCCAGTCATAAAATGGCATTCAACATGAATAGTAGGATTATAATTGCAATACGAGGCAATACCTGGAGCTTTCTTCGGGTTGAGTTCAGTAATTAGTTTTTCTACATCACGCATTTTAAACTTCAAGGGTCGAGAGGGTAGAGCAACTACACACGGCAAATCAACAACGCCCACATGTGGTTGGGTTAAATACGGATTTTAACTGCTTACCAAATATAGTACCTTTTTCAGTATCGCTTCTTCCCAAACCTCCTGTAGAAGTGCGCAGAGGTGGTTTAAACTCAACGGGTGTTTTAAGCTTTCTCGCAGGGCGCCACAAAAAGTAATTAGATGCTGGTGTAACATCGAGGTTTTGCAGATAATTTTTAAGAGATGCAGTTTTTTCAGTTCCAAGCAACTCTTGGAGTCGTTTAGTGCACTCTTTAAACTTTAAACCTGATTTTATGTTGGGGTGATATGTGTTGTTGCCTTTTTTTCAGCTCTTCTTCTCTCACATACGAGACGTTCAATATGAGTAGAATAAATTATATTAAACCCAGTCTACGGGTGGTAGGTAGTGGCATGTTCAGCAGCCTGCTTAATATTTTCGTTAAGATTCGCAATGTTAGATTCAATATCATCGGATTTTCTTAGCATTATGTTTTCCGTGCAATGACTACTAAGATATTTTTTGAATCTCAGCCAATTAACACGATATGGGTGAGGTAAATCATTTCTAAGTGAGTTACAGATTGTAACGATAGTCGGAGAGTGATCAGAGGAGAGATCTAGGGAAGCTTCGACATGAACTAAATCCCTAGAAATATTTTTCATGACGCCAAAATCTATAACATCCGGAATTTTTTGTATGTCTGTAGGCCAGAAAGTGTGCTCTCCACTCGAAATGACGTCCAAGCCCATTTTTGAAATTGTGTTGAACAACGCTCTTCCTCTAGGTGTAATAAGGCGTGAACCCCAGAACGTATGTTTTGCATTGTAGTCTCCAGCTGTTACGAAACAAGACCTAAGAAATTTGTAGAAATCTTCGTATTCATCCTCAATGATTGAGAATCTTGGAGGGGAGTAAATTGATGATATAACACAATTTGTACAAAAATTTTCAATACAAATATTAGTTGCTTGTAAATGTTCTGCACAGATGTTATCAAGAATATAGTGCTTCTGTCTTGACTTTATTAAAATTGCTGATCCACCGCATGCTCTTCCTCTCGGGTCCTTAGTATCATATAAGGTGTAGCCATTCATTTTGAAAATGTTTCTCGAAGTCAAATGAGTCTCAAAAACCAACATTATATTAATATTTTTTTTCGTAAGGAAGTGCTTGAGTTTATTTTTGTGTTGGCGAATGCCGTTTGCGTTCCAGAAACATATTTTTACGTGTTCGTGAAGAAGAGTATTCTGCCTTCGCAGCATTTATTGCATCATGTTAGTCATATTTGTAGTAAAGCTTTTTATAGTTTGCACCAGATTATCAATAGTGGCTTCAAGGCGACTGAAATTAAAGCTTGTGTTAGCATTTGTTAAATTACTTGGTGTTAACAATTTCTGCGTGGAAATAGAATTTGTATTAACAGCATCGGCATACGATACACGTGAAGTACTTGGTTGGCTGATTGGAGGAAAATTGGCGGAGTAAACGTTTACTGATTAAGCTGGAGCTAATTTAGGTTTTTGTCCAATAGTCTGTTTAACGAAAGAATATAGAGGATATCCTCTGTAATTAGCAGTGTGACTACCTGCATAATTTCTAAATTTTTTCAATTCACCGCATATAACACAAACTGTAGGTAATTTGCAGTAAGTTTTGGTGTGCCCATATTCTTGGCTATTATGGTACTGTATGGGACCTGAACGCTTGAGTGGCTCTTCAATTGTGATTTTTCGGTATAAGAGAAACTTTACGCTATAAGTTGGATGAATTTAATTTTTTTTTTCAATTGTATGTCATTCGGTTCCAGTTCAACCCGAAATAGGGGTGGGGGTTAATTATATTAGTAACATTTTTTAACTTAAATCCTTTGTCGATAAGAGCACATTTTACTTCTTCGGGTTTAACGTATGCCTTTTAATACTATCTGTAGGCCTTTAGCACTTTTAAGTTCGTATGTGTAAAAATTTGTTTTATTTTTTTCAAATTCACCAACAATTTTTCGGAAATCTTTTTCATCATATACTTGGATTTTAGATTCATCAATAGTACCTTGTTTAATTGGAATGATGTGAAAAGTGTTTTCACCAATGGCCGACAATAGTTTTTTTAGAAGCGCGTTAGAATTTTTTTCTCTCAGATATATAGGTGGTGGCTTTAAATGACTTTTGCGATGATGCAGCGGGTTTGTCGTTATTGTCTTGCAAAATTTTAAAACGGTTTTGACGATTAGTAGATGATGCGCTGTTATGCCTATACATTTTTAGAGCAGATGAAATTTTAGAATAATTTAGGCTTCGCCCACGCTTTACAACTGTTATATATCTGTTCATTCCGACTTGGACCTTGGGTTTTGAGCTACTGTTATCTGCAGTGATAACTTGGTTAAGTGATGAACACGAGCCCGAAGCGGATGATATCGCTGTCATATAGGAAGAAGTACTAGGCAACTTTAATGTTATTGAATCACTAGTTGACATTGGACAAATCAAAGTTGATCGCTGATGAAAAAGTGGCTTCGCCGTTAAAAAATTACTATCATCAGGTTTTTTATTTTTTTTGTTTTCATTAAGAGCTTCAGAACTCACAGTAAAATAGGCATTTCTGCCGTTAGAGCTCACTTCACAACTTTTTGTTTTTGAGGTACTCATGTAGTGTATTTCTCGGTTTTGTTTTTGTTTTGTTGTTTCTTGCTATGTAAAAAATATTATTAAAGCAAATAAAGCTTATTTATCAAAGTCAATAATATGTATGTATGTATTACGAATATTTTTTTTAATGATTTTTGTTTCTGTTGTTTTTTGTTTCAAATGTATATATGAAAAAAATAAACACCGCTATGACGTCTGTTCACTATGAAGGTTCAACAAGAACTGTAGAAAAAATTACAGTTATTTAACAATACATTTTTGGGGCAGACACTGTCCTTCCCCCTCCCTACAATTTATATAAAAATTGTGGACATTTTCTATATGCAAAAAGAATTTTGAAAATTGGTCCACAAACGACAAAGCAATTTGGTAATCCATTTTTTTGGCGAGCACACTTAGCCCCTTCTACCTTTTCTAAAATTAAAAAAAAAAAAATTTGTGGACCTCTTCCATATGCAAAAAGCATTTGGAAAATTATTTTGAATCAATTACTGGGGCGGTCAGTTAGCTGCGACAATCTCCTCCCCTCCAAAAAAAAATAAGCGGACTTTTTTATGTGAAAAAAATACTATGTGGAAGGAGTAACATAATTTAAAAAAGTGGAGGTGGGTGAAAAAAGTGTCCTATAATTCAATCCAGATTCCCAGATAAATGTTGCGAGAATTTCAGGAAGATCGGTCAAGAGGTCTGGTCTCCTATAAGGTACAAACAAACAAACAAACACACATTCCGTTTTATATATATAGATGTAGGTTAGGTTAGGTTATGTAGAGGTGGCAGTCAGAAGCCCGGACTCACTTAGACCATTTTGGTCCATTGTGATACCACGGAGACTCTGCTTATGCAGAGTCCCCACCGTCGAACCAACCAGAGCTAAATATAAAGCTACTAACACGTTGAACTCAAGAGCCCCCATTGTGGCCATTCTCTTTCTTGCAAGTCCAGGACAGTAACGAAGAAAATGTTCTACACTTTCCTCTTCATCGATATCCTGGCAGCTATGGCATCATTGTCATCATTGTGTATCATTGTGTTCAACCTTTAACCTTTGTGCATGCCTACCTATAAGACAGTGTCCGGTTAGCACGGACAGTAGAATCGAGATCTGTTTCCTATTCTTTAAAATTAAAGAATCCGTATTTTTCCTATTTAGATGAGTCCATAACTGCCTTGTGATCACGCAATCATTTCTTGTGACCCACCTTCTAATTGTTTCATCCTCTATCCTGCGCCTGAGTCTGCAAGAGAGTAGGGGTAAACCCACACATTCCAAATCTGGTGGAACTTGTAGGGTTGACCAAATTCTAGCAATCTCATCAGCCCTAGAGTTCCCTTGAAAGCCTCTATGCCCCGGGATCCAGATGATCCTAATATCAAACTGCTCTGCCATCTCATTTAGAGATAATCGGCAGTCGAGAGCTGTTGTTGTTCTTAGAAGCGGGGATTCGAGGGCCATGATAGCTGCACGACTATCGGTGTATATGTTAATCAAAGTCGTTGAAGTGACATTCACTTTCAACCAATCCGCGACTTATCTTATAGTAAGGATCTCTGCCTGAAAGACACTGCAGTGATCCGGCAGTCGCTTTGCAATACGAAGACCTAAAGCAACTGAAAAGACTCCATAACCCACACCTTCTTGTGTTTTGGAGCCGTCCGTATAAAAATCAACACTTTTTCTTCTACCTGGAGTTTCATTCATCAATAATTCTGTGGATGGTATCCAGGTTTTATAAAGACGTTCGTGTAGTAGAGCAGAGGAGGTTTGGTTAATCCTCCATCCCCAAGCTTCATCATCGAGTATTCTAGAGTGGCCGGTTCTATTTCCGTTCCACAGAGAGGTACAACGAATAGGGATTGCTGAGGTCATTGCCATCTCCTTCCCTACAAGGTACAATGGTAGTAGGTTAAATGTGAAAGACCATCCTGTAGGATGTCTCTTAGAGAAGTGAGAAATTTTCCTCTTACAGCTATTGCCACATCATCAGCATAAGCCACGATTTTGCATCCCACGATTCTAGGGATAGCAGCACGGGATTTATAGCTAGATTCCACAACAGTGGCGAAAGAACTCCTCCCTGTTGTGTACCCCTATTTACAAAGCGGGTTTGCCTAGAAGCTCCTAGAGCTGAAGTTATCCTGCAGTGAGTTAGTAAATTCTGAATCAACTTACATAATACTGCATTAATCCCCAAATTCGACAATGCGTGAATTATCGCATCTGGAGAAATGTTATTAAAGGCCCCCTCAATGTCTACGAAGGCCACAAAGGTATATTCACCCACAGAGAGTGATTTCTCGATCGTGCCAACCAGCTCGTGTAGAGCCGCTTCGGTTGACTTTCCCCTTTGGTATGCATGCTGATGCGAGGAAAGTAGTTTACCATTGATGGTTTTGCGGATATAATGATCAACCATCCTTTCTAATGTTTTCAGAAGAAAGGAATGAAAACCACTCCCGCTTCCCTCCACTTATTAGGAATATGACTCAGTCTTAGACAGCTGGTGTAAATTCTCAGTAGCCTAGGGGCTATGAGATTCGATACTTTCCATATCTCGGCCGGTATATAGATGTAACTTGCAAAGAATTCTCGTTTGCAATTCTACGAACGTCAAGTTGGCTTCAAGTTTTAACACGTATTGGTTCTCTTTTATTTCATTTTCTCGAAAAATTTGTTTTCCCTTTCTATGCAATAAGATGAGCGTGTAAAACAATATAAGAATTTCACTAAATAGTTTCTAGAAAATTGTCCTGATATCGTTAGACTTTTTGCCACCCAGACCTGGCTATTTGTCGCACGCAGACTTGCTTTTTTTCCTATAGCATGTCCGGACTTACAAATAGTTCGGCCCTAAACTATTAACGAGCCTCATCTCAATTATTGTGTTCACTCCGTGAGACAATAAGACTAACGCGTCTTTTCTCGTATCATAGTAAGACGGCATTATCTGTTATATGGTTGTGAACGGACAGACATCATGCCTACTACCGTGACTAACCTTTACCGAATATGTAGACGTAAGAAACTAAAATTGTATAAAATACTGTCAGAAATAAAGAAATTATGGCAAACAAAAATTAACTTATATGCATGATTTGATTAGGCTAAAGTTCGTATCGCTCTGTAAACCAAATTATATCTGATAATTATTAATGAACAAATAACACCAAAGTTAATTGTAAATATTATGACACGCTAAGTAAAACGGAACAACTATCTTTTTTCCAAGTTCACTACACCTTCATCATCAGCGTTCTTTTGTGTTTGGTCCACTGCGTGTGGACTTTTTTTCTAAAATTCCTAGGAGGAAACCAAAAAATTTATCATGCCAACTCAAGACATGATGTTTTTAAATATTTCCAAAAATACTATCTGCGCCCGGCAAGATAAGAAAAAGGCAGCAAAAATACTGAATTGAGAATTTCCTTGAACTCAAAAGCTAATTCTATTTGTTTTTACTTTCTGTGTATTAACTGCATCATTTTCCACCTAACAGGGAATTTTCAACCGAAAATATTTATAAATGCGAGTTTTGTAGCATTCCTTTCTGTAGGAGCTCTGTCTCTTTATATGTTGTAAGCAAATGCCGATTCACTCCATCGGCAATTTCCGATAGACTGTCCGTAAAGTATCACATGTACAAACAAAATTGCACTGAAAGCGAACAAACAGGCCATGCGCACTTCACTTTTCAGCCAAAAAATAACTTATCTTCACTATAAACAGTCTTAGCACCATAACTTTCAAATGCGGCGTTTCTCGGAAAAAATTTTCATAAGAATTTTTGTTTATAATAAAAAGTACAACATTTTTCCATAATATAGTTTTACCCTTACTATATCCTATCATGGTCCTCCAATGGGATGAAGTTAAGTTTTTTGGGAAGGTTTTTTTAACTGGTCTTGTTAAAAGTTGGGAAGCGAGAATTGTAATCCGTTTTTATTTCGAAACGAAAATATTGAACCAAAAACTTTTTTGTAATATTTCTTATAGTATTTATTACCTTTTGAATTAATAAAAATATGTGGTGGGTATTTTCGCAATATTTTTTAATAATAGCGAAATAATTAACCCACTTTTTTCTGCAAAAAACGGAGTTAAATAGACTTTTAAAAAAATTTAATTTAAATTGCGAATAACTTTTGACTAAATTGTGCGTAATGATACCAATTTGTTTTTACAACGTTAAACATTTTGTTCTTAAGCCATAATAAGTTTCTGTTTCTAATAAATCGAACAAAATTTGACTTCTTTATTAGCAGAACAGTGGACCAAGGTTGGTAAAAAGAACCAAAATTGTAATCTTTTTCTCGAATATTTGCTTAACTGTAAGCGATTACCCATAAATGTGGGAGACTTTTTTTTAACTCTTGGATAGAAGAATCTACTTGCAGCAATCTTTTTTATCAGATCAAAAACATCAGCATTGCATCTGTTTGAATTCTTCATTAACCCGAAGTTGTTCACCTTGCAGCTCCTCCCCCTTTACAGATATATAGCCCGAATTTCAGCTTTGTATCATCTCTTGAAATGCTGTATGAAATTTCATATTAATTGGAAGGCTCGTAGAGAAATTGCAGCACAATTTCAATTTTTGTTTACGAAATAACCCACTGTAGAACGTCAAAATAAGAATTGCAAAGAAATATCCAAATGAAAAAAGTTGCGCTTTCGGACTTCGCATTCGAATATCTCGAAATGGGCTGTGTATAAATGCAAAATTTTTTACATTAGTGAAATGTGATTCAAGAAGTTTTAATTTGTTGGTGTCGTTGGACCATTTGGTGGACATGTCTATATTAATTTTTAATTGAAAAAGAACGATTGTTTTTCTGTTTTGCATGTATGCATTTATTTAATAAATCAGTTAGTATTATTTCTATTAGTTTTTATTCACTCAATGTCCAAATACGCAATATATTATTTAACAATTAAGGAACTCACTTCATACCAAAATAATCGCTTATCAATTCGATAACTTCTTTATTTAATAAAATTGTATGATGATCACCTTCGAGGCTTAAGACATCTATGGCGTTTCTCGTAAAAGGTTTAAGGCCGTAGAACTCATCAACTTTTGGCTGCACTAATGTTGTTGGTCTAACTAAAAGTATTTTCGACTCAAGAATCTCCACTAGCTTATAAGTATTTAAGTCCAAAACCGTGTCGGTAGTGGCCATTACCGCATTTAAGAAACTCATACACTCATCGACATTTTCGAAATTCAGATTCTGTTTTATGTTCCAGTAAATTGCTTCCATATTTTGATTTTCACCCACAATTTTTGAGAAAATATCCATCTGCTCATCATTAGCAAGAGATTTCAGTGCCAGGAGCAGAACTCGTTTCTTAACTTCCAAAATATCTGTTTCTTTTATTTCCTTACACATGTTTTCAACCCAGGCGGGCGATCCGTCAATATATACCATGGAACCGGAGAATCCCAAGTTTTCTAAATATTTAGCTACAATGTGCGCAACAAGAGTGCCAAAGGAATGTGCAACAATTCTAAATGTTTTACTTCGATGAGAACTCAGCAGCTTGGAAATTTCCTGTAAAAGAATGTATAGAGGTTAATAATGAAGGTCATATTATATTATATGGTTAAAATTAGAAGAGAATTTGGCGGCTAATAAGGACGGGATGAATATATAATTCCTTAGTTTTAACAACATTTTAGAGTAATTATGCGGGAAAAGCATTTAAACCTGATTAGGTAACTAGGCGAATACGTTCAAACGCCATTCAGGGTAATTTTTTTAAAGAAGTTTGTAAACTTTTTTTAATTAGTAGAAAATAATGACATTAGAAATTTGTTTGTTTTTCTTAAACAAATGAGTGAATTCTCGACAACGTTGGCCGGGCTGTAAATATTTTAATAGGTAACAGGATATATCTTTGATCTTTGACTTAGCTGAACTTTGTTGTCTGAATATTAAATAATGGGTAACTTCTTCTTTTCTTTAAAAACAATTTAGCATTATTTTGTTGTTGCATGTAGTACATACTGTCAATTAAGTTGCCACTAAAAAAATCAGACCCAATTAATGTTGCTTTAAATTCTGTTTCTGATAAGCTTAAAGAAAGACTCACAAATAGTTTTCCGGGAAAAAGTTGAAATCAAACGGGTGTATTATACGATTTAACCATTGAATGTATTAAAAAAGAGGTGGGATTTTTCCCAAACCTGAATGATACCAACACAGAGAGAATAGATTGGTTAAAAATCTGTTGGAGTAACAAATATTTAATTATGTATTCCAATATTCCATATTTTAAACAAAAAACCATAATTACAATACAAATAGAATTCTGACAATTTTTTATTAGTAATAACAATTGATTCCGTTTATTTCTAATAACCATTTTAAAGTATTGGTACACACAACTGAATTAAATTCAAGTTAGAAACTAACGTAACTGAATATTGGCTTTTGAAATTAAAAAAAAACTATTCCTGTAAACAATATTTAATTTGAAAAAAAAATTCGGTTATTGTAACTAACTAATCATTTGCCGTCGTATTGAAATTTTATTGAAATAAAAGAAAAGAAAATTAGATACTTTATTGATGTTCTCAACAGAATTTTTTGTTCTTATTCCTTATTTGTGGAAAAATGTGAATGTTTTATAAACAAAAATAAAAATTAGATAGAAATGTCATACAAAAAATATCTTTTGCGGAATAATTACACAAAATTCCGATTTAACAAAAAAGGTAAGGACATTATTATATATATCGCAAAATATTCGAAGTGTTATTACTATTATTCTGAAGTGAAATTATTCGTGCAAATAATATATAGTTTCTTGATAGTAAAATATCTCTGTGTAATAAAGCCGAATACCGGCAACGGATGTTATAATGCACCACGCGGATCAAAAATATGCACATTTCATTCACTTCAGAATATAAACAAAAACTTAGAATAATATGCGATATATATAATACTGTGCTTACATTTTTTATTCTGCAGAAATTGATTTTATATGTATATCGCACTTGTTCCTCAAAAGCGTAACAACTCAAAATTTTCAAATTTTCACTTTTTGCAAAAAAACCAAACAACAGAGGTCATATCTACCCACTGTAAAAATCTCCCTTTGATTTGTATTATTTTCCGTGAAAGAAACCGTTATACTCTCTTTGTGTTTTGAGAATAACTACTACTAACAGAAACAGTTTTTGGCCTGTACTGAAAATTCATGAATTTTGAGTTGCTACGCTTTTGAGGAACAAGTGCGATATTTATGTATGTAGGATGTATGATTCCTTTAGGAATACCAAATATGTAAATATATTGTTTGTATCAATTGATTATTTGTATAGTCATAATTAAAATTTCATTCTAAAAATTCAGATATCGTTACTGAAAAATTGGTGAATACAAAAGCTATATTCGTTCATTACAACAGAATTGTGTATTAGTTTTTGGAACCGACAAAATTCGATTGGCTACAAATTCGGTTATCACAACAAATCTGTTTTCTCTGTGAAGGTTATTTTAAAATTTTAATATTACTCGAAAAAGCGTGATTAAGACACGTGTTTACTAAATTTATTACATAACTAATATGCAATGTCATTTAGATTATCGGAAACTGTTTAACTTAATAAACACGTGTCTGAATCGGAACATTTTTCGTTAGTCTTTATTGGTTTCACTTTTTTGGGGCAAATGTTTGTCAAATGTGACCGTACCTTCATACACATAGTACATTAATTTTGATGTTGAGATGATAGTCGTAACAAATTTCTAAGAAAACTATTGAATTTTTTTAAATAATTCTTAGTTCCTCAAACTCTGAAAAAGTTATCAAGTATCGACGGTTAACATGGAAAACACAAATAATTAAAAAACGTGAACAATTAAATATTAAAACAAGCAAAATGTACTTTAAAATAAATTCATGCTAGCATTGAAATTTTACAAAGATATCAATCTAAGACTTTAAGATTATTAACGAATGTACCTTGGTTTGCCAACAATAATAACATCCGCAGACGTCTTAGAATTAAAAAAGTAAAAAAGAAAATTGCTAACTACAGTAATGAATACCTTAATAGACCTGTCAACCATTCAAATGTATTAGCAATGAACTATGTAGTTAGATGATAGTAATGAAATCCAAAGATTTAATAGGTATCATGTACTTGACCTACCCTTATAAAATAATAAAAAAAATCCTTAACATATTAAATAACATTAACACTAAAAATATATATTTAGGGAGTTCACAATAGCATATTAAAATTTGTCTTAATATTGCAACGTTTCAACTTTAATACTTTAATATGGTCTGGCAAGTTTGTTGTTTTTGTATGTGTGTAAATCAAATTTATTACCAGGTGGCAAATTTAAAAGTATAAAAAGCATGTCATTTTCTATATGGCAATATGGTAATGTTAAACCAAACATTTTAAAACTGTCAGCGCAGCTGTAGTTGGTGAAAAAATATTTGTATTTTTCGCAGAACAAAAGTTATTTTGAAAAATTTATCCAACAATAATTTCTAGTTTAAAAAATTTTTTTACTGTCCCTCTCTCATATTATAAACTAATATGTAAATAATATAAAGATGTATGTGTGTTTGCTTGACTTTGATATACACAGTATGTGTATTTATATCGTTGCCTGCTCACAATAAAAAATTGAGATGGCACAATGTTGCCCCATTAAAATTTTAATATACTCATTGTGAATTCCCTAATTATTTTTAATAATGATGTGTTTTGCTTATTATTTTATTCTTTGTAAAATAGATTGCAAATAAAAATGAATTAAAAAAAAATATATATATATATATATATATATGTAATACTTACATTGACAACGATTTTGATTAAACTAATAAAACTTTCGGCCCCAACTTTTGCTGAAAGTTGCACACAATATGCTGGAACTTTTAGTTTAGATGCAATATTTTCCCATGTTTGCGAGCACACACTTTCGATGCCAGGGAACATTATAACGGGAACTTGGTTAGAATTGGCATTATTAAGTGGAAGCAAGATTTCGGTGCTTATCGATTTATATTCTACATTCAAATATAAAACATCTAAGAAATTTGTGATATAATTCTCGTTGTTTTCAGTTGGGCATTCGACACTCTTTTTTTTATGTAGTTCAGACAGTTCTTTCAAGCGATCAATTGTAAGAGAACGCAATTCAGCCGGTGTTAGCACAATATCGAAGTTTCTCTCGAGTGTTTGCTTGATCTCTACTCCCATTAAAGAGTCCATTCCAAGTTCGGACAAAGTAGAATTAACAGATACGGACTTCAGCTGTGTTAGCGACAAACTACTCATCACAAATTGAAGTGCTGTTTGACTTTCTGCCAATATTTTCTTTTCGGCGACAACCATGCTAGAGACAATTGGATCTGGAGATGTCAGCAGAATATCTAATACATCAAGACATGAACTAATACGTTGCTGCAAGGTGCCACCAATGTCAACGTCGATTTTTCCATCCACCATAACAGATGCAAGACCAACTTCTCCAACTGCACCCCACTGAATAGCCTTTCCCGAATAACCAAGCTTTACACGTTCTTCAATGATACGTTCCATTATGGAGTTGGCCATGCCATAATTTGTCTGGCCAGCATTGCCTCTACCACAAGCAACACTGGAGAATACGACAAAACAATGTAATTCAGGGCAATGTTTTCGGGACAACCTGTCCAAATATTTCGTTGCTACTGATTTTGGCCCCAAGGACTGCTGGAAATTTTCCATTGTTTGATTAGAAAATACAGCATCCTTCAGTAAAACCGCTAGATTTAAAATACCACCAATGCTTCCAAGTTGCATGGACTCGTCCAAAAGTTCTAAGCAACCATTTTCTGTTGTTATATCTGAAGTGTTCACCCGTATCTGGCACTCGTAACTCTTCCATATGCTGAAATTCAAAATAAATAAAAAAAACCAGTAAATAAAAGTGGTAGATTAAAAATAATATGGCTTCGACTTACGAAATTCTGAGCTTTTGGTATTCGTCCGATAAGCCACGACTGGAATTTAAAACAAGTTTTCGTGCACCTCGCAATACCATCCAGTCTACGAGTTCCAAGCCAAAACCACCTAGACCTCCTGGTATAACGTACACAAGTTCTTTACTGAAATATACTTTTGGTACTGCAGCAACAGGATGAGTAGCAGGTGATCCAATATTTGATCGCATTTCAACTAGAACTTTGCCAATATGCTTGGCGGTCATGAGATATCGGAATGCGTGCTCCAATTCGGCTGGTTTAAAAACAGTAGATGGCAACGGTTGCACTATACCCCTTTCAATATCTTCAGCAATATGACTTCTAATTTTCTAAATGAAGCAGAGCATTTTACAAGCTTAAATTACATTCACTATTTTGACTTCTTACATGTATTAAATGTGGATAATATTGTTCTAGTTTATCAGCTAATATAGCATGAAAAAGTTGACCTTGGAAAAACACACCTAATCCAATCGAGCTATCATTGGCCATATCAAATTTTCCGATTTCTAGAAAATGTCCATTCGGTGCTAAGCAGCGGAGTGATGCCTTGAGTTTTTCTTCAGACAGTGAGTTTAGGACAAAGTCGACTCCCATTCCATTTGTTCGGATTCGAATCATTTCCTCAAAGGAGCAATCCCGGGAGTTTCCAATATTTTCCTCTGAAAAAAATTTATTAGCATTTAAACTTTGTATTGGAGCGACACACAAAATATTTATATTCTATATTTTGTAAATGAACATTTTAAAATTATGTAACTACTTATACAACGTGAAAAGGTGCTTCGAAATCATATTATTATATAAAATAATGCACAAATACATATATTATAAGCTCGCTATTCCCTTTCTCAAAACGCGCTAAGTTACATCATTGTCAAGTATTTAAGGTCAAAACGCGCTATTTTCCTACGCGCTAAATTTAATTTAATAAAATTCGATGTATGTACTTACATATCGATGGTCACAAGTAGAAAGGCCCTAATTCGTATTTTCACAAAATTTAATTTTTCAGTTATTCCAATACATTTCACACAAATACACCTCGTCATAAAAATTTAATGCATTAGTTTAAATAATAACGCTTTTACAAGGAGTTTTACAAACCAGTTGTACGAGCACTTGTACTGCTTTTATTATTATGTTTTTACCTTCTACTTAAGTTACAGTTATTTGAGTAAGGGCCTTTCTACTTGTATTAGTAAGTACAACTGATTTTTTTAGTAACTCTTTTTCAGATTTTATAATATCGTTTCTTCGAAACTATATCCTAAATAACTAAACTAAAGTCATTTAATACAGTATCAGAATCGCCTTCCAATGAATCGAAATGTTTAGTTTTTATTTAATTTTATTATTATTGTTCGAACTTCATTTGTTTTTCGTATTTTTGATTTGATCAGGCTAAAGGTCGTGTCGCTTTGTAAGCCAAATTACATGTGATAATTGTTAAGGAAGAAACAACACCAAAGTTGGTTGTAAACATGGTAAAATTATACAAGGTACTTGCACGACTACAACAAAATTACAACACCAAAAAACACACGCATTTTGTTGGTAGAAACAAACGAATAATTGTCAGAAACAGATGTCTTTTGTTTTTAAAAATGACAATCACAGGGTAACTAGAGTACAATTGCAGACACGCCTTCATGCATGATTATAGTCATTCAGTGTTGCCAATATGTGCGTAATACACTGTGTGTAATTTCTACTCTCATGTGTACGCCATGTAATGAGATTCATGCATAATCTGAGAATATTATTACATTGGGTTCTATTTTTATTTATTTTTGTTTTAATTTTAACCTACACTAGTGTTGAGCGAAACTGTGATTTTTTAATAATGTTGTTGTTGTTGTGAACGTGATTTCTAAATCGCTGTTCTTTTAAACTGTGATTGTGATCACAGTTTAGCAGTATTTTGTTTGTAGCAGTTCTGTTTTTTGACAAAATCTAATAAGAACAGTTGTGAAATTAAACAGTGACTGTGATCACGGTTTAACACATTTCAGCTCATCTGCTTTAAAAGTATGTATTAGTATTGGTATTTTGATAAATACTAATAAGAAGAGCGACAAGAATAAACAATTAGCATCAACCCCAACCAAATATTGATAATTGTCGTATGAGAGTCAGAGAGACAGTAAAATTGCAAATACAAAAATGTGAGAGCTAAACATAGCTGCCAGAAAAGACGATTTGACACGATTAGATGCAAATATAATAATAAATAAATGCATGTGGTAGATGTATTTACTGTAAAGTAAGCATGCAAGAGCATTCACAGTTTCTATGAAACAACTACATTTGCAAAACCTGTTACTTAATAAATTCAGTTACAGTTGTGATTACTGATTTTTCAATTGCTGTGAAAAAGTAACAGGTTTCGAAAAATAGCTCATCACTAGCCTACACAAAAGATGTGTAGTGTAATTTTCTTCAATGTGTAATTGGAGACACAGCTATGTGCAAATTCATTGGCAGCACTGTAATCATTTTATTCACACACATACACTAACATTTTTGCAGCTTGTAAACAAAGTTTGACACCCAAAGCATATTTATATAAAGCATAGTACCGAAATATTCATGTGTGCTCTAAACAAAACAAACATTTATGAGTTTCTTCATAAATGCACACTCTCAAATTTTTTCGTTGTGTATTTTTTCATAAATGTAGCAACAAAAAAAAAACTGCCAATCAACGCACACGAGTGCTTAAATATTTTTATGTTTTTCTACCCACGTTCATGCAGTAATTGGAAACAAAACAAAATTGAACACTCGTGTGTGTGTACATTTTTTTTTTTGTTATTTTACGCACATGATGTGCACATTTTTGGGTTGCGCATATATGACTTTTATTCATTTATGCATTATTCATATATGTATGAGCAAAATTTTTTGAACAAAATCTTGTTGTATACAAGCAAATGGTTTTTTTATGTATTGTGCCTCAGCGTTGCCGATTTGGAAATTTTAAACGTAAATTAAGTCTTTATATATATTTAAAGCGAATAAATTATGCATTTTTAAATTAATAAAGAAATATCTACATATGCATGTATGTATATATGTGTGTTTATTTACGTTTACTTTTGAAACCACGAAATGGATAACCCGTTATAATCTAAGATTGCTTTTTATAGCTGTAAAAAAATAAGAGAATTCTATCTCAAGTGGATTCGCAGAAATCTAAAATATAAACTGACATCATAGTTTCAGAGTATAATTTTTGTAGCGCGTGCATACGCAACTTTTCGCTATATTTCAACGAAAATAAAAACTCGTTTCATAAACACTTTAAACATTTTTAAAACGGGTACAAAATTAAATAGTTAGAACCTAAATGTACTTACGTAAGAAAAACCTTCCTTAAAAAAAATCAGCTATAATTATACGCACGACGTAACAGTGCGTATAATTATAATATATATATATATATATATATATATATATATATATATATATATATATATATATCCAAACAAATATTTAAACACTTAATTTCTGTTGAGAATTTCAAATCGGAAACGCTGCTACTCAATAAAAGCTTCACATTTATTACAGGTAAATTTCTATTGTTATACATATGTATATAAATAAATATACACTAAATTTGAGCTAAGAATTTGCAAATCGGCAGCGCTGATACTTTGTAAAAATTTACAATTTATTTGCAGTAAATTTATATAAAGAATTAATATCGGCTAAATATTATCCAGAACGGCAACTCTCCCAGTCATATTAACAATAGAAACACAATACATACAAACACACATAAAAACCATTTGCTGGCATAACACACAAAATCCAAGATTTTTTAGCACAAATTTTTACTCATTTATGAACAACATAAATGTACAAAACTCATAAATGTGCGTTTGAAATTGCACATTGCATGTGCGCTCTTATATGTAAAATTAGTTTTGCGTACATTTTCATGTGTGTGTAACATAAAATAAAACAAATTAGTGCACACATGAATATGTAAAAAGCAAAATATTTTTTAGCGCTCTCACTCTGTTCAAGGAGAAATAGAAAATTTTTGAAACGCACTCGCACATTTCATGTATGAACGTGAGTGAGTATTTCGGTACTATGATATAAAGTATATGCAGGTCTACAACAACTAAGAAAGTACAAAAACAACAGGCGATTTGTTTGTGTAAGAATAATGGATGAATGTCAAAAACAGATGGATACAACCAAACCTGGGCAACTTGCATTACTTTTGCATAAGCACTGATTGAAAAACAAAAATTTTAGTGCAAATTTAAATTTGATGCTTGTAGTGCACTATTTTTTGCACTTAAATAAAATCTCTTAAAAGTAATGGATTAATATTGCATTAGTAGCTAATCGCATGACAAAAAATACTCTAATTTTGTGTTGCCACTAAGCACATCATGAAGTGATGCAATATTATTGCACTATCACATATTGTGCACAGTAAAATTGAATAAAACGTGAAAATATTTTTAGGAGATAGCACAAATAAAAAATATAAAATACACTAAAGTTCATTGAGGGCACTTTTATAAGTACGTACATACACAATAACGAAAAAAAAACTGTCAATATAAATACAAAACCAATTTAAAAAAAAATTTAAAAGTTTCATACTTCAAGTACGTTGCATCTCGAGCTTATTTGAAAACCCGTGCAATTGACAAAAGATCAGAACTTAGGTTTTCGTTTATTGTAAAGTTATATCTTAAAAAATGTTGATTTTATAAACGAAAAATTCTACCGCTTGAAACAATAAAAAAAAAAGTTTTGCCTTTCTCTCGAAAAATTATAAAAAACGTAGTGATATGATTTTTCGTCTTGGGAGACAATATGTACATAAGAAAAAATTAGCATATTTATGTATGTACGTATGTTTTTATGTATGTACACATTTACGTTATATTTTGAACTATATTTTTCACTCATAATGCAATAATACTATTCATAATGTGTTTAGTGGTGCAAAAAATAGTGCACTTAAAATAACAATGCAATGTTAATGAATTACTTTGAAGGGATTTTAGTAATATGCAAGAAAAATTGCACTAATATTATTAAAGTTAGTGATAATGTAATAAATTTGCATTTGCATTGATTTGGTTTGGGAAAATGGTCAATGCATACAACAAAAAGAAAATGTATGGATAGACAAAACCAAAGTAAATGTATTAATTGATAAACCTTTAATATGTGAAATAAGTAGAATAAAGAATACATATGTATGTACTTTAATAATTAAATATAATTATTTTTAAATGTTTTGTAACACATTTTTTAAGTAAAAATTTATTTAAACTTTTTCACATACGTTTTCAGTATACACAATTGTGTATAACAAAGTAAAACAAAACAAAATGGCGTACACAAATTGTAAACAACTTTTGACATTCAGGCATTCACACTACACGAGAAAAAAATTAATCACCTGAGTACTTGCATATACTTTATATAAATTTATTTTGTTGACACCTTTCTGCATTGTATACATTAACAGGATGGGCTTGTGCATGGACCTTGTATAATTTTACCATGGTTGTAAATATTCTGACAAACACGTAATAGAACGGAGCAATCGGCTGTTTTCGAAGGCCACTACACTTTCATCATCAGCGTTCTTTGTGTTTCGTCAACTGTGTGTGGTGTCAGTTGATGTAGATTTCTGCTTTATATATACGCAACTTTTAGTGCAAATGGAATATTTGAATTGTTTTGATTCATCGTATTACAATTTGCTGAAAGCTTTTTTTGTAATAAAGCTCATTTTTACCATCTCTAAATTTACAACAGTCTTGCCATTGTCGCTTGTTTTTTACTAATTACGCACATGTTAGTTAATTTGCTTATTTTTGTTCTACTTAAGACAAACTTTTTTGGTTTTGATACTATAAGTATATTTTTATTTTAGTTTTTTGCCACCGGCCCATGCCTATTAATTTTAGTTAATTTTATTATTATTGTTCGAACTTCATTTGTTTCTATATATTTACGATTTGATCAGACTAAAGTTCGTATTGCTTTGTAAGCCAAATTACATGTTATAATTGGGGGCTATTCTGGAAAACGCGTCGAAGAAGTGAAACTTTACATTAAAACAAAAACAAATTTTCAAAAATTGTTTTTGTTTGCCATACATTTCTAAAATGAAATAAACGTGAGAATTTCAACTCGTTTCTCTCTCTTTTAAAAACGGTTAATTTTGTATGAGAAACAAATACAATTTTTTTACATTTACACAGTTTTGTTTTTATTTTGCATGTAACTTTCACTTCTTCGACGCGTTTTCCAGAATAGCCCCCATTATTAATGAACAAATAACACCAAAGTTTTTATTTTAATTTTATTTGTCCAACTTTGTAACAACATACATACTCGTAAATATGTATATATACTGTCAAATAGTTTCGCGATTCAAATGCTTTTGGTACTTCAGGTAGAATATATGCTTAATAAGTTATATAAATTTTTTGGTCACGAGTACGATTACATATTTTTAGTTGTTAGAAGTGCATTTACACTTGCTCAAAATCTAGCAGATTTTCATTAAAGTCTTTACCATTTACACCCACTTCTTTTGACATTTATCAAGATTTTTTTTTTTATCCAAAACACATTAACAGAAAAATTTTCAAAACTAAAACCAAACAACTGCAACCATAGCTAACTAATTCATCTTTTTTATAAATATGTTGTACAGGGTAGTAAAAAATAAATAAAAATATTAGATTTTAATTATATTTCCGACATATCTGCTGACAAAATAGATTTCGTTTTGTATGGAAAATCTAGTAAAATGCATCAAGATTTATCTCGAAATCTCGTAAGTACTAGCGGCCATGTCACAGAGTTCAATTCCGTTCGAAAACGGAATTGAATACACCTCAAAATTTATAGCCCTAGCCGGATCAAACCCCAAAATACCAGCGCCCCCAAACAGTTTCGACTCACCTGACAAATTTCCGTATTTTAGTTTTCTTTTTTAGATACCATCTCCTACAAAAATGGGATGGATTGAATTCCGATTCCTAACGGAATTGAGCTCTGTGACATGGCCGTAGATTTCGAAACAATGTAAATGCCCTATAAATATCAAAATATTTGCTATTTACAGTATTAAAATGCGTTTTTAATTGACTTTGTTCAAAACGCGCTAATTTAGCGCTTTTTTTATTACACGTGCGGAAAAAAGCGCATTTGGCGCTATATATAGCGCGAAGCGCGTTAAATTGGCATCGCTGTCAGGAGTATGAGCAGAAGCAAAAGAAAATACACGAATGGGAAGTTTTTATTATTTCCAATTTCTGAACAACTTCAACCACGTCATCATATTTTAATTCATTTATAAAAAAGCTTCAGTTGAATAATCAAACCACTTATTCAAATAATAAAGAATTTTTTTATGCACAGAAACGCCCTCTTTAGTAAAATATTCTCTTTTGTTACCATCTATTTGCGACAAAATTTGATTTGGTGTAAATCCAAAAAAATGTTTTTCCAGTCTATTTGAAACTTCTAATTTTACTTATTTATTATGGATAAAATATAGGTATGCCTCGGATAATTGATTCTCGCCTTGAGTTACTTCCGAATCCTTGTCACAGGCAACAAATTTCCAAATTAGTTTGGAAACATTCTCTTTTCTTTTACTCAAAAAATGCGATTTTAAAACAGGCCAAAATTGAAGAATACAATCAACCAGTTTCCATAAAAATTAAAAAATCTTTCAGTTCTGCCAGATTTTGAGCACTTGAAGAAAATTTATTAAAAATTTGATCGATAAGGTTTCTAGTGCTTGATTAGCACTATTATGCTAAATATAAGCGTGACAATGTCCAGCAATAAAATTCGGTAGATTCAGTATTCGTTTCAGATGTTGAAACACTGATTTAAACTTTCCATAGTTAACGGATGCATTGTCTTTTCCATATGCAACTAATTTATTATTACGCAACATTCCAGATTTTTTAAGCACTCAATCAACTTCGATTTTTCGTTGTTATCTGCATAAAAACTAATAAGAAATTTTTGTTGGTTCTTTCTTAATGGAAAATATCGAAGTTCAACAGGAAACAGTTTCTTATTTCCCCTGTTAGAAGCGACTGTGGCTATAGAAATAGGGCCATCACCAACATCAAACATTTTCAATAGAATATGGAGCTAAAACATTCTCAACAATTGGCTCAGCCTTCGTTCGGCCGCAGTGAATACGTTGGCTTTTTTCGGAATCACTAAAAAGCTATGATTAGAGCTGTGTAGCTCATGAACGAACGGGTTAAATTGAACGAATCACTTAATTGAACGAACTGATCCGGTGATTTTAATTAATGCTTTTGGATCAGTAGTGTACCGCTTGATGCCTTGCTCGTATGTTATGTCATTTTGTTTGAGTTGAGTTTTTGTGTATTGAGAAGAGTTGTTTTAAAAGGTATGTATATACTAAATTCTTTTTAGCATCGCTGGGGCACTGCCATCATTCTTTTTATAATTTGATTTAACAGTCTTTTCACATGAAGTATTTTTACTAGTGTTTTTTATAAAGTGTTTTTACAAAGTATTCTTTAATTAAAAAGTGTTATAATATAAAAAAAAGTTAAAACGACATATAGAAAGAGCAGCGAAGTTTGGTTGCATTTCACAGAAGATGGACCAAATCGTGCCAAATGCAGTTATTGCAAAACTTCTTTAAGCGTAACAGGGGGATCTACTGGAAATCTCAATTGTCACCTGAAGTTCAAACATCCCTCAACTCCTCGGTCACTACAGCGCCATATTGCCACAGCTTCGCGCACAGAGGGACTGTCACTAGATCAACAGCTTTCACCCAACATACAGACCTCTACAAACTTGCCACAAACTTGCATGCAGCCCTCAACAAGTTCGCAACTTACCAGCTCACAACCGTCTACCAACTCACAGCCGCCTACCAGCATCCAACCATCTGCCAGCTCGCAAACCATATTTCAGCGGCAAAGAATTACTCAATTCATACCAAAACCTCCACCGATTCGAAAGGTGCAACTGGTAGACAGACTAGTGCTGAGGGTAATCACTCTGTACGTTTTGCAGACGAGCCTGCCATCAGATAGCTAATAACTGAAGCCTCGCATTGCCCAGGGTATCAATTGCCAACTAGAAAGACTCTGTCAAAAAACTTGCTGCCAAGTGTTCACATGGAAATACTTGAAAATGTAAAATTAAAAATCCGGTCATCAGTAGCAGTATGCCTTACTACAGATGGATGAACTTCCAGAAATAATGCCAGCTATGTAGCCATAACTGCTCACTACATTGATCAAAACACGCAACTGCAGTCGTACTTGATTGCGTGCGATGAATTTTCTGAGAGACATACTACTGAAAATTAAATTTATGTGCATTTTAAAAAAATGCTATGGCAGAGTTTGATATATCCAATAAAGTCTCTGCTGTAGTGGGTGATAACGTAGCAAATATTCTGTCGGCAGTCCGTCTGGGACAGTGGCGTAGCATGGGCTGTTTTGCTCATTCCCTAAACCTAGGTGAAGTTGGAGAAACGCTAACAAAAGTAAGATAAATTGTAGAATATTTCCACAGAAGTTCACAAGGCCTTCGTAAGCTTTTCGAAACTCAGAGACAAATGGGAATGAATAAGCTCGAACTCAAACTCAAACAAGAAGTGGAAACAAGATGGAATTCTTCATATTTAATGCTTGAGAGAATTGTTGCCACCAAGGATCCAGTAATATCAACTTTATCTCTGAAACGACCAGAATTGCTACTCTCCTTAGAGGACTGGGACTATATTAATGAAATAAATCCCATTTTGAAACCTTTCTATGAAGTAACAGTAGAAATGTGTGCAGAAAAGAATGTTACATTATCAAAAATTATAGTAATTTGCAACATTCTGGATTCTTTCATGTCAAAATGCGTTTCCACAGACAGCAAAATATACGCATTAATATCTAAAATTAAATGTGACATGAGATCTCATTTCGGAGAATACGAAAGAAATGTTTCGTATTCGGAAAGCACAATTTTGGATATCCGGTTCAAGCGAAGAGGGTTTAAAAGTGAAATCTGTTATCAGGCTGCCGTTAAAAGTTTAAGAGCAAAACGGTGTACGGTAAGGTTGCCAAATACTAGTACTGATGACACTAGCCTCCAAGAAAACGCTACCGTAAGTACCGCGGAGGGATTTAGCTTTTGCGCAGAATATGACCAGGAGTTTTATAAAACTACTCGTCCAGACAACAACTCAGCCGCAGCCATACGATAGTTCGACAAATACCTTAATGAGGAATATTTGGAAAGAGTTCAAGATCCATTAATATGGTGGAACGAAAGGAAAAAGTTATAGCCACGAGTTTATACTTTCGTTCGTAAGCGCCTCTGCATAGTGGCAACTTCTGTACCATGCGAACGAATTCTTTCTTCAATGGGAAATATACTTAACAATCGCCGGAATGACTGAAATCGAATAAAGTGTCAATCCTTATTTTTCTTCAGCGAAATATGTAAACCCTTGGAATATTAAAAGGTAACAAACGTAGAATTATGTAATATAGATTCATTTAATTAAAATTGTCTTATTTTTTCACTTTTCTGATTATTTAAATCAAAATTTTTTTTTCACAACATACAATCTATATATATATGTATATAGCCAAAATAATTGTTATTTCTTTTTTATGAAAAAAACCATATAATCGTTTTCCAATTTTTATTGAAGCTTGTTTATTACAAATATTACATATTAGGGGCCATCCATATATTACGTAACGCCCTTGGGGGGGTGGGGGGGGGATTCGAGTTTTTTATGATTTGTAAAGGGTGGTAGGGGGTCTGTAAAATTGTTACGTAACATAAATTTTACTAATTTCGTACAAAAACACTTCGATTTTTCATTTATTTATGTATTTAATTTATCAAAGAAATACATAATAAATCAAGAATCATGAGTGTTAAATGGATATAAATATATGCATATACATATGTACATATGTACATAAATACATAATTGTTATTATTTATATTTTGCAAGCTTATTTGATTTTTGTCTACGCACTGTGTTAGTCTAACAGAAAATAAAAATAGAGGAACAAAAGGATTCGAATTCCCGAATATTCGTCCATTCTCAATTACTTGCATTTTCCCATAAATAAAATAAATAAATGCATAAATCCTAAACGAAACTTAAGAAAATGCTATAAAAATATTTGTATATTAGTTTGTAATAACTATATAAAGAAATTTACTTCAATTCAAACAAAAAGTTATTTAAAAATACATACATATGTATGTGTATGAATTAAATTTAATTTTTTTTTTAATAAAAACTTAAAACAATTTAAATTTGTTTAAAGTTCTTGTTACGTTATTTTGGGGGGGGGGGTCTAAGAATTGTTACGATCTGTTACTGGGGGGGAGGGGGGGGGGGTCAAAAATCGGAAAAATGGCGTTACGTAATATGTGGATGGCCCCTTATCAGTGAAACTTTTTGACAAAACTAAAAAACAATCCTAATATCGAATAAAGTCGTTTTTTTTTAAATTCGCTTTAAAGTATTTTTGTTACTATTGTTGTTATTATAATTATAAATTAATTTTAAATTTTTTGTATAAACATATTTATTAGCACCCCAAATATTGGGTAATAAATTTTTCAAATTTCTTCCAAATTTTGGTCAAACCATAAAAATTATGGGTGTATGGAGAGGTTAGTCCTTAATTGTATACATATAGGGTGTTTTTTATTGAGGTATAGAACTTTAAGTTGGCATCACTTTTTTAACTGGCGGCCATTTTGTCAGCTGTCAAGTGATTAATATTTAGTTTGGTTTGCCATTTCATCATGAACAGGTTGACAAAAGAACAACGCTTGCAAATCGTGCAAATTTATTTCGAAAATAATGGTTCAGTTCGCGAAGTTTACCGCAAGCTCCGTCCATTTTATGGTCGACATAATCGTCCATCAGAGCAATTAATTCGGTTAACCGGTCAATTGGCCACCAAGATCGTGTGATTTGACACCATTGGATTATTTTCTTTGGGGATATGTGAAGTCGCTCGTCTACGCCAACAAACCAGAAACGTTAGGGGACTTGGAAGCCAACATTCGTGGCGTTATTGCCAACATACGGCCCCATATGCTCGAAAAAGTGGTTGAAAATTGGACCTGTAGAATTAGCTTTATTCGAGCCAGCCGCGGCGGCCACATGCCCGAAATCATATTTAAACGTTAATGGCATAAAATTATCCTTCCAATAAAGCCAAATTGATGGACATTAAAACGATTTTCTTGTGTTTTATTTCAATTCGAAGTTCTATACCTCTAAAAAAACACCCTATATATGTTTATACTCATATAAATGATTTCATTAACTCAATCTAAAATGAATTTGTAGTGCTTAAGATATTTTTTTTTTGCTTCCGAGAAGTAACCTTTATTAATTATCTAAAGAAAAAAAACTAATAAAACCAAACAAAAGTACCTTTTTTGATATTAATATTAAACTAAATATTAAGCCAAAATAAAATTAACAATATTCTAGTCGAAAGAACAAGAAATTGTTTATAAAATGAATGTAAATATAATTTTTTAACTAAATAATTCAACTTTTTTTAATAAATTCTTCAATTCCTTTATTGACATTATTTAAATACTCGTATATACAACCGATTTTATTTTTTAATAATGAATTCTTACAAAATAGCATTGTTTCATACTGTCGTTCAAAAGTAAATTTTTTGCTAATTGAATGAAAATGAGCGGTCACTGAAAAGAACGATTTGGCACAGCTCTATTATGCATCACACCATGATCCGTTAATGATATTTCACATATTATAGCTTCATCCTCATCAATTGTGTTGTTTTTGTAAAAAAAAAACTTTGTCAACCTAGTACTAACGTTCATTGCATTTATCAGTTGTATATGTTTTTTTGAGATTGCTTGCTTCTTTATCATTGAAACTCCTTAAAATTTTACTGAAGAAATTAGCTTACAAATACTACAGTAAGTACTCATTTCATCGTACGACGTATTTCTTAGCCAACTTTGGAAATCCGATAACTTTAACCAATCTGGTTAAAACTAATACCTTTTAGTTCTATTTTCTTCCTTTTCCTGTTCATTTTCCCTTGCAAGTTGTATAAATTTAATATTTTTGCAAATATATTGGAAATATAACTTACTAAAATAATAAATATGTATGTAAATACCTCAGCAATTAATCACGTTCTGTTAAAGCTGTAATTAATTTGAAAGTTGACTAATGTGCTGATTTACACCGGCATAATTATGCGGCATAACATGTCAGTTTGTTGGAGAATTCGGTGAAGAGAATGGTTTTATGGTTGGCATAATTTTTCAACCAGCTACAACCCCGAATTAACAGCACAAAACATATACACACAACTTAAGAAACAGCAAATGTTATTAAATGCCATGCAGTCGGCGTAGCTAGCGAATGTCTAGCCAAAGACTGTAGATTTATAAAGAGTTTGCACTGCGAAAATTTTATATAAACAGAAATTTTAAGCTTCTATGGACGAGGGGAGAAGTTTAAACGGTAAATAGAAAATACTGGACCATAACCATAGTCAACAAAAAAGTTTATTTCTTCAGTTTTAGAATGCACTTTTTTAAAAAATGAACTTTCGACCTAGAATAGACGAGAAAAACTGCACTTTAAAGGAAAAAGTCGGTTCTAAAGTTATAACATGCTGAAGCTGTTTTTAAATAGTTTAGCATCGACTTTGGCTTTTTACTTCAAGACAAAACACATTAAAATAAAATAGAAAATTTAAGAAGAGTTGTGAATTAGTGTAATAAAAGTTATTAAATGAATAAAAAATAAAACAAAAACAATTTGTGTTGTAATATAAGTGCACATTTACATAAGTCTCTATGTACACATACATGCATATGTATGTATTTTCGTAACACCCCCTGCAGAAAATGCGAATATGTAGTGAAAATGTAGTGATTTACTAGTGACATTGTCAGTAGCGCTACTGACCAGGTGTACCCCAGCCAATGTAATCGCCTATTGACATTTAACATTAGCTTGTCATTGAAAATCCACCACTAGACTGTAGCGCTACTGACTAAGTAGTTTTTTTGTGACCACATGGAGACATTGGCACCAAAGATACAGTAGTACATTTTAGTGACCCTAATTTACAATTTCATAATGTTAGGGCAACAAACTTAAACACATATGTACATACATGTGTATTTTAACAGTATTGCACAACATAATAAAAAAGAAACCCAAACTATTGACGCCTTCATTGACAATGTCTCTAACGTATCTCTACTCGCGCATAAAAGGAAAATTTTCGACATTTCAAGTAGTGCAATTGTCGCTATAGAAAAGAGTCTGGACATAGAGACATATGGCTCTAGGCTGACTAGAGGGACAGCGTCAGATAAGAGAGATGCCACTTTCTTATTTTTTTGTTTTCGATCATATGAAAAATTTCCAATATTTGTTTTGGCACCCAGTTAAAGTCGATTCAACTTAACACACATTTTGTTTTTGACTATAGTAGAAAAATATTAGAAACAGGTTTTTAATTTTAAGTTGTTTCTAAAGCGAACCGACTTTATTCTGTGAGTATGGTTATGGCCCACTGTCATTGCATTGAGCAAAACCAATTACAGAAAAGAGAGTAGTATTTTTATACACAGAAACATACATTTATTCATGTATATGCCCTCCAGTTTTAAAAGTAGAAATTGACTCCAAATCAGTGAACAAAATTTAAGAATAATAGCGCAAAAATTAGCGATCACAATTTTAGGGAAAAGGGAACACATTTCGCGTGAACTTTTATCCCCGATAAGGGTGATTAATAAATTTTTCAATTAATTGTTCTTTTCCTTTTTTATGCAACGGTTTAATTTACTTCTGCTGCTCATTGTAACTTTCTAAAAGAAAAGCACTTTTTTCACTAAAAATTATACGTTCACTGACCACGAACTTCCAATTGTAACTGACGCCATCACAAAATCAAAATAATTGTGTACTTAAAATTATTTTTTTCTTGTTGATTTGCTTTGCAATAACAGCACAGTTTTTTTTCAGTCGCAAAAAAAATTCTTTGAGTTTAAAAGCATTAACATATCCATGAGTGGGAGAGTCAAAAGGCGAACTCTTGCATTACTTGTGGCTAGTGTAGTAGCTAGTCGTTTTTTCGTTAGGGAAATACCTAACGATTCAATTTCAACTTTTAAAACTGGAGCTATGAATACGAAAAACACTCACACACAAAGCTGTGTATGCGTATACATTTTATGCCAGATGAATTATTATTAGAAATTGTTCTCGTTTAAAGGTAGAGATCATAACACGTGTTAGTTCGTCGACGAGGATCGTGCGTTTGAAAACTTTAATGCACGAAAAATGGCAAGTTACACAACAGGCATTATAAAAGTCTTTTTTTTATGAGCTTTTTACTTATTTTTACATTGAAAAATGGATTTGGAACATTTTTAATTCCTTATTTAAGATTTTCCTCCATTATTCTATTTTTTTTAATATTTTATTTTTTGTTATCGGTTGTTTAGTTGTCAAAACAACTCAACGCGTTAAAAAGTTGGAAGTTAACCAACTTTCTGTGGCAAAAACACTATTTCAACTTTTTTTGACATACATAAGTCTACAGCTTGCACGCGTACTAAGAAATGGTAAATCACAAATTTATTCAATTGGCTAGTGCCACTGTATGTTTATCAATAATAAGAAACAAATTAAAAAATCTAAAACATGTCAAAGAAAGTGGTGGAAAAGACAAGGGCTTAATATGCGCGCCACCAAAGGATTCTATTGTACTCTGCAGTTTACGGAAGAAGGATTTAAGTTGGTTTAAAAATTTTTTGTACATGACAGGGTTCCCAAAATTCCCCAAAGGGTAATTTGTACTAATTTTACCATTTCTGGAGGGCGATGTGTCACAACAAATTCCATTATTGAAAATGTATATTAATTCGTAACAGATACTTTAGCAATTCATACTGAAGTTTGTTTCTAATTTTAGTTTTTATTGACTTCGTTGCTCGTTGGTATACAAAGCAAGTTTAATATATACAATACTCCACGAGTTCTTTGAACGTAACGGCCGTTATCCAGCGGTATCTTGATATGAATAAACTTCTGCCCAAAACATGTTTAAGTTGTTTCTTATTTATTCAAATAAATTTTTCCACCTTGTTTGCCGCTGGTTGTAGTATTTTTAAAATTGAGCTAAATTTAGGTTGTCCTAATCATGTTAGGAGCAATGTGTTTATATGTTTTGAACATTTAGAGACATGATGAAAAACGTTTTAAAATTGGCTGCTTTTTAGTTATAAAAAACAAGTCGTATTTACTTTTAATATTTACGTCGATTCTACCGACTTTAGTTATCCCTCAGAATCGTAACCCAAATCCACTGAATCTGAGGGTAAATACGTAGTTAAGCTCCATTGAACATTAGGTACAGATACTCGCCTTAGATTCAACTCTGCGCTTGTGTCTCAAAATTGTAAGCATCAATCAAGGTAAATAAGTGATTGTCAAAATATATGAATACGTGCAAACAATTAAATCAGCTGATGAAGAATCTCGCCAATGGGAGTACCTGTTTGTCTTGTAACAAACCTTATTTAAATCTCAACAACAACAAATGTTAAAGACGAGTTCATTGTTACCATTTATCATTTTAAATTATTTATGAACTTAAAAAGAGCAATTGGAATATGTATTGAAGTTAAAATATTCCATCAAATAAATAAAAAATATTAAATAAAATACAAATCCCAAAAAATCTCAGAAAGTCCCCAAAGCATAAAAGTTATCCCCAATTAAATCCTCAATCCCCAAACCAAAATTCTTATCCCCATTTCGAAAAAACCCTGATTTGGGGATAAATCCTCTAATCTGACAACACTGGTGCAATGAAGCCAATTCAACCGAAATTTCTGTCCATGCAGTTTCCTTTGTATTTCTATAATTGCCACATAGATGATTCCATACAGCTTCACGAACCTCCGCTTTCTTTTTCGTTTTCCATATTTATATTATAGCTTCAAAATCTTAATAATTAGCTTCAAAATCTTAATAATTAAACTTAAATTATTTGCCAAAAATTTAAAAAATTACAAAAATGATAAAAACGCCTAAACTAAAAAATCGCCAAAAGCGAAAAAAATCGTCTAAACGAAAAAAAAGCGCCAAAATAAAAAAACTCTACAACTAAAATAAATCACAAAAAACCGAAGAACCCGCCAAAATGAAATAAAATACAAAACTTAAAAAATCGCAAGAAACCGAAAAATAAGCGACAAACTAAAAAAATCTGTAAAACTGAAATAAATCTCTAACACCAGAAAAAATCGCCAAAATGAAAACAAACGGCAAAACTAAAAAACAAATGCCAAAAATCCGACAAGAATTCAAAAAACAAAAAAAAAACGCAAAAAATTAGAAAAACCGCTAAAACTAGAAAAATCGCTATAAACCGAAAAAATGTTCACCGGATATGGAACCCTTCGTGTGCGAGTCAGAATCGCACTTTACAGAATTTTTTGAAAACGTAATTCTTGAAAATATAATTTTTTGAAACGAAATTTTGTACTTGATGGAAAGAGTACTCTTTCAAAAAACGTACTTAAAAAAAGGCATTTTCTTAAAAAGGTGCTTTCAGGAAAAGATGCTTTTTTAAAAACTATTTTTTACTTTTTAAGAAAAGTACTTTAACACAAAAAACTTTTTGAAATAAGTACTTTTCAGATTATCAGGTTTTTGAAAAATTTGCTCTTTGGAAAACGAACTTTTTGAAAAAGGCAAGAAGTACTTTTTGGGGAAATTACTTTTCGGAAAAGGTGTATTTTGGAAAATTACTCTAGCCCAAGCCGTTGAAAGTAGAGCCTGTGTGCATCCACTAAGAATGTGTTTCTCAGTTAATCGAAATATCAAAAGTATCGTGTACTTATGTGAGTTAAAATCAAAGCGATCTTAGTTAGTACATTTAAAATACCCGCTAACAAGTGACGAGCAATATGGTAGTATTAATATAAGTACATAGAATAGATATAATATATTTACAACTATACATACAATTACTACATGTATAGAGAAATACAATAAGAATATATAAATATCCGCATAAAACATCTGTATCAAAATGGCTGGACAGGTTCATTATATTGTTAAGTTGTTTGCTGGGATATAATAAGTTAAAATTAATTGAATTGATTTCCAGGCAGCTTCTGAATGTTGTTTTATGTAGTGTATGACATACCTAAAGCTTAGTTTAGACGATATGTTGAATCTGCATATATATGCTGAAGCCCATATGATTAAAACAAGCAGCAAATTCATATGGCAACATATTTCATATGTTAGACGTTTACACTATATGTTGTTAGTAGCAAATTTTTTGATGTCAACATATGTCAGCAAATAAATGTCAACATATGATTTAGCATACGATTTTTGTGTCTATACGATATGTTGAATTTTATGTGGTGTTATATATTCTGAGTCGTATAAACATTTGCTTGTGAAATTAATGAGTTTGACAATACTTTTTAATTATTCAACTTATGTACTTACAAGTATAATTTTTGCAATAAAATTTATTAAAATCAATAAAAAACATAAATAATGTCAGAAGAAATAATACTAGCTATTGCTAATAGAAGTAAAATCAAAAAGACGCAGAGTTTGGAAAAAAATTGGTACAGCAACGAAAGGAAAAAGGTTTTTATATAAAACTATACAAGGAATTGGAAGAGGAAGAACAATCCTTATACAAAAATTTCTTAATTGATTCAGTTTCAGCTATATTTGGTTTTGTGAGTGAGTGTTTGTATGTTTGTAGGTACCCTCTAGTCAGCCTAGAACCATATGTCTCTATGTCAACACTCTTTTCTCTAATGACAATTGCACTAGTTGAAATGTCGACAACTTTCCTTTTATGCGCGAGTAGAGATAAGTTGGAGACAACCGTTCTAGTGTATTTCTGGTGACATTGTCAATGAACGCGTCAATAGTTTGCTTTTATTTTTTATTATACTATGCAATAAGGTTGAAAAACACATATGTATGTATGTGTTTAAGTTTGTTGCCGCAACCCTTATAAAATTGTAGACGAGGGCCACTAAAATGTACTACTGAATCTTTGGTTCAAATTTCTTCATATGGTCGTAAAAGAATAATGCTAAAGTCCACTGATAGATTTCAATGACAACCCTATATAACATAGGGTTAATAGGCGATTACATTGGCTGGGGTACACCTAGTCAGTAGTACTATTGACAATGTCACTAGTAAATCACTACAACTTTACTATTGACATCGAGCAAATAAATATCGATATTGTAGACTAGAGCCTCTAAAATTGACTAGTGAATCTTTGGTGCCAATGTCTCCATGTGATCCCAAAAGAACTACTTAGTCAGTATTGCTACAGTCTAGTGGTGGATTTTCAATGACAAGCTAATGTTAAATGTCAATAGATGATTACATTGGCTGGGGTATTCCTGGTCATTAGTACTACTGACAATGTCACTAGTAAATCACTACAATTTTACTATTCGCATTTCCTGCAGGGTACATATGCAATAAAAAGTATATTTACATTAAAAAAAACTATCTACGGGTGGGCTTAGCCATGCTCAAATCGCCAACATACGTTTCTTAACATTGTTAACAAAGTGTAAGCAAATGTTGTTAAACATACGTTTGCTGAAAAAATTTTCCATTTATATGATATGCGGGCACTTGTAGCAAATTTTCCAGCATAAATATGCTGGTTGAACACATCGTCTAAACTAAGCTTAATGTTAGCATGATCACTATTTACATATGTTAATATCCCAATTTTAAAACAGCTATGACTTTTATATTTAGGGTTTTATATGGATATGCCTTGGAGTCAGTAACTAATCTTTTATCTTATTCGTATCAATGGAAAAAAATTAAAAAAAAATTACTGCCGTATTCATAAAAAATATTTTAGGTTTATTAGACAAATTTCCCATAGAAATATGTCAAATAAGCCCTTAATAAGCCTTAAATACTTTTTTTTGAATCCGGCATTTAATGTACAGTTATTTACATAGATTTTTTCTTGTGTTATTCATTATCGGCCGCTATTTACATATGTATGTAAATAAATTTTTTAATTGTATTACTTTTGTTTATTTTATACATAAATATTCTGTTTATTTTATACATAAAAATTTTATTTTGCAAAGCATTAAATGAATAAAAATGTGTTAGAGGGTGAAATATTAGGTTTGATCCCGTACTTTTTGGGCAAAGTTCGGTAAAATGAGAACAAGCTATAATTTCTCTTAATTATACAAAAGAAAACTTACAAAAGCCAACATCAATGCACGTATGCATATACACACGTATCCACACAAGTAAATACATACTTATGTACATACACACGCATGCATTTACTTACATTCTGTTGCATAAATAGAATGTTTTGTTTAGTTTTATATAAAACCTCATAAAAATTGGTTCACCGGTAGTTTTTAAACCTTCTTGATACAAGTTTTTAAACATTTTAGTGTTTAGGACAATTTAATTTTACTTTGTTATTGGTTATTTTTCAAACAGCTGATTCTTTTTCGGCTTGCCCAAACTAGCCCAAAGAAAAATTACGGGTTGCTTCGTGCAAGAAGAAGGAGAACGTTACGCTCTCAAAAGACCCCTTACTTGCCCAAGCTTTTAGTACGGTAAAATTGGGATCCCGCGGACTCCCAATGTGGAGTACGGGATCAAACCTAATAATTCTCATTTCATTAGTTGCTATCACAAACCTTTTAACTGTGGAAAAGTCTGCAGTAAATATTTTTTCTTTTCAGATGTACTAACAGTTGTATACACCTCTAGCCCGTAAGCAATAGCAGTTCTTATGGCTGCGATTCCTACCCCACCACTGCCTGAGTGTATAAGGATATTTTTTCCACTTCTTATGTCGGCCTTGTAGAAGAAAGCATAATATACTGTTGTGTATACTACCGGAACTGTTGCTGCCTCACGTAGAGTCCAGTGACTTGGTACCTCCCATGAAATGATTGATTTGGACTTCATATGAGAGGCTATAGCTGAGTGTAATGCCATACCCATGACAGCCTTTTTCGATTTCTCATCAACGCCACTGTACTCAAGACCGAAAATAAAGGATTGTTCAATCCGTGTTAGACCAATATCTTCCGCCGACAAACGTCCCGAAGCATGCATAACATCCCGAAAGTTTAGTGCCGAATACGAAATAATTATTTTCGCTTCGCTTTTGCTCATTCGACCTTTGTGCCAATACAGTGTAGAAAAGTCTCCCACATTTCTGATTGCAGCACAAATATAATCAGTATGCTCAATTACTGGATAAGTGGGTTTCAGTTGTAAATGACGATAGCTTCCCCATTGGCCCTGTTATTAAAGACAAAATGTAACTGTGATGCATCAAGAAGTTATATATGTAGTATATTGTACTTAAGTTACCTGACGATAAATATTCATTGCGAGTCCAAGTTTAAGCTGATTACTATAAAATGGTAGAGTAGGATCAAACTTAGGAGCTCGCACATCATCTATGAAAAGACAGCGAACTTTCGCTGTTTCTGGCTCCTTTCGCAGACAATTTACCATACCAATTAGACCGTTAAGTGACTCGTTTTCTCCTACAACAACTACATGCTTTCCAATTGCACATTTTATTGCATCTATCCATTGAAAGCTACTGTCGTATTGGGAAATTTTAATAAATACTTCGTTCTGGGGATCCACAAGGTGTTCCAGAGACGTTTTTTTTAAAAGAGTCAATATAGAAAATGGACTATTCGAACAGGAAAAAAGTGCTACTGGCGTAAATTCCTTTTGTAAACTAGTTTTTTCGAGGATACGTGAACTCTTGGTTTTAATCAGTACCATAGAGTTTGCAGAAAGCCTCTGTGCCAGACTCAGCAAGCTCGGATTAAGGTTCGCTTCATCTATTAATAAAATATCAATACTGCTTTCCATTTCGTCGGGGGACTCGACGTATTTTATATTTGTGGTGTCATATGACTCGAGAGATTTTTTTAAGTTTTCGTTATCGCTCAAGTTAAGAAAAATGTAACTTCCCTGGATGACTGGCAAATCGTTTATTGCTTGCATTAATCCATTTAAAAATTTTAGGCCATCTTGAACTGATGTAGCACCTTGTACTATAGAGCATTTAGAGGAAGGGAAGTTTTCTAAAAATATTTGTACACAGCATCTCGTGATATTGTATGCAGAAAGCTTAGGAGCGTTAAAGTTTGGTATGAACTGATATTTCTCCAAAACGGGTTCACCTGGAGGCTTTCGTCTTTGAATATGGCTTGTTTTTAAATCAACTATTTCAACTCCGCCAGCAACTAGTCGGTTGCCATTGCCATAAACCTCAATGACGCTTTTATTTTCGAATTGTTTTTTGTGATAACTAGAAATGATGCGCATAGAGCGTACTTTTATTGGTAGTGCTAAATTACGGGAGTCAGATCTTACAATGCTTAACTGAAGCATACAATCAATAAAGGAAACCCAGTTATTAAACCATTTAATTTTACCATACAATCCATTGCCATAAGCCAACTCGACAGATTGAAAATCTCCACGGTAATGGTAGCCACGTAATTTTAATTCCTTGTAGAAATCTTTTTTCGGTAAAACAACTTCACCATTATAGACTGTCGGATTAATAGAAGGAAGTTGGGTTTTTTCATACAATCGGTGAATTACACCACTTGCTACTAAAGTTTTCGATTCGGTTATCTGAAAAAGTAAAATAATAATATTGTGTGTATTGGGTTTTTAATTAGGCTAAAGTTTATATTTTGAGGAATGCAAAGCACAGGTGATAATTATTAAAGGTGTCTTTACATGGTAATACAATGTATTATGACATGTCAAAAAATGCTATAGAATGTACAAAATCTTGTCATGAGGGGATAATACGGATAGAAAATTTGACAAGCGGTCGGTAAATGTTTATTTTCTAAACCATTTTAGAAACTTAAGTATTCTCATTACACTAGAGGTGTATTTGAAAGTAAACATTGGCAGCATTAGTGGATGTTTACACCTTACACTTTTACAAAAACCAAAATCAACTCACTAAATTTTCATATGGTTTTTGTAAATATTGAACAACTGCAACCATCAGCTACTTAACCCGGACAGCAAAACCAACCAAACAATAAGTCCATATTTACACTATGCAAGTCTTATTGCTTAAGCTGATTTGTTTGAGGGAGAGAGAGACGAGGGGCACAGTAACGTTTCTTTTCCCCTCGTCTCTCTTTCCTAAGAAACTAATCAGCTTAGCAATAAGACTTGAATAGTGTAAATATGGACTAAACAACCCTATAAAAAAATTATATTTTGTAATAACATCTTCTACAATATTTTGTTTTATCATTACACATATTTTTTTTTTGCAATTTTCCAATTTTTTGTTATTAAATCAGCAGTTTGATATTACATTTATATTTGCTTTAAATTTACTATAAGTATTAGTGAGGTATTTACACGAGAACAGTTTTCAAGCGCCACAATTTTTATTCTTTTCCAAATTACACGAGACTAATTCATCTGGCATATAATGTATACGTAGACACATTTTTGTGTGGGTTAGTGTTTTTCGTATTCATTTAACATTTGTTGTATCCATTGTTGCCATTTCGTGTACTAACGTATTTGGATCCATTATTTTTAAATTGCAATAAAGACAAATTATGTCGAACTTGTTTCAGAGTTTACTTATGTAGTAACTGTAATGAATTAATGCCCTAATTCAGTAAGAAGATCGAGGACGTTTTTGTGTGAAAATACTTTTGAATTCTTGTTTTTGAACTCCCTTAATTATTTTCTTCAAAAATGGTTGTTGTCTTTGATAATAAAAATAAAAATATTATTATCATGTTTTTAACCCTTAACTACAGACGACCGGTATTTTTACCGGTAAGCAGTTTAAATTTTTTAATTTCGTGGGATCTCTTTCTATATGTTTCTTAAGAAATTTGTGCGGCTTTATTAAATAATAAACAGTTTTACAACTTTTCCTAGATCTTGAAATACTAGAAATATATATCAGATATATATTAAACCGGTAATAATTACCGGTCGTCTGTACAAACGTTTATATAATTTGACGTCTGTAGTTAACGGTTAAAACATAAAAATAAAATTAAAGTATTATACAATAGTTTGAAAATTTTTTTTAAAAATATGTGTTGGATATAGTGTTTAGAGCAAAATCATAAAGCAATAAAGCAGAAACTTCTAGCATGGACAATAAATAATAATTGTTTTAAAGAATCACAACTGCAGTTTTTTCGTCCATAGACAAGACGATACAATTGTCGAACAGAGTTGGGGCATAAGTTTATTAGAATCCAAAGTAAATGACAAAAACAATGATCACAAATTTAAAAATTTCTAATGCTGAACAATTTTGGCATGAAAAATTTAGTTTAAAGAATGGCGTTTGCGATTATTTATTTTCAAACCTATTAACATTTTCTGTTTACAGTACATCTGCTGAACGTATTTTTTCAAAGTTGAAGTTAAATAATTGCAAACCCATGCTTCCATATTTGAATTTATTCGATGTTCATCTGGAATATCGGACTCCCAGTGCAGATCTTGTTAAAAATATAGAAACACAAATGATGTACATATATCTTCACCTTAAATTCAAAACTTTCTATTATACTGTAAAAATTTGCACTGAACACCTCGATATTTTCCATTTTGTAAAAGTATGAAAATTATGGTAGGGCTAATTTTAATTATTATTGTTCGAACTTTATTTGTTTCTATATTTATGACTTTATTTATTTACATGTGATAATTTTTAAGGAACAAATAACACCAAAGTGAATTGTAAATATTCTGACAAACACTAGCTGTTTTTATCATCAGCGTTCACTCAGTGGTCCACTGTCAGTGGTGTCAATTGGTATAAGCTCCAGCTCTTTATACATATTTGTTCAGTCTAAATGGAATATTTAACGGTATTTTGAATTTCAGATAATGATATATACAGTTAAGGACTGAACTGATCTTACACCCATAAAATTTGGAGTTTGAGGATATTTGGAAAAATATTAAAAAAATATATTATGGCAATATTTACCGTGGTAATAATCATGTTTATACAAAAAATTAATTCGTAATCGCAATAACAACAGTAAAAAAAATTTTAAATGCAAAATACTTGGAGTCGTCAACTTATTTCAGAATTCAGTGATTTCCGTTACCAAACCGTCAGAAAATGACATCCAAGAAAAAATTATATTAAAATAATATAAAACATAATGCACTATGACCGTTTGAATCCCACAAATATCTTATTACATATATATAAATACGGCACACATATTTTTGTAGTGCTCTTTTAAGTATCTTATCGTCCACCAACGTTGGTGAAGCAAATATAGCATAAAAAGGTATTTTTGTGTAGTAAATTGAACATAATACATTAAAAAATAAAAAGATTAGTGTAGTTATCTCGTTTTTTTTAATGTTGCCCCTTTTTATTTTTGATAAATCCCTCATTTGGTGCTACTTCTTTTTTTAAAATCCCTTTTTGTGCCACTTTTTGAAAAATGTCATCGGTCACCCTGTATGTGATTTTAGCTAGCACAATTGTTGTATGAAACTGGCATCAATGATTTAAGCAATTGTTAAGTTGAAATACATACATATACACCCCTATTCCGCGTTTCGATTCGAATCGAAATTTTCTCCGTTTGGCAAACTTTGGTATTCTGTGTTCCGTTCTTCGATTGCTCTTTAGATTCTATGTATTCTGGATTTCGATCGTAACTACGTTTTTGTAAGTTGTTATTTTAGTAACGGAGCGTCTTTCGATTTTTGTTTGTTTAGCTTCAAACAGTGATTAATTCAAAAAATATAAATATTATAGATGGTTTAATTAATGATCTACACATCTTGTTTTGTTTTTTTGTACTGAAATGTAATTTTTTTATTTATTACAAGTAGAAATCATCAACAATAGAACAGTATAAAAAGTAAAATAATGTGATGGCAACGAAAGACATATTTTCTGCAGATTAAATTAAATTAAAACAAAGAAACTTTATTTTTGTGTTACAATTATGTATAAAAAATTAAAATATCTCCTCGGGCGCGACAGGATTCTTCACACTGGAATATTTTTGCTACAAAATACCTCTTGCTTATTTTATTGCTTTTTTGGCCTTTCAGTAGTTAACTTGTAATTTTTTTAATAAAAATGTTCACAATATTTAATTCTTCTTTGTTTAAATTTTTAAATCACTGGTTTTTTGCACCAAATTTAACTTTTTGCTAAAATTTTTGCAAAATTGCTTATTTTTTTATTTTTTGTAAATTTGTAACAATAAATATTTTGTTCCTTAACTTATGTATATAAAAAAAATCCCAGTTCTTACCACAAACAACTTAATATTCTTCTTTCGATACGTTTGCTGGCATATTGTTGCTTTTGTAGTAAGTAGACTATATAAGTACGTAGAAAAAATTTGATATTCTTCTTTGAATACTATTTATAGTATAGCAATGCTACTGTAGCCATATTGCTGTTGTTGTAGTTGTTCATATGAACTTTCTTATGTATATACATATGTAAGTATGTATGTACGAGATGAATGGTCGTCATGGAAGCTTATATTTATACATACATATGTATGTACGAATGAAAACATGAGGATGTGTCCCCAAGTCACCACTTTTGTCGATTATTTTGGTGACATTGTCAACAGAGCGTCTATTAATAATGGTTTTAATGCGTAGAAAATTTTTTTTCAGATACACACAACTATGCTTCTTCTTAATGTTTTATTGGTTTGTTTGAAAATAAACGTGACGTCAAGCAAAATTTAAGTGTTTATAAAAATTATGTTAAGAAATAGAATTATAAGGTTAATACAGGGTGTTTTTTTTAGAGGTATAGAACTTCGAATTGAAATAAAACACAAGAAAATCGTTTTAATGTCCATCAATTTGGCTTTATTGGAAGGATAATTTTATGCCATTAACGTTTAAATATGATTTCGGGCATGTGGCCGCCGCGGCTGGCTCGAATAAAGCCAATTCTACAGGTCCAATTTTCAACCACTTTTTCGAGCATATGGGGCCGTATGTTGGCAATAACGCCACGAATGTTGGCTTCCAAGTCCCCTAACGTTTCTGGTTTGTTGGCGTAGACGAGCGACTTCACATATCCCCAAAGAAAATAATCCAATGGTGTCAAATCACACGATCTTCGTGGCCAATTGACAGGTCCATTCCGCGAAATTATGCGCTCATCGAATGTTTCCTTCAATAAATCGATTGTGACGTGCGCTGTGTGGCATGTAGCGCCGTCTTGTTGGCACCACAACTCATCCACATTCATGCCATCCAATTCGGGAACAAAATAGTCGGTTATCATGGCTCTATACCGGTCTCCATTAACGGTAACTGACTCTCCAGCATTATTTCGGAAGAAGTATGGCCCAATGACTCCACCAGCCCATAGAGCACACCAAACAGTCAGTTTTTGTGGATGTAATGGCGTCTCAAGGGTCTCATGTGGATTCTCTTCACTCAAAATGCGGCAATTTTGCTTGTTGACGTAGCCATTCAACCAAAAATGAGCCTCATCACTGAACAAAATTTTGCGATGAAAATCAGCATCGAGATCAATCTCATTTTCGGCCCATACACCAAAATCACGACGCATTGCATGGTCTCGCGGCTTTAATTCTTGCACAAGCTGGATCTTGTAAGGTCACAAGCCAAGATCTTTGCGCAAAATCTTCCATAAAGTTGATGGAAAAAGCTCCAATTGCTGTGCACGGTGGCGAATCGATTCATTCGGGTCCTCTTCAACACTTTGCTCTACAGCGGCAATTGTTTCTTCGGTGCGCACTGTTCGACGTCTCTGCGGATGCGTATTATCACATAGAGTAAACGTAGTGCGAAAACGATCGATGGTTAACCGAATTAATTGCTCTGATGGACGATTATGTCGACCATAAAATGGACGGAGCTTGCGGTAAACTTCGCGAACTGAACCATTATTTTCGAAATAAATTTGCACGATTTGCAAGCGTTGTTCTTTTGTCAACCTGTTCATGATGAAATGGCAAACTAAACTAAATATTAATCACTTGACAGCTGACAAAATGGCCGCCAGTTAAAAAAGTGATGCCAACTTAAAGTTCTATACCTCAATAAAAAACACCCAATATATATAAATGTATTTAACAATAATTAAAAACATAATACACAAAAAAATAAAGAAACAAATAAAATAACAATCAATATTGTATAAAAATATAAAATGTGAAAATTGAAGAGTTTTAAGTGAAAGGAAATTTTGACCCTGTGGGAGATTTTGTGCCATCAGGTAAAGGTTTTTCACATGTTAAGATCCATACGTAAGTGTTTGACTTTACTAATTCAGCGAAACATAAAATTTTTAATTTTAATATACATATGTATTTAATAGACATGACAAACAATTTCCTGCAGGTGGTGACAGTGTCTATAGTGAATCAGTACAGTTTTACTACGGACATCGAGCGAGGAAATATCGATATTGTAGACTAGAGCCCCTAAAATTTACTAGTGAATCTTTGGTGCTAATGTCTCCATGTGGTCCCAAAAAAACTACGTAGTCAGTAGTGCTACAGTCTAGTGGTGGATTTTCAATGTCAAGCTAATGTTAAATGTCAATAGGCGATTACATTGGCTGGGGTACACCTGGTCAGTAGTGCTACTGACAATGTCACTAGTAAATCACTACATTTTCACTATTCGCAGTTTTTGCAGGGTATCTACCCTCTAGCCAGCCTAGAACCATATGTCTGTATGTCAACACTCTTTTCTCTAGCGACAATTGCACTAGTTGAAATGTCAACAACTTTCCTTTTATGCGCGAGCAGGGTGGTTTAAATGTATCCATATATTGTCGTAAAAATAGTGCTAAAGCCACAACCTTATGTTATATGTCAATAGGCGATTACATTGCCTGCGATACACCTAGTCAGTAGCACTATTGACAATATCACTAGTAAATCACTACTATTTTACTATTGACATCTAGCGAGGAAATATCGATATTGTAGACTAGAGCCCCTAAAATTTACTAGTGAATCTTAGGTGCCAACGTCTCCATGTGATCCCAAAAAACTGCTTAGTCAGTAGTGCTACAGTCTAGTGGTGGATTTTCAATAACAAGCTAATGTTAAATGTCAATAGATGATTACATTGACTGGGCTACACCTGGTCAGTAGTATTACTGACAATGTCACTAGTAAATCACTAAAATTTCACTATTCGCATTTCCTGCAGGGTACAGATAGTTTTTTGCATCACACTACTGATCGTTATACACATCCATTCATATGCATGCCTACGACAAGGCATGTGCCAAGCAAAACTACCATAAAGGCCATATCAGATACAACTTTTGCTTCGAGTTGCGTCGAAGATTCACTTTGACATCTAAAGCTTAGTATTCTGCTCAAATATGTGAAAAATGTTGAGCAACATTGATTATTTCATACATTTGACATGTAAATAATATTAACTAGCCCGGATGTGTTTGTTGTAAATTCTACACGAAATAAGTGCCACCTATCTTTTTTCGTATGAAAACTTAAAATGTTGAAGACACATTTCATACGTTTTTCCCCAGATAAGCAGAGTACTATTTCTGGAAAATTTTTTTTTTATATATATTTTGACAGCATTTCACGTGAAATGTTGAACACAGTACCAGGCTTAAGATGAAATGTACATGCTTACATATATGAAACATGTCACATAAAGTGTTTACATATAATGCAAAGCGAAGCGAAAAGTTAGGCAACTCTCAACTTTTTGCGTGCTTTGACAATCAGTTTGTATAATTATTTTAATTTGTTCGGCCAAACTCGCATGTAAATATGAAATTTTATTAAACTTTTAGTAAATTTACATAAAAAAGCAAGTTAGTGGTATCAGAGTAATCGAATTGTGCTGTATTTTATGCATTAAACAAAGCAGTAAAACAAAAAGTGGGTGTTGTCAAAGTTTTTATTGTGTCATACACATTTTACCTCACGCTTCTCTCCCAACGCTAGAAAAGTCACGCACAGCGTTGAAGTTGTATCTGACACCGCCTTAAGCCTTCCCTAACGGATTATTATTAGCTAGTTCAAAATATAGATATAGATGACTTTTTGCTAACTCATTTACAACTAGCTTCTGAACTAACTGGTAAATGATACAGATGTGAGTCAGTTGTTTTGTGTACAACTCTCTTTTTCTCGATATGTTTTGAACTAACTTTTTGCTAACTTAAAGCTGATGCAGAGATGGCAGACAAACGAGGTGATCACGGTTCGATACACATTCTCGTCCGTAAAAAAAATATTATTCAAAATTGTTTTAAATTTAAATTGACTAAAAATGTAAATAATTAATTCAAACTAATGACTAGCTCTAAACACTTTTTTTGATGCGCCATAAAATAAATCATTATAAGCCAACTGTTAGTTTGTCAGTTCGCAGCTAACTAATAGTGCACTTAAATTTTATCACGCAAAAACTCACCCCTATTCTGCGTTTCGATTACGTTCTCACATTGAGTTACGCACGGATAGAAAAATGGTGTTCTGCCAAAAAACTTAATCGAAAAAAAGAAGAAGAGAAGAGTATGTTTAAACCAGCTGCTTTGCTACGAAACGTGTGAAAGTGGAACAGAAAAAATAAGCAATTTTGCTAAAATTTTAGCAAAAATTTAAATTTAGTGCAAAAAACCAGTGATTTAACAATTAAAACAACTAAGAATTAAATATTGTGAAAATTTTTATTAAAAAAAATTACAAGTTAACTACTGAAAGACCAAAAAAGCAATGAAATAAGCAAGAGGTATTTTGTAGCAAAAATATTCCAGTGTGAAGAATCCTGTCGCGCCGGACGAAATATTTTAATTTTTTATACATAACTGAAATAAAGTTTCTTGGTTTTAATTGAATTTAATCTGCAGACAATACGTCTTTAGTGTCCATCACATTTTCCTAATTTTTATACTGTTCTGTTGTTGATGCTTTCTATATACATGTAATAAAAAAAAAAAATAACATTTCAGTACAAAAAAAAAACAAAACCAATTGTGTAGATCATTAATTAAACCATCTATTACATTTAATACTTACATAATTTTTTTTAAATAATCAATTTTGAAGCTAAACAAACAAAAATCGAAAGACGGTCCGTCACTAAAATAACAAAAACGTAGTTACGATCGAAGTGCAGAATACATAGAATCTAAAGAGCAATCGAAGAACTGAACACAGAATACCAAAGTTGCCAAACGGAGAAAATTTCGATTTGCATCGAAACACAGAAATGGGTGTGACTAACTCGAAATTAGCTAACTTGCGGTTATTTGAAACTTATGCAGCGTGAGTGAGTACTGAAAAACTGAATAGCGTTTAACATGTAAAATGAGCTAGCTTTTGAGTCAGTTGTCACTCGTTTCGGATTAACCATTAGTTACATTTAAGTTAGCTCAAATCCCGACAGGGTTATAAGGCAATGTCTATGTATTGGTGACAAAAAGGGGTTTAATACGAAACAATGCCTATTAAAGAAAATGTTTAAATTAAGTTAGTATAAACCTAATTTAAACAAGCTTCAACGGCAGAGAGGCTAGTTAGTTTAATCAGAATTTGGAATATTCTTGGTTCTATGCACGGTAGGTTTTTCATGATTTTAAAAATGTATGATAAAACCAAATATATATATCATCCGGAGAACAAATTATTTATTTTTGCTGATTTTTATAACTAATTGTGCTAATACAAATGCGGTCGTTTCAGACCAACTCCGAGCTCTCTAACTTGTTTCGGAGCTTCAAAAAACGCATTTCAAGCCACCCACATAAAATCTGTACAGACAGACGGACATGTCTCTTTTTCATAAGGATTCAGAATAACTAACTTTATGTGGCCGCAAATGAATATTGTAGAAGTTACAAGAATCTGGGCGAACCTATATGTAACCCTTTACCATTCTGTGAATATGGTTATGGTAAAAATTTATGCAAATTAGGCTTTAAAAAAAACTATTATATAACAGAAATGTCGAACGAAAACGAAAAACTTGATAATTCTAAAAAGTGTTAGAAAGCAGCAGCTATTGCTCTTTGCATTATTGAAGGAAAAGTTGGAAAACGATAACAATTTTGATGATACAATACACAATATCCATACATACATATGTATATAGTTAAATATGACAAATCCCAAAAATAAAATATATACGAGTATATACAGGGTTCAAGTACTCGTATGTACATAAGAAACTTATTTTTAAAGCTGCTATATCAACTGTCAAACTCCAATTAAAATGGACAACGTCGGTTAATGTTTATATCCTTATATTGAGTTTATTTGACAGAGTCAAATTAAATTAACTTTTATATGAAATGTATAAAATTGTGTCACCAATGCTCCACAAACTGATATTTTTTATACTTCGATTTTTTACGAAATAATTAATAACAAATAAATAAAATAGTTTATTTTTAAGATAAACACGAGGAATAGTTTCATTAAAAAGAGAGACATACAAGTAAGTAACTAAATGCATTTTAATCTAATAAGAGAAATACAAATTGATATTGGGCGTATTCATAAGACGTAGTTGTTTTGAAACTGTTGGCCTCAACAGTTACGTCTTAGGAACGGCTTGATGGATATAGTTTAATTTTATATCTTTATTTCGTTACTTTATCGCATTTGTAATGTAAAATTTAAAAAATATTTGTTCCTGCCACCTAACAAAGGAGATAAAAGGCATAGCTCTATTCGATCAGCTGTTCAGGCTGAGCATACGTAGCGAAGATATTTTACGATGGAAAATTACTCAACTGTTGAGTGGAGCGGAACTACTCAACTATGCGTTCCTAAAGCCTATAGTACATGGCATGTAAGAAGCCACATGGGTATGTAGCGATGACGTCACGACAAAAAATTTTATAGTAAATATTTTTGTTCCAATACACAAATGTGTGACATATAGTCGAATCGAAAACATTTTTGGAGGCAGCACATCTGTATGCATGTGAATATCTACGTAGACGTATGTGGGTAGTACACGGCATGCAGCAAATGTAACATCGTGATGACGTCAGAACCACATGTGCATGCGGTTTTTTACATGCCGTGTACTGTAGGCTTAAGAAAAACACTCAAGGGTTGCGCCCATTTACTATCAATTCTACTGCTTGACTTAAAACAGATTTTCATAACTTAGTACGTTTACTAAATGATCTCACCCACAACAATTTAATTTTAACAAAATACATTCTAAGGCCGGGTTTACATCTGTGTGACATGTGCCACACATGCGTAAAAAAAGCGTAACCACTAATTACTAATAAAAAAATGTTTGATTCAGACACGTATTTATTAAGTTAAACAGTTTCATACATAACTATGTAATAGACAATTTTATAGAATCCAACATGATCGAAACAGGTTTTCATTAGTAGTTAGTGGTTACGCTTTTTTGGGCACATGTCACACAAGAAATGCCAGATGTAAACTCAGCCTAAGAATTTGTATAAGTAATAGTTTTGCACCACAGTTTTTAAGTAAAATTTTCATATAAATGTAGGGATATTTATAGATTGTACATATGTATGTATGTATTTGCTTTTAGTATGTTACGAGTAGAGATGTGCAAATATCGTGATTTTATCGTGTCACGCGTGAGTCACGCGTGATCGTGATCAAATTTATAATTACTCACGCGTGAGCGTGACTTAAAGAAAATTACTCGTGCGTGATCGTGCGCGACCTCTTTTTAAGAATCACCTCAAAGAAATATTTTTTTGCGAGTGAAAAAAAATGCTGTTATTCCAAAGAAAATCAACAAAAAAAAATTATTTTAAGCACACAATTATTTTGATTTTGTGATGGCGTTAGTTTCAATTGGAAGTTTCCCTAAAATTGTGATCGCCAATGTTTGCTTTATTATTCTTTAATTTTGTTCATAATTTTTTGTTCAGGGAAAATATTTCACGTGAACAAAATGTTCGCCTTTTATTCCCGATAAGTGTGAATAATTATTTGTTTTATCAATAGAAAAATTAATTGTATTCATATGCATATGGTGGCAATTGACTACCGTCAATCTCATCCCTATGTTAAAATCGTCAGTCTTTTGCATTGCTAGTACTTAGGCTGGTAGTTAGTGACAACGATTGGAAATTAACAAAATAGCTAGACATTCGCTAACTACGCTGACTGCAGGGTACACATGCGTAGCACATACAAGCATGATTAAACGTAAACAACCAACAACAGCTAAACTCGTCTGCTTAGTAAGAAGATAACATATCTGGTAGTTAGTGATAACGATTGCAACTTAACGAAATAGCTAGACATTCGCCGTTCAATATCCTAAACGGTCATTTGAAATGAAAAATTATAAGAGAAACCTAAAGATGAATTTAAACTACTTGTCGAATGATACCCATTTTGATATAGTTCGCCGACTTTTTATTTTTTTCGTATTTACTAAATGGCGTCTGTTGGCCGCCATATTGAATTTTTAATAGTGTGATATCTTTAGTGACACTCCCGGGATTAAGACAAATCTATTAACGTAATAATCATTAAATCGGTCCACGCGTTCGGTTTATATAAGGCCGCAAAGGAACACACATACATACATAGATTCATAGGCTGATAAACACAACACCCATCTTTGCGTCGCTCAGTCGGGAACAAAGGGGTGACGCATCCAATTTCAAGTCAGTTTTTAGTCAGAAGTCAGTTGATAATTAAGTTGTGAGTTGATAACAGTCTGTGTTTGCGATATAGCAGTGAGTTGATAGTTGAGTCTGTGCTTTACAATACGTGAGTTGGTAATTAAAGAGACTATAGCGACAGTCTATGGTGACAGTTAAAGTCTGTTGTTGAATTGAGATGATTGTGGAGTCTATCGTGTCGACTGGAGTAAATAGTAAAGGGAACAACGCAGCTGATAGACGTGTGTAAAAGTGTGAAAGTAAAGCCAGCGGGCCTTTATTGGTGTATCAACTGTGGGTGTCAGCCAGCTGTTGCTATTGTGGTTGTAAATATAAATGATCAAAAGCATAAATCAACACTACATACATACACACCTACGCACAGGGATCTCCCTGTGAGTAACAAAAATGGCAAAGTAAGTAAAGTGAAAACAAAAACTTCTGCTTACATACTACAGTTAAACCTCGATTAACCGGACCTCTATTAATCGGTTACATCTATTAACCGGCATGCTGTTCTTTTTATTTTTTCCCTCTATTATCCGTGCTTTACTGTTATAGTGTCTCCCACTATTCCCTTAACATTATTTTTGATCATACACATACACATATGTTGTTTTAACTTCTTAAGAATTTTAATAATTATTTTTAATACTTTATTCGCTGCAAAGAAATTTAATTTTAATATATATTTTTTGTATTTTTCCAAAGAATTGTTACAATTTGTTCAGGTGCATTTCCGCTAACCAAAATGCAACAATTGACAAAATGCACCAAACAAATTTCTTAAGAATTATTATTTTTAACCAATTAATTTGTATAGCTGCATTTCCAATAACAAAAATGCAGCAATAATTTATTTATAACTTTATTAATTGTATTTTTTTTTCCAAAGAATCGTTACAATTTGTTCAGGTGCATTTCCACTAACAAAAATGCAACAATTGCCAAAATGCACCAAACAAATTTCTTAAGAATTATTATGTTTATTTTAATCAATTAATTTTTATGTTTATAGCTGCATTTCCAATAACAAAAATGCAGCAATAAACAAAATAATAGTATTTAAGAAAGTAGAAAATAAAGAGACAATGCTTTTTGTGTACTGAACTTCAACCCAGTTGTTTTATTTTTTTTCGTTGCTCTTCGTATCAGAGTTAAAAGTGGCGCAGTCGGTAGGATTCCCGGGTATCCTAGTGAAGTTTTTTTTAATAAAGTAAAAAGTGGATATCTGATATATCAATATCAAGTGACGGGAAAAAGGATAAATATATCCTTAAAGAAAAAAACACAACGAAAAAAAAAAGTGAAAAAAAGGATAAAAAGATTTATCCTTATCAACACTAAAAACACAGAAGTTGAAAAGGAATATAAAGATATATTCACACAAAAGCCAGGATATAAAGATATATCCTTATAAACCCAAGTTAGTGAAAATAAATAAAGAATATATTCTCATAACTCACAAAAAGGGCAGATACAAAGATATATCTACCTATAAGAACTGAAAAAGAAATTTTTTTGAAAAATCGAAAAGACATTTAAAACTGTGTACGTGTTTTAAAAAATAAAAATTTTTTTTTTTGAACTCCAATAAAAATCAAATCAGAAATAATAAAAAGCTGCTAAAGTAACTAAATCCTGAGGAGAGAAACATAAAGAAAATCTTCAATCAAATCCATTGGACAACAGAAAATTCACCAGAAGGAAGACCCATAACAACATAAAGAAAATCTTCAATCAAATCCATCGGACAACAACAGCAAATTCACCAGAAGGAAGACCCATAGCAACATAAAGAGAATCTTCAACATCCAACAACGATCCATCGGACAACGGCAACAATATAATCTTCAACACCAGCAAACAACAGTATCACAAAGTAAGAATTTAATTTAATTTATTAATATTATTACATGTTTGTAACTGAAAAGATAAGCATAGAGACAGAAATTGAAAGAAAATTACTGTATACGTCTAGAGAACAAGAAATTAAAAAGTTACAGGAATTGCTACATAAAATAACCTTGATAAAAAGCAAAGCAAAGAAAAATTATTTAAAACATAAAAATAAAAGAGAAAAACGCATTCGTGTATAAGAGAGAATTTCTTTCTTCCTTTCCCAAATCTATTAAAACAAAAAAAAAAAAAAAATGGCAGTACAGGTTGAAAACCCATTGAACAGATTAGCTATAGACCCTTTGAAATACCTAAACAACTTACCTGAATTCTGTGGCGACTCAAGAGACCTACAGACGTTCACCACACTTATTGACCGAATACATCCACACCTACAAACGTATGACGAACTATCCCAACTACTTTTTTCAGACGTAATAAAATCAAAACTTAAAGGAAAGGCAAGACAGGCAATAGAAATAAACTGCCACGCGACCTCATGGACAGCGATTAAAACCATACTACAGAATAATTCTGGAGATAGACGTTCCTGCGAAGAACTCCTTGACGAATTACGAAGCGTGACCTTTAGAACAAACACCTTAGATTTCTACAACGACACGAAAGACAGGTTACACAGACTAAATAATAAATTAGTAGTTATTTTAGGAGAAACCGAAGCAACTAGACAGAGTGCGATAAACAACAAACGCACTGCCCTCAACATCTTTAAAAACAAGATCCCTGAACCAATGAAATCCATCCTATTCTGTAGGAACCCAGAAGACTTGGAACATGCTATGGACATACTGTTCCAAGCCGGATACGCATATACTGGGAACAATAATAGAAACGGCCCAGAATTTAAAACCCATTCGAATAATGGGAATAGCAATCAATATGGAAGTAACACACAATACAATAGAAAGGATAGTAGTCGAAATAGGAATAGCATACAGTACAGGAACCCCCAACAACAATCTCAAAACTACAGAAGGAATCCCCAACCAATGTTCCAAAATAACGAAAGAGGCTTCCAACAACCATTCCAAAACCACAGAAGGAACTTCCAACCAATGTTCCAGAATAACGGAAGAGACCACCAACAACCATTCCAACAACCCCGCTCATATCAGCAAGCAAACCCACAAAACCCCAATCCTCAAATTCCTCCATTTCATAGACCAAATTTTAGAAACCAACCTGAACCAATGGACATAGGAAAAGTAGAAGTAGCTGAAAATTTTCAGGAATCAGCCTCAAAAATAAATTACCATTTATAAAAATAAAAACAAAGATAGGTTTATAAAACTCATAATAGACACAGGCGCAACAAACTCAATTTTAAATCCGGGGATATGTGACCCAAAAAGAATTCATTCAACAAACCCACTTTTAATTAAAACTCTTCAATATCAAATTTACGTTAATGAAAAAGCCATAGTACCCATTTTTGAAGAATTTAGCGACATTAGAACAAATAGAACACTGGAATTTTATATAATAAAATTTCATAATTTTTACGATGGTCTAATAGGTAACGACATATTGAGACCACTAAATGCCTGTATCGACTATAAAAAAAAAGAAATAACCATTGGTAGCAGGAAACTACCAATGCACTTCGAAAATGAAAAAAGGATAATAGCACCAGACAACTCCGATTTAATATATTATAAGGAAGAAAACAGCGGAAATATTTTGAGGGAAGGCATTTTGAATGTGGAAAATGGAGAAGTAGAGATAAATTTATTATCTGAAACTAATCGTTTGACTACGCAGAAGGTAGATCACGAAAATTTCAGCATAATCGAAAATAAAGAATTCAAACCATTGAAAGATCAAGTCCGAATAGAACATCTCAATGACGAGGAAAAAAGTGGACTTCTAAGATTGGTAAAAAACTACTCAGATATTTTCTATCAGGAAAATACAAAACTGACTTTCACTTCTGCCATAAAACACAATATACGCACTGTCAATAATATTCCGATATTCACGAAATCTTACCGCTATCCTTATATTCATAAGGATGAGGTAAAGAAACAAATCCAACAAATGCTTGCAGATAAAATAATCAGACACAGTAGTTCACCTTACTCTGCACCCATATGGATCGTGCCTAAGAAGGCCGATGCTAGCAACAAAACCAAGTGGAGACTTGTCATCGACTACCGTAAATTAAATGAAGTAACGGTAGATGACAAGTACCCCATACCAAACATTGATGATATATTGGACAAACTGGGAAGATGCCAGTACTTCAATACCCTTGATTTAGCCAAGGGATTTCATCAAATAGAGATCGCGGAAGAGGATATTCATAAAACCGCTTTCAGTGTAGAGAATGGTCACTATGAGTTTCTAAGAATGCCGTTTGGGTTGAAGACAGCCCCAGCGAAATTTCAAAGACTAATGAACACAGTCTTAAGCGATTACATAAACAAGATATGTCTAGTCTATTTAGACGACATCATCATTTTCTCTACGTCACTGCAAGAACATTTAAATTCAATTAACCTAATTTTTAACAAACTAAAAGAAGCTAATTTAAAAGTACAATTAGACAAGTCCGAATTTCTCAAGAGAGAAACGGAATTTTTAGGGCATATTGTAACTCAAAACGGAATAAAACCAAACCCAAAGAAAACAGAATGTGTAAAGAATTTCCCCATCCCCAAGACACCAAAGCAGATAAAACAATTCCTAGGTTTAACTGGATACTATAGGAAATTCATAAAAGACTATTCTATGATTGCAAAACCAATGACTAAATATCTGAAGAAAGATGCTAAAATAAAAATGTCCGACCCCGAATATCAAGAAAGCTTTAACACCCTTAAAACTCTTTTAATAAATGAACCTATTCTTGCGTACCCCGATTTCTCAAAAACGTTCACAGTCACTACAGATGCAAGCAATTTCGCCTTAGGCGCTGTTTTGTCCCAAGATAACCACCTAATCTGTTTTGCGAGTCGTACACTCAACGAACACGAATGCAATTATAGTACAATTGAAAAGGAGCTTTTGGCTATTATATGGGCCACCAAATATTTTAGACCATACATTTTTGGGCGCAAATTCATCATAGAAACTGACCATAAACCATTAACCTGGCTCTTCTCAATTAAGGAACCAAACTCGAAATTAGTCAGATGGAGGTTAAAACTGTTAGAATTTGACTACGAGATTAAATACAAAAAGGGAACGAAGAACAGCAATGCGGACGCATTATCCAGAATTGAAAAAGAATCTGCCAATATTAACTCACTGGAAGTCACCCAACCAAACAGAAAGTACTTCGCCTATAAATCTGTTTAAAAACCAAGTCATCATAAAAAAATCCCTTCCGGATCAGCGCGGATAAAAACTGAAACGATTTTTAGAAACATTAGGAAAACAATAGCAATTAAAGGATTAGATAAAGAATACGCGATTATGATCTTAAAAAACCACTGTCACCCAACTCAAGTAAATGCCGTCTTAATAGAAAACGAATTTTATAATACTTTCAGGGATACCTATAAAGAATTCTTCTCAAGTAATAACGGATTCAAATTATTTAGGTGTTTTAAAAAACTAGACGACATAGAAGATGAACTTGAACTTACAAAAATAATTGAAAAAGAACATCTAACCAAAAACCACAGAGGTATTCAATCAGTGTTTGAAGAAATAAAAACAAAAATTTATAATCCCAAACTTAAAATAAGAATAACCCAATTTGTTAACAACTGTGAAGTATGTACTCTAGAAAAATACGACAGATGACCACCTAGACTACCTTACAAACTAACGGAAACACCCACAAGACCCAGAGAAATATTACACTTAGACGTATTCTATACATTGGAGAAACAGTTATATCTAACCATGATCGACAAGTTTACAAAGCATGCAATAGCATACAAAATTAATGGAAGATCGTGGGTAGATTTTAAAACTAAATTGATTCAATATACTAGCACATTTGGGAAAATAGAAAGAATCGTTGTTGACAATGAGTTAGGATTTAAAGCCATTCCGATGCAGGAATATTTAAAGAAAGAGAAGATTAATATACATTACACTTCAAGTAGTAATCATACATCAAATGCGGACATCGAACGACTCCATAATACACTAAATGAACACTTAAGACTACTACGTCACGACGAACAGTCGAAAAACGAAACGACAGAGGAGAAAATATCTCGTATCATAGGATTTTACAACAACACTATTCATAGTACTACACATATTAAACCAATAGATTTCATCAACGGCAAAGTAAATGAAGGAAAATATGAGGAGATACATGATTTAATATTAAAGAAAAAACAGAGTTGTATAAACAAGCTTAACAAAAATAGGACTGATATGGAGATAGATGAAGGTACTAACTACATAAAAGAAATTCGAGGGGGCAAAAATCATAGGAAGTATAGAAAGATAGAATCCAGGAAAATTTACGAGGATCATATAGAGAATACAAAGACAGGGCATAAATATTACAAAACACACATAAGACCGCAAAAGAAATACCAAGATAAAAATAATCCAAAAATCCGGGTAAAAACTAAATAAATATATACATTTGTTTTAGATGATTAAATGGATCGTAATAATGGTAACAATTGTTCCAACATTCATGGCTCAAACTATCGACGTACAGGACCTATCGAACAGTAACGGATACATACCAATAAAAACAGGGGAAACCAAAGTTATAGAACGCTATATAAAGGTACTGCACATAATAAATACCACAGAATACGAACGAACTATGGAAATAATCAAAACTAACATCGACATCCTAAAGATATCCAGTAGCGAATCAAAAAAATTAATAAATACAGTAAACAAGAACTTTATACTACTAAGGGCAAAAATAGAAAATCTTAACCCTCATTTCCGAAAGAAACGGGCTCTCTTAAACATTATAGGTAAAGGCCTTAAAACAATTGCAGGTACAATGGACAGCGACGATGAAGAACAAATAAGTAAAGCTCTTGAGTTGCTACATACAAGCGATGAAAATTTAACAAACAAAATGAACAAACTAACTTATATAAACAATGTCATGAACTCCCAAATTCAGAACATAACTGATCATATAAACTATCAGCAAAACACTATCTGGCATTACTTAACTAAATTCAAGAATAGTATAGGAAATAAAATTTCAACCATAGAAGACGAGATAACATTTATAGAACACATATACCAGATTAACAACGACATCTCACTCTTACGGCATCATATAGACGACATCGGACAGATTATTTTCTCCGGCAAACTGGGAATCATCCCCACGGACATTCTAACCCAAACCGAACTTGAACTAATCACAGACTTTGACAGTTACACCAACATTAAAGTAGCCATAGCACTTCACGAAGGTAACATTATAATAATTCTCTCTATACCACAATATTCGCAAGATTCACTATCCATGGTGACATTCGTACCCATTCCTGACAAAAATAATAAATCCATAAAGCTTAACCATTCTGATGTTCTCATAGATTTGGAAAACAATATTTATAGTACCTATATTAAGGATAATCTAAAAAGAAATCTTATAAAAATTAATGATAATTGTTTAAATAATATACTGAACTTTGAAGAAGCTAATTGCAAAATGCAAACATTAAATACACAAGAAATAATCGAAATAATTCCTGGAATATTAGTTCTTAAGCACTTCAACAGTACAATATCCCATAATTGCAACAAATCTAAATTAAGAATTACAGGAAATTGTTTAATCAAATTTGAAAATTGTGAAATAAACATACTGAATAAAACTTTTAGCAATGTTAAAATAAAGTTGTACGATAAAATCGTCCTACCTAATTTTATAACAAAAATTAAAGACACTACTAATACAACACTAGCAGACATAAAAATTGAATCTTTATATCTAAAACAAATAGAGTACGAAAAAACACTGCAACAAGTACTGCATACAGATAAAAATTCAAAAATAATTAGTTATAGCATAGATATCTCAATTATCACATCAATATGTATCTTAGTTATTTTTATATACTTCTTTAAGAACAGACAAACAACATATATTCCAAACTTACAATTAAAAAATGAAACCACTATAAATAACCCAATAAAAATAATATAATTTCGTCGGAGCCTCAAACAAACGGTAGGGGTGTTATAGTGTCTCCCACTATTCCCTTAACATTATTTTTGATCATACACATACACATATGTTGTTTTAACTTCTTAAGAATTTTAATAATTATTTTTAATACTTTATTCGCTGCAAAGAAATTTAATTTTAATATATATATTTTGTATTTTTCCAAAGAATTGTTACAATTTGTTCAGGTGCATTTCCGCTAACCAAAATGCAACAATTGACAAAATGCACCAAACAAATTTCTTAAGAATTATTATTTTTAACCAATTAATTTGTATAGCTGCATTTCCAATAACAAAAATGCAGCAATAATTTATTTATAACTTTATTAATTGTATTTTTTTTCCAAAGAATCGTTACAATTTGTTCAGGTGCATTTCCACTAACAAAAATGCAACAATTGCCAAAATGCACTAAACAAATTTCTTAAGAATTATTATGTTTATTTTAATCAATTAATTTTTATGTTTATACCTGCATTTCCAATACCAAAAATGCAGCAATAAACAAAATAATAGTATTTAAGAAAGTAGAAAATAAAGAGACAATGCTTTTTGTGTACTGAACTTCAACCCATTTGTTTTATTTTTTTTCGTTGCTCTTCGTATCAGAGTTAAAAGTCTTTACCTCTATTATCCGTGTTTTAGATTTATACCTCTATTAACCGTGCTTTACATCTATTATCCGTGCAGCATTCATATGTTATTTATTATGTAAATCTAAATCGGATGTTTCCCATTTTTAAGTTCATGTGTCCACACATAAGAACATATTTGCGTTTTTATTCATTCTCACATGTAATAGAGGCCTGTAATGTTCTGTTAAAGTTTGTAGAAAATTCTCCAGTTATATCAGAAGCAGATAAAATCCAGATACATCGTATTCAAAACCAATTATTGATAGAAAAAGTAAAAGCAAAGAGGCAAAGTACTATAAAATAATATTTTAAATAAACAAATATTTCGTCAGAAGAAATGCAAAAATAAATATCACTCCTTGTAAGATTACAGGAAAAGCAAAAAACTTTGCAAAATGTAAAAATTGCAGACATGTAGTTTGATCAACCAAAGCATAATCAGTAAAAATTCCAATTTTAATGTTTTTGATGATACATGCATATTTGATTTTGCATTCTCTATGACGATTTGTATGTTTTGTATAACAATATGTGGTATATTTGAATCTGTAGTTACATAAATCGAATGTTTAAATAAAATTAAATAAAAAAAAAATTCTGTATATTTTAATATAACCTCTATTAACCGTGTATTTCGATTATCCGTGCTTGTGCCGGTCCCACAAGAGCCGGATAATTGAGGTTTAACTGTACATACATACATATGTACCAGAGAACGACAAAAATCACGTATTTTCTGATTTAATCATACTATAAATTTGTTATTCACTTTTAATCATGCAAAATAAATCAACATTGAGTAAAATCATCATCGTAATGGTGAACGATTCATTTAAGTAAATGTGAGTCGAGTGATCGAACATGTTTTATTCACATCACTCATCATACATTAAACTTTTGTTCACATTTAATCATGCAACAAAACTTAATATTGAATAAAATCAGAATCATACTTACGAACGTATCGTTTGGTTAGTTGCAAGTAATTTCATACATGTTTTATTCAAATTTTTATATAATCAGGTTTTCATGTTGAATAAAATCAAAGCAGAGGAATTATGAAAAATATTATTATTTTAATCCAAATCAGTAAGCAAACACTTTAAAAAGAAAAAATGGAAAACGACCAGGAAAAGACTAGATCGTCTCTCGTTAGAGTATTATGCGAAAGACTAGCTACTAATATTAAATATATAAATATTAATACATATGTATATAAAGAGATGGAATCAAATTTGTATACAACGAAATAATTTTTGTCAAATTTAAAAATAATTTCTATTTGATATGCATGACCTCGAAATATTTATACGATGAAATAACATGTATAAAAGTTGTAAACTTAATCAATTTACACGCTATATGACGTTACATATACTTAACAACATTGATAAATTTGAACGTATTTTGTGCAAATTTCTTCACGATAGAAACAACATTTTCACCTTGTATACCACGGTGTCCGCTGCTTTTGTACAAAATGCCCCTGCTTTGGGTGTTCTGTAATGACGTTACATATACTCAACAACGTTGATAAATTTGAACGTATTTTGTGAAAATTTCTTCACGATATAAACAACATTTTCACGTTGTATACCACGGTGTCCGCTGCTTTTGTACAAAATGCCCCTGCTTTGGGTGTTCTGTATAGGTATATAAATTGCTAAATACATAGTACATAAAATTCCCTTGTTTCTAAAAAATCATCATCACTTGATGTATACGCGCTCATACGCGCTCATTTTTGCTTTTTTGATTTTATTCATCATACAAATATTTGTTGATAATCAAAACGAACGCTTTTGCCTACTTATTTTATTTTTCATCAAAATAATCATGACCGAACCGAATTGATTGGTATGATGCGACACATGTTTAAAATCGTAGAGCCAACAACAACCGTATGATTGGAATGATTAAAAAGCAGCAACGATTATGTATGTTGGAACAAGTTTGAATGTATGAACACAAAGGTATGCTTTTAGGATATGGATTACGTATGAATATTTTTTCAATCAGATTTTGTCGATCTCTGATATGTACATACTCAAATAAATAAAAAATTCAAAATTAAACTTATGAAAATATCAAATTAAAAGTGCCAAACAAGAGTTTGTAAAATATCACTAAAAATCGAAAAATACATACATACTTACAAAATAGTGCGGGAGAATTTAAGAACAAAAAAGCAAAATCAAAGTGCGAACTGAAAAGAACATAAAAAATCATATCTACATACTCACATATACATACGTACAAATTTATGTACATACATATATCTACATAATTAAAATTAAAATGTTACTAACTGCATAATTTCAATTAATATTCGCTAATTAAATAGGTATGTACATACATACGAGTTTTGTTCAAAACGTATCGCGAATTTTGAATTTTCGCGGGTTACGTATATTCGAATTTTGATCTTTTTGTGGCGTTATGTTGGTATCCATGTCTCTCACTTATGCCGACAATTTCGATTATTTTAAATGTTCAGTTAATTGTTGACAGCTGCTTTGCTTGCACGTGTTTTGGCTCGTCTTCGATTTTACCTTGGTTCGTGCGGCAGCTTTCATTAAGTCGATTGAGCTTTGGTTTCCACGTCATAACCATAAACCCACGATTCGTTACCAGTTATGGCCCTCTGGAGCAAATTTGAGTCGTCGTGAACAGAGTCCAACAGCTCATTAGCAATGTTCATGCGATGCTGTTTTTGGTCGAAATTGAGCAATTTTGGTACGAATTTTGCGGCGACCCGTCTCATGCCCAAATCATTGATAAAAATCGAATCACACGAGCCAATTGATATGTCTAGGTCCTTAGCAACTTCTCTAATGGTGATTCGACGATTGGCCAATACCATTTTCTTCACTTCATCAATTTCTCTTAATCGTTCACATCATCTCGGCCTTCTGAGAACATTTTGTACCACCGATAAACGTTCCGAGGTAGCTTCTCCGTATGCCACAGTCAACATTCGGATTGCATCCGCGCACTTAATTTCGTTTTTCACACAAAATTTGATACAGGTTCTTTGTTCCATTTTTTTAATAGGTAAAAATCGAAGACGAGCCAAAACACATGCAAGAAAAGCAGCTGTTCATATGAAAAGATTTCTACTTAATATCAAAAAATTTAAGGCATTGTGTAAAAAATGCGAAATAGCTCCGTCTAGCGACTCTGTATCCATGTTAGAAATTAGGAAAAGGGATGTTGATTTAAGTCGGATCAAGAGTGAAGAGTTATTTGAAAAATGTATGCTATCGGACGAAGGGTAGGATTTGTGTATGGACATGTACTATTAACCTCTTTCTAAACTACTTGACTTGATAAAGTTAGCAAAAGAAAGAGAGGCAATAGGTGGCGCAGTTGCGTCCACACAAAATGGCGCAGTTGCGTCCACACAAAATGGCGCTAATAATCATAGCTCCGCCCTTCAATTACCTCCATGCGACACAGAGGTATTCTCTGGAGGTTATGAAGACTGGCCAGCATTCCGCGATATATTTACAGCGGTATATATGAACCATCCCAAGTTAATTCTTGCAGATAAATTATTCCATCTTCGAAACAAAACGACAGATACTGCTGGATCAATAGTTAAGAGGTTTCCATTAACCGATGATAATATCAATTTAGCCTGGCAAGCTCTTAAATTGGGGTATGAAAATGTGCGAGTCTTAGTCGACAACCAAATTCGAAATCTTTTTAATATTTCCGTTGCTGTCGAAACGGATAGTGAGTCCCTTCAAGGAATATATAGCGCAGCTAATGATTGCTTGGCAATGCTTTAAACTTTACAGTAGAAGGATTGGACCCCATTCCAGTCAACCTTATTTATTCTAAATTACCTCATGAAACTTTAGCCCATTGGGAGCAGTCCCTTAACGCAAGTAGATAATTACCAACCTGGACTGAATTGACTGAATTTATACTCAAAAGATGTGAAATCGTAGAGAGTATTTTAACTATTAAGGATACAAAGTCCTCTTTTCTTAGCCAACCGGATCCAAAAGTTCAAATGTACACATCGCAAGAAAAACTTACTTACACACATGTAAAATGTGTAATCAGGATCACAGTTTGAGAATTTGTCCACAATTCCGCAAACTATTAATTCAAGAACAGGTAGATTTTGTTTTCAAAAATCAATTTTGCAATAATTGTCTGTCACAAGTACATAATAAGAAAACTTTGTTCTATCAAAATACTTGCATGAATTGCGGCGAAAAACATCGTACGTTGCTTCACATGCGCGCTGTTAATTTTCCACGAAAGTCCACAGAGCATAGAGCTAAACTAATGAGCAACAAGCTAAAATAAAATATGATTTAAAGTCACAAAATTTCAAAAATCTTCAATTAAGTGAAGAGAAAATGAGACCCTCGACCTCGAATTCCCACAAAAAATCCCTACCAAGTGCAAATTATGCAACTAATAACACAAATGTCCTCCTGTAAACAACTTTGGTTCAAATTGAATGCAGAGATGAACTATTTACAATTCGTGCGTTAATGATCCAGTGTCCCATTTCTTTAACTTCTCAGAAGTTCTCGCATCAAGAAAAATTAAATAATTATATTGGTCGTTCTACTTTACACAGGGTTACTCACATAAAAACTTATATAAACTTACAAAAAAAAATCAACAAATACAGTTTTTTTCTTACTCATCCTGTGTTTCACAGGATGATAGCAGTTTTTTCCACTCGAAAAGCTCTCACATTTGTGATAGAAACGAGGCACAGGCTCCGAAAGAACCTTTCTGTCAGAAGTTATTAGAAATCGTTTGAACATACCATCCCGAAAATCATGATTTGAAATAGTGGGAATAGGAGGCAAGCATCAGAAAAAGAATTTGATTTGGTCTTAGTATCTAAAAATACCAATTCTCGAATTAAAATCAGTGCCATAATTCAGCCGAAATTAACAAAAAAAATTCCTTCTATGTCCTTTGATATTTCCGACTCCACTAATCTGATAAATCTTCAGTTAGTTGATCCACATTTTAACATATCAGCACCGATGGATATGGTACTTAGAAACGATTACGATCGTTATATTAATCTTGAAGGTATTAAAAATAATGTTTATGGTTCAGCTTCAGCTTATAAAACAGTTTTTGCTTGGGTGTTGAGCGGCCCGACTCAAACGCAGCAAATTAGATCCTTTTCAACAAAAGTCAATATTGTAGAAGAATCGAATTTAGATAAATTACTCAGGAAATTCTGGGAGCAGGAAGAAATCCCTCCACACTACCCATCTCGTCAGAAGATGATTATTGTGAAAAGTTTTATAAGCAAAACCCAAAACGTTTAGCAGATGGCCGATATATAGTGAGGCTACCATTTAAACAAGAATTTCCAGCATCAAAATTCTTAGGGCCCTGAGTCAGTACGTTCAAATGGAACATATGTTAGAAAAGGATCCATTGTATTGCGAAATCAATATAATGATGTGCTCCCACAATGTATAACTCTAGATCATATCGAGGAATGCCCTTCTCGAGAAATATTCTCTGAAGATAAATTCAATTCCTTTTACCTTCCGGTGCACGCCGTTGTAAAGCCAGAAAGTAAATCCACCGAAGTCAGAGTCGTTTTCAACGCCTCAATAAAAACTAGGTCCGGGTTCTCCCTGAATGATGTATTATATACAGGACGTACTCTCCAAGCAGATCTTATGACAGTGATATTAAACTGGCGTTTCTATGAATTCGTTTTCAGCGGTGACATACAAAAAATGTACCGCCAAATTTTGCTCGATCCCATCGAAAGACCAATTTAGAGAATTCTGTTTCAAAAATCCTCCCTGTAAAGGATTATCAGTTAAAAACAGTGACGTTCGGCGCACCGTTTCTTGCTATCCATACGTTATTACAGTTAGCAAAAGACTCAGAATCATAGTTTCCAAAAGCCACCACGATATTACAAAAGGAAACATATGTAGATGACATCCTTTCTGGAGGTCACTTTATCGAAAGCGCGTTACAATCTCAAAACGATTTAATACACGCACTTGCATCAGCAGGTTTTTTTTAATTACTTCTAACAATTCGCTTTTGCTAGATTCGCTTCCTAAAGAAGATCTTTATGATTCAAACTTTCTCAAGCTTTATGATTCAAGTGCAATAAAAACTCTCGGCATTCGGTGGATGCTTTCAAATCCATCCCTCAGTCCACTACAATAACTAAACGAAAAATATTTTCGTCCGCAGCAAAGCTATTGGATCCCGTCGGGTGGATATCTCCAGTAGTTATCAAGTGAAAATGTCTTATTCAACAACGTCGGCTAGAGCGAATTGGTTGGGATGATCCCGTCAGCACAGATTCTCTCCGAATCTGCAATAAAGTAATAAATGAATAATAATAAATCTAAATCCCTCGTTGGATTCAGTTCACTCCCAGTGACACGATACAAATACATGGCATTTGTGACGCCTTTAAAATGGCCTATTGTGCGGTTGTGTACATTAGAATTCAAACATCTTCTCATACCGTAAAGAGTAAGGTTGCTCCTTTTCCATCAATCACGTTTCCTCGCTTAGAACTATCGGGAGCAGTTATGTTGGCTAAGCTTGTACATTATGTCATTTCCTCTCGGAACTTAGTAGAATATCCAATAACCCTTTGGTGCGATTCATCTATTGTACTAGGATGGTTAGCCAAGCCTCCAGCAACGTGGAAAGAAATCCATGTTGCAAATCTTGTAAGTCAGATACACCGGCTATTACCAATAGCAAAATGGCGGCATGTTCCGAACTATTTCAATCACGCTGATCTTGGGTCTAGAGGATGCAGGCCCCAAAATCTCATAAATAATAACCTGAAGTGGAATGGGCCTCCCTAGCCCATGGACCTCGAAAAAATCCACTATACCTCCAAAACCCTCATGAAAGCACTTCCGTAAGCTCGCAAGTCTCCTCTCGTTCAATTGTCGATTAATAATTTTCGAACTACTGTAGAGCATGAAGACATTCTCAAAAGACATGTTCGTCATTTTAAAACTTCCTTTGCAAATCCCACTTTTCCCTTGAGCTACAATAGTTTTCAACTTTGCCAGGCAGAAGTGAATTCTGTTAAGTATAGATTAATTATGGTAGTCCAGCAACAGTTGTACAAATCGGAATATAGTTCCTTGCTTAAGTGTGTCAAAAGATAGCTCCTTATTCACTTTAAATCCATTTTGTGATACTGGTGGCATTTTGCATGTCAATGGTAGAGTGGCTAATTCCCTGCTGCCATATAATGAAAGATTTCCAATCATATTGCCTCGTGACTCTCAGTTATGTAACTTATACTTATCCCACATACATGAATTTCTAGCGCACGCTGAATGCAGCCTAATGTGCTGGATTATACAAACAGAGTTCTGCATTACGCGTCTCAGGCTCCGAGTAAAAAAGATAACAAGATATTGCAAAATCTGCATTATCCATAAAAGGCAGTCCTGTGCACAAATAATGTTTGCTTTGCCTTGAGATCGCTGCGCTCTTTAGTTCCCCTTCAACATTACTGGCCTTGATTTCGCAGGCCCGTTCGAAATAAACAGTTCTTCCCTTAGAAACGCCTCCATAATCAAGGGATACACATGCATATTTGTTTGTTTCACAACTGAGGCAGTACATCTCGAACCCTGTTCGAATCTTCCAACCCCTGCTTTTCTCACGATTTGTTGGAAGACGAGGTCTACCTCACAAAATCATTTCCGATATCGGTAGAAATTTCGTGGAGGCAAGCAGAGAAATGCGCAAAGAATTGTCCACTTTCCTTCATTCCGTCTCCGTAGACATTGCCCAGAAATATATTACTCATAACTTTGAATGGTCGTTCATTCCCTCTCAAGGCCCGCCTGTGAGAGGCTGAGGTAAAATCTTAAAGTTTCATTTAAAACGAGTTGCTGGAGCATACCGATTAAATTTTGAAGAGTTCAGCACCGTCTTGGCTCGCATAGAAGTAGTATTGATCTCTCGACCCATATCTGCGCTTTCTGAAGATCCAGAAGACTTAGCAGCTCTAACACAAGGACATTTTCTCCGCGTAGGACCTATAATGGCATGTCCTGAGACCACTTCCGAAAATTTATCACTTATAAATCGGTGGAAAAGACTTAAAGCCATTCACCAACACCTCTCAATTAAGTGGAATGAAGAGTATTTTAAATCTCTTCACAAGAGATACAAGTGGAATTTCACAATACCAAATCTAAAAGTAGATGATTTTGTTGTTGTGATGGTTGATCTTTTGCCGCCGAGTGAATGGTGGTTAGGCAGAATTGTAAAAGTCTATAGTGGTCCCGACCATAACTTTCGTGTAGTAAATGTTCGGACTACAACCCTATTACAAAATTGTGCAATTTACCATCCCAGCAAAAATTACTGCTTAACAGAAGCATTTTTGTAAGGAAGACAATCTTACAGTATCACTTGCTGTTGCGCATGAATAAGGCATTTTTTTGTTCGAGATGGGTAGCAGACGCATGACTACAGACAACATTCATAGCCGAAGAAGTCATCGCAACAATAACACTGGCCAACGAAGCAGCAACAGCACCCGATGTAGTCGTAATAGCACGCAGCGTAACAACAACAACAGGTCTAATTGAAGCAGCACTCCAGGACGTAGACAAATTATCTCCAACTCCGCGAATGGAATTCAGCCGAAAACCCCGGATCAACGAATCCTATGCGAAGCAATCCGGTGTTTGGCTGCAGTTTTATGTGTCACCAGTACCAGTGCAAAGAGGGCGCCATATATAAATTACCATAAAGCTCTTGCAATTTTTTATTATTTTTATTGAAATGGATTTAAATGCAATATTTTTTATATCGTTTTTTTTATTAATATCTGATTAAATTGTATTAATTGTAGTTATGAATTTATTAATTTTTATTATATTGTATTTCCAAAACTTTGGTAATACTGTTGTTTCATTATATTGAAAGATAGTGGATTAAAACATAAATTAATGTACTAAAATACCTTTGAGGCAATGCAAAGAAAACAATAAATTCACTCATGTAAAACGATCTCACTGGTAAGCAACTCCTGCTCTCTCATATATATATATTTTTTATATATATTCCTAACCAACAATCATACTTATAATTTCTCATACCCTGAGAAATTATAAGCAAAGGGATTTATTGATTGACATTTTGAATTAAACAGTGGTATCAACAGTGAACATCAGCAGAGTGAGTCTCGTGTGTGACGAGCAGCATACAAAGTGGTGTTTCGTCAATACTTGCTCAGCCAGTTTAAGGGACGTGTAGATACAACAGCGAGGAAGACGTTGTGGTAACAAGTTGTGAATATTGAAGTAATTTAAGCTGTATTTGTGTATTTAAGCTCTTGATTAATTTTGTTTAAGTGTATTTGTAAGGAAACTTGTATAATTCTTAACCCTAATTACTACACTGGGGTCTTTTATTCAGTTGCAAATCTTCGAGTACACGGAAAGAAAAGAAGTTGTCATGTCCAGCTTATGGATAGGCAAGCTGTGGTGGAAATATGAAGCAGAGTCAGTTTCAAAGTCCGCAAAAGTCAAAAAAATCATCTCCAGCTCATGGTGACAAAAGTCGCAGTTGAGACATGAGGCAGAGCAAGAACTAAATGCTACAAATGTGGAAGAGGTCTCCAGCGTAAGTACAAGGCGTATAGAAAACGAAGAAAGAAAAAAGTGATGATGTGCCTATTCGCGACGAATAGTCTTAGGAGTAAAGCCATTGGGCCTTTATTGGTGTCTCAACTGTGAGTTTCGGCCAGCGAATTGCTGTTGTGGTATCAACAGTGAGCATTTCGAATTCGACTACAACGACAAAATCAGCATAGACAATGACCTGCCGCCCTGTTGCCTTGCTGTCTTCAAAAGAATCACTCTAATATAAACATGTGTATTCTATCCTTTACATTTTGTAGTCGGTAGCTTGCTGCGGTGAATGCATAAAAGCTCAAAATATAATTTAAAATTTTTGCTCCAAAATAAACAAAAGATTTGAGATGTAATAAAAAAATTTATTAACATATTAATTAAAACAAAATTACGATTAATTTAATAAATATAAATAATATTTAAAAACAAATAATAAAAAAAGAAGTAAAATTTATAGATTCACACATATGTACAAGTTAAGGTCAACCCAAGCACAGGTATACTAACATTAATAAATGATAAAGCAATTGATATCGTAAATAACCTTTAACCATAAGTAATAAAGATAAGAAACAAATCATAAATAAAATATATCTATTGTAAGAGTAAAAATACTGTAAACAAAATGATGTAAACACTAATAAATTAAATAAGATTGATCATGAAAAAAAAACATGTTTTTAATACACAAAGAAGTATCAGCTAGTTCTAGATAAATAAGAACAAAGACACAAATGTTTATAACTCTTTGTAAGAACAAAAGAACACAAAATATCATCCCTTAACATTATACGAACGAAGAGTATAAAAAGCACTGTAAATACTCTCGCTAGCCAGTTCATAAGAAAACTCAAAAAACTTAACATAGTTTAAAAAACCAGTTCATAAGAAAACTCAAAAAACTTAACATAGTTTAAAAAACCAGTCCATAGGAAAACTCAAAAAACTTAACATAGTTTAAAGAACTAGTTCATAAGTAAACTAATAGGTTCGTAAGAAAATTAAAATAAATATTAAATAAAGAATATTTCAAGATACAAAGGTATCTTGAAATTTAATAATTTTTTATTAATATAAGAACATTGTTTCTTAACTTACATACATACATACAAAACTAAAATATATGTACATGTATCGCGCTTATTGTAACATTTTTATATCTCAAAAAGTGAAAAATTTTAAATGATAGCAGTTATATGATCGGTATTAGTTATTTGGTAGGTGAAGCTTAGGCTTAAATTCACATACATCTATATGTATGTCACTGCAAAATTATTTACACAAAGAATGCATTAAAAGCATCACTTTTTTCTTAAGTAACTTAAAAGTTTTTGTTTTTTGTGATATTCACCATTATTCCAGTTGTCAAAATTGCCGGCACGTCAATACAATACCAAAAAATTGTGGCTTGTCAACAACCTCATGCTGTCAATAGCACAAAATTTAACAAATTCTTATTGCATACCCGTGATGGGAAAGTTGGTACGACCGTACTTTTTTTATACTATTTGACATGAAAAAGTGCGTTGTACTCCCCCAACAAATTTGATACTCTCATAGTCAACTTATAAATGCAGTCAGACGACGCGCGAATGCATATCTTTTTGCCAAGAATTAAATTTATTTTTCGACAAATGGCACGAAACTTTATTAGTAAAGATATTTTAAAAAAGTGAATTCGTTCACAATTAAATATAAACGAAAACCATGATATTTTCTGTGGCACAGAAGTTGATCTATATACATATAAATGCAAATCACGATGAAACAACTGTTTTAAATCAGTTTAAAGAAAATTTTAAAAAATTTATTATAAATTCTGTCAAGTTCTAAGGGCAAAAGTGTACTTTGACAATGAAATGTTAGTTTGATTTAGTAAGTTTTCCCCTGAAAATATTTTATCTGGTAAAACAACAGCATTATACCACTTTTAATTAATATGCTTTTCAGCGAAAAGCAAAATTTTGAAAATATCAATAACCAATAGAGCATTGGCTGATATGGAAGAACTGAAACCATTAACAACAGAAAATATATACAGTTTCTGGTCTTCAGTGCACATTGGGTGCTTTTGCAAAATAAATGGTAATAAATCTGGAACTTCTCTTTATATTTCATAACTTTAAAAAAAGTTACAAGCCTTAGAACTTTTTGAGTCCCAGGTGGTAAATTTTGGCCCACGGTAACTCCTCTCCAGTTTAAGCCATGTGTTATTAAATCCAATCAGTAGTTTAGAAGTGCTAGATTTATTACCATTTATTCTCCAAAAGTCTCCACTCTGCAGTGGCTTGAACTAAAAACGCATTAGATGAATACATGTCTCCTGAATAATCGATATTAAATTACGGAATTTTTTCCATACCTCACTTCTCTGCAAAAGTCGAAAGGATTTTCTCTTACCAAAATCTCATGAAAACGAAACAAGGAAAACAGGCTTTACGTTCCAACAGTATAAAGTTTTATCCAGGTCAAAGATTTATTAAATACTAAAACTGTTCTTGTTATAACTTTAACATTTTTAACTATGTACATACATATGTACATATATACATATGTACATACATATATGCTTTGTGTTTCTTTTTTTATTTCTTTGTGAATGGAGTTCTCGTTGTACCTTCATAGTGAACAGACGTAATAGCGGAATTTTTCTTACATACATACTAAACAAAAAAAATCATACAAAAAAATATTCGTAGTACATATTAACTTTGATAAATAAGCTTTTTTTTTGCTTTGCTAATATTTTTACATATAGAAATAACAAAAACAAAAAAAACCGTAAACAAAAAAACACAGACAAAGTACCCTTGAGGAATACTCTATATGAGTACCTCAAATACAAATAATTGCGAAGTGAGTTATAACGGCAGAAATGCCTATTTTACTGTGAGTTCTGATGCTCTCAATGATAACAATAAAAATAACAAATCTGATGATAGACTTACTGTGAGTTCTGAAGCTCTTAATAAAAACAATAAAAATAAAAAATCTGATGATAGACTTTCTCTAACGGCAAAGCCGCATTTTCGTCAGCGATCAACTTCGCTTTGTCCAATGCCATCTAGTGATTCGTTAACATTACCGTTGCCCAGTACCTCTACATTTAACTCAGCAATATCATCCGCTTCGGGCTCGTGGTCATCACTTAACCCTGTTTTCACTATAGGTAAGAGTAGCCAAAAACCCAAGGTCCAAGTCGGAATGGACAGATATATAACTGTGGTAAAGCGCGGGCGAAGCCCAAAATCTTCTAAAATTTCATCTGCTCCAAAGATCTCTAGGGATAACAGCGCATCATCTACTAATCGCCAAAACCGTTTTAAAATATTGCAAGACGACAACGACAAACCCGCTGAATCTGCGAACAAAGCCTCCAAGCCGCCACCAATCTATTTAAGAGAAAAAAACTCAAACGCTCTTATTAAAAAATTAATTTCGGTAATTGGTGAGAATAAATTTCACATTGTTCCAATAAAACGTGGTAGCATTGATGAGACGAAAATTCAAATTTATGAAGAAAAAGATTTTCGCACAATGGTTTCGGAATTTGAAAAAAGTAAAACAAATTTCTACACATACCAGCTCAAGAGTGCTAAAGGTCTGCAGATCGTATTGAAGGGCATAGATTTCTATGTCGCTCCCGAAGAAATAAAAGATGCACTCGTCCTCCAGGGATTTAAGGTAAAAAATGTATCGAACATAATAAATAGGGAAAAGATCCCCCAACCTCTATTTCGCGTTGAACTGGAGCCAAATGATATAAAATTGAGAAAAAATGAGACGCACCCAATTTATAATCTAAAATATCTTTTATACCGAAAAATAACAGTTGAAGAACCACATAAGCGTTCTGGACCCGTACAGTGCCATAATTGTCAAGAATATGGCCATACTAAAACTTACTGCAATTTACCTACTGTTTGTGTTGTGTGCGGCGAATTACACGGCACTGCTAGTTGCAATAAGCCAAAAAATCAAAGTGATAAAAAATGCAGCAATTGTGGAGGTAATCACACCGCTAACTACAGAGGTTGTCCTGTGTACTCTTTCGTCAAACAGACTATGGGGCAAAAACCTAAATTAGCTCCAGCCCAATCAGCAAACGCTTTATCCGCCACTATTGCGCAAGTGAGCCAACCAGTTACTTCCCGTGTATCGTATGCCGATGCTGCTAAGACAAATTTTATTCCTACTCAAAATGTTTCACCACCAAATAATTCAACAAATACAAACTCAAGCTTTAATTTCAATCGCCTTGAAGCTACTATTGATAATCTGGTGCAAACTATAAATAATTTTACAACAAATATGACTAGCATGATGCAAGAAATGCTGCGAATGCAGAATACACTGCTTCAAGCATTAGTTAAAAAACCATGAACACGTTAAAAATATGTTTCTGGAACGCAAACGGCATTCGCCAACATAAAAATGAATTTGAGCACTTCCTCACGGAAAAAAATATTGATATAATGTTGGTCTCAGAGACTCATTTGACTTCGAGAAGTATTTTTAAAATTTCTGGCTACACCTTATATGATTCAAGGGACCCAAGAGGAAGAGCATGCGGTGGATCAGCAATTCTAATAAGGTCAAGACTCAAGCATTATATTATTGACAACATTTCTGAAGAACATCTACAAGCAACGAATATTTGTATTGAAAATTTTTGCACTAATTTTGTAATATCATCAATTTACTCCCCTCCCAGATTCGCAATTACTGAAGATCAATACAAGGATTTCTTCAAATCTCTTGGCCCTTGTTTCGTAGCAGCTGGGGACTATAATGCCAAACATACGTTCTGGGGTTCGCGTCTTATCACACCCAGAGGTCGAGCGTTGTTCAACACAATTTCAAAAATGGGCTTGGACGTCATTTCGAGTGGGGAGCCCACTTACTGGCCTACTGACATACAAAAAATTCCGGATGTTATAGATTTTGGCGTCATGAAAAATATTTCTAGGGATTTAATTCAAGTTGAAGCTTCTCTAGATCTCTCGTCCGACCACTCTCCCACGATCGTTTCAATTTGTAGCCCATTAAGAAGTGACTTACCTCATCCTTATGTGAAGATGATAAATCGTGTTAATTGGCTGGGATTCAAAAAATATCTTAGTACTCATTGCACAGAAAATATTACGCTAAGAACACCCGATGATATTGAATCTAATATTACCAACCTTAATGAAAATATTAAACAGGCTGCTGAACATGCCACTACCTCCCATCCGCAGACTGGGTTTAATAGAATTTATTCTACTGATATTGAACGTCTCGTGTGTGAAAAAAGAAGAGCTAGAAGGGAATGGCAACAGCACAGATCACCTCAACATAAAACTAGGTTTAAAGAGTGCGCTAAACGACTCCAAGAGTTGCTTGCATTTGAAAAAAATGTATCTCTTAAAAATTATCTGGAAGGTCTTGATGTCACACCAGCATCTAATTACTCTTTGTGGCGCGCTGCTAGAAAGCTTAAAACACCCGTCGAGTTTAAACCACCTCTGCGCACATCTACCGGAGATTGGGCAAGAAGCGACTGTGAAAAAGGTAAATTATTTGCTGAGCATTTAAAATCCGTATTTACCCCAAACTCATGTACTGGTGCTGTTGATTTGCCGAGTGTAGTTGCGCTACCCCCTCGACCCATAAAATTTAAGACGCGTGATGTACAAAAACTAATTGCTGAACTCAACCCGAAAAAAGCTCCGGGTATTGATGAAATTAGTACCCAGATGCTGATGAAGTTGCCTCGTATTGCAATTAGAATCCTGTTATTCATTTTTAATGCCATTTTACGTCTGGAATATTATCCAAACAGCTGGAAGCTTGCCAAGGTTAAAATGATTCCAAAGCCGGGCAAAGATCTTACCAAGGTCGAGTCATATAGGCCAATAAGTTTACTGTCAACAATCTCAAAGCTCTTTGAAAAGTTACTCATGATAAAATTGTCCCCAATTCTAACTGATAATGAGTGCATACCGGAGCATCAATTTGGTTTTAGAAGTCAGCATAGCACCATTGAACAAACTCATAGATTGGTTCAATTTATACGAAAAACTTTTGAAGAAAAAAAGTATTGCTCTGCGCTGTTTATTGACGTTTCTCAGGCATTTGATAAAGTGTGGCATGAAGGCCTAATTTTAAAATTAAAGACTTACTTACCGATAAACGTTCTAAATCTTTTGGAAAGTTACATTATTGCAAGGAAATTCACTGTTGTAGAAGGAGACTTTATGAGTATGCCTGAAACAATCTCATCCGGTGTGCCACAGGGGAGTATACTGGGGCCAGTTTTGTATTTGATTTATACTTGTGATATGCCTTTGAGCAGTAATATTCACACATCTACATTTGCCGATGGTACAGCCTGCCTTAGTATGCACGAAAACTCTCACGAGGCTTCCCGATATCTTCAGCAACATATTACCCAGCTAGAACTATGGTTAAACAGGTGGAGAATAAAGGTAAACGAACAGAAGTGTGCTCAGGTAACATTTACCCTACGAAAAGAAACTTGTTCCCCCATTACAATCAATAATCAAATTGTTCCTCAAAATTTACAAGTGAAATACCTTGGTATACACCTTGATCGAAGGCTTACATGGAAACACCACATTGACTCTAAGCTAACGCAAATGAAACTTAAACTAACTCAGATACATTGGCTGATTGGTAGAAATTCAACCCTCAGTCTAGATTGTAAACTTTTGATATACAAATCGCTTTTAAAACCTATATGGTGCTACGGAATTCAGCTATGGGGCACTGCTTCAGCTTCAAATATAGAAAAAATTCAACGAAGGCAAAACAAAATTTTACGGATAATAACATCGGCTCCATGGTACATAAGAAATTCAAATTTACATCGTGATTTGAATATGCCACAAGTAACTGAAGAAATTGCAAAATACGCAGGCAAATATCTTACAAAACTCGAGTCTCATCCTAATCCGCTTGCTCGTAATATCTTGAATTTTACTGGTCACATCCGCTTAAAAAAGAGGGACACAAAGGCTCTAATACTCAACACTCCAGAAGAAACTGCTTGAAAATACTTTTGTTTTTGCTTATCACTACTTATGTATTATTAATAACTATCACTAAGTTTATGTCCGACACTGGTCGGGCCTAATTAATTATATTTAGATTTAAGATTTGAATAATTATTGTTAGTTCATATTTGAAGATACAATAAATAAATATATGTACTAAAAAAAAAAAAAAAAAAAAAAATTTCTTTGTGAATGAATTTTATATAATTACTAGATGAGCCTGGGAAACGTTTTCTTACCCTCAATTATTTTTTTTAACTACAAATTATTCCTCACAGTGGTCACTTGTTGGGTCAAAAACGGAAAAGGGAAAACTTTCCGGTATTGACCCTAACTTGTGTTCAAAAATTCAGCTCCACAGCTCTCATAGTTCCAGAGATCATGCGTTACGAACAAACACACTCTGCTATGTTAAGGTAGAGGTCCATAGCTCGCTTTTTGCGCGTTACGTTTCCTATGCATCTGTCAAAAAAGTAGAATCAATGTAATAGTATGTGACAAGTTACAATGCAAAAAGCGCAGAACGCGTAGGCGCGTTCAAAGCAAAAAGTAGGTCTACTTTCTACTTTTGTACGCGTTACAAGCACCATGAAAGAAAGTCAGCTGTTCTTGAATGCTAAAGATGTTAAATAATACTTTATTTCTTACGTTTTCGATAAATATTATTTTGCCGTGGATAATTTTTTTCTTTTTTGCAATAAAAAAAATTTCTTAGTAAAAAAAACTTGTTTAATAAAATATATGAATATTTTCATTAATGCGATGTATTTTAATTATCTTTTCATCACACTTTTCTCAGTAACAAATTTTGCATATTAGTTATCGCTTACTTTTACGACTAACTCCACAAATTCATTTAAAAACTCGATTTCACTCTCCATTTTTTCTTTATATGTAAGTATTTATAAACAAACGTACACAGCTGATGAAAACAAAAATAAAATGGCGCATGAAAAGCAGTGCATGTAACTCAACGCGAACAAAATATAGAATGAAACAAGAGGATGAAACGCGTGTAAAGCATAACGCGCAAAAAGCGAGCTATGGACCTCTACCTTTATATATATATAGCCAATTTACAAAGTCTTCTAAAGTGATAAGTCACAAATTATTATTTATGACCAGTGTTGCCAGAAGTAGGGGAAAATCCTTACATGTAGGTATTTTTGATACTAAAATAGAAGCGTAGGGATTTTTTCGTCATGTCGCATTATTTATGAAATAAATGCAAACATAACGTTTTTTTTAGTAAGGGTAAGGGTTTTTCAAAAGGGTTAAAAAATTTTATATTCGTTTAAATCGCTTAAAAATATGTTTCCAGTTTGTGGTTTAAAAAGTTGGCGACACTAATATGTTTGTATGTATATGCCAAGGCGAATTCATGTACCAGGTGGTGTCAAGCCTGCAACAAAAATCTGCCTAGTATTTTATTGCAATAAAAATTGACAAATCAAACTTCCTAAAAATTTTATTGCAATGAAATTTGACTAGCCAAACTTCCTAAAAAAAGCAGCTGTTAAGTTAGCACCACCTGGTACATGAGTTACATATGTATGTTAATTTAAAAAAAAACAGGGTTTTGTACCTGAATTGAATTTATCCTTTAAAATTTTATTTGAGAAAAAAACTATTTATATTAATTTTTAAACAACTTTTTGTTGTTTTAATTGAATTAAATTAAAAGTACATATGTGTTATTTTTTTTAGTTTTTTTATTTATTTTTTTACCAAAGCTTTAATAAACATACATTTTTTTTTTGATAACTAATGGTTTTCTTAATGATAAAAAAACGTAGGGATTTTTGTAGGGGAAATTTTTTGAACGTGTAGGGAAAAATCGGATTTGTTTCAGCATGTGTAGGTACTTTTTCGAGAAATCTGCTGGCAACACTGTTTATGACCAAATAGCACCGTTGTCAATGGCCTGTTGTATTGCCATATAAAAAATTATCATAAACGTTAAATTCAAACTGAATTCTTAGTTTTTAATTCGAAAATATAAAAAATCTATATATAATTTTCTGAGATTTTGTTATTCTTTGCAGTTTAAGTGATTTCTTCAATCTATTTAGAAATATTTCGCGAGGTTGCGGTTTTTCGCGTTTATTTTATTTTTAACAGTTTTAGCAATTTCTAATGAACTTCAAGGATTGTTTCCAATTTTGCGAATTCTCGCGAATTTCTGTAATATTCGCCATGAAAGCGAGTTTTTTTAATTTTTAACAGTTTTGACGATTTCTAGTCAATTTTAAGGATTGTTTCCGATTTTGCGAATTCTCGCGAGTTTTTGCAATACTCGCGATGAAAGCGAGTTTTGCAAGTAGTCTGATACTTAACAGTTTTTGCGAATTTTAAACTTTGTGATTATGCTGCTGTTAGTAAGTTTTAGCGAATTTTAGCAATTTTTACCGAATTATTGGCATTCTTTCCCGCTTTTGGAACTCATAAGTAGACTTCAACCCAAAAAATTTTTTAATTTAGCTAACAAACTTCGTATGTTTATAGTAAGAACTAAATGCATATAGACAATTGCAACATTTCTAAATTAAATAAATAAAGAATCTATGTCAAATAAATATACTTCGGTATTTCATGTATGAAAATAAATGTGTTATTTTTCTTTTTGCTTTTTAATACTTTTATTGTTGCCTAAGGTGGCAGCTAATGGTAAAAAGGCGGTGGAAAATAAAAGCGATGCACAATCGAATAAAGACGCTTGTTTTGTAAAGATTTTTGTTTGATGCTTTCAAGCTTATTATGTTTGTATATTCTGATTCTCAATTTAATATTAAGAGTCTTATTATAAACATACGAAGTTTGTTAGCTAAATTCTACAATTTTTGGGTTAAAGTCTACTGATGAGTTCCAAAAGCGGGAGAGAAATGCATATAGACAATTGCTTAACCATAAAAACAAGCCAAATTTAAAAAAAAAAATATTTTACTTAATAATAAAATAATAATTTGGGATTATTAGTGCGTTAACAAATTTTAAACTTCAATTGTAACAATTCCCGTAAAAAACACCAATACTTATTTGCTATTTGTCGAAATGAGTTCCGCATTAGTTTAAAATTTGAAGAGATAAAAAGATTTACATACCTCAAATGTGCCTGTTCCTTGTTGTATTGATACTTGAAGCTTGATTTCATCTCGAGCTGAAAGTGTAGTTGCACGTGAGAATCGAACATTTTCGAACTCAACATCAACAGATTCGAAGTCAAGAATGCCAAAAGTCAAAGCAAATGTTTTCCAAACACTTTCTAAATAAAATGTGGCTGGCACCAAGGTCCTTCCATCAATTTCGTGCCCCAGTAAATATTTGTGTTCTGAGTTCGGCGAAATAACAATTACTTTATTTCCAGTCTTCACGCAATCATCCTCAAAATAAGGTACAGTATAATCTTGTGAATTATCCAACTCTACAAGATTACTTATTGTAGGAGTTCCTCTATTAACAGGCCACTCAATTGGCGGATACAGTGTGTCTAGGCTTAACTCACATCCATGCACGTATAACCTGAGTTAAAATAAAAGATTTATATATTGGTCATTAGACATCTGTTTTCTTATTCTTTCCACAATGTATGACTCAGAATTAACGTGAACTTTAACTGCAAGTTCTAATTCAGCTGGGAGAAAGACAGAAAGAGATAGTATTCCTCCCTCTCTCTTTCATAAAGCTGAATTAAGAATTTGCAAAGTAAACTTTGCGTGTCTAAAAGGGGTATTTTATACTTCACAAAAATTTATATTGGGAAAGCACTTAAATTGTGGTTTTCAGAGTTTTAGCCAACGACGTAAAAAATAGTTGGGCAACCCCATCATGAGGTTATCATTTGTGTGGTGGCAAAACACTCCAGAAGTAGAACTCGTAATGTTTTGCCAATGTTTCCAACACCTTGTGTAATGCTTTGCTAAAGTTGTGCCACTTGTTAATTTCTGCCTGGGTATGTATCAGACCAACCTAAATTACGACGCAAAGCGTTATCTTTGCAATTGGAAAATCCAATGTTGACAACGCGTAAAGAAGTGAAGTTGGCTGCAAAAGTACTGTTGTTTTTGTTAAGTAATGTAACTTTAGCTACTTTCAGGTCAATTAAGAGTTTTAATTTTTATTTCTTATTTCTATGTAGAGTTTTTTATTAATCAAAGTGAGTAAACATTACTGTTTCTGGCGCAAAGTTAACGCTCTAATTTAGGTTACTCATTTCAGCGTAAAAGCTAAGCGCTAAATTACATTGCGCTTTGCGTCGTAATTTAGTTTACATTAAAAAATGCCACATGAAGAGTCATACCAACTTTTTCATATAAAAATGCACTAAATGCATTAAGTATATTTTTATGCACATAGCTATATTTTTATTTATCTAGTTTGTTTATTTATTTATTTATTTTCAATACAGAGAAAGCCCACATGGCCAATTATATATGTACTGAATGAGTAGAAATTAGAAACTTAAGTTAACTACAATTTTAAATTTACTACATTTCATAGGTTTTTGTAATAATTTCAATTATATCGAGTTATGTTTATGTGGCACAGAAAAAATTATTGTTTAATTTTTTTCAATTAAGCGATTGCTTAGAAAATATAATATTTTTGATTAATATTTTAATTAAATATATGTTTATATTAATTGCATTTACTGCTTTATCAAAAAAGTGTTATCAACAGAGCTTAACTTAGAATACTATGAAATGGTTAACAATTATTACATAATAATTGTATGTAAATAATGTAACTTTTTCTTTTGTGTGTGAAAATCGAACTGTTTTTTATAGTATGCAACATTGTTTTGAAAAAATATTTTCAATTAAAATACCCAATTAATCTTTTAATTAGTTTTTGTGTGGGAGAAAAAAACTACTCGGCTTAATTTTTTTTTTTGATTTGTAGTAATTTTGACATGCGTTGAATGACATGCGTTGAATAAAATATTAAAATAAAATATACAATAAAAACAGAAATTAATTTTGTTCCTTTTTGTTGAGATATAACAAGCAAACAACAATAAGAAATACAAGCTTATAGACCAAATGTGGATGGTAAAGTTAGTACATTGGCGGTATTTGGGGTTCGATGTAAATAATCTTGCATATGGACATATGAAAAATATCGTAGCCTTTCTTAACATCCAATCACAAAATACATACACAATTCAAAGAAAAGCTACGATATTCGGCAAGAATATCAAACAACGCATACGGTTATTGTACTTTTTGCATCATTGGAATTTCAAAAGCCATACGATGCATCAGTTAGACTTTCCATATATGTATGTACATAACATAATTTTTTATATTTTTACACTATTATATTTTTTCTATGAGTTTTAATGAGTTTTTTAATAGAATCTTGAAAAATATTTCAATTAAATTTTTAATTGAATCTTTAAAAATATTTCAATTAAATTTTAATTGAATCTTTTAAAAATGATCAATTAAATTTTTAGTTAATGTAACATTTTTTTAATTGAAAAAATCAAAAAAAAAATTCAATTAAAATAGATGAGTTAATACTACAATTTCCGTGATTGGTTGAAAAGTAATTACTTTTTTAACTGAATCTTTGTTTTTTTTTATTGAATCTTTTTTTTACTTTTTTCTGTGTACATAAATAGAAGACACTTTAATTATTTATTTTAACAATAGAGTGATCAACGAGAGACTTACGGCCAAAAGAAACAGATATTTGATTGTTACGTGTAGAATTCATGAATAAAAATAAATTACCCAATTGCAAATTTGATTTAATAATTTTGTAAAAATGAAGTAGAACTCGTAGGCTTATATAACCCTTAAAGCTACATTTCATAAACAACTGAATTTTATTTACAGGATTAAGATTTCAAATAAAATTTTAATTGTACTCTTTTATATAACTGCCTAAATTAAAACAATCCGTGTACTTGAATAAAATTTACGTGGAAATGTTTTAGGATTTTGGTCGATATCTATTCCGTCAATTTGTTACTGGGGGTACATTGTAACTCGAATCGAAATAAAATGCATTCTGCGTGTAATTAGCACACAAATCGAAAGAATTTTGTTTTGTTTCAAATTGCAGAATATATAGAGTACACATAATTATATCCATGGATATGTATTTATGTGTATGTACATGCGTATAAATATGTATTTATGTGTCAATATTAAAATAAATTAACAAAAACTATTTGTGTATGGATGTGCATATATAAATATATATGTACACATTTATATTAATATATAATTATACTCCTCGTTTAAGGAAAAATTCGTTACATTTTTTGCTTCTGTCCATAAAACTGTTTTAATAAATTAATTAGATTTTTTAGGCGTTTCTTTTGAATTTTTACATGAACATGGTTCAGTATGTTACATTCATAACAAAATAAATCTTTTCTTTTTAGGCCGTATTTTATATGAATTAAACAATTTGATGTATTAAAAATCATTATTGTATTTCTAACTTGCTTTTAAAATAGTTATTAGCTCTAAAAGTCATTTCCACCTCAGCATTTGATTTAGAAATGGATTATCATTAATTGAGTTTCTATAATTATAAACTTCAATCCAAAATTGATAAGTTCTGAGTAAATTTTTTCATTTATGTAGCCTTAAATTTCGGATACTTCGTTCTATTTCTTCAACTTCACCATCCCAGCAAAAGTTACCGCTTCCCAGAACAGTTTTTGTAAGCTAGCTAGAAGTAATAGATTCAGCTTTCAAAAAGCCATTAAATTTTTACCTTACTAAATCGTTTCACAGAAGTAATAATGTATAGTGTTTGTGTACTCAGATTCAAAACTTACTGGTTTACATTTTTTTACTTTTTTCCAGTTTATTAGAGAGCCCGCCTTACGTTAGTGCCTTTCAGATGCATTTTTCGTTATCAAGAAACCACGACATTGCTTCTCTTAGTTGTTGTTAGTGCTTCCAAATCAGAATTCTGTTGCTGGGATTATTGTAATTAAGTTATTTTATAGCGTGTATGATATCCTCTGTAATTTCTAGAAATATGTTCTTTTTTCTCACTGTGAAAGAGAAAATTTTTCTTCCTCTATATTTCACCCACTGATTCATAAACATGATTCAGAGAGCGAAGCAGGTGATTCAACTCGTCGTCTGAACATACTATAAAAATGTAACAAATACAAATTCAGAAAGCAATAGTTCTGTTTGGAATAATTTGGTACGAAAACGGCCACTGAAACAAGGACTTCAAAATGCATCATTGAACTAAAACAACTTCACTCATAAACATATATTGCATAGAAAAAGTGACCCTGCACGTGCTTTCTACCTGAGTGGTCGAAAGCACGTGAGAGCAGCAAGTCTGGTTCTTAAATTCTGGCAATATCGATAAAAAATTAACGTACAAAAACTAATCTTCAAACTTACTTAGGGCCAATTTCCCGATGTTGACAAAGTTCGGAAACAACAACAAAATATGAAAATTTGTTTTTGTTTCGAATGTTAGTGTGCGACAAGTCGAACACCGTCGACATCGTGAAATTGGCACTTTTTTATCTTTGTTATAAATTAATGTAAATATATTTAATTTTTGTTTTTTACAATGCAATATGATGGTATAATATTAATTGCAGGTTAATTTGCTGTAATAAATATAACCTCCAAACCAATATTGTATATGTTTTTATAAATACTTTGTTCATTGTACTCATTATTCGGGCGCATATGGTCTGGCTACCCGGTGCCCTTAGATATATATATTTTATAAATTGATTTAGTAAAGTATATCTTAAATAAATAAATAAATATAACCTCTCAGGTACATATGTATGTGTGTTTTTAATTTTAAATTAAAAAATCCGTTGAAGTATTGAGTAGTATCGACTACCCAATTGAAAAAGTATTAAGTAGTATTGAGTATACAAAAGTAGCCGCTTTTTACAACACTAATGGCTGATGAATGAATGAATGAAACAGTGAACCGCACGCCATACCACAATTGTGGACAATAAAATCACACACATGCTTATGCTCTTTCATTTAGTTGTCACTGAGAAGGTGACGAATGAAGTTGTGCACGCATGTACGAATTTTTTCCTGGTTTTATGTTTAGTTTTTTTTACACACCGAACGAAATTAAAGTTCAAAGTTAATAAATTTGTACAGCAAAAAATAATTATGGAAGCTAAGAAATATTTCGTGATAAAAAATGCTTTTGGCATTATAATAGGGAAGATAGTTTAAAAAAGTATTTTAAAAGTTTTCACAGTGCTGTGAATAAATTTAATTTGGAACTTCTACACTACATTGTTGAATGAGTTATTAGATTGTTTACTTTTACTTAGGTTTTTGTTAAATTGTTTATTTACAAAAAATATTCAAACAATTAATAACCACACCATGTATTTTGAATTGCAAAACTTTTCTTCATGTGTAAATTTATTTTACTCGCATTTTTCTCACCCGTACAAACATATTTTATTTCTCGGATCACTGTTTTAAACGCTGAAATGAACTGTAATTTTTCTGTCTAAATTCGCCCTCTCATTTACTGGATTATGTGTACGCGAACGCAATAGAGTAAAGGCTCAGTTAGCCGACTGTAATGCAATGTAATTCTAATGTAGGAAACGTGAAGCTCGACAACAAAAAATATGACACGGGTATCAGCAACGAAACTGAAAAAACATGTAGTTCCTGAATTAATTGCGAACATATCTGCGGATTTCAAAATTAAACTCATGGAATCACAACCCAGAGACGATTACAAGGAACTCCTATAATTGGTTTTGGTGTTTGTAGAAACACTGAATGGAACGGAAGTGGGATTCTAATCTGTAGGTGCCATCAGTCATGCCAGGATGATGGCAAAGGCCATCTATTGTCTGAAGATATTCCTATTCCGCGGACAATTCAAACTGAGTGATGAAGAACACAGTGCCTTAGAAGCTATCTGTACTTTTCTCGTTAGAGTTTACTTCAATGCCCACAAATCACATTAAGCTCCCAAGCAAGACTTTGACCTATTGCGATGTTTGCTGGATTATCAGGAGATTGACAAGGCTATTTCTGAGAGAGCTCTGGAGAAATGCTGAAACCATTTGTGGTATTTCAATGCAGAATTGATAGCTCTCGTTTTCTTTGATACCTCAATTTCAGACGAAGAAAAATCGGAAATGGCGAACAAAGTGAAATCGATACAGAAGATTCAAGAATTATAAACCCAAAATTTCGAAGACCCCAGTTGGAAGAACTGGTTAATGCAGGGTTATCTCATTTAATTACCAAGGCGACCATGAATTTCTTTGAGCGTTTCCATATTAATGCAGATATTCTCAGAGAAGCCCCCAGTAGCTGGCCTGAAAATATAAATTTTCAGAAAGGATTGCGGATTGTGAAGTCACTAAAGGTCGTTAATGATGTGGCAGAACGAGGAGTGAAATTAGTTACTAACTTTAATAACCTTCTCACCAAAGATGAGGAGCAGAAACAATTTGTTTTACAAGTAGTACACAAATGCCGAAAGCTGTATCCGGATGTTTCTAAATACACTTTGAGCAAAGCTTTAAAATAAAGTATTCATTATTGTATCCTTCTTAAAGATGGCACATGATACAATGTCACTCTCTTTTTTTATTAAAATTCCATTCAGCATTATCAATTTTTTCTATCATAATTTATTTCAAACTCTGAAAAATAATAAAAATTCTCATATCATAATTTCCTTAACAATATTGCGTGTTTTCCCTTATTTCGCGACAGGTTAACACAAAGGTAATAAAACAGTATTTCATATCTGAGTATTTAAAAGTATAGATAGCAAAAAACAATTATTGCTTTAATAAATTTATGAAAGTTTAAAAAAGTGCCATCAAATTTCATGACCTAGTGTGTTTTGGCACAAAATTGGCCTGGGGCATTTGCTGTTTCTTGGCGAGTTCTGGACCGATTTTGAAGTTATGTAGCATATAAACACTCTTTCGAAACTTTGAGCCCCCAGCCGCACGTGTTAACATACTCCAATCGTGCTCAAATGCAATCGTGCAAGGACTCATCATTTTGTGGGGCTCCCGTTGCTAAAATTCTGGAAATTTTTTTCTCCCCTATCAACCGCGGTCACCCTAATGCACATCCATACATAAATAGTTTTTATTAATTTATTTTAATGTTAACACATTCATACATATTTATGCGCATTGAAACAAAAGAAAATTTTTTCGATTTGTATGTAAATAAAATTCAGTTGTTTCTAAAATGTATCTTTAAGGATTATATAAGCGTACGCGTTCTACTTCACTATTACAAAATTATTAAATCAAATAGCCCATTACAATTGGTTAATTTATTTCCATTCATGAATTCTACCCGCAAAATTCAAATTTCCTTTAGGTCGTATGTCTCTCGTTGATCACTCTTTTGTGAAAATAATACACCATAATTGGAGTGTCTTGCCAAATGAACTTAACGGCCTGGTCCAGGATGTCCACAAGAAAGTTTCTTTCGCTTACTTATATTGAAAACAAAAACAAAACGAGAGAAATAAACTTTCTTGTCGACATCGTGGACCAGGCCGTAAATTATTTTCCTACTCATATTCTACTTATAAGCAAAATCGAAATATGGCTTGATGTAATTGAAATTATTACAAAAACCTATGAAATGTAGTAAATTTAAAATTGTAATACATATTTTGTTATTTTATTTAATTACTTTTATATTTGTTATTTCTTTACCTAGAGCTGATAGCCTATGTCGCTTATGCTCCTTTTTTTGTATAAGTAGCTTGTTATTTATTGCACTTCTAATAAATAATAATAATAAAATTGTAGTTAACTCAATTTTCTAATTTTTACTCATTCAATACATATATAATTGGTCATGTGGGCTTTCTCTGTATTGAAAATAAATATAAATAAATGTGTGCATACAAATATACTTATTGCATTTAGTGCTGCTCTTGGTGTGGCATTTTTTTTTAAGGTAGAGGTCCATACCTCGCTTTTTGCGCGTTACGCTTTCTATGCATCTGTAAAAAAAGTAGAATCAATGTAATAGTATGTGACAAGTTACATTGCAAAAAGCGCAGAACGCGTAGGCGCGTTCAAAGCAAAAAGTAGGTATACTTTCTACTTTTGTACGCGTTACAAGCACCATGAAAGAAAGTCAGCTGTTCTTGAATGCTAAAGATGTTAAATAATACTTTATTTTTTACGTTATCGATAAATATTATTTTGCCGTGGATAATTTTTTTCTTTTTTTTTCAATAAAAAAATTTCTTAGTAAAAAAAACTTGTTTAATAAAATATGTGAATATTTTCATTAATGCGATGTATTTTAATTAACTTTTCACCACACTTTTCTCAGTAACAAATTTTGCATATTAGTTATCGATTACTTTTACGACTAACTCCACAAATTCTTTTAAAAACTCGATTTCACTCTCCATTTTTTCTTTATAAGTATTTATAAACAAAAGCACACAGCTGATCAAAACAAAAATAAAACGGTGCATGAAAAGCAGTGCATGTAACTCAACGCGAACAAAGTATAGAATGAAACAAGAGGATGAAACGCGTATAAAGCAGAATGCGCAAAAAGCGAGCTATGGACCTCTACCTTTATGTATATTCACACACACATCCGTATCATATGCGCGAGTTATATACACACCAACCGCAATCGCACCAACACCAAATCAAAGGCCAATGCTCTAGACAAAACGATGCATAATTTAATTCATTGTAAAATTAATATTTTAATAAAATTATGCTTTGTGTGCAAGTGCAATAAACTGAACTTCCACACATGCCAAATATTAACATTTTTCCCAAGAATTAACATAAATAATATTTAAGCTTAGTTAACAATTAAGTATAATAAAAATATTGTAAACAAAATTAAAAAGCTCAGAAATAAATTGGTAATCAAAAGTAAAGGTTGTTGTTTTTTTTGATTAGAACTTAAAAGATAACACATTTTGGCGCAGTCGTCTCGGGCAGTTGCGGAATCGGTGCGGTGACAACAAACTAAAACAGTGAAAAAGGGGAAAGAATATCCTCATAAATAAAGAATAGTTTTTAGAAAAAGGGGAAAGAATATCTTGATAAATAAATAACAGTGAACAATTTTTGAAAAGGAAAAAATATCCTCATAAATAAATAATAGTGAACAATTTTTGAAAAAGGAAAGAACATCCTCATAAATAAATAACAGTGAAAAATTTTTGAAAAAAAAATATCCTCATAAATAAATAATAGTGAACAATTTTTGAAAAAGGAAAGCACATCCTCATAAATAAATAATAGTGAACAATTTTTGGAAAAGGAAAGAATATCCTCATAAATAAATAATAGTGAACAATTTTTGAAAAAGGAAAGAATATCCTCATAAATAAATATCCGTATAAATAAATAATAGTGAACAATTTTCGAAAAGAATATCCTCATAAATAAAAGCTTTTAGAAAAAGGGGAAAGAATATCCTCATGAATAAAGAATAGTGAACAATTTTATAAAAAGAAAAGATTATCCTCTGTAAATAAAAGAGCAAAAAAAAAACGGTGAAAGAATATCACCGTCCACATAAGCAACGAGGAAGGAATATCCCTATTTGAAAAAAAGGGTGAAAGAATATCACCGTCAACATAAACAACGGGGAAAGAATATCCCTATTTAAATCATCAAACTCAGCATAGGACACTGAAGTTGAAATCAACCGAGCCGAAACCGTTAGATTTCAATCCATTCACAACTGGAACCTACTCAGCCTTTCAAGAAAACCAATATATTTCTCAATGCGAATGACAATTCTACTTCTGTTTTTATTGGCCAAGTTAATTACGGCACAATATATTGAGATTCGCGACTTATCTAATAATAAAGGCATTCTGCCAATAAATCTAGGACCAGCAAGGCATGTCACAAGCTATAGCAATCTTATTCATATTGTTAATCTAGAAAACTATAAGGAAAACATTGACAAAATCAACAACACAGTTAAAGCCTTCGAAAGAAATAGTGCAACAAAAATTTATACGGACACAACAAAAATAAAACTGAGAGAATTGAAACTAAAATTAAGTAGTTTGATGACTAAACGCACCAAACGCGGCCTCATTGATGGAATGGGACATGCAATAAAATTTATCACAGGAAATATGGACGCTAATGACGCCCAAGAAATAAATCGTCAAATTGGGGAACTGCAATATAATAATAAAATAATTAAATATACCATGGAAAAAGATCATAAATTTAATATGGATATGGTTGCTAGATTCTCTAATATAACAAACCACATTAATGAGGTACAAGGAACCATAGAACTATTTTTAAACCGAGATACAAATCAAACCAACTACCTTTTTAAGAGCACAGAAACCACAATTAGAGAAATACAATACCTCAATCAAATAAACTACAACATTGACATACTTACTAGTCACATAAACGACATTTCAGAAGCCATTATTCTAGCAAAACTTAATATAATTCCTAAACTAATTTTACATCCAGAAGAAAACGAACATATTAGAAGACATTTAGAAAATTCAACCATTAAACCGAAATCTGTAGAAAACATATATGAATTACGCGGACTTCAGAACCTTATATAATATTAAATGAATTTAAGATTATGTATACTTCGGAAAAATGTCAAAAAATAGAAAATATTTTCTTTTGTTCAAAAATTAAAAAAGAAGAAATTGCCGTGAACTCTAGCTGTATTGGCCATTTATTTAAAAACCAGGATGCACAGTGCGTTATAAATGATATCGGTGACACACAATCCGTTTGGCAGCCGGAGCCTAACTTAATTTTATTCCATAATATACCAAAAACACAAATAGAGACGACTTGCAATATCAATAAATATTCATTGAATGGTACGGGCGTAGTACATTACAAGAACTGCGAAGTATGCGTAAATAACATTACCTATAGTGATGATATAAACACTTTTTGGGAAGACATATATATTGCTCCAGTACCCATCTCCGAAATTCACGCCTCGTCTGAGATTAAGACGGTGACATTAAAAAAGCTATCAGATTACAATTTCAACCAGCAAAATGCAATCCTTTCAATATCATCCAGACTTAACTTGCAGAACGGCATCGAATCACTTATATGGTTAATTATTATAGCAACAGTGATTTACATTCTAAAAAGTATGTATGCAACTAAAATTAAACAAGGAATCCTAGATGAAGCTACTGTCCCTTCGTCCCCTTCGCTTCAATCTGGGCAGGGAGGAGTTATATACACACCAACCGCAATCGCACCAACACCAAATCAAAGGCCAATGCACTAGACAAAACGATGCATAATTTAATTCATTTTAAAATTAATATTTTAATAAAATTATGCTTTGTGTGCAAGTTCAATAAACTGAACTTCCACACATGCCAAATAATAAAATTTTTCCCAAGAATTAACCTAAATAATATTTAGTCTTAGTTAACAAATAAGTATAATAAAAATATTGTAAACAAAATTAAAAAGCTCAGAAATAAATTGGTAATCAAAAGTAAAGGTTGTTGTTTTTTATTAGAACTGAAAGGATAACATATTTCGCGTATATACATACAAACGTATAAGTATATATACTTATATATTTAAACCAGTGATCCGCAAAATAAAATATGGTTGGATTGGTGAGAAAAATGAGGGTAAAATAAAGATACAACTGAAGAAAAGTTTAGTAATTTAAAATACATGCCGTGGTTATTAATTGCTTAAATATTTTTTGTAAATAAGCAAATAAATTAAAATTTTAGTAATAATTAAAAAAAATCTAATAATCCATTGAACAATGTAGTACATAAATTCCAAATTAAATTTATTCACAGCGCTGTGAAAACTATTAAATGTCTTTACAAACTATATTATCTATTATTTTTAATTTTTTCATAATATAAAACTAATTTCATAATGCCAAAACCATTTTTATCACGAAATATTTATTAGCTTCCGTAATTATTTTTTGCTGTACAAATTTATTAAATTTGAACTTTAATTTCGTTCGGTGTTCTCAAAAAAACTAAACAAAAAACGTGGGAAAAATTCGTACATACCATACATGACCATAAGCATGTGTGTGATTTTGTTGTCCACAATTGTGGTATTGCGTGCAGTTCACTGATTTAAACATATATTGGACTCATTCAAAATCTTGTTTTTGAAGGCATCCCTATATAAACTCATTTCTATGTTTTTATACCCTTCACCAAAAATGGTAAAGGGTATATATAAGTTTGTCCAGATTTTTGTAACTTCTACAATATTGATTTGCGGCTACATAAATTTAGTTATTCTGAATCCTTATGAATAGGAGATGAAAAAAAGACATGTCCGTCTGTCTGTACGGATTTTATATGGGTGGCTTGGAATGCGTTCTTTGAAGCTCCCAAACAAGTTAGAGAGCTCGGAGTTGGACTCAAACGGCCGCACTTGCCTTAGCACAATTGGTTATGAAAATCAGCAAAAAAAAAATAATCGGCTCATAGAAGTTTGATATATATGGTTTTATCATACATTTTTAAAATTTCATGAAAAAACTACTATGCATAGAAGAATATTCAAAGTTCTTATTAACCTCACTAGCCACTCTGCCGCTGAATCTTGCTTAACTTTGATTAATATTTACTGTACTTAAACATTTGCTTTAATAAGCATTGTTTTGTATTAAACTCCTTTTTGTCATTAATACATAGCCATTGCCTTATGGTATTTTTGCTTGACACATGCTTTTTCGTACGCATGCATATAAATGGATGTGTATAACAATCAGTACCCAGCGGGAAAAAGAAGGAGTAAGGATGCCTTCTAAAAGGCCTCTGTACTCTTCTTATGGATGTACAAGGCTTGCTCTCTCCATCCCATTTTCATATCTTTTTTACACACGTTGTCATTGCGATGTAGGCCTACCGTTCTCGCTTCTTTCACAGATATTCTAAAAGGCCTTCAAATTAATGGCTCTTTAAGGGCCTTCCGGAGAATAGCTGATAAAAGGCCTTCTAGAAAATGGCTGTTAAAAGGCCTTCAAATAAAGGTCATATTGAAAGGGGCTTAATAAAAGTTTTCAACTGCTGGGACCTGTATCTCAAAACTTACAAGTATTGAAATACAAGTAAAATAGTTGTGAAAATATATTTTTTATATGAATATTTTATAATATTTTATATTCATAAAAAAAATATATTTTCACAACTGTTTTACTTGTATTATAGCAGTTGTACATAAGTTTTGAGAAACAGGCCCGATGTGTCGAACATATTGAAAGGAAACTTTTTCTTTGGAAGTTTGATAAGAATAGTAATTAAATCGAAAAAATTCCTGAGCAGGCCTTCAATAAGGCCTGCAGTAAGAAGGTCTTCTGAGTTTTACCGTTGGGTTGATATATACATAGGAGTACATATATGTATGTAAATATGGGCAAGTATAAATTCGTTTGCTAATGATACATGTGTATGTATCTATATGTATGTGAAAAAAAGTAAGCCCTTGCTAAAGATCATGGATTTCTTCTAAATATTTTAAAGTGGACAAGATTGTTTGGTTGAGGGTGCTTGCTGTTTGTTGCTATTTTATTTCATTCATGTGGTTTTTGTTTTTTTTTCAATAAATTTACTAAAAAGTACTTCTGCTTAGTTAACCTGGTGTTGTTTGTATATAGGCAATCGGTAGGGATTGATTCGCTGGCTGAGTTCAATCAATGATGAAGGTACATACCTATATATGTATTTATATACAGTTGAAGAAAAAACTCTACGTACACCCCTTTATTTAACGTTTTCACGTTATTTTTATGGGAAATTAAAAACGTTTTTGCATTTTTGTTTAGAACAACAAAAACAAAGTTTATTTAAAAAACAAAAAGCTAATTCATAAGTACAACAATAACGTATATAATAAAAACAACAGAAATTTATACGAAAAAAGTCTACATACAGTCTTAAATGTAAAAATTATTTGAAATCTTTTACGTAAATAAAAGCAAAAAATAATTTGTTTAATATTTAGTAAGTCCGCCTTTTGCTTCAATAACTGCCTGAAGGCGGCGTGTCATAGAAAAAACCAGATTTTCTGTAATATTGGGCGTAATTTCAGACCACGCCCGAATTAGGACAGTTTTTAAAGTTTCACGGCTGCTAATATTGTACCTATTTACGCACATTTTTTTCCAAAACATCCCAAATGTGCTCAATTGGGTTAAAGTCTGGGAACTGGGGGTGTGATCTTAGCTGCCTTGGTGCATGATATAGAAGCCAATCTCGAACAACATGAGACGTATGCTTGGGATCGTTGTATTGCTGGAAAATCCATTGATTTCCCAGGCCCAAGCTTTCGACCGATGGCTTCAGATTTTGTTCTAGTATGGTCTTATACTGATATCTGTCCATATTGCCTTCAATAAAAACCAATCGACCCACGCCAGATGCCGCCATAGCTCCCCAGACCATAACACTGCCTCCACCATGTTTCACTGTAGGTATAATATTTTTGGGATCAAGTGCTGTGTTTGGTTTTCTTCAAACCTTAGTTCGGCCGTCATTTCCAAAAATATTATACTTACTTTCATCAGTATATATAACTTTTTTCCAAAAATCCATTCCTTTATCCAAATGTGCTTTAGCGGAGTCCAGGCGAAGTTGACGATTCTTGGCAGAAATTAGTGGCTTTTTGCGTGCCGTTCTGCTTTTAAAGCCGTTTTCATGCAAAACATTTATTTGTTCTTGGCGAAACAATATCATTAGAACATTTTGCGAGGTGTTCCGCTAGTTTTGGGGCACTAGTTTTTGGATCCTGATTGATTTTCTTAAGGACACTGGTGACATCGCGTCTGGAAAGCTTCTTAGATCTTCCAGATCTCGGTTTATTGGCGGTAGTTTTGGTCTCTTCATAGTTTTAATAATAGTTTGAACAGTAGACCGGCTTAATTTCACTACTTTAGCAATTTCTCCGTAAGATTTTTTTCTTTACCTAAGCTAACCACTAAATTTCGAATTGATTGCTCTATTTCTTTTCTGTTCGCCATTTTCAGAATTAAAACGTGTCTTAAATATCACTTTTCGCACTTTAATGACTGTAATGTTTCTAATGTAAGGTAAATCCTAACGGTTGTTTTTCTCTTTTCTTTCATTATTTTCTTATTCATTTTAAGAGTTGCCAGCGCTGTATGTAGACTTTTTTCTTGGTTATTACTGTGTTTATCGCTAGTAGTTCGTGAATGATTGTTAATAAGAAAAATTATTTTCTTTAAATATTCCTAACTATTAATGTTTTAACCATTACCATCAAAATCTTTTCTAATGTCATCACCAATATTCTAGAAATTCAAAATAGTAGGTTGTACGTAGAGTTTTTTTCTTCAACTGTATGTAAATACCTACACATATATTTAAAAAAATATGGAAATAGGTAAATGTGTATACTTACATATGTAGGTAGGTATCTTTTTATATTATTTTCTAAAATTCTTCAGAAAAACTCCTTTATAGTATATACATACGTACATATGTATGTAAATACATACATATGTAAATACATACATATGTATGTTGTAGTATACGAAAGAAATATTTTTTAATAGGTATGTAGGAAAAAAAACATAAATGATGAGATGAGAATATGAACTCACGTTCTTCTATTTTCAGAACGAATGTTTTATTCACATTTTGTTTTATTGACATTTTGCACTTATTTTAAAGATCTAAAACTTAGTTTAATTACATACATATGTATCTATGTAGCTGCTAATGTACATATGTATGTAAATAAGTATTCATGTAATACCTACATGTATGTTTGTATCTAAGTATGTATATCATAGTAAATAATAAATTTATTATTATTTTCCCCAGCAAAAAAAATTAATGCGTTAAAAATTTAATAGTATTTCATGCTTTCTTTAGCATTTGTTTCTTCGAATGCATCGCAAATCTTAATAAAGCTATAGTTTTTGAACTCATCAAAAACGCATGCAATATTACTGGGTAATTAATACATTCAAAAAAATACCCACCGAAATAGGCATATAAAAACGGAATTAAATCATCGTATTTACACATTGGCATAAAACAAGTTTTATCTCCATCAAATAATAAGAATACAATAGCTCTGTGGTAGGTAGTGTGTCTTGGCAGTCATAACAGCAAGGTTCGTATCCCGGCTGGGACAATGTTTTTTCTTTTGTTTAGTGAAAACACGTCATCGAATCAAGGAACTTGCATGGATTCTAAGCACTCATTTCAATGATGAGCAGGAAGAGGGGAAGAGTAAAGTTTCTTTTCCCCTCGTCCCTCTTTCCTAACAAACTAATCAGCTTAGCAATAAGACTTGTATAATGTTAATTAGGATTCAATGACACGCATGTGTTAAAATCTTGCGTTTTGCACCTGAATTGAACCCATGCAATAATTATTTCTTTTGCATGTCTATTTTGCTGGGTCCGAAAATAGCTTAGTTATTCGATTGCGTAATAAACTTACCTAACGAAAAGTGTTGGTTTTTCAAAAAAATTAAATAAAAATGCTAACTTTATTATTATTATTTATTTATTTTATATCTAAAGCCAGTTTGTGTTCCTGCATTTTATTGGTGCTTATGTCTACTCATTGGTAGATCTGCAGCAGTAATGTTTAAAAAGTTTATTTTTAATTTAAATTGTCTTACGTATTATAAGAACTTTCAACGGAACGTAGTAGGCTAGTAGGTTATTTGCAATTTAAGAAACTACATACATATCGCTAATTTTCTAAAAAAAAAACATTATATTGGGTGTTTTTTATTGAGGTATAGAACTTTAAGTTGGCATCACTTTTTTAACTGGCGGCCATTTTGTCAGCTGTCAAGTGATTAATATTTAGTTTGGTTTGCCATTTCATCATGAACAGGTTGACAAAAGAACAACGCTTGCAAATCGTGCAAATTTATTACGAAAATAATGGTTCAGTTCGCGAAGTTTACCGCAAGCTCCGCCCATTTTATGGTCGACATAATCGTCCATCAGAGCAATTAATTCGGTTAACCATGGATCGTTTTCGCACTACGTTTACTCTATGTGATAATACGCATCCGCAGAGACGTCGAACAGTGCGCACCGAAGAAACAATTGCAGCTGTAGAGCAAAGTGTTGAAGAGGACCCGAATGAATCGATTCGCCACCGTGCACAGCAATTGGAGCTTTGTCCATCAACTTTATGGAAGATTTTGCGCAAAGATCTTGGCTTGCGACCTTACAAGATCCAGCTTGTGAAAGAATTAAATCCGCGAGACCATGCAATGCGTCGTGATTTTGGTGTATGGGCCGAAAATGAGATTCATCTCGATGCTGATTTTCATCGCAAAATTTTGTTCAGTGATGAGGCTCAGTTTTGGTTGAATGGCTACGTCAACAAGCAAAATTGCCGCATTTGGAGTGAAGAGAATCCACATGAGACCCTTGAGACGCCATTACATCCACAAAAACTGACTGTTTGGTGTGCTCTATGGGCTGGTGGCGTCATTGGGCCATACTTCTTCCGAAATAATGCTGGAGAGTCAGTTACCGTTAATGGAGACCGGTATAGAGCCATGATAACCGAATATTTTGTTCCCGAATTGGATGGCATGAATGTGGATGAGTTGTGGTTCCAACAAGACGGCGCTACATGCCACACAGCGCACGTCACAATCGATTTATTGAAGGAAACATTCGATGAGGGCATAATTTCGCGGAATGGACCTGTCAATTGGCCACCAAGATCGTGTGATTTGACACCATTGGATTATTTTCTTTGGGGATATGTGAAGTCGCTCGTCTACGCCAACAAACCAGAAACGTTAGGGGACTTGGAAGCCAACATTCGTGGCGTTATTGCCAACATACGGCCCCATATGCTCGAAAAAGTGGTTGAAAATTGGACCTGTAGAATTGGCTTTATTCGAGCCAGTCGCGGCGGCCACATGCCCGAAATCATATTTAAACGTTAATGGCATAAAATTATCCTTCCAATAAAGCCAAATTGATGGACATTAAAACGGTTTTCTTGTGTTTTATTTCAATTCGAAGTTCTATACCTCTAAAAAAACACCCTGGGTTAATGATGCAAAATCCTCATATTGTTATTCATATTGTGTAAAAATTTCATACCATATCTTGTATACTAAACTATCGAGAGAAAAATTAAATTTTCATTAAGTTGTGTGTAAATTGAAAACTTTAAAGTTTAAAATAAACTAGTTTTTTTTAATAAACGAGCGATATGTATGACATTATATTGAGAGGTAACAAAAACTTTTTTGTGAAGTGAGTCGCTCCATGTACATATTTAAAAAAATTTATCTCAAGAGTAAATGAAAAAAGTTTTATAAACTAAAAGATATTGTGTGTATATATATACATATAAAAACACATATTTTTTAAGCCTTATACCCATGCATATTGCTGCAAAGTGCCTATATTTCAGTTTCACTTGATTTAATTCACACGGGCCTGTTCTGCAAATCACGACATGTCAAATCACGGTGATTTTAAAAAATTAATGAAGGCTAAATAATTGCTTTTTTAAATTGCACGATTTACAGCTTTGGAAGTTGGAAGAAAATATTCTATTATAAATGACAAAAACTTAAAATACAATAAAAACATACTATCAAGTCAGCTATTAGTAGTTTACTTTTGAAATCACGTGATTTGAAATCATCATGATTTTCAGAACAGGCGGGATAAATTTGAAAGTATGTATTTATACAAGTTCGCTGCTGAGCACACACAGTCATCTTAACAAGGCAAGCTTCAGTTGAGGAATCTTTTGTTCGCAAGATGCATTTAAAATGCAGTTTTGCGCTGTATATTGCAGTTTAATTGGTAATGGATACGCATGTCTACTTATCTACATATGTATATACATATGTACATACGTACATACATATGCACGCATATCTTTTCTCTACATTTCATGATTTGTGAAGGGTATATAAGATTCGGCACAGCCGAATATAGCACTCTTACTTGTTTTGGTTTGTTTTTATTTGTTCACAAGCACACACATACACATATACCTATTGGGCCATAACAAACAAGAACAAAGTCTACTTTTCAGTTTTAGAATGCACTTTTTTACAAAATAAACTTTCGACCTACCATAGACGAGCCTTCGAGCAGTAGTCACCTTGTCGTGGTGCGGACGCTTATGGTTGCAATGATCTAACAGGCCATGCTGGCTGGGAATTTCTCCCTGCAAAGTCCAACCATGCCAGAAGGGCTGGGGGGAGCAACTGACCAAGAACTACTACCCCTTAATCCAAGGTGTAATGCGACCCGCGCCTATTGGATGAGTTGCAGCCGGGGGTAATTAGGCTGTATTATAGCGGAGCCTACCCGATACCTGTACGCCTCGGGAAGTAACTGTGGACCCCTCATGTTAGACAGGGCTATGGCATGAGGGTACTCAAGACCCTGTCCCTCGTGGTACATGAAAAATAATCAATAGCGGGAACATCACTTCTACGGAACTCGCCCATCAAGTGGAGCAAGACTTCCTAGATGGACCGAGTACGAGTAAGGGTCACAGGAGCTCACCTCCACGACCTATTAAGAAACAAAACATTGGATGCAGGAGCTCACCTCCACGTCCAGTTGTTGCAAGGGGGGACCTCCCCCTATCGCAGTTGTTGGCAGGATTGGAAAACCAACTCCGATCAAGGAAGGGCTTGCCCCACCAGTAACGCTAACAACCCACATCGAGCATAAGGCTCGAGACACAACAAAAGCGACCAAATAAACTCATAGGCATCACCCTACCTGAAAGGGGCCAACCTGGAGGTTTGGATGATCCTCTGAGGAAGGGTCTCAGTGGAGCAGGCATCAGGTGGTACTTACACTTTTTCGCACAGGACTTATCACCTGAAGAAGCGAGAGGTAAAGCTCTGGAGAGGAAAAGCAATCCAGGCCAAACCAGACCAAGTAAGAGGGATAGCAAAGCTATTACACCTCCCGAAAATTGTAACGAACGCATGAGGACAGCTGGAAACAATATATCAACATCCGCGTTTGTTGGAGTAGGTACTAAAGAGTCTAGTTACGCCAAAGTGGTCGAAGGGTTGAGGTTCGCAATTCTCCCTGAGGACTTTCCACAGGCCTCATTATCAAGTGAGGAACTAACTCAACTTGAAGAGGCCATTGTGGAAGAGTTATTATACAGGGGAGAGACTAAACCTAAATTCGAGGGCATTCACTTTCATCCAGATATGCTCATAACAAACTGCGGTAATAAGCAGACGGTGGAGTGGCTTAGGTCAACAACACCGAGGTTAAGCGTCTGGAAGGGAGTGAAGCTACAGGCCTGTATTGGAGAAGACATCCCTGTATGCCACACCATCACGGTGTATCTACCAAGGAATGCGAGGCAGGACTCCAAAAAATTCATAGCTATTCTCGCCGCCGAAAACCATGGGCTAAACACCAAGGTTTGGAGGGTACAGGCATGCCGGGATGAAGGTACGGTGCAGATATTATCTGTTGTAATCGACTAAAAGTCGAGGGATAATATCCAGAAGAACAGGAACGTACTGCAATACAGGTTCGTGAAAATCACCGTACATGGCGGACGGAAGGTGGCAGGAAAAAACACTGCAGATAGTGGAACAGCGTCTATGCCTGATGCTGGGTTAAATGTTGGTGATGGTCCGACTATCAGCGAAGCGACGGTAGCTATGGTGCCATGGACGCACCAGGACAAAATCAAAGAATTATACTGCGGAAACAGTAAGGTAATTTACGATCTTAGAGTAAACCATCCAAGAGCATGTATACTGATAAGGAAGAACACTAACTATCTTCTACTTTCAGAGTTTATGTAACGATATATGGTGCCGATAATCGTCAGATTGTGCATAGACGGCACTCATCGGAGCATAGTGGTAGTATGAGTCTACATGGCGGGAGTTATGGGCATGCCACCAGCAGAATAACAGTCTGTGCAGATTCTGTGAGTACGATGATGAAACCCCAGAACATATTCTGAGGGACTGTGAAGCGTTATGCCACAGAAGATATATCCAATTGGGCAAGCACCTATTGAAGGGTTGGGAACTGCCAACATTAGATCCACTGGCAATCCTGAGATTCATCAGGAGAGTAAGTCTGGATGAGGTGCTCTAGCACCTGGCAAAGGATACAATAGATCTACTTTGGTCGCAGTATCCTGTGTTTCCCGTTTGGCTTAATAATTCATACCATAGACGAGAAAAACTGCACTTTGCAGGAAAAAGTCGGTTCTAAAGTTAAAAAATGCTGAAGCTGTTTTTAACTAATATGGCTTTTTACTTCAAGACAATACACATTAAAATTAAAGAGAAAATTTAATAAAAGTTGTGAATTAGTGTAATAAAAGTTAATAAATGGATAAAAAATAAAATAAAAACAATTGGAATTGTAATATAAGTGCCACTGTTGCCAACTTTTTCCAACAAATATCGCTAAAGTAGACAATAAAATAGCTAAAATTTAAACATTTTGGAAATTTAGCGATAAATAGCTAAAAAATTTATTTTTAGGTTTTTTAAAAAATTTTATTTTTTATTATTTTTTTAATTTACTTGTTAACTTCTTATATACTTCTCAAAAAAATTTCTTAGTCGGGCTTAAGTTCAGTAATTTCAATTCTTATTGAATGAAATATTTTTTATTAATTAATGTGAGTTTCTAAAGAAGAGAAGAAAAATTAAATTAGAATATAAGCTGGGGGAAATACCGATATTTTTCTGTGCAGCAACGCACGTCATCAGCACCCAAGTCTATCTACTGGGGTAGAGATTGTTATTAACATCAGCTATTTAACGCAAATTTTTAATGAAATGGAATATGAGAAATATTGTGTATACAATTATTGATTTACCTTTGGCAAACACATTTGTAAGTATCACTATTCATTTTCTGTTTATCCGTTTTTTCATTTTTATATTCAGGTTAGCACGAAGTCATGTCACTCTACCTAAGTATGTTTAACTATTCTTGCTTATCTTTTACGATCATCACATTAATTATTTTTACTTATTCGATGTACCGTCGGTACATACATGTAAGTATTATTGTAGTGGATATTATGTTTACATTGTTTTTGCTTTCTACAGTTGATTTTACTTTCCAGTATATGAAACTGTGATTGCCAAGTGAACATATATTTTTGTCACGTGCCCATGATGATTTAAGTGAAACAATTTTAAATGTTTAGTTAGGTATTTCCCCCAGCTTATAGTCTAATTTAATTTTTCTTCTCTTCTTTAGAAATTCACATTAATTAATAAAAAATATTTCATTCAATAAGAATTGAAATTACTGAACTTAAGCCCGACTAAGAAATTTTTTCTAATTAAAATTCACTATAGTTCAACTAAACATTTAAAATTGTTTCACATACTTCTCAAATTTTATAAAAGACTAACTAAAAGCAATGTATGTAATAGGTTAATAAAAGGCTTATTTTATTTTGCATAAATATATGTAACATATTCATTATATATTTATATATCGTTCCTTTATTGCAATATAGTCATAACTCAAAAAAGCTATTTTTGCATAAAATAAGTTTAAAATTTTCAATTGATATACACTTTAATGAAAATATAAAAATATTTTTTTTTTCAAGACAAATCCGCTAATTTTTATATGTCAAGTTCCGGGTTTGGAGTACTAAATTTTTGAATATCATAAAACATGCAAAAATATCAGTTATCTACAGGGCTCTTTAATGGATTAATAATATAAAAGTATTTATCTATGTAGAAAATCGCTTTTCCAGATGGATGTGAGTACATTAGCTAACTTTCTATCTATAAAACCTGCATTGTTTTGGCGCTATTCAATCACCTTTTTTCTCAAATTATATAGTTTGCTTCATATAGATTCACTGCTTCTAAACGACCTCACATTTTTAAGGAAATTATGATGCACAAAAAATCGCTAGAATTCCCGCTAATAGCTAAATCATAATTTTTCCCGCAAAATGTACTTTAAAATCGCTAGATTTGACGAGAAAATAGCTGAATTGGCAACAGTGATAAGTGCACATGTACACAAATGTATGTATGCATATACACATGCATATGTATGTATTGTTAAGTTGTTTCAACTCATTTATTTACTAGTCTGTTTACAACTGCCTCTTATAATCTAAAAATTAAAATACTTATAGTTAATACTTGAACAATAAAACTTAAACCTAAGCAAATATGGATGTGCAGAGAGAATACCCAATTACTTGCCAATAATATGACTCCTAGGTATTTGCAGGTAAATAACCTGTACTTTAAGTAAGTCAGCTAATAATACGATTCCATGGTATGTGCAGGTAAATAACCTGTTGAGTGACACATGACTTATATATTGCGCATTTTCACTACACCTTCCCTTTTAAAGAGAAAGCTCTTATAGAGATCATTGATCAAGTGATGTCGATAAGAACTTTCTTTACAAATGTTATTGATAATAGTTTTAGGTATATATAAATTTTTAATATTATTCAATATATTATAATAACTATTAATTCAACTTATACTAAAATGCATGTTGTAATATGATTATTATGAATATAAAAAAAATAATTAATATATAAAAATATATGACAAATACAATGTATCAAAGAAAAGTATACAAATAAATTATTAAAAGGTTTTCACATTCTGTTTGTTAATTTTCTGATTCTTCCCCTTTATTTTTACAGTAATATTATTTTTGTCGTCAACGTCAATGACTCTATATGGTCCCTTGTAAATTGATTCTAGTTTGTGTGCTGTGTTATTTTTTATGAATACTTCTTGACCTACGGTAATGTTAATGTTATTGAGGTTTTGGTCATGTGAATTTTTTTGATTTAGTTTTGCTTTGTTTATTAGATGTTCTGCTCTTTTCAATGCAGTTTGCAGTCTGAATTTTACCTCGTTTGAATAGTTATCAAAATTATATACAGTATCTACTTTCTCAGATGGTATTAGTGGATTATGGTTTGGAACGTTCGGAAAAATCAATTCAAATGGACAATATCCATGTACAGTTGAGGGTGTTGTGTTAAAAGCATATGTGAAATACCTTATCCATTTATCCCAATCGTTTTTAGATGTGTGAATGTATGAACGTATGTATTCATTAAATGTACGGTGGGATCTTTCAACTGTTCCTAGTGTTTGGTGATGGTAAGGGGCTGACATTGATCTTTTTATGTTTAGTAATGTAAGAAGTTCTGAAAGTACTTGATTGTTGTATTCCGTACCCATGTCACTAACTATTGTATTCATAGGTCCATAAATTAATATAAAATGTTCTACTAATGCCTTTGCAATCGTCTTAGCAGACTTATCAGTTACGGGCACCGCTACAAGGTATTTGGTTAGGTCACATATTATTGTAACAATATATTGATTTCCCATTTCAGAAATAGGTAGGGGTCCTACAGTGTCTATTATTACCGTTTGAAAGGGTTTCTGTGGTGTTGGTGTTATAATCATATTTGGTTTTATGTGTTTTGCAGTTTTATTAGTTTGACATTGAAGACATTTCTTTACATATTGGTTAACATCTTTGGTGATGTTCTTCCAATAATAAAATTGACGTAGTTTCTTAAGTAGTCTGTTTGTTCCAGGATGTCCGCCAAATATAGGATCATCATGAAATTTTTTCAATAAAAATTTTTGTTCTTCCCTATCTGATACGATGCTTATTCTGGGTGTGAGCGCTATTTGTAATTTATTTATATGCTGATTTGCTTTTTGTTTGAATTGTTCTATAGTTACGAGGCTAAATAAATGATCATTTAGATTAATTTGAATTTTGTTTAAATTTCTAATTATTGCTTCTCTTTCAAGAATTGGAAAAAATTGATCTAAATCAATGTTTCCATTAGCAATAATATTTCCTTATTAACTTTAGGTGCTAGCGCTTGTTTGCCTCTTTTAAAAGAAATAATAGGTATTTTTTCGTTAGTATCCATTCTAAGCCTTACCCATTTCTTTACGCAATCAAACCCGATAGTTTCAAAAACTTTGGGCTTTTCGTGAATCATTTGATTATTCGTTTTCTGAATTTTATCTTTATTCCTGTTTCCTGACTGAGCTCGTGTTGTTACCATTAGAACATTGTTGGTAGAAGGAATTGATTTAATATCACTAAAGTCAACTCGAGATAGCGCGTCCGCTCCCGAATTGTCTTTTCCTCTAATGTGTTCTATAACAAAATCATATCTATAGGGTTACTTAGATTAGATGATCTCAATGAAAGTAAATTCGAATTTATATCATTTCCATATTGAATAATAGCATTATATGTTTTTAAGAAATCTAGGCCCAATATACCTTGAAATGGCATTGGGAATGTATCTGAAACCACGTGAAATTTATGAGGAATCAAAAATTTTCTCACCATTAAATCAATTTGAACCGTTCCCAAGGATAAAATATTTCCTTTTCCTATTCCAGATATTTGAATAATGTCTTTCGCATTAAATTTCAATGAATTAAGCGTACTGATTTTGATTAATGAGACATCTGCTCCGGTGTCTACAAGAAATGTATTTATATATTCATTAGTTGACAGATGAATCTCAATAAAACTACTTAAGTTGAGGTTCAAGTGGAATATTGATACAGTACTAAATGCTAATTTTGATGATGGCCCCCCTCGTTTTGGGGGGAAATCTCGTTTTCCGAGACTTCATGTGCCAATCTTATGCGACCTCTATTCGGTGGACGGTTGGCCTGGTTTCTAAAGTTATTATTTTGGCTTCCACGTCGCCAATTATTATTATTAAAATTGTTATTATTATACCTGTTGTGATTAAAGTTATTGTTCGAATGCCAGCCTTGGCCGCGCATGCGATAATTATTGAATCTGTTATTGAAATTACCAGATCCACGGCGTTTAAAGTAGAAAACTGCAGAATTTGAAGTTGAAGCTTCGGTACTAGCTTCTACGAATTTCGAAACGACTTCATTCAAGGACGAGAAGTTTCCAGTTTTAATGATAAGTTTTACCTCATCATTTGAGGCGTTTCGCGAAATGGCTTTAGCCGTATTTTGTCTTATTAATTTATCAGCAATATCTTGAGGGTAGCCTCCTCTTATATAGGCTCCACCTAGTTTCTTCGTAATCTCTTGGATCTCATCCGCATATGCGGTAGCTGATTTTGAATTTTGTTTTATGTTCATTAACTTCGAACATAATAATTCCGACGATTCACCCTTTATGGAAGTCTGTAGTCTGCTTTTAATAGCCTGAATAGAGTTTTCATCTGTAATTAAGTTTCTTGCCTGGCCTTTCAGTTTCGTTTTAATTACCTCTATAGCGACTACCTCGTGTGTTTCTTTAATTCTGTCAATCAGAGTCAACGAGTCAAGAAAACTTTGCAGCTCATTAACGTTACCGTCAAATACAGGGACAATTTTAGTTGTCTTGTCTATAATGTCGTCCTCTGTTCGTGTCATGTTTGTTTCCGTTTTAAAATCTTCGTTTTCTTCTGTTTCAGTGATTTCCCTAACTACCTCAAATCCTAATGCGAGCGGTACCTTAGTATTAATATTATGTCGATGAAAGACTTTTATCAATTTATCTCTTAACGTCAGAAAGATCTCGTTCGCTTTTTCTTTGTGTGGGGTAGTGTATCTGTCGTAGTTTCTATGTAATGTTGCCCTAATTGAATTATAGTTTTCAATTAAATTTTGTGCGTGTTTGTCTAAGGTATCTTGTTTTATTGTCCGATTTTGGTTTAAACATTTATATGATTGTTCAAACTTAATTTGAAAAGGGCTTAGACTGTCTATTATATTTTCCCATTGCATAATACGTACATATATTTAAAATTTACAATTATTTATTTTATTTATAATTTTAGACATTTTAAAAATTAACTTACAATATACTGATGGTGTTTACAGATGAATTATAGTTGTTATATATGTTGTTGTTGGGCAGCATTAACACTTCTGGCTTTCATCACCTTACATATCAGCTTGGTCAAATAAATAACTGCTAGTAATATCACCACTACTATTGATAGAGTTTCTATGTAACTTGTCTCAGCACTTTTTACTACATGTTGTTCAGTTTTTAATTGTTCACTGTTACGGAGTATTTCCACCAGATCTTTGTTATTGTTTTCTTCAGTTGATTTTCCGACTTCGTAACCTGCCACCAGGAGTGGAATGGTTGATAAAATTTTTTTCCACCACACCATTTTAACTTGACGTTGTTTTTAAAATCCAGGAGATTTTTTATTTTTAATGATTTTCATCAAGTCTTCCGCAAAAAAAAACACTTTTTATTATATTTTATGTCCAGAGAACTTTGTTATTTGGACTCTTTTCTTGATTTATTTTTTCAATAGGTTTAAGTTAATAGCTGTAATTGTTTCATATGTACTTGTTGTTTGTTTCCAATTTCCAGTTAATTTTTTTTTTTGCACTTTAACAAAATGAATCGTCATCACTTTAGCTTGTGTTCGCTTTTTTATATTTAAAGTTTAATGCTTTTATGTTTAAAACACTTATTTTAATTTAAATGTTTTTTCACTAATATGTCACGGTCGCCATGTTAAGTTGTTTTCAACTCATTTATTTACTAGTCTGTTTACAACTGCCTCTTATAATCTAAAAATTAAAATACTTATAGTTAATACTTGAACAATAAAACTTAAACCTAAGCAAATATGGATGTGCAGAGAGAATACCCAATTACTTGCCAATAATATGACTCCTAGGTATTTGCAGGTAAATAACCTGTACTTTAAGTAAGTCAGCTAATAATACGATTCCATGGTATGTGCAGGTAAATAACCTGTTGAGTGACACATGACTTATATATTGCGCATTTTCACTACAGTATTTTCATAACACAGCGTCAGATGAGAGAGATGAGAGAGGGATGTCACTTTCTTATTTTTTGTTTTCGATGATGTGAAAAATTTTCAATATTTGTTGTGGCACCCAGTTAAAGCCGATTCAACTTTACACACACTTTGTTTTTGACTATAGTGGAAAAATATTTAGAAACAGGTTTTTAATTTTAAGTTGTTTCTAAAACGAACCGACTTTATTCTGTGACTATGGTTATTACCCATTTTGTTTTGATAGCTATTACAGCTAAACTGGCGATAAACTGCGATAAAAGTTAGAGAAGATTCCAATTTTACGTGCTTCGCAAGTAGGTTCATATTCAGAGTTGCCGTTGAAAATTTCGAAAAAATGTCATAAAAAGGGTATTTAAGAAAAAAAGGGTCACAAAAAGGGTATTTTATTGTAAAATAGGGTCAAGTTTATTGTTACTACGTTTATACATGCACTATTAGCAAATAAAAATATTTGCAAATAAATTAACTCACTGTTTATACGACATTGTAAGTGCATAAAACTTGGTAGCACTTCTGTAGAATGTTACTTGTTTTTACAAAAAAATTGTGTAAATGAATAATATAACAAATTATAATTTATTTTTATTATCATTATTTTCTTCTATCAATCTTTTTTTGTGCAATATTTATCAATTTATTGTTTTTTATGCGGAAAAATTTGTAAGTGTTGCAACAACAAGCATTTTATTTGCAAATAGTGCGTTAATCGTGAATAGTTTTCTGAATTAGTAAGTCGCAATCAAAACCTCAATATGGCAACAATTTACAGTCTTATTTGCAAATAAAGCTAAAGGTCCATACCATCCGTTCTATGCATATGCGTTGTATGCATTTCTGTACGTTCTCTCCGATTCTAAATTCAAGTTACATGCAATACGTTTTATACGCCAGGTATTTTTGTTTTGATCAGATGTAGTGTAAATATTTTTATCAAATAAACACAATTTTGGGAAAAAATGGAAAGTGAAATTATGACTGAGAGAATTTGTGAAATTTGTGGAATATTTTTTTAAAAAATATATATATAATATATATATATATATATATATATATATATAATATTTTCCACAGCTTATATTAGTTTCTCCAACATTGCACTTCGTTAAAAATTAATAAACACAACAGAGATGACACTCAGTACATAAAAGCAATCTATAACTAAAATGCAAATTTCGTTCGTGAAATAACTATGTTAAAAACTGATTTTAATGTATTTTATTCTTGAAAATAGTTATCAGCTTTATTAAAAAAGCTTTTTCTTTTATTAAAAACATTTTTATACCCACCATACGAAAATTTTTATCGATATCATTGAAAACATAATATAATTTGCCATCTTTGGCTATCAAAAACAGCTGACCTTTTTTCGTGATGCATGCGACGGATACAAAAGTAGAAAGTAAAACTACTTTATCCGTCGTATGCGCCTACGCGTTCTATGCGTTTTGCTCTGTAACTTGCCACAAACAATTACACTGATTCTACTTTTTGACACATGGATAAAACGCAACAACGCATGGAATGGATGGTATGGACCTTCAGCTTAAGTCGTGCGTATAAACGTAATATGTGAACAAAAAAAATAACATTCATTTCAATTTAAAAAAACAAATACGAATTTAACCAATTAATTAAATACATTATCATATATTTTGTAATTAATTATTCACTTGCAGTCCATTCTTACAGCTCTGATTCGGGCAAATTGAGAGAGGTTTCATTCTTAAGTTGGTTTGTAAGTTTATTTTTAATGAGTGATAGTTTTGAAAAAATTCGTTAATATTTTTTATTTTACGCCACTGTGTGGTATTGCTCGTGCAACGCTCTAATATTTAATATAGTATGTATGTATATAAATCAGGGCCTACTCACAGTTGATCATCAGTTCCTTTTGCGCAATTGTTAAGCTTTATATCAAAAAAATAGGTATGCATGGAATATGACAGCTGGAATATGTCAGTTGTGGTAATAATAATATCGCCTGCAATTTTTATATGTACGTTCGCAAAACTCATGTATGGAAATATGTATACAACACACATGCATTAAAGTATACTAAAAACTTTCGTGAGGAATATCGGAACTTTAAAGGCCCAACTATAATATGAATAAGCAAACTTAAGCAACTGTGTGATTACATACAATACGTATGTGTGCAACTATAATGTACTTAATGAAACTTTTCGTCAAGTTTCGTCATCATCAAATGTCATTTGCTTAAGTAAAGTGCCAAACTGAACGCACGTTCCGTACGGAAACAACGGTTTGTGCATTTTTTAAACTCAAATAAACAGCACCAGAAAATATTTATTGCTTTTAAATATTTTTTTTATTGATTTTTAATTTGAAACTCAGAAAATAAAGCAAAACTTAATTTGCACTTATTTTTTACAACGTACATACATATACACACATACACATGTGTTTGCTTATGTACATATATTCACTGTTGTACTTTTTAGTAGGCAAAGCAAATAAAACATGTAATAAATTGATAGATATAATTATTTGTGAATTTTTAATAGATAAGCACATTATAACAAATTAATTAGATTGAATTGCATTCATTTAGGAGTTATGAGAAGAAACATAATTACTGCAAAATTATGAACAATACCTAGATGTGCAGCTGTGGCTGAGAAGTGCTTAAGTTCATGTAAGTACATTATGGCCACCTAAAAGTCACCTCTGAAATGTTTAAGCATTTGACAGGCTTATCGTTCAATTCTGACATTAACTTAAGCCAGCTTATTCATATTATAGTTGGGGTTTAACTCTTTTTAAAAAAGTGGCATTCATTTTGTTAAAACGTCGTTTGGTTACTGGTTTGATACATGGAACAAAAATGTGTTTTCGAGAAAATCGATGAAGAATGTTTAGTTCATTAGTTTTATAAAAACACACGAGAGAATTTTTTGTTTAATAATAAAAGAAATAGATACATATGTTTTTTAGTTAAATTTAAAGTTGATAAACTTTTTACATCCAACATGAAAAGTTATTAGGATTTAAAGAAAAAATTACAAAAATCTTTGTTAATGCATGTCCGACAATATTGTTCACTGCCTTTCAAGTAGGTTAAATTACTCTATATATTTAAGTAGAAAATATCAATCTCATTCATGTAACACGACATTTAAAGGAAAACCAACGGAAGAAATGAAAGACAGTTTGAATATATTTAATAAAAGAAATTTTGTTAATAAAAAATAAATATCAATTTCATTTGATTAAAACATAACACAATAATTACATTTTTGTATTTTGCTTTGAATCACGTTAGTTGAGTAGAATATGCATTGATATACATCATAACAATTGCGAATAACAATATGAATACTTTTACGTTGGAAATGTGCCACATATCCCAAAAATTTTCGATTGCTGTAAAACAATTTTTTAAATGTTCAACAATTGTGGAAATGGCGCAATATTGCAGCTCTATATAACCCGATATACTCAAGATATCGGACAACTGATAGCGAATTTGGAAAGAGGACACATTATTCATATATAATCAATCAATAACTCAATTTTCTTAAAAATGTTCCATACATCAAACAAGTAACCAACGGAAATAAATGATACAAAGGAACCAAATAAAAAATGGGTCATAAAAACTGTCATTTGCACGAAAAAGGGTCAAAAGTGATACTTTAGGGTCACAACGGCAACGCTGTTCATATTGAATCTATTTTATACGCTCTTATAATTTTGTATGGCGAAGCAAGTTGATTCGCTCGTGACTGTGGTCTGAAGCATGAATAGAGAGCGAAACAGGTACCGTGTGAACATACTAATACACATATACCTTTTTTGTTTTGAAAGCTAGTTCAGTTAAACTTGGGATCAGTGTTACCGTTGGTGCTACTAAAGTTGCAATTTGCCACTTTTTCGACTGCTTGGATACTATTGTGATACTTTTTACTGAATGAAGATTTACTTTTTGTACTTTCGGTTTTATTAATATAAAAGTTGTGTTGTTTTAATATATCAATATGCAAGCAAGCTTATACGAAAGCAGCTTATGCATATCTTTCGAATAATTAATACGAACACGCATGCTTATATTCCTATACCTCTGTCTGTAGGGATATATAAATATAAATATGTACAATATATTTATGTATGTATGTGCAATGTACATACATACATATATTAAAAAGACTTCCTATTAAAATTTTTATATACGAGTATGAACATACTTCAGAAAATTGTTTTAGTCAAGAATTAATAGAAGCGATAATTGGATTAAAGTATTTATTTGGATCCGGTATTTGTTAAATCAATTGAGGACACTAACTAATCGCTCGATTAATTAATCAAGGTTCTAGCTTAATCGGTTAATTTCGGTATTAACCGGTTAACCGATTAAAAAAGTTTTTTCATAAATCAAGTAATTTGAACAAATAAAAATGCATAAATTATTTATTAATTTGAGTTTATTAGTAAAACAAAAAAAACACACCTAAGAATTCTTTAACTAAATCAAGCAAAAAAATCATAAATATATTAGTACTTCAATAGTTTAAAGAGATCTTTTAACACAACCTTCCGGAAAAATAATTTGGTTTAAGTGCTTAGGATTTAAGTGAATTAGTTTTGATAAAACCTGACTTGGAACAATCCTTTAACTAATCGTAGATGTTGAGGAAATTGAAAGTAACCTATAATAGTTTCTTAGTTTTTTTTACTGGATTTCTCTAAGCAGGAAATAAAGTAATTTGATTCGTCTTTCATTAAATCTAATCCTTAAAACTTAACAATTCCATCTAGTTTAACTAAAGTAGCAGAGTCTTTAATAAGCTATTTATAGCCAGGTTCAAAGATTTTGAAGTTTTACTTAGGTGAGAGTTTCTGAACATACTTCTTTGTTTGTATGAAGAATTTGTATTTGAGACGAAACAAGTACTTAAACACACAAAAAATACGCTATAATGCTACAAAATATTTAAAAATTTGTTATTTCGGTTAATCGGTGAGTAAGTAATTTTTATTATATGAATTATTTTTACATCTTGTGGCTTTATTGTATCACAAAAATAGTATATTTTAGTCTTTAAACATGCAAAACCTATTTTTTATTCTTGACATTTTTAAAAATAAGCAGATTTGTTTTAATTTTTCTTATTTTTAAGGCTGCCACTTTTTTTAAATCCCCTTTTTGTGCCACTTTTTGAAATTTTACAAAGGTAACGCTGCTTGCGATAGACTGCCATAAAGGTTAGAGAAGATACCAATTTTACGTGCTTCGCAAGTTGACTTATATTGAATTTACTTGATTCGCTCTCATAATTTTGTATGACGAAGAAAGTTGATTCGCTAATGATTGGGGTGTGAAGTAGGGTTGTGTGGTTCATGAACGAACTAGTTCAGTTGAAAGATTCAGTAAATTGAACGATTCTGACTTTAGGATTGTTATCTTTGTAGTTCATCGTTCATAGTTATTTGCATAGATTTGGTAAATTTCAGAAAAGATATTAGAATTTACACCAATGAATAAACCAAATTTTAGTATGACGTCTGACGTATAAAACTAGAAAAAAATTAATCGTTCATTGTTTACGTCATAGAACTTTTTGTCGTTCAGTTCGTTATTTTCAGGGATGCACTTAAACATACCTACATTGTTGATTTTTTTAACACACTGTTGATTTTATATATTTTTACCAATTTAATACGCAACATTTATGTTTTTATGTCTTAGATTTAATTTCATTGATATTGGGAAGTATTTTAAAGTATGTTTTCCAATTTTGTATTCCATATTCCATTCTAGTAATACATCAGTCAAAATTCAAATATTAAACATTTTAAATTAGCTATTCAGTGGCAACATTTTAAATTAGCTATTCAGTGGCAAACTTTTTTCCATGGCTTGCTTGAAAAAAACGACTCGAAATTACTTTCGTTCCTCACAATATTTTCCACAAATCTTCACGGAATTCGATTTTCATTTGCATTATTATTTACAAATAAACAAAATATCAAAGCAAAAGCGACAATACGAAAACAAATCTGATCTTTCGTTCAATCACTGTTCGTTCAGAGTAAATAAAGAGCTATGAACGAAATGAACGAACTAGTTCATTTCATCATTCGGATCAACCTGAACGATTCAGTAAAATGAACTATTATGCACAACTCTAGTGTGAAGCATGAATAGAGAGCGAGGCACATATAGTGGAAACAGCGTTACCATATATTTATTTTTTTTTACTTATATCTGAAAAAAAGCTTTTTTCCAAAAAAAAAAATTTTTTTCTACAAAAGTACCAAAATTTTTAAAATTATGTATATTTAAAAAATTTTGCTTAACTTTATATTTTCAAAGAACTTTTTGGCATCTCATAAAACTTCAAAAAAATGGGAAAACTTGACATATGGTAACTCTGATAGAAAACATACTCATACCCACTCAAAATATATGGGGCAGCAACAAAATGTCAACAAACAAGCAAAACAACTGGGGGCAAATTACGACATTCGATATAGTTCGAAATTTGTATACAAACAAAATTAAATTTGTATACAAATTCGTTCGATTTCTAGTGCCGTAATTTGCCCACTGGCTTAGTAATACGGTGATGCCACATATTACTCTTTTTTGTTCCCAAGGAATTTATGATTGGAGTAATATTTTTTCGAGAAAATTATTTTCCGTGAGAATTAAATTCCGTGGTAATATTCATGATTGCCTATTGATGTAAAATTTTGTGCACTGTAAGCCAATGCTTTCAGTTTTCAAGGTACTTGACCTTTTTTTAATTAATTTGTGAATACCGCTTTTGGCCCCTATTTTATAAGCCGATTCAAGTTTTTTTAGAAAAGTTTTATTCAATTATACTCGAACTATGTTTATTTAATCCATTTAGGTTAACGTTCGTATTGCTACCATTATGTATCAAATTACAGGTAAAAGAAGTTTAAGTCGTTAAATAAATGCTATTAATTATCTAAAAAAAAGTCCTTAAGTTATAACGTAAAGTGCTATAAGCAAAAATAGGTTTAAAAGTTTACTTACTTGCCAAGAGATTCTAGCAAATGAATAACATTATTCTTAGCGTTACGTCTCGTCAGCCCAATATGCACGCCATCTGGATTACAACTTTTCAAAATACTTTGAAGCAAAGCATGTGGTGCTATTTCAACTGTTAGTGATTTCTTGGGCAGATATGTTGCTCCCTCTTCGAAAAGAACGCTACTTAATAGATTTTTAACTTGATATTCGGGAGAACAAAATTTACTTTCAGGAAGTTGCCACATTTCAGATGGGAAACTAGTACTGATCCATCTATTTGAACGAAGCTTTGGCTGGGGTATTAGTTCCTTCATGTATTTGATAAGTACAGGGCCAAAGTGTTGAATGTACCTGCTATGGTATGCGACATTAGAACAAGGCACTTCTTTCGCGAAAATCTTCTTTGATTTAATATCTTCTACAAATCTAGAAACATCTTCTACAGGCCCTGAAATTGTACATGATTCATTGCTATTGTGGCAGGCAATATCGATACTACACGGCAAAATTTTTTTTATATCCTTAAATCCTAGCCCAACAGCTGCCATTGAACCACAAATTTTTTCCGTTTCAATACTGACTTTTCCACGATAATACGAGGCCAGTATAGTTTGTTCAGCAGTTAAAGATCCATCAGCATAAGCACATCCGACTTCACCAAGAGAGTGACCTATTATATAGTCCGGTTGCATTTCAAGCATCTGCAGTAAATCGACCAGGGCGATTTGAATGGCAGTTATACCCACAAACGAGTGAAGAGAATTTTTTATTTCCTCTGGGTTGTCAGAAGTTAATATATTCACGAGATCTAATCCCTTTGTTTTTAAAATTTCATGAGATTTTAAAATTGATTCTGAACACACTTGAATTTTCATGAGGTCTTTGCCCATTCCAACCCATTGGGAACCCATTCCAGAAAAAACCCAGGTTATAGGACACTTTGCACCCTCATTATACTGAATATCTTTCGACAAAGATATGTTTTTGGAAATATTTGTGCTACAGCAGGGTTTTAAAATATTGTATCCTCTATACAACATTCCTTTAATGCCACCTTGTTGTGATGAACGCATTAGAGACAAATGTTCCAAATTAAGAGGCCGTGATTCTACGTAATCAAAAACTGTGATTGAATTAGTCTCAGTACGGCTTGACCACGTGAAAAGATAAGGAAGATCGTTTTGACTTCCATAAGAAGGCACCGACCGCTCAGTTGTTTCTTGCTTGAGTAGAGCGTGGGCATTAGCTCCCCCAAAACCAAATGAGTTAACACATACGAATGGACTCTGTAACACGGTTCTTTCTGTAACTACAGCAAGACGATTTTCAATTATTCCTTTAATTGCTTTGCGAGGTTTTGAAAAGTTAATATTGGGTGGAATACAATTGTTGTTTAATGTCAGTAGGGCCTTAGTTATAGACACAATTCCCGATGCGCCTTCAGCATGACCACAATTAGACTTAACTGTACCTATAAAAAGCGGCTTATGCCTTTTTCTACATATAGCTTCATCTATTGCTGTGCATTCTTCTGGATCCCCTGCAACGGTACCAGTGCTATGGGCTTCCACGTAACCCAAATCATTTAAATCAATATTTACTTCATCGTAGAATTTTTCAAGCAATTTCTTCTGCATGTTTCCAGATGGATAAGTTAATCCTTCGGCCTTAAATCCATCACAATTAATGGCAGATTTTACAAGTGTTGCATAAATTCGTTTAGCATTTTTTCTTCTTTGAAGAAAAATGCAGCTAACTGCCTCCGAACGTATGTAACCATCGGCATCATCATCAAGCGGTCGACCGTTTCCGGACATCGAGAGAATTCCAAGTTTTGCAAATTTTGCTGTCACATACGGGCATATTAAAAAATTTGCCCCACCGACAATTGCTGCATCAATAGTTCTATTCTTCATGTGTTCGTAAGCAAGATTCAGTGCATACATTGAACTTGAGCAGGCAGTATCACAAGACATCGATGGTCCATTAAGACCCAACACAAACGAAATACGATTAGCCAGCAAGGATTTACTCGCTCTACAAAAAAGAAATAGTTATTACATTTTTGTTATGTATAAGTACTATAAACACTATCGCTATAATGGTTGCACTTCAATTAAACGAAGAAGCTAATAGAACATACATACATATGCACTTACAAATAGATATTTAAAGCTTAATTGAGATATGTTGAATCAGCATATACATATGTATGTACATACATATACATATGTTCCCAGCCATATGATTAATATTAGCAGCAAATTCCTATGTAAGCATATTTCATATGTTAGACGTTTACACGATATATTGGAAGTAGCAAATTTTTGGATTTCAGAATAAATCAGAAATTAAGCTGGTAGTTTTCTTGCTTGTTAAACATTTAACACTATAAAAATTGAAAGATACACACCACGCTTTTGGCATTTTTGGTTGTACACAACCATGGTAAAATTATAGAAGGCACATGCACAAGCCCAGCCGGTTTATGTATACAATGCAGAAAGTTGTCAATCTTTGTTTACAAGCTGCAAAAATGTTAGTGTATATGTGTGAATAAAATGATTACAGTGTTGCCAATGCATTTATACATTGCTGTGTCTCCAATTACACATTGAAGAAAATTACACTACACATCTTTTGTGTAGGTTAAAATTAAAACAAAAATAAATAACAATAGAACCCAAAGTTTGATTACACATAGATTATACATGAATCTCATTACACGGCCTACACATGAGAGTAGAAATTACACACTGTGTATTACACACATATTTTCAACACTCAATGACTATAATCTTGTACTTTAGTTACCCTGTGATTGCTGTTTTTCAAAACAAAAGACATCTGTTTCTGACAATTATCAGTTTGTTTCTACCAACAAAATGCGTGTGGTTTTTGGTGCTGTAATTTTGTTGTAGTCGTGCAAGTACCTTGTATAATTTTACCATGCACACAACATGTGAAAGTAGAGGAACAGCGACGCAAACTATTTATAGAACAAACGCGCTATTACTCTTCTCAAAACGCGCTAAGTTACAGCATTGTCAACTGTTTATAGCATAGATGAGCAAGCATCTCTTTCCCTATAACGCCTTATAGGAAAGCATGAAAAAAAACAAATTCTGCTTACGCAGCAAACAAATACGTACACCACGGATGCGAAATCAGATTTAAAAATTGTACTAACTTTTACGAAAAATTGTACTTTTTTCAGTACGATTATAATAAATTCTTAAGTTTTTTTAATTAACTCAAAACGTACGTAGAATTCATTTGTATATGTATGTGTGTCTGTGTGTAAAAACTTAACAATTAACAAAAAGGCGCTTTGAAGTTAATTTATTATAATATCATTAATTATTATTATTAATTAATTTTTAAACAATATTAATGTCTAATTTTAGTAGGTATACAAAAGTCTATTAGTTGTTGAGATCTGAATATAAAAATAACATTTAGGAGATATACTTTTTCATCCTTGATTCGATTGGCGACAGTCGAAGCAAACAGTCTTTATTACTTTGGTTTTTATTATATGTTGGTACGAATACCCTTTCCATATTTTCATTTTAATTAATTTTTTATTTCTAATACCCTCGAGCAAAATGTACGAATGTTGTCGTTTCTTAAAGGTTTAATAATTCCTACATCAACCAGCTCTCATGTTGTATAATAGGAAAAAAGTTTCAATAGTGCTAAATTTCCTATGGTACTTTTGACTTTCAAATAGTGGTGAAAAAAGTACAATTGTACCAACTTTTCCATCCCTGACATACACCAAAAAAAATGTGTTACTCTCGCTCTCTTTAGGTTTTGTCTTCTCTTTAACATAGAGCAGGGATGGATAACAATTATTTTTCAATTTTATCTATATTTTGAGTTGAAGGGTTTGTTTTGTATTTATAATTTTATTTATTGTATGTAACGCAATAAATTTATTTATTAGCATCGGACTGAGACATGGCTTTAAGTGATGAAAATTTTATTTATTTTCTAAACTCGTTTATAATAAATGTTTATTTAAAATAAATATTTATTAGATCATCCCGATCTATATGGCCACGGTACGCCTTTATTCTAAGTAGGTCGGCCACGTGTATATCGGATAATCGATTGCGTACTTTGCTTAGAATTATTTTCATGGTAGAAAAAGCGGCTTCACAATTATATGTGGTACCAAACATTGAATACAATTTGTAGATTTCTGTCTTCAGTTTTTTGTATTTGCTACTGTCAAGATTTCCACCTCTGTTAAAAGTAAGCAGAGGTTTCCCTCTGCTCCAAACACAAACGCAAGTGTGTTTATTGGTTAGTGCACATCCCTGGTTTATCAAAGTTAGGCAAACACATACATATATACTGCCTTATTCATAAAAAATAATTCAGGTTTATTAAGGTCTTATTTGCAGCGATGCGTTTCGCGCTAAATTAGCCAAACGCGCTTTTTTTCGTCTAACGCGTTTATTAAAAAAAGCGCTAAATTAGCGCGTTTTAAATAAAGTCATCATATCAGTTCAATATTTTCCCCCCCCTTTTTTTGCTTACACAATTCATACTGTAAATTTCACAACTAAAAATATCTACTCGTTCTCGTGACCAAAAAAGTTTATTTAACTGATTAAGCATCTATTCTAGCTGAAGTATAAAAAGCATTTGAATCGCAAAACTATTCGACAATTTATATAAGTTGTTACAAAGTTTCAAAAATAAAATAAAAGAAGAAACAATATTATAAAGTCTGAAAATAGCTACTAAAAAAATTAATTGTATATGCTAATACACATGTGCTGCCTATATTTTTGTACCACCTCTAAAATATTAAACCATGTCAAGAGAAAAAAAAATTAAAGAAGTTATAATATATGATAGTTACTTTCATTAAATGTTGTTTCTGTCCCTCATCTTTTGTTATTTTGTCATGGTATTCTTGAATTAACTGAATGCCTCTTTCAGCACAATCATTAACAACAGCCAAGTTTTGAATAATTTGTTTCGCTCTTAGGTACTCTCCTGTAACACTCCAAGAACGAGGACCGTTGCTGAAAAACTCTATTGAAATTCCAAATCTCTTGAAAACTTTTTTGGTATTTTTTGAAAACAAATCTTGTAAAATATCAGAGTTGTCTCTGAAAATAAAACTTTTTAAGTTTTCCTTCTTTATTATTAGCTTCTTTGCTATCTCTTCATCCTCATTTCCAGATATATCTACAGACATCTTCGCTACTAGCTTGCTTTTTGTTATGTTGTCTATCCTTTCGTCAAACAAAGAAAAAGCCCACACATTCTTCGCTTAAGTAATACAGATGATTTAATACCTTTGAAATGACTTTGTCCGCAATATTTTGATTGACCCTTTTGTAGTTTTCCAATTTTCTCAAAAACATAATGTCATTTAAAGCAGCTTTATCCGCTTTATTTGAATCAAACCAAAAATTTGAATAATAACTTACAATGAAACCTGTTACTTCTATCAAAGCACTGATTTCAAAATCTGTCACTTCAGGAAATTGATTGCAAAAAATCACTATCTTTAAAGAGTATATAGCCTTGGCCATCCATCTTGCGTAGTGCAGTGCACCGGGTTTTCCGAATTTTATTCCTGAAGGAGGATTGCCACCAAGGAATATAATTACTAACTCCAAAAATTCTTTATAATCATTTCTCGGGAATGAATCTTTCATTTTTCCTAAAGCAAAATCTAAAAGTTCACCAACATTATCGCCTATAATTTCCATAATTCGTGGATGAGCTATTCCTGGCACAAAACTATCTGTATTTATTTCTGGCCAATGTTTTTTGAATTTTTTAAAAATCGTTATGTCCGGTCCAGACGACACTCCAACATTGGCCTCCGTAAAAACTGCTGCCAAAACAATTTCGAAAATATGGTGTCTGCAGCCTAGAAATAGAATTTCTCTTCCAATTGATCTCTCCAAAAGCACACATGCACCTTTCAATCTACCAGTGTTGGATGATGTTGTATCAAAAACAAACGCTTCCGTTCGTTCCAAAATATGTTTCGTCTTCTAATGCATCATAAACTGCAGAAGAAATTTCCGCTCCAGTCCCAGAGGGAATATCAGGCATATCTATAATTTGCTCTAGGCCTGGAGCCGTGGCAATTATAGCCAAACGGTCTTCTGATTTTCCTGTTATTGTCGATAACAGTTTAGTGTCCCAATGGATGGTCAAGGTTGATCACTTGCAGTAAACTTTTCTATAATTTTTTCACTTTGCGTTAATCCTAATTGCGCTCTTTCCCGACTTATGGAGGTTCCATTTAAAATATAATCGGATGTATTAAGTCCGACGGCGTCAATAACTGCAACCAATAAGTGTACAGCATCTCTCTGACTTATTTTTAACTTGTCGAAAACTGCAGCTAGTCTTGACGTTAAGACACTTTGCTTTTTCGTACAAGAAGTACTGCGAAAACGTTTTGCCTCAATTGAACATTCAGAATATTCTTCCTCTGATGTTGCAGCATCTTCAGACGCGGAAAATTCAATCATATTGCAGGCTGAAATAAATTTTGTCACAGTTCAGTACTTCCAACAAAAATTTAAAACAACGTTATTTAACATTTAATTAAATTTTTACCTGATGAAGTTGATGGTAATTCGTCACTTAATTTTTTACGCAACTCTTCTTGTTTTTTGCGATTTCTTTTTCTTTCCTCTTTTTTTCTTAGATTACAGTCGACTCCCAACATACAACCTTCGCGACCTTTCATTCTTTGTTTAATTAAAAATTGCTTGTCTTCTTCTAAATCTATTAGTTCCAGTGCATCGGTACGAGCAATATCGAAGAGATCGCCTAAATTATCGCTCCACATTTTTCTTCTGTTTTTATGAATGTCGGACACTCTAGATATATTTATTTTTAAATCTTTCCATTCCTCATACAGACGCAACATTTTTTTTGTACACCAGTGCAAATCGTGAACAGGAATACGGGCCTTTTCCCAAAAAATTATACACTCTCTTACCACAAGATCAGCACTATCTTTTGCAGTTAATTTCGTTGTCCTCATATTATGAAAAAAAAAACTTTGAGGCAGTCCCCCTTCGAGGGAAGTTTAGAACCAACTATTTGGTGTTTTGAATAGCCTATTAAAAATATTTCTTCCCTTAACGAGGGCATTGTTATATATTTTTACAAAATTCACAAAAAATCTCTAACCAAAAGCACTTTACACAAGTAATTCACACGACTGAATGCAATTTATATAATTTTTGGGGAAATACATAATTCAGTCGTATTTTAAAAATCTAGTAGGCCTTGAAATTTATCATTAGAATCCGTTAAAAATAATGGTTGTTGTCTAGGAAATTAGCAATTTTAAAATTTTTGCCATGTAGATGGTGTGATTTAATACAAACAAACAAATGTGTTTTTGTAGTTAACGTTTTTGAATAAAAGCATCTATTAATTTCCTGACATAAAGGAAAGGTTAATTACCAAAAAAGTTCTTTTTACTATTTTTTTCACGAAAATATATAAATCCACATTTTTTCATTAAATATTGAAAAAAAAATAAACGAGTTCAAAAAATTTATTTCGTATATTGTAAAATATGAAAATACCTGACCTTTGACCTGGATGCGCGTCCAGAAAACGTTGTCCGATTTGGCTCAAATTTTCGTCACAAAACTTTTGGACCTATTGGCACAATATTCCGTTGAAAAAGCTTTAAAATTCGCGAAAAAAATTTTGGCTGTCACCCTAATGTACATACATCGACTTTTATTAAAATTTAATTTAGCGCGTAGGAAAATAGCGCGTTTTGGCTATAAATAGTTGACAATGCTATAACTTAGCGCGTTTTGCCAAGGGGAACGCGCGTTTGGGTTATAAAAAGTTGGCATCGCTGCTTATTTGTGTTGGTTGTTTGTTTTTGAGCGTAATTTATTTTTCGCTCATTCTACCAGGGTTGCCAAAAAATCCACAAAAATCGCCACATATATTAAAAATAAAATTCAATTTGTTATTTTTATTTGAACTCAAATAAAAACTTAACGTCTTATGCAAAAATAAAAAATAAAAAATTATAACGAATTTTATAAAACGAAAAGACGTTGAAAAATTTTGTGTGTTTATCTTTTTCCATTAAAATATGTCAACGCTTAGAGTTTTCGTTTTACAAAGTAAGTTATTTTCGGAAACAATAAATACATTTTGATGCGTGATTATAAATTTTTAACTAAAATCATTTAATACAGAATCAGAATCGCCTTCCAAATAATCCAAATCCTTAGTTATTATTTTAATTTTCAAATTCAAATGCTTTTTGTATTTCGGCTAGAGTAGATGCTTAATAAGTCCTATAAATTTTTTTAGTCACGAGTACGAGTACATATTTTAGTCCTACATAGTAAGTTTTTAAATGATTTAAGAATTAATGAAGAAAAAAAGTAAAATGTTTTATTTCTCTGTCACGTGTGGTACAGGTCGAGTCAACCAACTTTTGAAATGAATATGGTTAAGTGTGAATTCCAGCGAAACTCTGACACATTTAGAAAGAGTCTAACCCTTAGTTTTTAACTTAAGACTTAAGTACGTAATTAGCTAATTTTTATTTAAAATTAAGTTGTAATTAAATACGATTTCATTTTTTCAGTGGTTAATTAAAGTTCTTATTAAATTACGTTTAAAGTACGGTAGTACTGCAAAATTTCCCGTATTATGGAAGGCTTTTCAAACAACATCTATTTAACATATGTAAATAAGAAAATTAGGTTATCAAAATGCAGAAAATTAAAATTGGATAAAAACACATTTTATGAAACTAAAAGAACATCAGAATGCATTTTTCTATTTACTTATTCCATAATATTAAACTACGAATTGTATATGTTATATATTTGTGAAAATTAAAGGAAATTCTTTCTAGTACGACCACATGATGTTTTCAATACGACCACATGATGTTAATGTGTATGTTTTCAATAAACACATACACGCATAAAAACGTATGGTGCGCTCATAAAACTTAAATAATACTTAATTACACAAGTTTGGGCTTATTATTTAATTATGCACTCAAAAACACAATTTAGTATTTAATTAGAACTTAAAAATAATTACAATTTGATTACCAACTGAAAAAATTGGCATAAGAAGCAAATTATAACTAAGAAGAAAGCTTGATGTTGGCGAAAAAAAAATTTAGTTTTTATATTTTGTCGCGTACAGACAAATAACGCTAGTTGTTTGTACCGTATAGACTTCAATTTTTATATATAAAGTAAACAAACATCAATAGTTGAATACAGTTTTATCTACAGATAAGCTTTATTATCTGCATTCCACGACTTTTTCATTTCATCGTCATATTCTATCTAACTAGTCTTTTTATATTTCCGCCAATTCCATCTATCTATCATCCGTGGTATAAAAAAAAGATTTTTCGCAATTTTCACTCAACATTGTGTTGGTTTTTCCACATAAAGGTTCAAAAATTCTGATGAAGGACCATCGCTGCAAATGACGTATTTTCCCTGATCCCTCAGACTACAAAACTTTAAAAATCTTATCGCAACTAGACCAATGTCCACTTTATGCGCTTGTTCTGTTACCCCCTCCTTTTCAACAGCTTTAGGTAAATTTTTTCGACCTATGAGCAGATTTGGTAATTACAGAAGGTCCAGCAACATTTCTAGGCCAATGCCTTCTTATATCTTTCCCTAATCGTCATTTTAATAACTAAACAATGTTCCTGTGGGTTTGGATGGGGGAGGCATAATGACTGGTGATTTGCATGAGTAATATTATAATAGATAATTACAGGTAATTTTTAATAGTTCAAAAGGGGGGGGGGGGGGGCAAAAGCAATTCTTGGGGATGGCAATGCCCCGTCCCAAAATAGCCTTTCTACGCCTATGTTAATCCTTGAGGCTTTAAACTCACTTTCGGAAATACAGTAATTTTGTCTTAGCTGCACAATCAACTTTGCTCGATTTTTTGTGCAGATAGTAAGTCAAAAAGGCTGATAACTTAAATGTACTTACCTGCCTTAATGTGCAGGTATACAATTGTGGTTTCCTGCCTAAAAGTGCAGCTAAAAAAGTGTTGTAAGGTAGACATATGTATGTATGTGTTTGATATTTTATTAATTTTTTTTCAATAAAAAACAATTAACATTGACCACCGTATTCAGTTTTGACCTTTATCGTATGATTAAAACAAATCGATTAATGTCAGAACCATTAAAATCGGTCCACGCGTTCGGTTTATATAGTGCCAAAAAAGGAACACACATCCATACATATTCATACATAGGCTGATAAACACAATACCCTTCTTTGCATCGCGTAGTCGGTTAAAAAACACATATACCCCTATTACTGTTTACAACTCAACCAAGTTAAGTTGAAATTGTAACAACTTAACTTTAAAACAACTCAACTGTTTTTTTGGCATTCTGTATTACAACTAATTGTAGTTGTATTCGAAACAATGCTCGAAAAAAATGGTTTTTATCTATGCTATGTTTTTTGAAATCATAGTAGCCATCACAAAACATTTTAAATATTTTAAGTTTTGGCCTTGTGTTTTATTTTTAGATTTCATGTTTTATGAATATGGCAACAATATTGGTTGACAAATGGGATTGGTTGGCGTCTGGAATAATGAAGCAAACCAAATACAACACTCGAAATAAAAACCAAAATACAGATGTTCCGATCTGCTTCCTTATGATATTCGAGAAATTTTCGAATACGGCTAGAGCAGGTTAAAATTTGTACGCCACTCAAATTTGTGTTATTAAAAATTGGTAGGCAGTAATCAGTTTTCTCTAATAAAATCGAAAGATATCATATTTCTTATTTCTCGGTGTCAAGTTCAGACAATTTTTAATTAGCAAGGATCAACTACTATTAAACTGTTTTTATACAAAATTCTTTCGCTAATGTTAGTTAAGGCCGTGATACACTATCATACAAAGTCGTGCGATCTACGAAAAAATACAACCCTGGTATGATGGAGTTTATGAAATTTTTCAAAAGACAATAACAATTCATCACACCAGGGTTGTACTTTTTCGTAGATCGCACGACTTTGTATGCTAGTGAGTCATGGCCTTTAGATGTAATCAACGAAAATTATTTATTTAGGAATTCAATTATATAAAATACAAAAACTGTTAGAGATTATGCTATCGTTTTGATTGCGCAGCGCTTACCGCGATGTTTTAACCCACAGCAAATGTAGAATTACCACTTTGATGCACCTTTCCGTATCAAAAGTTCTTTTTTAATTCATTGCAAAATTTTTCTTCTCAAAATTCTTTATTTTTCTCCTTATTTTTAATATGTACGACTTATTCTATTATTATAATAATTCTTTTGTTGGTTTTGACATTATCCAATGCAGCGTGCATATGTCTGTTCAGTTCAACAACTATCCCATCGACATCGATTCGACAACATCTATCATATGAACAATAATTAAGACTTATGCTCACTGCATTGTGGAGTTTTTGTAGACTCGCTTATCTCTTTTTAGCTAATTCACAATTGTATAACGTAAGCTTGTTATTTAAACATGCAAAGACAGATTCATAAAAGTTAATGAAGTTTATAATCTTAAACATTACCGCCCACCTTGTTAAAAAGTTAATATTTAACCATACAACTCAAAAATCAAATTTAAAATTAATATAATAGTTATAAGGTTTAGCGTTTCTTCTAGGAAATTTAAGTTTTATGAATGATTATTCGTGTTTATTGTACCGCCCACCGTCTCAGGATCTTTGAATATTTCAAGCGGCAGCACTGATATTTTGGAAATTGGTCGTCGCAACGTTGAAGTCTGTGTCTTTAGTGTAACGACTCGAACTGCGCCATCGCGACCGGGATGTGTTTCAACAATTTGTCCTAATAGCCATTGTCTGGGAGGAAGACGTTCATCTCTTATTAAGACTAGCTAGCCTACTTCAACGTTTTTATGGGGTCCTTGCAACTTTGTACCAAGATGAAGATTATGCAGATATTCACTGGACCATATCTTCCAAAAATCTTAGCACATTTGCGAAATTTGTTTCCATCTGCGTGTTATGCTAATTCGACTATCTAATATATTTGACTCAGAAATGGCGGTAATTGCTCGGCCAGTTAAAAAATGTCCTGGTGTTATGGCAGCTAAATCGTCCGGATCATCAGAGAGTGGTGCTACTGGCCGTGAGTTTAAGCAGCCTTCAACGTGCTTCAATACAGTATAAAATTCTTCGAAAGTCAAAGTTGCAATATTGACCGAACGCTTCAATAACAGCTTCATGCTTTTTACGCCGGCTTCCCATAGCCCACCAAAGTTGGGAGCACCGGGTGGAATACAGTGCCACTGAATTCTGTTTTGGGAAAATATAATGCACCAGCCTGAAGTTTCTGAAGAAAAAGCTTACGTTCTTCTTGTAAAAGGCGTCTGCACCCACAAATGTTGTGGAAGAAAAAGCTTACGTTCTTCTTGTAATAAGGCATCTGCACCCACAAATGTTGTGCCTTGATCACTATACAAATCGGAACAGCAACCTCGAACTGAGGTAAATCGCTTTAGGGCTGCTATGAAGGATTCAGTAGTCAGATCACTGACTAATTCTAAAGTTATAGCGCGAGTAGCCATGCAGATGAAAGGTGATACGTACCCCTTAAAACTTTTATAACCATGGCCTTTTGTAGTTCGAATCAGAAAGGGACCTGCATAGTCCACACCCACATGTAGAAACGGCAATGTAATATTACATCTTTGCGGCGGGAGATCGCCCATAATCTGCTTGGCTGGATTGCAGCTTTGTCGAAAGCAAGGAATGCAGTTTTTAATAACCTTCTTAACGCTAGTGCGTCCATCAATTACCCAAAATTGACGTCGTAATGCTGCTAGTGTAGCTTGAATTCCTCCATGCATAGCACGTTGGTGAGCATTTAATATTATCAAAGTCGTAAGTGGATTGGTTTTTGGTAAAATCATTGGTAATTTTTCATTAAACGGTATGGTTGAATTCTTTAGTCTACTATTCATTCGCAGAATATTATCAGAGTCCAAGGTCGGATTTAGTTTTAAAATTTTACTGCGTCTGCTTACTAGCCCCTTTTGTTGTAAGGCTAGAATCTCTTCACGAAATTCGATAAGTTGGACTGAACTTACTAAACGTTTAAGTACTGCATATCTTTCAGACCAGTCGCAAAATATGTTTGAGTTAGTTGATGTCTTTCAGCACCGCTTGTAAAAACGAAAACACCATGCCACGACAACAAGCAATTTATTTAAATCTGAAAACCGTTCAAGAAGATAATATAAATTAGGTATGACTTGAGTACCGCTTGTATGTCCTTAGATTCACCACCATTGGTGTGTTCAATAAGCTGCTGTACGGATATACCCCTAGAGGCACAATCTGCCGGATTTTGGTCTGAGGGTACATAATTCCAGTCGTTAGGTTTTATAGTTTCTTGTATACATGCCACTCGGTTGGCAACAAACTCCTTTAACCTCGATGGATGTGACCGAATCCAGCACAGCACTGTAGTCGAATCCATCCAAAAACCTGATAATGTGTCATATAAGGAAAATACGTCTTTTACCTTTTTTAAAAGCTTTGTAACAAAGACAGCTGCACACAACTCTAGTCGTGGAATGGTTAATTTCTTAAGAGGCGCAACTTTTGTTTTTGCTATGACCAAATTCACTGAAGCGACGTTTTCTCTGACCACTCTTGCGTAGACGCATGCCGCATACGCAGACTGAGAGGCATCAGCAAAGGTGTGAAATTCAATTGTGCTGTCATTTGTCATTTTGAGCCATCGTTGTATACGCATGTTAGGTAATTGTTGTAATTCCTTCCGGAAGCATCCCCAAAGTTGCTGTAAACATATTTTGCCTCTTATAACAACCGGTGCAAGGAAATCAAGAGGGTCAAATATTTTGCACAACTCAGAAAGCATTTGTCGTTTTGTAAACTCATTTTTATGGTAATCGAAATTAATTTTGAACCCAAAATGGTCAGATTGCTTATGCCAAAATAGCCCTAATGCTTTGGCCTCATTTTCTAGAGAAAGATCCAATGCATCGAGTCGTGCCAGATCTGTCACCGGTAACGCTGCTACGCTGCTAATAATTCTTGGGAATTTGAATTAAATTTTCGTAAATGAAATCCTGCAGTTTTTAGAAGTTCTTTTAACTCTTGGAGCTTACTGAGTGCATCAACTAAATTTTCGACACCAGATAAAGCATCATCTACATAAAATTCAGTTTTAATAATTTTTGAGGCAGCTGGAAACCGTTGTTCTTCTTCATTAGCCAAAGTGTGCAATACTTTGATGGCAAGGTACGGCGCGCAATTAGTGCCATACGTTACTTTTAACAATCGAAAATTAATTGATGGGTCAGATGGTGAAGCACGCCACAATATACTTTGTAAATCTGCGTCACTGCTGTTGTCCAAAATCTGGCGATACATCTTTTCGATCTCCCCAGTGAATGCCACTCGATAATGTCGCCAGTTTAATGTTACATGTGTTGGATCTCTTTGTAACTTTGGTCCCACATCGAGGCAGTCATTTAACGATACGTTATGACGCCCACGGCGTGACGCATTGAATACAACTCTGAGTTTCGTTGTGGAGCTTGACTCCTTATAAACTCAGTGATGCGGAAGATAATAAGTTGGTTTCGTATTGTCATTCTCTGAAGCCAACTCCATTTGGCCCAACTCACGATATTTGTTTAGAAAGTCGGTATACAACTGGTGCATACGTGGATCTTGTGCTAAACGACGTTGTACATGGTTTAAGAATAAAATAGCTTTTTCTACCTGACAGTTTCGACAAATTGGCATCTAGCCTAATAGGAAGTCTGACAATAAAGCGCCCACTTTCGTTTCGAGCATGTGTACGAGCAAAAAATTCTTCACAGAAATTTTTTTCAGGTGATAATTGTTGTGTAGAGCCGATTTCCTCGAATTCCCAAAATTTTCGTATAATGTCACACAAATCATGTTTTGTAAAGCAACAATTCGTTACATTCATTGTAGTCGATACACCTCCAAAGATAACCCAACCTAATTGCTTTTTTTGCGCAATGAAATTGTTCGTTTTACTGCGCTTTATATCCTGTTTAATTATTGCCGCATAATCTGATGCGCTGAGGATCATGTCAATTACTCCTGGTTTATTAAATTTTGAGTCGGCTAACTTTAATTGGAAAAATTCCCGTAGGTCATCATCAGGAATAGACCGTGTTGGAGTTGCGTTACCTACTCTAGGTAAAACTAAAGCTTCACAATTCATTTGAAATTGTGACGTTAATGACTGTAGTTTAAAAAATACTGTGCTTCTCGAAGTTGGCAATTGTTCACCATTTGCACCATAAATGGAAACCTTATTTGATTTACGTCGTAACTGCAACTGATTTGCTGCAAACTCACTAAGAAACGTTGCTTCTGCACCACTGTCGATCAGAGCTCGAAGTAGTAGCCTTTGTCCTGTCTCGCTATGGCTTCAATAACTGCTGTACCCAACAACACTTTTGGTACCGAACTGGTTTTAAGTAAACGAACATTACGTCCTGTAACCGAATCGTCAGTTTCAGTGCTGAGACCTCTGGTTTGGATATGATTTGGCTCACCATGCAACGATGTGTGATGCATTGCCTGACATTTTGGACATCGACCTTGAGAAGGGCATGATCGAATTGAGTGCCCGTGTCGCAAACAATTAAAACATAATTTGTGTTGAATACCAATTTCGCGTTTTTGCGGCAGTAGAAGACGTTTAAAAGAATTACAATATGATAATAAATGCTTACCAGAGCAATGATGACACTGTTGTGTTGTTGTTGTATGCATAGCTTTCACAAAGGTTTTCGACTTACTGCACGCATCTTTTGATGATTTTACGTTACTTTTGGGTTACGCAGTTCTTTGAAACATTTCCAAGGACTGAATGCGACCATCTAAAAACTTCTTTAGCGCTGAAATTGGACAAATCTTCATTGGGTTTAATCGAGAGCTCCCATGCCTTTCTTGTTTCAGTATCTAACTTGTTGACCATTAAATAAACAAGCCAATCATCCCAATGGTTGACTGGACGTTCGAGTTGCTGAAGTGCATGTAGTGCAGTGGTTACACCATCATTCAATCTGCGTAAATTTGTAGCGGATTGCGCTTTAATAACAACTCCCAGGCAACGATAAAATTTGCGTCTTTAGTTGCAATATTGTCTAAGACATGGGCTACGTCGCCCACGAGAGCATCCTTTAAATATTGCAGCTTTTGTGTATTTGTAATATGCGTATTCGCTTTGACAACTGATACAAAAAGGTCTTTAAATGGAAACCAGTTAAGAAAATCCCCATCAAAGGAAGGTATTTTGATGGTAGGCAAATGTGTTGTTGGCGAAGTAATGGCTGGCGTGGCCTGTTGAATGCTTGTACTAGTGGTAGCAGTCGAAGTGTTATTCATATTCACTTGTTCTAATTGGTCAGTTAATTCGCCCAGGGTTTCACAATATGTATTTTCGACGTGGGCATAATCCGTATCATTAATCAAGAGTTGAATTTGGTCACTTACCTTCTTGCCCGCAGCTTGCTCATTTACTTCTGCAATTAAAGTATCTCGTGCATCACAATATTTTTGCCAATAGTCTTCCAGGAGTTTTAAGCGTACTTGAATAAATCCCGCAGTTTGTTTAGCCTTAGCTGTTTTCCTGGTATTAGCTCGGAAATTCTGAATTGCGCTAAGGTACGTAGTTATTTTTTCTTCAGACGGCATTTTGATAAAAGGAATTTTATTTATATACGTCAATTTCTATTTCAATGTGTCAAATGTGCCAAATAACAATTGATAAACTGTGAAGAAAAAATATCTATAGCGCAAACGTTAATGATAACAGACAATGACGTGTTTGACAGATTAAGCAATGTTAGATGTTATTCTGCTATTAACGGGTAGATGGCGCTCAACATAGGTTGTAAAATTAAAGTTTGATGCTACTGTGTGTCTCTTTAAAACACTAAAAATGAAGATGAGGACTTCAGCTGAAGAAAATGGTTTGAGTTTAACTGGGGCGCCAATTAAACAGTAAATTACGTAGAAAGAGTGAGACAACGAGCCTTTTTCACTTCAAAGACAGTTACAAGATCTCTACTCTTCCCCGCAAGGGACGCCAAAATGTTAGAGATTATGCTATCGTTTTGATCGCGCAGCGCTTACCACGATGTTTTAACCCACAGCAAATGTATGTGTTGTCAGAATATTTACAACTAACTTTGATGTTATTTGTTCATTAATAATTATCACATGTAATTTGGCTTAAAAGGCGATACGAACATTAGCCTGTTCAATTCATTAAATATAAAAACAAATGCAGTTCGAATAATAATAATTAAATTAACTAAAATTAATAGTCATGGGCTTGTGGCAAAAAATTAAATAAAAATATACTTAATAGTTAAGAAATTTATTATTCGACATATTGTCATAAGTTTATTTTAATTTGAAATTTATTTGCTGGAGGTCAAGCATTGTCTATATATTTCATTGGTGCTTAGCCAAATCATCAGTAGACTTTAACCACATTTTGAACAGTCACAAACCTCTTATCTTATGCACAGACTTTCAAAAACTATTTGAGAATTCACAAATAATAATCACAAATAATAATATTTCTGAAAATCACAAGCGAAACACAAGCAATAGGCATAGAAACTATAATTGGGAATTGCTGGGATTTTGTTATAGTTTCTATGCCTATTGCTTGTGTTTCGCTTGTGATTTTCAGAAATATTATTATTTGTGATTATTATTTGTGAATTCTCAAATAGTTTTTGAAAGTCTGTGCATAAGATAAGAGGTTTGTGACTGTTCAAAATGTGGTTAAAGTCTACTGATGATTTGGCTAAGCACCAATGAAATATATAGACAATGCTTGACCTCCAGCAAATAAATTTCAAATTAAAATATACTTAATAGTAACAAACCAAAAAAGTTTGTCTTAAGTAGAACAAAAATAAGCAAATTAACTAACATGTGCATAATTAGTAATGAAAAAAACGACAATGGTAAGACTGTTTTAAATTTAGTGATGGTAAATTTGGGCCTTCATTACAAACACATTTCAGCAAATTGAAATACGATGAATCAAACCAATTCACATATTCCATTTGCAAAAAAGTTTCGTATATAAGGCAGAAATCTACATCAACTGACACCACACACAGTGGACCAAACACAGAAGAGCGCTTATGATGAAGGTTTAGTGGCCTTCGAAAACGGTTGGCTGTTCCGTTCAACTATGTGTTGTCAGAATATTTACAACTAACTTTGATGTTATTTGTTCATTAATAATTATCACATGTAATTTGGCTTAAAAGGCGATACGAACATTAGCCTGTTCAATTCATTAAATGTAGAATTACCACGTTGATGCACCTTTCCGTATCAAAAGTTCTCTTTTAATTCATTGCAAAATTCTTCTCAAAATTCTTTATTTTTCTCCCTATTTTTAATATGTACATTATTATAACTTGTCGTTAGTTAAAGGTAGGATTTTATTGGATGGATAAACACTTTTTCATTATTACTACTTCACTTGAACCAAAAGTGAGCGATAAGTTAAAGGCAAGTTCACTTAACCTGTAACTTTTATCGTGAAGCTTAGTCATTGGAAGTTGCCACATTTTCATACGTTGTCACACTTTCTACTTTCTATATTACACTCAAGTTTTATTTGAACAAAATATGACACAAAACAAAAATAATATAATACAAACATATATTAATACAAAAAAATTAAAGCATTGACAAAAATTGTTTAATTTTGTTTGTAATTTGGCAAATAAACAAAAGCAAGTTGCCACTAAGTACTTTTAACAATCAATATCCACAAGATCCACAGAAATGTTGCCACCAAACAAAAACATTATTATTTTTTTTATCGGACAGTTGTAATAATGGAAAATTTTAAAGGTCATTTTATAGTTCACTTTTGCTGAACTTATGATTAACTATTCGGAAGTTTGTTATATCAATTCTTTTGTTGGTTTTGACATTACCCAATACAGCGTGCATATGTCTGTTCAGTTCAACAACTAGCGGGAAAAAGGGCCGAGACCCATCGACATCGATTCGACAACATCTGTCATATGAATAATAATTAAGACTTATGCTCATTGCATTGTGGAGTTTGTGTAGACTCGCTTATCTCTTTTTAGCTAATTCACAATTGTGTAACGTAAGCTTGTTATTTAAATATGCAAAAACAGATTGATAAAAGTTAATGAAGTTTATAATCTTAAACAAAAACATTAGTGTGCCTAAGCGCCAGTAGGCATTGTAGAGGCTGGTTGGCAGATTTAAACTTATATTAATATAATATATTTAAAAATTTTAATGATATGAACAACGGAAAAATATGAAATTAACAAATTTAAGAGAAAGACGAACGAAGACACGAAAATATCATTGTAATAAGTTCTCAATTTGTGATTTAAGAAATTGTTTTAAAAGTTTTTTGAAACTTGAAAGCGTAGGACATGTTTTGATATGATGTGGTAGATTATTAAATTCTCTGCTACCAGAATATTCAATTCGTTGCTTTGTTGTCTCAGTGCGGCAAAATGCTACTCTTAGAGCCTATTTCACCAATTCTATTTAAATATCAATTCATATTTAAAAGTGGTTTTTCATTTTCATCAACATTTACTCATTGAATATTTAAGTACTGTTTAAATAGTCAGCAATCTCTATTTAAATATTGACTTTGCAACAGCTGTCTCTAACCAAAGAAAAAAAAAATTATTTTTGACAACAAAAGTATTTCATTTAACAAATAAAATGGAAAGTGCAGAAAGTGATAGCGATCACGATATTATTGTTAAAGTTTTTATCGAACGAAGGCCGCGAATTATGAGAGATCGACGTGATTTTTTCACATTTTATGATGAAGAGGACTTCAGATGTAGATTCCGTATATCGAAGAAAGCAGCATGGACAATTTTGGAACTAATACGTTATAAAATAAAACATAACAGCAATAGGTACTTTTTATTTCCTTGGATATGAATCATTAGTAAAATATTTTACTATTGTAGAAACCGTCCAATGTCGCCAGAAGAAATGTTTTTATTGGCTTTGCGATTTTATGCAACTGGATGCATGCAGAGAACGAGTGGTGATTTATATGGCGTTTCGAACAGCTCTGCGTCAAGGGTTATAAGAAGAGGTTTTCATAACATTGCACGGCTTAGAGAAAAATTTATTAACATTCCTTCAAAGCCAGAAAAACTACTTGATGTTCAAAATTTGTTTTATAAAATAGCTAAATTCCCACGTGTATTGGCTGCCATTGATTGCACCCATGTTAAAATAAAGTCTCCAGGCTAATACAGTAACTTGAATGTAATTATCGTTTTAAACTAAAATGTAAAATTTAGGTGGTGAAGATGCAGAAATTTATAGAAACAGAAAGCGATTTTTTCCTTTAATGTTCAAACATACCATTTTTCGTAATTCCCGTATATGCAGCAGGTTTGAGTCAGACGAATTTGGAAGTGCAGTTATTGTAGTCGATGGCGGATATCCATGTAATAAGCATTAGATGACACCTCTTTCGAAAATAAACACGGAATCTGAGTCACTTTATAATGAGTATCTTAAAAAAAATCGCTTCCCTGTTCTATCCCTTGGAATTCGTATGAATGTGAAGGCAGTGGAAGCAATCATCATATCAACTGCTGTTTTGCACAATGTGTGTAATTTATCTAATGATAAAAACTCTCCCCCATTGGCGGATGAAGTAGAGAACGAAATACTAAATGTTCCTGTCTCACAATATTCTCAAAATAAAAACGCTCATCGGCAAGATATTATAAATAATCATTTTTAAAACTTGTAAATTTATATATGTATAAATACAATGTATATCACAAAAAGATATATGTATTTATTTAATTATTTCTAATAACGAAAAAAAGGAACTTCATGTCATTATATGTATATATTATGTATACATTTTTTTAAGGCACTGAGATCTGTTTTTTATAAACTAAAATTGAAATGCGTATTTATTCACATTTTCTTGATGTTACGAGTTCTGCTTCATGCTTATCGGCGAATAGGCGCATCTGAAGCTCATGCAGTTCCTTCATTTGCACAACCCGAAGTTCGTGTTCAGTTTGTATTATTTCGATTTCTTTCTTTAGCTTCACTTCCGTCCATTTAGCCTCAACATCGACAAGTTTTGTCCAGCTACTTTGCTTATCACTTGGTTGCTTTGACGAATTTAGCTTTTCGCTTTTTTTAGATTTCAGCAAACCTGGAGTATAGCTTTCCCATTAGACTGACTCCTTTATGGCACATTCAGCTTCTGTGAAGAAAATATTACTTAAGGGAATTATTAGTTAAAGTAAATACCTTCAACAGGAACATCTTCTACTTCGATGATAAATGAATCACTGTCATATTGTGATGCGAGTCCATCAATCTGTTTTGGTGGAATAATATTTTTTAAAAGATTATCATAGGCATTGTTTTCCTGTTTTATTGGTGGTCCTCCACCAGTTCCATAAAGAGCACGCTTTTCGACAGATATACATTTCTTCAAGTTGCTTTTTAAATTTATATATTTTGTCTTCAGGACTTTTAAAGTTCGGCTAGGGCCGTCGGACGTAGAATTGAACTGCATTTCCACTTCTTTCCAAGCTTTATCTTTTTCTACGCTCCTAACGCTATATATTACGGAAGCCCACGATTCCACAGTATTTAATAATAATTCAATTTCTCCTGCAGATAAATTTTTTGTACGTCCTTCCATTTTTGTTTGTTATTTTTTTTTAATAAACAGCTGGAAGTTGCCGCTGTCATGTTATATAGCAAAGTGTTACCATATTTTCTTGCGTTTCATTATTTAAGTTGGGAAAATGAAAATGTTTTAAACAGACTTTCAAAAGAGATCTTTAATTAAATTAAATTGTGTTTAAATATTTTTGGTGAAAGATACCCTTAGTCGCTGATTATTGCGTGTATTACATATAGTTTGGCTCTAAACAAAATGTATTGTATGATAGCCTATGTCATGCAGACATCTGTATACGTATAAAAGCTTTTGTAAAATATGGGTTCCGTATACGGGCAAAATTGATGAAAAAGTTTTATTGTACAAAATATTTGTTTGGTGAGTCATCGGTACATTTGCAACTGCTTTTAATGCTCTGTTTTAGAGTCGCTGTAGAGATCGCAGTTCAACATTCTTTTTATATGCATATATGATAGCCAAATAATTTATATGACTTTGAACTTAATTTGATAGAGTAGCAACTTTGTTTTTGGTCAAATTTGTACAATAGTTCAATGGCCGGTGAAATTTGAAATTTTAGGTGCCTTATATATTCTTGCCATGTAAGATTCGATTGTAACTGTAGTCCCAAGTACTTTATTGAGGATACCTCCTGAATTACTTGACCATCAATATGTACGCTGAAACTTGTATTTAAACTGATATGTGCTCTAAATCCCATAATTTTTGTTTGTTTATTCGCAAGTCTTCAAGAATGAGGGCTGCATCGCGTTCTATGTACGGTTTAATAGCTTCTTCATACTTGTATGGATAAAAATAGATATATCATCAGCATAGATGAACATCTTTCAGCCTTAAATTCTTAAGATCATTCATATATATGTATAAGAAATGGTAACGGTCCCAATACACTTCCTTGGGGTACTCCATACTCGACAACACCAAGACTGCTCGTACATTTATTAATTTGAACAAACTGTTTCCTACTTTTCTAGTATGACTCAAAGAAGTCTTTGCCGAAAACGCTATAATATTGAAGTTTTTTTTATTACAATTTTGTGATCAACCATATCAAATGCTTTTGACAGATCAAAAAGACTCCAACACCACTATTACTTTCGTCTAGCATTTTGCATATGCAATTTTGTACATTTATTAACGCTTCTTCCGTTCCACCCTTTCGAAACCCATATTCGCAATCATTAAACAAATTATTTTCTTCGAAATACGCTGATATTTGCCTATGTATAATTTTACCAATAATATTGTCCACTATTGGCAATACCGATATTGGACGATATTGATCAACCAAGCTAGAATTTTTCCTTTTTGGGAAAAGGTGGTATAATACTGCTACAACACTTTTTATATATTTTGGGCGATATATTATCATTCCCACAACTTTTGTTTTGAGAAAGATTTAATATTGCTTCTTCAACTTCGCTAGAAGTAATACAATGAAAAAAAAGTAATACAATAAAGTAATACAATGAAAAGACGTGTGTTGCAAAAACGAAATGTTCTGAAAAAGTTACAGTTATCAGCTGGATCCACATGTATTACTTCTTTCAAATCTTGTATCGATTTTAAAAAATAACTCTTTAATACTGCTGGTTTGTTAGTACCACCTAAAATGGCATCACCATGACAATCCTCAATACCGACTTCTTTCACCGAACTCATGCCAAGAGTATTGAACCTCCGAATTTTCCTGTAAGTTTATAAGTTGGACATTCTATCAACATAGAAGTTATTCATGGCATTCTTGTTTGCTTTATTAATCACTTTGCTGATTCTTTTAAGCTAAGTTTGAATGTCCCCATTTTCAGGAAACAATCTCCTTAGTTTTAGTAACTTTTTTTATAGTCCATTAATTTATATATAATCCTGTGTTCCTTCGAAAAGGTTGAGTGTTCAATTGAATTGATTATACATGCATATAAATTTGTTGTTGATACAACACGATGGATCGCCTGAATTTGCAAATGATTCCAGTTGCATAGATAGGTAGTCTTTTAACTTCTCATAATCACATACCTAATAACGTTTTTGTAGAGTCACTTGTTTGAAAATCAATATCAATAGCACAATTTAAATGGCAATTGCTTTCCCATCAATCTTAATATAATCTAATTTTAGGATTATGAAATCTATAAAACCTTCACTTGAACATTTCACTTCTGTAAAATTTTATGTATCCCAAATACTGATGTACAACCGTAACCATCAGATCGAGAACAATGTAGTGATTTATACCCTGGTATGTTATAAATTTTAACAACATCTCTTTTAAACCATGTTTCAGGCACTGCAAAAATTTCAGGTAGCTTTTAAAATTCAGTAAGTAGTATTTTTAATTTGTTGAACTTCTTAATTGACGACATACTCCTGATATATGAAATAATACTAAACTTTGCGTTATTATCGTGACTTAGAAATAAATTAAAGTTTGAGAAATATTGATTATTAAACAACAAATAAGTATACAAAATAAAGATGTATTAAACTCCATTTACAGTTTAAGATTGTGATTCGTAATCATTATCAGAATCCACATCCCCTTGAGGCTCTTGCTGCGTTTGACGATACATTGGCTGAAAAGTTGTTGCTGCAGACAATAATTTATCCACTTCATCTTCACTTCTTAACAGCCTTGACCTAGACAGTTCACTCTTTTTGGCAAACACCTTACCGCCAGTTGTGTAAACAGATCGAAATCCTACACTTTTCAATGATTTGGCATATTTTAACAAAGCCATTGCCTCTCTGCTCAAGTAATGGTCTACATATACATTTTTGGTTTCATTGTTATCTTTTAATTTTGGCTTAATTGAGCCTTAAATTTTTTGAGCAGAATTTTACAACTAAGAATTGAATTTTATTATTCTTATTTTCTAAAAAATTACTCATCATTTATAGTTTCATGCCGCACGGTAACACCAACATCGGCTGACAGCTTTACTACCGCATCTGCAGCTGATAAATTTTCTTTTGACTTCACACCACCCACCAAAAAAGTTTGCTGGTCGCAAGTACTTACAATTTGACTGAATAACCCATTATTTTAGTTTGAGAAGTTCAAAAATTATGCGGTACCCCTTACAAAAAAACTGCAGTTATAGGATTACAAGAATGCACAATTTGTTGCCTACAAATACCCAAAAGTTATTATATTACTTTTTGCCTACAAATATTCAAAAATTAATGGATGACTTTTTGCCTACAAATGTCCAAAAGTTAATAGATTATTTTTTGCCTAAAATTATGCAAAAGTTAATGAGTTATTTTTTTTTACAAATATACAAAAATGAAAATATTATTTTCTGCTTACATACATATATAGGAATAATAATGGCCCTATCGGAAATTAAGTTAACTTTAAACTAACTTTAAGCTAACTATTTCGCAACTAGTACTGAATGGCACTTGTGTACTCAACGCGCTAACTACACAGCCAAGGTACCATTTAAAATAATACCAGCAAAATGTTAATATAAAACTGGAATGAGTTTCAAAGTAGCCGAGAATAAACTTGTTGGCTCTCACCAAATTCGATTCAGTACTCAACTTAAGAATTAATTTTGGGTTTGTTCTGGATGACTTTGCAGTTAGCTTTTAGTCAGGCTAAGAAAAGTTAACCATAAGTTAACTATTTTTGTAGTCAACCACACATTCTCCGACAGGGGGATTATTATTTGCATACATGTAAGTATTCATGTAGTATTGATATATTTTTTCCATACAAATATTACATAAAAGGGAGTTATTTTATTGAGAATTGTACAATAAGTAATTAGCCCGAGTAAAATAACTTTTAAGTCTTTGACATGTCTACTTACCAAAATCGAAACAGTTACCAATTAAGAAGACTAATTCTGTAAATATGTGCCTCAAAATATGCAGAAATATAAAATATAGAGATATAGATTTTATATCTCCTTTTTTATATTTCAATCCTTGAAATTTTTCGTGAACTAAAACAGGCGCATCTTGAAATTTGTTAATAATTTGTTGGGCAATGTGTTTAGGTATTTTTATTTTTCTTTTTATCTTCTCCATATAATTCTCAAATTTATATGGTGAAAAATTATCTAACTTTCCAAATTTTTCCACGCACTCTGGGATATGAAGGACATTATGAACGTTGTAAGAAACGCTTGATCTTCCGTATAAGACCGGAAAGATTTCTACAAATGTCTTAATCATTTCTTCGGCTTTTTCTTTTTGTACAATATTTGAGGGAGATAGAAAAATTTTATAAAAGCAGTGCATTAAAAGAAAATGCTCATACATTTCAATAGGAATTGTGTCTTTTAAAGCAACAATTCCCGTGTATAGAGCAAATTGTCGGAATTCCGTTGCTTTCCATCGATATATATCTGTTAAGACTCTAAGCTTACGGGCAAATTCTTTGGGAATATGTGTAATAAATGAAAGCAGTTTTTCTGAAATTGAAGTGAGTGTAGATTGTTATACCTGAATAATACTTTTCTTTCGAATTAGGGACAGAAGTATTTTCTTTGTGACACCCAAATCAAGCAAATGCATACAATCTATTGGGAATTATGTCACTATTCCGACCCCTTCAAGCTCCAAGCTCCATTTGTACATCCATATGCATTGGTTGATGGAAATCTGCATACTCCCTTAATCGAAAACCCAGGTCCGTCCTTTCTTCTCCTTTATTGACAGAATAAGTATGAACATTATTAATTTTTTGACCTATTTGTTGGCATTTTGGACATCCGATAAGCTATGTATGCCCCTTTATCCCACATATAAAAGCATTTGCTGGTGCATGCAAATACGAATTGACATTCAGCGGCTTGTTTTCCTATGTAACATCCAATAATAAACACATCTGTACGTTTTATATTTACTGCATATCCGAGAATTGGCTACAGTGTTGTGGATGAGCTTTTGTATAGAGGTAATCCGTCAATGCCAATGTCAATGAAGACTACTTTTTAACCCGAACTCGTTATTTGTAGTGACATTTTTGTAAGCTGGCGTTGTAGCCCAATATGCACATATTTACCTGGGTTTGCAGTTCGCTCTGTGCACATTGGGTTCATATCTATCAGTCCTCCAACAGAATTAGGAACATCCAAATTCTCAGATTTTAAAATTTTGAGCATACTGTTGGCACATTTTACAGTTGGACCATATTCTACAAACCACTTTTTTATTTTATCCCTTAAATTGTGATGAGCACCACTTTCACTATCCAAAGCAGGTGCAAAAAATTGGCCATTCAGAGCAATTGACTCAACAGATTTTTGATAAGTACTATTTTCTGATATTACATCAGTTAGCATTTGTTGTATTCTTTTTATTTCTTTTCTTACTTTTCTTTTAAAGATATATTTTTGAGAAGTGGTCATTTTCAATCTATAATTTAATAAATAATTAAAGAAACACCGGACAAATCTAGTGTATTATACTAGCTGCTAAAAATGTTATGAACAATTTAAGTTTACCTTTTGCACAATCAAAATTATATTTTATCAATATTTACACTTTCTTAATTATAACTTTATTATTTATTGTAACACAGAGCACAAATTATAAAATATAAATTCTCGCCATAAATTTCTTCAGCATATTTTGCATTTAGTATTAATGGCGCGTCGCTAAAGCTGAATAATATAGAATATCTTAAATAGAATTGGTTATTAAGTATCCATTATGTACCCACATGTATTTTGCAATACCATAAACACAAGAAAATCTGAACATTGGGCTAATGCCAATTATAAAATCTATGTAAATACTTAAGGTTGGTACTCACTATTTAACACAATCGTGCTACTTTTGAGAAAATGCAACCATGGTATGATGCAGTAGCAGCCTTTAGTGAATTAAATAGCGCGGATACCGCTGACTATTTTTGAATGGCGATCTCCCGGTTTGGAGTACTGCATTTTTGCATGTAGACTCTACATCTAACATAATAATTATACAAACGTAATACATGTTAACTCGATGAGAATTAGCATAAATTGAAATGTTATAAGAAAAGTAAAATTACGTGTTCCTCTTGGATGAAATGAAGAGAAATATCTATATCTATACATTTATTTTTGTTATTCTGCCGACGTTCTCTCAGATATTATGCCAGAGTTAATCGCAGTTGTAGACGCTGTGGAAATCATTATGGTCAGTGTGACCAGATCCTAAAAATGTTTGCAGCTAAATTGACTTAAAAAAAAGGTACAAAATACTATAAAAAATTATTTAAGTGCTAAAAAATAATGCTAAAACTTAATACTTCTTTTTAAGCTAACATTTTCTTTAAAAGTTTTTATTTTTGCAATTTCTGCGCATATTGCCTTACAAATTTTTACTTCCTATCAACGAAACTTAATTTATTAAACAGTAACGAATTATTTATTGAGAGTAAAAAGTATTGAAAACAAAACAATAATATAAGTCGCAGACGCTTCTTAGAAAACATAAGCCTTTTCTCACTTTTGTTTCGTTTATAAACAATAAGGTTCAAAATGAGGATCTTATAAAAAAATTTAAAGCTTTCATCTATTCCAATTTGACGTAAACAGAGCTTTTTTCGTATAACCAAAAGCACATGGAAAAACTGATATCTCTTTTTTTCGTCACATGTTGCAATCAGAGTTGGGCAAAATACATTGTTTGCCGTATTTAAAATACAGGGTGGGCCAAAAGTTACCATGAGGTTTAAAAGTTTAATAACTTTTTCGTTTATTAATTTTTTTAAATTTTTTTTCTCAGATTATATAATATACAAAATGGAAAATTTTTTTACACTAAGTATGAAAAATAATGTCTCTTAAATGACCACCGTTTTCAGCTTCGCACTGATGGGCGATTATGATTATGAGTGATGAAGCTCATTTTCATTTGAATGGCTTTGTTAATAAGCAGAACTGTAGGTTCTGGGGTTCTGAAAATCCAAGAGCCATTCATAAACGCCAATTGCACCCCATTAGGTGTACAATATGGTGTGGGATCACATCTGAAAATATCATTGGGCCTTACTTCTTCGAGAATGAAGATGGAAGTGCTGTAACCGTAAATGGAGAGCGGTATCGGTTTATGATAGAAAATTTTTTACGTCTTGCTCTTGAAAACATACCTGGTATGTGGTTTCAGCAGGACGGAGCCACTGCCCGCACTGCCCGAGACACAATGGCACTTTTAAGTCAAATTTTTGGAGAGCGAATAATTTCCAGAAATTCGGAAATAATTTCGCCCAGCGCGATCGCCAGTTTTGACAGCACCCGACTATTTTCTTTGGGGTTATTTGAAGTAGCGAGTGTATGTGAACAAGCCAGAGACAATCCTTGAACTCAAGGCAAACATTGTTGCAGAAATTTTGGAAGATATTATGGAAAATGCTCTAAAACGAGCCCATCAGTGCGAAGCTGAAAACAGTGGTAATTTAAGAGACATTATTTTTCATACTTAGTGTAAAAAATTTTCCATTTTATATATTATATAATCTGAGAAAAAAATATAAAAAAAATTAATAAACGAAAAAGTTATTAAACTTTTAAACCCCAAGGTAACTTTTGGCCCACCCTGTACAAAATACTTGATGGTCATGTATGTATTTAAAATACAAAATACAAAAAACTTTAATTTTTTGTACTTATTTAATATACAAAATACTTCCACACTATGTATATATGTATTTAATAGGGGATTAATTTTTAATCTGGTTTTTGTTTTAATCGGTTATTCACTTGAGTAATTAATCGAGGTTTTATTAATTTATAAATTCCAATAAATAAAAATACATAAATTATTCATTCATTCATATTATTAATGAAAATAGGATAACATAACGAAACTAAAAATTTTTGAACGAAATCAGACGAGGAAAAATCTATATACATATATGTATTAATAAAAAAACAAGTATATAAGTGAGTTTTTTAAATTGTGTAATATATTAAAGAGACCTTATAAAATAATCTTTTAGAAATAGTATTTAGTTCAAATGTTTAGGTTTTAAAAGATTTTTAATAAAACTTGACTTGGAAAAAATCCTTTCACTAATCGTTATCTTTATACGATAACAATATATTTTTCGGTTATTTTTTTAACTTTATTATAAACTTAAATGGAAGAAAAAACTGTTGACTTGTTAAATAAAATTAACCTCACGGAAAATACTTCTTTGTTTGCATGAACATCAATTTTACAACATATGCCTGTTTATGAGCAGAACAAATTATTTGCTTCATAAAAAATATATCGCTGGTTTATTTTGCTTATGTTGACAACACAATCTCCCAAAGCAAAAGCAACCATCTTGTTTTTGTATTGTTATAATTGTTGTATCGTAATAGTACCACCTGCAAATAAAACGTCTTGTGACAAGATGCTTCAGAATTGACAACTGAATTGTGGTGATGCCAACTCTAATAGTTGGTATAGTTATGTTTTTTTTTAGCGATTCGAATTTTTTGTTATTGGTTTCACGAATGATACATTATAAATTCATCAACATGCAAACCACCCAAAATGTAATGTATTTTGAAAATGTATTTTGTAAATTATGTATTTAAAATACAAAATACTTGCATGCCATATATTTAAAATACAAAATACTTCTACGTCGTGTATTTAAAATACAAATACCAAATACTTATTTGTAATTTAAATACGTATTTCAAATACATGTATTTCAAATACTGCCCAACCCTGATTAAAATAACGTACACATGTTTTCGTTCGTTATTTTTTTTAATGAATAATTTTATTAATTAAATATGAGTGTTTTCACTTCAAAAGTTTTCACAATCTGACATCAATTTTATTATAGAATAATCAAAGCAACTTATAAAACCAAAGCCCTCTCGATAACTTACGGATAGAATAAAGTAGCTTTAGAGATAGTATTAATATACAAAGAATGTTAGATCATTACAACTCGGCCAATATTATAAAGGTTCCTCCTATTATTACTATCAGATCCAGAATAAAAGATGCACTTCAAACAAAAAAAGCACTGAATGAAACGATTGACCTTGTCTCTAATACTGGGAAACCAATAGTAGTTCAGAATCTGGTTCAGACATTTTTCTATGCCTATATGGCCGTATTTCTCATGCACCAACTTGATTATATTCTCTTCCATTTCAGCGGGTACGTACAGCTGTCTCTGACCCTGAGAACCAATACGAAACAGTAACCCATTGTCCAAAAAATATCCTTCTAACTCTCCTTGTTCCAGTTTTCTACGCAGCTCCTGTATTTTTTCATCCCTGTTTTGAACAATCTGAATATTCAAGTCGACATCATCATCGTTTGTAACTACTGCGATAGGAGCTCGGCTCAACGCATCCACATGAGCCATCATCTCTCCTTTCCTGTGTTTTATTTCGTAATCATAGTTTTCAAGCTCTAATGCCCAACGCGCAATACGGTGATTAATGATTTTCCTACCCAACGTGAGCGCCAACGAATTACAGTCAGTTACTATCATAAACTTAATACCTTCCAGAAACATTCTAAACCGCTTTAGCGCGTATATAATTGCTAAAGTCTCTAGTTCGAAACTATGGTATTTTGATTCAGAATCGGAAGTGGATTTCGAATAATAGGCAACAGGATTGAACTCTCCATCATCCTGCTTCTGCAAAAGTACAGATCCAAACCCTCGCGTGCTGGCATCATTATGCAATTCAGTTTGTTGGAAAGGACTATAAACTGATAAGACAGGAAAATTAACCAACTTATCTCTTAGACTTTTAAATGCATCAGTGCAAGCATCAGTCCATTCGAAAATTGTTTCCTTCTTAGTAAGATCCGTAAGAGGCCTGGCAATTCTAGAAAAATTTGGAACGAAACGTCGAAAGTATGAAAATAGTCCTAGACATTGCTGTACTTCCTTCGCGTTTGAAGGCATTTGATATTCTTTTATTGTCCTAATATGATCACCATTTGGCCTAACCCCCATTTCATTTACGCGATATCCTAAATAATCAAGTTCACGATATCCGAACTTGCATTTTCCTAAATTCAGTTTTAGTCTGAATTTTCCCAACAAAACTAAAACCTCACATAAAACCTCTATATGTTCCTCAAGGGTCTTTGTAGCTATAACAATATCATCTATGTACACTACAATCTTTCCATTCTCTATTAGACTTCTTAGTACCATGCAGATAAAGCATTGAAATACCGCTGGAGCATTCTTTAAACCAAAAGGCATGTAGCAATACTCATATTGTCCAAAAGGTGTAATGAAAGCAGTATAAGGTATAGAATCCTTATGAACCCGAACCTGATGAAAACTATCCTTCAGATCTAACGTACTAAAATACTTCTTGTTGCCTTAATACTCAAGGCAGTCCTCAATTACAGGTAGTGGAAAATTATCCCGTAAAATAATTTTATTCAATGCACGATAATCAATACACATACGCAATGCTCCACTTTTCTTCCTGGCCAATACAATAGGTGAAGCATACGGGGACTCACTAGGCCTAATTATACCTCGTCTCAATAAATCATCAAGTGTCGTTCTAACTTCTATGCGCTCTCTATAAGATAATCTTCGTGGACTACTAAAGACAGGTGTATCATTTCACAACCGTATTTCAATGGAATAATCCATTTGACCCTGTATACTTCCATCTCCACCCTTTAAATAGTATTCTTCTATCGCCCTTCGAAAAATATCAATGTAACAGGTCGCCAAACAAGGGTCAGTATCAATGCAATTTCCAACATTCATGTAATCAGTACCTATAGTTTTTTCTATTTCCTTATGCTCAACACAATTCTCTTCAAGTCTTGAAATTACAGTATCCAAACTAAATCGTACATCGTCATAAATACCGGTCTCAAAACTATCCACATTTAGTAGAGCATTACAAAAATTATCATACATGTAACATTCAGGTATTTTCCCCTTGCCATGTTCCCGATAAATGACTGGAATTTTATCTTCCCTTAGATTTCTATATATTCCAAAAGACATAAGTGCACACAAGGTAGTTTCATTAAGTTTATTTCTATTTTTATTCAAATTCAAAAGAGTATTTCTATCGTATCTTTTCAATATCTGACACAGCCGTATACCAAATTTACTTAATAAATCTCTACCCACCAACAGTGGTCCAACCGCCTCATCATCTGGTAAAAAAAGTAAATCGTGTATAACTTCCCGACCAACAAATCCCACCCTGCACCTAACGAAACCAAAAGAATTTATATTATTTTTTCCCCTTCCACGAAATGAAGAAACGGTCTACTCACTGTTGATAGTAAAGGGCACCAACGATATCTGCACACAACTAATTGGACTACCAGTATCAGAAAGACAATTAAACGGTTTTAATTCGGTGCACTTATCTCCCTTAACAAAGGCAACACTTACAGTCTGATATGCCTCTAATGGCAACACTTTCCTGTCCGTTTCGTTCTCGACAACAGCTATTTTTCCTTGGACAGTTTTTTCGATAATGACCTACTTCGCTACATAAAAAACAAGAATTTTATGGGCGAATGGGCTTGGGACACTTGCTCTGATAATGTCCAAATTGTGAACAGTTATAACATCGCACAGAATCTTGAAGTACCCCTGTAGCATTGTATGGAGCAATCAAACTATTCCTCACTTTCATAGGCTGTTTCAAACCAAGACCAGTTTTCTGTAATGTAGCAGAAGAGCGCTGACGCCGCTGCTCAAAACAATCCAAGCGACGAATGAGATCATCCATGGAGTTAGCACCATACAAAATTGTAGCCAAATTTCCAGTTTCAGAGATGCCATCAATAATCATATCTATCAACTCTTGCTCTTCAATGGTAGATTTGTTTGAAATCGTCTGCATCGCTATTACATAACTCAAGCAGGACTCATTTGGTTGTAGCTTACGTGCTTGAAGTTCACAATAAACCTCCCGACGTGTAATCGTACGTCTAAATAATTTCAGTAAACTTGACTTCATCACTTCGTATTCCATCGAACCCTAAACATTTCTCTTTTTCGGTATAACCACATATAGCAGCATAGTCCTCAAACTGCAAAAACCACTTGACAATATCATAGTGGTCATCACCACTAAATGATCGTACCACTGAATCGATTTCACTCAATTCTATACAACGCCGCTGTGCAATTTGTCTATATACAATGTCTGAATTTGACTCTACCATACGGATTTCTTCTTGAGCTCGAAGTATTTGTAGGCGCAGCTGTATAGCCTTCAATTCAGCCTCCATTGGATCAACAGTAACAGCAGTTGCCAAATTGGCACTCGAATTTGCAACATTGGTTGGAACATGAGCATGAACCACCGGCACAATAATATTAGCAGCACTCGTTGTCGTAACAACATCATCATTTTGTCCTGGTAAGCAATCTTCGGAAAAATTTTTCCCCTGTAACGTAAGAACAGCAGGCATCTGAATAGCAAACATCTTCTCCGGCAGCCATCAGAGTACTTTTGGCAGTGTTTCTCTGCAAATTTCCTTCAGAGACATTCATCGACGTCGTCACATAAGAACGATTAGCCTCCCATTCCTCATAAAGCGTTCGTAATTGCGCAATTGAAGCCGACGGAGGAAAATCAATACCTTCTTTCAAAAGACTATCCACAATCCCTTGTCTCGTCAAGCGATTATCCATCTTTGTAAGATTTTTAAACAAAATTCACAGCTCAATTCCTTTAGACAAATATTAGCAAATGTGAGTGAACCCCACACCTGAATTTTAATGAATAATTTTATTAATTAAATATGAGTGTTCTCACTTCAAAAGTTTTCACAATCTGACATCAATTTTATTATACAATACTCAAAGCAACTTATAAAACCAAAGCCCTCTCGATAACTTCAGGATAGAATAAAGTAGCTTTAGAGATAGTATTAATATACAAAGAATGTTAGATCATTACATTTTAAGATTATATATATTAATTTTCGAAAACTAGCCCTTCAGATCCTTACCTGTTTTCTTCCAACCTGGCATAGATTAAACGGTTTGAAGCTAATTTGTTTGTTATTTTGAAGGAATCCTTTAATTAAATACCACATGTATGAGTACATGTATTTCCATAAAATTATGTATTTGGTACATTGTTACACAATTAATATAAAAAAATAAGGTTTCAAATTCTTATATTCGTAAACCTTTATGTATCATCAATTATTACATATTAAAAATTAAATTATCGTTTTAAGATATGAAGAATTTTTGCTTGTTAGATAACCACCGTCTATATATATTTTGATCCTGCTTAAGGGACTCATCAGTAGACTTCGAACGAAAATATTTTAAATAAGTTAAAAAATACTTCATATGTTATTGAGAATCGCAAATAAAAATGTCTTTACAAAACAAGCAAGTTTATTCGATTTTGCATCCATTTTAATTTTTTAGAACCTTTTAAAATTAGTTTAATTTTCTTTTTGTTATACTGCAATTGTAGAAAGTTTATGAAAAATGTATGAACGAATCAAGTTGATTGTTTGCTAATACAAGTAAAATAGTTGTGAAAATATATGAAAAATAATATACTTTCACAATTATTTTACTTGTATTACAACATTTGTAGGTCTTAAGAAATAGCCCGCAATTTAACGCTAACATTATTACACGCGAAAATTAAAAATATACCCAAATTGCATAGATTATATTACTAAAAACTTAATATATTATATATTTTTAAAATGCTAAAAAATGCTAAATAAATAATTGAAAAATGCTAAAGAAAATGCTAACTGCTAAATCGAGAAATTTGCAGCTAAACCAGTAAAAAAAATGCTAAATTTAGCTGCAGAAATGCTAAAATGGTCACGCTGATTATAGTATGTTTCCACTATACGAGCTTCGCTCTCAATTCATACTTCACACACCAATCATGAGCGAATAAACTTGCTTCGCCATATAAAATTATGAGAGCGTATCAAGTAAATTCAATACGAATCTACTTTCGAAGCACATAAAATTGGTATCTTCTCTAACTTTTATCGCCAGTTTATCCGAACTAGCTATCAAAATAAAATAGGTATATGTGTATGTGTGTGTAAACAAATAAAAACAAACCAAACGCACGTGCGTATGACATATATGTATGTGTGAATATATATAAAAAATGCCAAACGAAGCACGAATGCGCCGTGTAAAAGGCATGATTCATAAACATGATTGAGGAAGCGAGGCATGTGATTCAGCTCGTAGTGGAAACATGTCATTTGTAATATAGGTCCACATCATGAAACAAAGAATAAAAGATAGCGCATTGCGCAGGTCCGTTAACTTTGTACACAAACCAGCTGGTATTGCTGACGTCAGTGTAGTCAGAAATATTGCATTGTGAAAAAGTTGTTTGTGTTGTGTGCTATTTTAAATTTTAGTGTTTAAAAGTTAAATAAATTAGAAAATATGTATAGGGTTATTAAAAATCAAGCGCGCTGTTCTAAATTGCAGTAAAATCAACGAATTTCTTTAACTTCTGCTGCTTCCTGGTTTTTTAGTCTTTCACTAGACTGCTCTTTAGCATTTCTTTAAATGGATTAGCTTCTGTCACAAATTGAAAGACACTGTGACGAGGAGCACTGAGCTCCTTCATGTACATAGCACATGGGTGGACCATCTAATGGAAGCAGAATATCTAAGCCAGCGCAGACAACAATAACGTATGTTTGTACATATATAGCATACGAAAGTCTTAGAAGTATGTAGTTCTCGCAGCAATTAATGAAGAAAATTTATTCATAGCAAAAAATTTCGTAATAATTCATATCCACCAATCAGAAAAAATTGTAAACTTGTCCTTTTTCAACAGAATGTACTTCGAAGTGAGAAGTGTAAATGGAGAAATATTTGAAAATCTAATGAACCGAAAAAGAAGAAAAAAACTGTATTAAAATCTATGTACACTAAAACATTAAGAAGTGTGTTCCATTTATTTTTATATTTTATTTACTATATTCACTTGTGATCAAATTCGTGTTTGATTTAAATTTTTAGAACTAAAATACACACTTTCAGCACACTATTTTAAACATATAACACAAAATTATGAAGTATAATAGGTATGACATAAATTATAATATAAAATTAACTACAATTTGTGTAAAAGGTTGGAAAATAAATTAAAAAAAAACAATTTCGTAGCAGTCACAAGAAAAAAATAACAAAATTACATTGAAATAAAAATGTAAACGAGATTGTCCTATACCAAATACACATGTTTGTGTGATGGTGTTTATGCTAATCGACTACAGTGACGTAGATGCGCAGAAGCGAAAAATTTTTAAAAATTGAATGCGTTATCTTGTATTTTTAGTTTCATGGTTACACAGGCATATTAATGCTATGTTTCCACTACGAATTGAATCACATGCTTCGCTAAAATTCTCGGCAGCTCAGTTCATCGAGTATTCACTGTACACCAAATGAATTGTTTTTAGGGAATGTACTCAAACTGATCATATGAGTACTTTACATCACTATCTGCACTTAGATACGAGTATATAATTGTTGTCAACGTAAGCTTTTTTAGAGTTTTTACTACCTAGATATGTACACATACAGATATGTATGTATGGTTTTAAATTTTGGCAATATTGAAGAATTTTAATTTTAATTTTAATGCAATTTATTAAATTTTTCACGTAGTGTAAAAAAATTATATTCATTTGATACTAGTTTAATTCAATTTCCAGGTTAGCTAATGAGTGAATAAAATTAGGTTTAATCTCAAAGCCAAAAAATTACCCTAAGTGATATCAAAATACTTATAAATTTGTGAAATATTACTTAATTTAGCATCACTGAACTCAACAGCTGTTTTATTGTTATTATTGTGTATGTGGTAAAATTAAGTTGTATTTTATATTTTGAATTGCATTTTTATGTAAACATGTACATAACTAACTTTTTCGTAATTCTATTACATCAATAGCACACGCAAATTAATAAACGATGACCGAATAACTATGTAGTTCCATTTGAATTAAAACCGATCCATAGCAACAAAACTAAAAGCACAACTTAATGCGATTGATAATGAGCTATAGGTATATGATGGGTCCAATCAGTAACACTTGGAGACTAGTCACATAGCTGTCTTTGTGTCAGTTCCATTCTTCCTACGGTAAAAAACTCCAATAAAGACTTGACAGAAAACATTTTTTTCATGTACATACATATATAAAACACAAATTTCGAACGATGATATTTTAATAACTACACATGCGGCATCAGAGTAGAAGTGGTGTATCCCTCATTAGGTTTTTGGCTGCTCTTCTGGTGATAAGTACATTCCTTACATTGCCAACTATAAAAAAATAGATTAAGCTAAATAAGATGGAGCTGAAAAATCGTTTTTGCACAGATCATAATATATCAAGGTAATAAAGCAAGTAAATAATTGAAAAGAGAAATTGTTTAATTAAATTATTGTGGGTTACACCACTTCTCCGCTGATAGCCTGACTTGTATGTTAATAAACATTAACCTATCCAATCCACAATTGTTAATTAAGTTTTAGTTGTCATGCAAGTCAGAGGGTATACTCTGTATTTCGAAACGAAAGAAAATGTTTTCGAATTTGTATGTTATTAACATTACAATTAGCATTTGAATTGCAGAGTAGACCTCCAGTTATAACAAACTTCTAAACTTGTTTACTAAGATAAATCTTTAAAACTTTAACAATTTCTTAAAAATATGATAATATGTTAAAATGTATATTTTATATGAATGAAGTGTAGAATACATTAAAATTCACAATGAGCTTATAAGAAAATTTATAAAAAGCGAAACAACGAACACCCATTTCACTTTTAATATTTAAAATCATACGATAACTCAAAGTAAATTTATATAAAGTATATGCAAGTACTCAGGTGATTAATTTTTTTCTCGTGTAGTGTGAATGCCTGAATGTCAAAAGTTGTTTACAATTTTCGTACGGCATTTTGTTTTGTTTTGCTTTGTTATACACAATAAAGATAAATTTTGACTTAAAAAATGTGTTACAAAACATTTAAATAAAATAACATTTAATTATTAAAGTACATATGTATCTTTTATTATATTTATTTCACATATTAAAGGTTTATCAATTAATAAATTTAATTTGGTGTTGTCTATCCATACATTTCCTTTTTTTTGTTTGCAGATCTGGGATTATTGCATTAAATAACAAAATCAATGCAAATGCAAATTTATTACATTAGCACTAACTTTGATAATATTAGTGCAATTTTTCTTCATTAAACTAAAATCCCTTCAAAGTAATGCATGCATATTGCATTGTTACTTTTAGTTCATTATTTTTTTCAACACTACACACATTGGCGGTATTCGATGTTGGATGCAAATTTTCGTGCGTTAGTGCAAATGCGAAATATCGCAGCTTTTCTTTAAAATACAACAACAAAATACATACACAATCCAAAGAAAAACTACGATATTTTGCATTTGCACTAACGCACGAAAATTTGCATCAAACATCGTATACCGCCATTATGAAGAGTATTATTGCATTATAGTGCAAAATACAAAGTAAATGTGTACATACATAAAAACATACGGACATACATAAATATGTAAATTTTTTCCTATGTACATATCGTCACCCAAGACTAAAATCATATCAGTACGATTTTTGTAATTTTTTTTCGAGAGAAAGTCAAAACTTTATGAAATTGTTCCAAGCGGTACTATTTTTCGTTTATACAATCACAATTTTTTGAGATATAACTTTACAATAAACGAAACCCTAAGTTCTAAGCTCGAGGTGCAACGTACTTGAAGTATGAAACTTTTTAATTTTTTTCAATTGGTTCTGAAATCTAGTTTGTATTTATATTGAAAGTTTTTCGTTTCGTTAATTTGTATGTACGTACTCATAAAGGTGCCCTCAATGAACTTTAATGTATTTTTTATTTTATTATTTGTGCTATCTGATAAAATAGGTTAAAGTTTTATTCAATATTACTGTGTACAATATTTGATAATGCAATAATATTGCATTACTTCATTAATACAAAATCAGTGCATTTTTTGCTATGCAATTAGCTGCTAATGCAATATTAATCCATTACTTTTAAGAGATTTTATTTAAGTGCAAAAAATAGTGCACTACCAGCATCAAATTTAAATTTGCTCTAAAATTTTTGATTTTCAATCAGTTCTTATGCAAAAGTAATACAAGTTTTACAGGTCTGGTTGTATTCATCGGTTTTTGACATTCATCCATTATTTTTACACAAACAAATCGCCTGTTGTTTTTGTACTTTCTTAGTTGTTGTAGACCTGCATATACTTTATAAAAATATGCTTTGGGATAACTCATCTTTTTAAATCATTAAATAAATTAAATTTTTAAACAATGTTATAAAACTTGAATTATTTTTGGGATTATTAAAAATCACAATTTTACAAAGAAAACATGTGAATATGTTGCAGGGTATGCAAAAATTTCAGGTGAAGGTAAAACCAAATTTCATTTATAAAAATTAAACTACGAATTTTCTTTTTTGTCGATCAATAAAATTTTGTTTATCGGGCTTGTTCTGAAAATCAGATTGATTTTAAATCACTTGTATTACTTTTGTAATTTCAGTTTTTTGTAATTTAGAATAGAATATTTGATTCCAACTTCCAACTGTTTAAATCGATCAATTTACAAAAGCAATGAGTTAGCTCGTATATGTATTTCATTAATAACTGAAAAGTACTATAATAAGTACTTTCTCATAATTATATAAAGAAGTGCTTATTTTATTTATTATGGGACAGTCATTATTATTCACATAAAATAATTAGATAATTAAGTACCACTCATTACTTTGTAAGCCATTAAAAGAGCACTAACCATTACAAAATCTGGAATATTTTTTGCTGGGCAGTTTCACACAATCATTTTGCTTTCTCTGGTCATTGAGAAATTTAATAGATTCCTTCAAATTATTAATTTCTGTGTTTAAAACTTTATTTTCTTTTGGAACAGTTGCCAACTTTTACTTCTTTTAGGCTACACCTTTAAGAATTTCATCGTACTGCTTCGACATAAAATTCATGGTTTCTTGCAACTTGCTCAGCTGGTCCAATTTTTTCAATTCTGTTTTAATCACATTTAACTCTGCAGTTATAGAAGTACTGCTTTTGTTATCATTGCAAATATGGCATACAAACTCTTCACTTTCATTTTCTAAGAGTTCGTCCATGATACAATAATGAAGGTATCCGCGAATCTACAACAAATGGACAGTAAATAAAACAACAGGGCTTTTTATTGCTGTTTTGTGATTACAACTGTCAGAAAACCAAGAGAAAACAGGAGACATGTACTTGCGTTTTCACTTGTCTTTGCAAAGCTTTAATGATGAAACAGAATAAAGTCTGCAACTTCAGGAAAATAGCTCCCAAATTAATAAAGCCCATAATAACATCGTCGGCAGTAACTTCAAATGCTCTCTAATTTTTCTTTTATTTTCTTTTGTGCTTATTTTTCTTTGTAGTTTTGTTTACAAAATTTATTGAAAGTATGGAAACATTTTTGAGAAAATGAGTACTTATATTTGAGAGCATAAGAAAAAACGCTCTCAAAATAAAATAGATTCTATCTCACTACTGCTTTCTTCGGCTGCTTTTTTGTGCCAATTTGTATGGAAAATGTGTTTATGCCGGTATTCTGTTTATTAATTTATTTGCATTAGTACAGTTTTAATAGGCTCCATGCGCGTGTAGTGGTAAAACGTGATTGCATGTTCTGTTGTATTTGCAAAGCTGGTTTGTAATAGTACAGTTTGATATGCACTGTTACAGTTTAATAGGCACTGTATTGGTAAAACGAAAACAACAATTGGCAGAGCACATCACGAAACAAACTCCATCAGCTGCCGCTTCGAGATTACCTGTATTATTGTACCATGAGTTGGTCGAATTTCCCCTGAAATATTTTATCTGATAAAACCAAGAGCATTATGCCACTTTTAATTAAAATGTTTCCCAGCGAAAAGCAAAATTTTGAAAATATTAACAACCAATATAGAGCATTGGCTGATATGGTAGAATAGAAACCATTAACAACAGAAAATATACATATGTAGTTTCTGGTCTACAGTGCACAGTGGGCGCTGTAACAAAATAAATCTGGAACTTCTATATATACCTATTCCATAATTTTTAAACAAGTTAGAACTTTTTTGACTCCCAGGTTTTCAATTTTGGTGAGTTTACGATTCAGCTGACAAAATCCGTAAAAAAATAAAACATAACATTAACATATTAACCCTAGTTGTTCTAAGAAATTTTTGGGTAAAGGTTCCCTGATGATCTGCCTTAAGCCGCGTTCAGACTATTATACTTTGTATTTATATTTGTCAAAAATTCAAATAATACGTGCAAGTGTGATAGTCTGAACGCAAAATGTCATCAAAGTGGCAAATAATACGATAAAAATTTTGACATCCCATAAGACTTTTTCGTTTTTAGAAAATTTTCTAAACGATAATACTTTTCATTAGATCAGGGTTGCATTTTCACACAAACTAAATTTCCAAGTCTGCTCTTTCGCCGCCGATAGCGTGTCGTCATTGATGTAATGTTTTGTCATATGTATATCGGCTCAAAATTTTGAATAAGTGAATCGTATGGAAGTATATTTCGTTGACGTAATTTTTTAACGTTTTTGTAATATCTTTTCTTAAATTTGTTCTGTTATTTACATAGAATATTTTTAGCTGCTGAATTTTTTCAAGTGCCGGCACGTCCCCGCCTACATGAAACCGCTTTGCCGCCGCTAGTCAATGAATGGCACAGACATTTTCATTGAACAGCTGTTTTGCTTTCTGCTTGTATTACACATTTTATTTGAAGTGTGATGGTCTGAACACAATATGTGATTTTACGTTAGATTTTTTGACAGTCGCAACGAATGTATTTAGACTTCTGTATCGTAAAATGTGATGAAAGTATTAATACTTGTATAATAGTCTGAACGGGACAAACAGAAATACAATAACAATAACAATAACCTCACATTTTTACTAACTAACATCCAGATTTAAACGATACGACAACTACAAAAGTAATACCATGTCTTCCTCTTAAGCTTCGAACATCTTAAGAGGTAAATCCAATCAGTAGCTTAGAAGTTCCAAATTTTTTACCATTTATTTTCTTAAACTAAAAACTCATTAGATGAATACACGTCTGATATGTCGAAAGTAGCCTACGGAATTTTGTCCATACCTCACTACTCTGCAAATGTCGAAAGGATTTACTCTTACCAAAATCTCATGAAAACAAAACAAAGGAACATGCCTTATGTTCCAACAGTATCAAGTCTTATCCAGATCAAAGATTTATTGAAGTCTAAACCTCTTCTTATTATAACTTTAACATTTGTACCTACATACATATGTATATATGAATATATGCTGTGTTCCTTTTTTATTTCTTTAGAAATGAATTTTATATAATTATTTGTTTTTAAAATTTAAATAAAAAATTATAATAATTTTTGGTACTCTCGAGATCAAAAAAGTACTAAAAAATTTTTTTTTGGTAGCGAAATGCAAATCTCATTTCCCATCACTGATGTGTATTCATTTGTATTAGAAGCCTATTGGTGTTCGGCATTCTGGTGCTACTTTGGGCAGCGCAGACATAGATTGTTCTATTTATTACAAAAACTTTAAAATTTTCAATACAGTTATACACCCAGCAGGAGTGTTATCTCGTGAGAGCGTGAGATCTCGCACGAGTAATTTTTTTTAAGTCACGGTCACGCACTCACTCGTGATTAATTATAAATTTCATCACGATCACGCGTGACAAGATAAAATCACGACATTTGCACATCTCTAATAAAAGCTGAAATAGTCTATTCAGTCAAAGTGCAGCCATATTTTTTTTTTTTGCGGAAACCACTTTTTTCTTTTGAAATTGTTTACTAAGTTTTGTTTTTGTTTTTTTTTTAAGGAAGGAAGGTCATGGTAGTAACCGTGGCAACACAATATTGTTCTTCTATAATTGAAATTTATTTGTCGGTGTTTAAGCATTGTCTTTATATGTATTTCATTGATGCTTTGCCAAGCCATTAGTAGACTTCAACAACACATTTTGAACAGTCACAAACTTCTCATCTCATGCGCAGACTTTTAAAACTATTTGAAGATTCACAAATAATAAAATTTTTGAAAATCACAACAAAAAAAAAGAAAATGCGTAGTAAGCTTAGAAACTTTAACAAAACCCAGCAAATAATTTATATTCGATATGAAGCTGGATTTTGTTAAAGTTTTTAAGCCTCCTACTACGCTTATTTTTCTTTTGTGATTTTCAAAAATATTATTTGTTTTTGATAGTTTTTGACTATGTAATATGAAATAATTATAAAAATTTTGTTTGTGAACCTCTTTCAAAGACGTTTTTTTTAGTAAATACCTATAAAAATCATGTGTCTTTTAATATTCAAAACACCCACAGTCAAGAATAATTCCTGAATCTCAAGAAATTTTGGGATCCCAAAAATCCCGATTTGATTTTTTGAAATCCCGAATCCCGGGATCGTAAAAACCAGTCCCGATTGGCATCCCTAGTATTCACTAAAAATCAATATTACAAAAAAAGTATAGAATTCTGTGCGCTGCGCTGTCAAAATTTATTAATGTACAAATTTTGCAACAGTATAAAGTAAGAGCCATCATTATAGCTTAATTTTTTTTTACATAAAACCAATCTTGAAATTTACAACCTTGGTGATTTTGAGCCTATTGAGTATAATTAAGTAAAATTTGAAATATGCTATTTTGGACAAATTTAAGGTTTGTTTGTTAAAAATTTTAAAAGTTGGTATCTTTTTAAATAAACCAACAAGGTTATTATTACAAAAGAACATCTTTTCCGTACAAAGATTAAAGGCTCAGTTAGCTGACTGTAATGTAATGTAACTGCAACAGTAGAAAACAGCTGTTCGATATTGTTATGTGAAAAGTAATGGAAATGGTTATAGAGATGTAATGTAACGTAACCTACTTTTCATATAAAAATATCGATCAGCTGTTTCCTACATTACAGTTACATTACATTACAGTCGGCTAACTGAGCCTTAAGCCTTTGCTAAAACTTCCAGCTTCGTTACTATTTTTAGCTGAAGGGTCCTATTAAAGATAAGTTTGGAATGACTCTAACATACATATATATGTATGTATTTCTGGGTAGAAGCACAGTGTCAACCATTTTAGGTGACGTGCCTAATGCTATGGAGCGGTACATTTGCCCCCAGTGGGTGCCACTTGAAATGGATTCTACAACAAATATAAAATACCACCAATAATTGGTTGCATCGACGAGAAGTACAGAACGTATATTAAAATAGGGTTGTTATCGCGTAATTTATGAAAAGAGGACAGCAGAGGGAAAAAACCCAAACATTTGTTTAAAATATTGGTCTTAAAAATAAAACGAAATTAATTTTTTCCAATAATATTGCTACCAATAAAATCTTAAATACATATCGAGTGTTGAGCGGAAAGGGTCAATCTCGCACCATTTTATATAGAATATTAGATCTTCAAATATCACTTAAAATCTTGGAAACATTATTTTAAACTCATAGTTTTGTCGTTTATAAAGGTTGATTTTTTAGCAACATTCTTTTTGCAACACTATTTTTGGCAGCTCAGCTGTTTTCATGAAACATGCTGCTGTTAAAAATGTCCAGTTTGGTATATAATTTCACCATGAAAAGACTTAGGCCGGGCTTACATCTGTGTGCCATGTGCCACACACGCGTAAAAAAATCGTAATTACTAATCAAAAACTGTTTGATTCAGACACGTATTTATTAAGGATGTAACACATTTTAATTTTTGCGAAAGCGAATGCAAATATTACAATACGTTAAAAAATTACATGAAAATAAATTTGTATAAGAATCTGAAGTTGTTTTGTATACAAAGATGTACTACATACGAGTATAGCATTTTATTTAAATTGTGTCTTGAATTGAGCAAATATTTATTAATTTATTAAAAATAAAAATTTTTAAAACAGAAAGATAAATATATTAAAATTAGTATAGATAATGATTAAAAATAAATTTACAAAATGTTAGCCAATCAACCCATTCGTACTTTGGCCCTTAAGCGTGGTATTTTATTCAACATTTCACGGGAAAAGCTGTCAAAATACATATTTAAAAAAATTGGATTGAAGTGATCATGAAAAAATGTTGCAGAAGTAGTGTTCTGCTCATCTTGGAAAAAACATGTGAAATATATCTCCAACATTTTAAATTTTCATGCGAAATAATATGAGTGGAATGAATGCTGCTCAATATTTTTCAAAAGTTTGAACAGACTAGTCTTAAGTAGAAAATATTTTTGCGCAAATCAAAAACTGCTTTTTCTATTCCAAAAAAAAATATTTCCAAACAGCGCTTTAAGTGTAAGTGTATGTATCTTTTTCGTGCTGGCTTAAAATAATGTTGATCTTTTTGACGTTTGTTAATCGTAAACTGTTTTCGTAAAAGAAGTACAAAATTTTTTTTGTCTTTACTATTCGCTTGAAATATTCGCATACATTTTAGCGAATGCAAATAGCAAAAGTAAGCGAATAATTTGCAAATGCGACTGCGATCATTCGTTACTCTCTAATATTTATTAAGTTAAACAGTTTCATACATAACTAATAGACAATTTTGTAGAATCCAACATAATTGGAAATAGTTTAAATCAATAAATATGTACATGTCTGGATCAAACAGTTTTTCGTTAGTCATTAGTGGTTACGCTTTTTTGGGCACACGGCACACAAGAAATGCCAGATGTAAACTCAGCCTTATACAAGAACAACGCTTGCAGATTATTGAATTTTATGATCAAAATTTATGCTCGGGTTAAGAAAGTGCATCGTGCACTTCTTCCATTTTATGGGCGGTTTGGGCGACCTTCTGAGGCGGCTATTCGAAATCTTGTGACTAAATTTTGCATCAAATTTACATTATTGGATATTAAACCACCAATACGCAATGGCACAATTGAGAGACGAGTTCGGTGAATAATTTTTTTCAGTTTTGGGGACGATCAATTGACAGCCTACAACGTGCGATTTAACGACCTTAGAATTTTTTGTGGGGCTATGTCTATAGGGACAAGCCCGCAACGGTTGACGTAATGGAAGCTAATATTGAAGAATTTAATCGTGATATACAGGCCGATTTGTGGGAGAGAGTATGCCAAGATTGGACCCAGCGTATGAACCATTTGAGGCATAGCGCGGTCAACATTTATATGAAATCATCCTTAAAAATTTAATTATATAGATCGTTCTATCGACTCAAATAAAGATTTCGTATATTTCTCTAAATTATGTATTTTTTTAATCAAATCCGAAAGCTCTTAAAAAATCTGATATTACTTTTAAAAAAAAAAGTTTATAGCACAAGAATTAATTAAAAATTAGTTCTTCATCAACTGAGAACCCAAAGTTCAACCGATTACATACCAAATATCTCTAACGGTGGGGCTACCGACTTTAAATAAGCTTTCATTGTTCAGTCAAAATGTTTTATTCTTTTTCATGAAATAAAGCTTTTGAACTCTCGCTTAATGCTATGCATTGTATTATTTTAGCTCTTTTTGCGCAACTCTATCGATATTTTAAACAAATCTTAATAATTCTATGTACATCTTCTTCTTAGCTTGCTTTTTACTACATACCATTTTTCAAGCAATGTAAAAGCGAAAAAATTTTGTCCGGGAAAAAGAGGACGAAATGCAACCCTAATTAAACCTACCTCTAACGAGCATTTTTACTATAATCGAAAAGGATATTTCAGTATGAATTAGATCGTGTTTTTTTTTCGTGCCACGAAGTGTTCGTGACAGAAAATCTGTTTTCGTACGTGTTCGTGTCGCATCGTGTTGAGCAAAATTGACACGATAAACACGAAACGATTTTTGGTGTTAAAATATGTATGCATGAATTTTCCGTAAAGAAAAAATTTAATATCTTGCATCGTCAAACACGTAAAACCATCAAATTTGTTGATAGTGTAGGGGTCTTAAGCTTAAAGTTCTGAATTAAACAAATGTAAAAAATGTTTTTTTGCTTTTCAATTTGATTTGGTGCGTGTTGTGCAGTTTCGTGTTTTGAAAAAATTTAGCGTGCGTGTTTCGTACGTGTTGGACATCTTGGCATTCGTGTTCGTGTCGTGTTCGAAAAATGCAACACGTGCCCATCTCTAGTATGAATGCCATAAGTGTACGTGTAGTACAAATTTTGTTTATAATTTTACCTTAATATATAAAAATTCGAGCGGTAGACATGCCATGACACGTATGTATGCATAAATGGAAGTATCATAAGTATCAGACAGGAGAAAGAACTTCAAAATTATTAGGCCTGTATTATTGTGGAACGAACAATTGGAGTGTTAAAAACCTAAATGAGCACATTACATTATCGTACAGAGAAAGTAGTAAAAATCATAAATACTTGCTATGCGCTGCACAACATCTGCAGAAGCTACAACATGCAGAACAATATGGACGACATAACTTTTACAACCGAGGATAGTATTGTATTACTAACAAATACGTCTCTACCAAATGAAGGTCAGAGAATTACAGATGAAATAGCTGATACTTTAAAATAAAATCCGTAAAGAAAGTAAAATAAAAGTTATTAATAAAAGTAAAATAAAGATTGTTTATATTTAATATAACTAAAACAAGTAAAAAAATTAATAAAAAAAATTCACAGTCTTACGGCTGAATTATTTTTTACTCTCTGTTCTGTTACGGATCAGTGCCCCTGTCCTGTATTTTCGGTTTGAACTTCTCACGTCGAAAAGATGTGCACAGAAAAAACCATGATATAATTATACAAGGTACTTGCACGACTACAACAAAATTGCAACACCAAGAAACACACGTATTTTGTTGGTAGAAACATACCTATAATTGTCAGAAGCAGATGTCTTTTGTTTTTAAAAATAACAATCACAGGGTAACTCAAAGTAAATTTATATAAAGTATATGCAAGTACTCAGAAGATTAATTTTTTTCTCGTGTAGTGTGAATGCCTTAATGTCAAAAGTTGTTTACAATTTTTGTACGCCATTTTGTTTTGCTTTGTTATACAAAATTGTGTATACTGAAAACGTATGTGAAAAAGTTTAAATAAATTTTTACTTAAAAAATGTGTTACAAAACATTTAAAAATAATTATATTTAATCATTAAAGTACATATGTATTCTTTATTATACTTATTTCACATATTAAAGGTTTATCAATTAATACATTTACTTTGGTTTTGTCTATCCATACATTTTCTTTTTGTTGTATGCAGATCTGGGACTATTGCATTAAATAAGCAAATGCATTGACCATTTTCCCACAATAAACCAAATCAATGCAAATGCAAATTTATTACATTAGCACTAATTTTAATAATATTAGTGCAATTTTTTTTTGCATTTTACTAAAATCCCTTCAAAGACATTCATCAACATTGCATTGTTACTTTTAGTGCACTATTTTTTGCACCACTAAACACATTATGAATAGTATTATTGCATTATCAGTGAAATATATAGTGCAAAATACAACGTAAATGTGTACATACATAAAAACATACGTACATACATACATAAATATGTAAATTTTTTCCTATGTACATATCGTCATCTAAGAGGAAATATCATATCACTACGTTTTTTATAATTTTTCGAGAGAAAGACAAAACTTGATGAAATTGTTCCAAGCGGTAGTATTTTTCGTTTATAAAATCACCATTTTTTAAGATATAATTTTACAATAAACGAAAACCTAAATTCTGATCTTTTGTCAATTGCACGGTTTTTCATATAAGCTCGAGATGCAACGTACTTGAAGTATGAAACTTTTGAATTTTTTTCAATTGGTTCTGAAATCTAGTTTTTTTTCGTTAATTTGTATGTACGTACTTATAAAAGTGCTCTCAATGAACTTTAGTGTATTTTATATTTTTTATTTGTTTGCTATCTCCTAAAAATATTTTCACGTTTTATTCAATTTTACTGTGTACAATATGTCATAGTGCAATAATATTGTATCACTACATGATGTGCTTAGTGACAACACAAAATTAGTGTATTTTTTGTTATGCGATTAGCTGCTAATGCAATATTAATCCATTACTTTTAAGAGATTTTATTTAAGTGCAAAAAATAGTGCACTACAAGCATCAAATTTAAATTTGCACTAAAAGTTTTGTTTTTCAATCAGTGCTTATGCAAAAGTAATGCAAGTTGCCCAGGTCTGGTTGTATCCATCTGTTTTTGACATTCATCCATTATTCTTACACAAACAAATCGCCTGTTATTTTTGTATTTCCTTAGTTGTTGTAGACCTGCATATACTTTATATAAATATGCTTTGGGGTAACTAAAGTACAATTGCAGACGCGGCATTCATGAATGATTATAGTCATTCAGTGTTGCCAATATGTGTGTAATCCACAGAGTGTGTAATTTCTACTCACATGTGTAGGCCTATAATTAGATTCATGTATAATCTGTGTGTAATTCTACTTTGACTTCTATTTTTGTTTAATTTTGTTTTAATTTTAACCTACACAAAGGATGTGTAGTGAAATTTTCTTCAATTGAAGACACAGCCACATGCAAATTCATTGGCAACACTGCAATCATTTTATTCACACACATACACTAACATTTTTGCGGCTTGTAAACAAAGTTTGACAAGTTTCTGCATTGTATACATTAACAGGCTGGGCTTGTGCAAGTACCTTCGTCCTACAAATAATTTTGTAAATTCTGATAACAAACAGTTTTCAAAAAATTTAAATTTAACAGATATCGGCTGTTATTTAAGTGTGTTGGTGTTTGTCTTGCTTGTTGAAAGGTACGAGTACAAAGTGCTGTTGTGCTCTTGTTGTTGTTTATTTTGAATGATCGTGTTGTATAAATGTAAATGCCGCAAAGTAGCCGACAAACTTCGTGGCCCGTTTCTGCTCTATACAGTTTCTTTGGAACAAACAATTTACTGGAACAGTAAAAAGTATTATTTGAAACTAAATTTCGTTTCAAACAAACATTTGTTCGAAAATTTTTTGGCAATAATTTTTTCTGTGTGAAACAAAAAAAAAGTGAGAAAAAAGTATGCTTGTAACTCATGTCGAATTTATCAGAAGTGATTAAAGGCTTAATTAGCCGACTGTAACGCAATGTAGCTGTAATATAGGAAACAGCTGATCCATATTTTTATATGAAAAGTGGGTTACGTTGCATTACATCTCTATAACCATTTTATTTTTACAATATATTTTATTTCTTTTTTTTGCAAAATGTTTTCAACAATTGTGTAAACAACAATCATCAAAGTCACATTATACATAACGGTTGTGGTTTCACTGCCGTCGTCGAAAAATTTTCACTTTTAGTAAATTTTAGTCGCCGGCAACGACATTTGTGAAAAGCGTTCACAACGTCTCCGATTTCAAATCGGCATCGAGTTGTATATTATGACATTTCTAACCTAACGACTTAAGGCTCAGTTAGCCGACTGTAATGCAATGTAACTGTAAGGTAGGAAACAGCTGATCGATATTTTTATATGAAAAGTAGGTTACGTCACATTACATCTCTATAACCATTTCCATTACTTTTCACATAACAATAGCGATCAGCTGTTTCTACTGTTGCAGTTACATTACATTACAGTCGGCTAACTGAGCCTTTAAGCCTATACTACACAGTATGTAAAAAGCCACATGCGTATCACGAGAATTTTCAGTATATTGGTTGAATTTTTTTAAATTACTAGTAGTGGATACATGCAGTAAAATTGTTATAGTATTTTTGTTCCAAAATTGAAACGTGACACATGCAGCCGATTCGAACTCATTTTTCTGAGGCAGCGCATTTGTAACCATGTGAATATCTACATGTACACATGTCACTAGTATACGACATGAAGCAAATGTAGCTCTGTGATGACGTCAAAATTACGTCAGAACTGTTGTACAGTGCTTTGTTCCAAAAAATAATCATGTCTTATATTGTAATAAAAGTTATGCTGTTCGATAGATAACAATCTAATTCAAACTATGTACTTTGAAAGAATTTGAAGTCTTAGTTGTTATTGACCCCACCAGAGGGGGTAAAAGTTAATGAATTTTGTGCCTTGATTACTAAGAAAAAAGGTTAGTTTTCACCGTTTCATTCAAACAATTGTATTAATTTCAGCTTTTTTAGTAGAATATTAAAATTTGGATTTTCTGATAGCTAAAAGTATAAGAAATAATATGTTATAACCAGTTTTGAAAAAAAATTTTTTAACTGAAGTTTTTTGCATAAAAAAATTTATATTATTCAACTTAAAACTAAAAAAACGTTCAAGCTTAATTAAAAAGAAACAAAATATATAGACTTCTGGTTTTTTTCTGTTTTTGTTTATTTGTTAGATTTTCCAAAAAATTTTCGAAAATTTTGACACAACTTTGAAAAAAATATAATTTTTTACAAGCCCAAATGATCGATTTTGGTTCGAATTTTTTCACTTTTTTTGTATGCAACAAAATATAATAAATAAAAAATTTTAATGAAAAAGAGATTGTATTTTCCCCCTTTTTTACGCTACAAGAGAGCGCTGAAGTCACAAATTAGGTAGTTTTTTTAGCCAAAAATTTTTTTTTCAAATAAGAATAAAAAGTTTTTTTTATAGTATAATTTTTCATTGCTCTAAAAATCGCATGTAATTGACTTAGCGTGAAAAAATTCCTAAATATTTATTTAATATACATATAAAAAACAAGAAAAATAAAGTCTTCTGTTTTTTCCTGTTTTTGAAGTCAATTAGTGTCTTCTATAAATTTGAAAAAGAAATAATTAAAATTCGATCCGCAACTTAAAAAACAATTCAATTCAAAAATTGCATATATGTATTGCTTTTTTACCCACTTTTCAAGCTATTATACAAAAACTAGTAAATAACAACAAACCCTTAATAAATTATTAAATAAAAATACGCTTAAAAGAGGAAAAAAATTTTTAAGCAAAAAATTAAAAAACCGTAATTTGTTGTAAGTTGAAGCTAAAAGGGGGCGGTAAAATCATATACATATGTATACAAGATGCAAGTATATAGTACGTTTATACGCACGGCTTATTTGCAAATAAAACTGTAAATTGTTACCATATTATTGTTTTTATTGCGACTTACTAATTCAGAAAACTATTCACGTTTAACTCGCTATTTCCAAATAAAATGCTTGAGGTTGCCACACTTACAAATGTTTGCTAATAAAAACAATAAATTGATAAATATTACACAAAAAACATTGATAGAAGAAAATTATGGCAATAAAAACAAATTATTATTTGTTGTTTTATACATTTACACAATTTTTTTTTGTAAACATAGGTAACATGTCTATAGAAGTGCTACCAAGTTTTTATGCATTTAAAATTCCGTATAAACGGTGAGTTAATTTATAAACGTATAAACGTAGTAATATACGAGAAAGTAAAGTTTTTCCACCTGTATCTGTGCATGGAAATTTGGCAGAAATGAACTTAAAACCTTTAACGTGTGGCACCCCGCAAAGTATAGTTCAACTCTGGAATACATCCGAAAAGATGAATAATCTCACATTAATTGGCCATTCATGGATGACAGCTGTGGCCAGGCCATTATAATCAGAAATTTGAAAATGAATTTTTTTTAGATGCATTTGTTTTTACTGCATTTGTGCCTTTAAGGTAATACTATAAGGTATTTATAATTATTTATATGCATCAAAATTTGTAAAAGTAAATTTTATTTCATTATTCATATTTACTACGTTTATACATGCACTATTTGCAAATAAATTAACTCCCTGTTTATACGGCATTTGTACGTGCATAAAAACTTGGTAACACTTCTATAGAAATGTTACTTATTTTTACAAAAAAATTGTGTAACTGTATAAAATAACAAATAATAATTTATTTTTATTGGCATTATTTTCTCCTATCAATGTTTTTTGTGCAATATTTATCAATTTATTGTTTTTTATTAGGAAACATTTGTAAGTGTAGCAACCCCAAGCATTTTGTTTGCAACTAGTGCGTTAATCGTGAATAGTTTTTTGAATTAGTAAGTCGCAATAAAAACAACAATATGGCAATAATTTACAGTTTTATTTGCAAATAAGTCGTGCGTATAAACGTAGTAATTGTAAAGGATGATAATAACAACATCAAGGAAGAATTGTGATTGAATAGAACATCTAACTACTTATCGATCTACACATTAAGGGCATTTTAGATAAAGAGAATCAATATATTTTGAGAAAGGTTTTTTTAAAGTGTTTCCAATACATATTATAAATTTGAAATGTGATATCTTTTAGATAAATGGGGTTGTTTTAGATGTTTCATACAAAATGCATTGTACAATGGTAGATGGTGGGGTTGCTAAGATCTTAAGCAATACAAATTTTTCAAGCCTCTGTTTTAATTGAAATGCAGTTCCAACGAAAATTAATAACTTTAATTTCTCCAAAGTTTCAAATACGGACAGTTATGAATACTCTCTCAGAGTACCTCACTGCTTAATATCATATTTTTAATGCTTATTGCACATTTCTTACTGAATTATTTTTAAAATCTGGCGAATTGGTAAGTATAATAAGGAAATGTTTTTTTGAAAATAAAGTCAAATTAAAAAAAAGAACTCAAAAAAAACATGCTTAATAAAAGACCAAATTAAGTATCGATAGGGTAATACTACTGACGGAAATATAGCAGCCGAAATAACAGGTTTAAAAATATAAATTATTGACAATTTTGGTATTATACTAAGAGAGCTATCATGCGGCTCACAAAACAACATAAAATGTTTCAAAGACTTCTTAACAGTGACTAGAAATATGTATTTAATTCATTATGGATGGTATCATATGTGAAGTACTGTACACAAAATTTTAATTCATGGATGTGATGTTATCATACCCGTAGTAAGACCATTAAAAATTTCCCGTAATTATTTATTTTTAAATTACTAATTACTAATCATAATAAAAATAACATTCTGGTTGTCGGAAGAAGCGTTAGAAGCCAATCACAAAAATCTTAGCAAGGTGCGGTTGTCATATGCTAAAAAAAAACTTCTCTGATAAAGTCTCATAACTCATTTTGACCTAACCTCAGATTCATTTTTATCTTCAAAGGGGACCATCATATAAAAAAAATATAGACTTTGAAGATGTCTCCAAGTATAATCAAATATACAATGTCGCTAATGATATTGAAATCCGACCTTTAATAACAAAAATTTAAATTTGGAAATAAAAAGTCCACGAACTTATATATATATATATATATATATATATATATATATATATATATATATGTTATCTTAATGAAAATTAATTATAATGAAAAGTAAAAAAAAAATTATTTATGAAATATAAAACAGAGTATTTTTATTTTGACGTGAGAGTGAGTAACAACTAAAATACATGTTTTTCTTACATGAGAGTGTGTGAAACTGAAACATATTTAACTTAATTGTACGTAATTTTCATAGAAAATTTGCACACTTGAGTAAGTATATATGTATATAGATTCTCACCGTAAGTGTGAGTGACAGTAAATCAAAAACCGTTTTCACTTTTCAGTAAAAAAAACACGTATTCTTTTCACTTATTAATAGTCTTATGAAAGCAAAACGAAACAAGAAAATCAAAAAATTTTAAATCGTCCATTTCCAATTTTTTTATTTTTTTTTTCTTAATTCGGATGCTAGAACTCATGCTATTTATTTGTATTTTCTTATCCTCAAAAATATCCAAAATGAAGCAACTGAACTCTGGTCAAACTACCATCACCACTACAAATATTTCAACCCAGATAAAACTGCTCCTAAATATCCTAATGAAGCCTCCCGACGCGACATTCAAGTCTACAGTCGGCTGAGAATGGGCCATACGTTAATTACACACAAGCACATCTTTACCGGTTCATCTCCCAATATTTGTCATCTATGTAACACCAATACCCCCATAAACATCGCCCACATAGTTTTTAACTGTCCCTTTATCAAACAAGCGCAATACCAACTTTTCGGAAAAATAAGTTTACCTGAAATTCTTAAATCAGTCAACTATACCAACATTAAAGCTGCAATTTTACTTCTAAAACACTGTAATCTATACAAACATATCTAAAAACACAGAAATATCTAGGTCGAAAACCTTTGCTGTTAGCACCTGATTCTCCTTTTTTTTATTTGCATAATTTATTATGTTTGTAAAATTTTTAAATAAATAAATAAATATTTGTATTTTCTAAATTTACACTTAAACGGGTGTAGCATGTGTTTTAACATCCGAACTCACAAAAAGTAATTTGAAAACGATGGGGAAGACAGAACATAGACGATTATATTTTACAAATTTCACCATTTTTTGTTACAATGTTAGAAAAAAATCATTTGTTTATTAACAAAATAACTTTCTGTGGAAATGCTGATGTACATACATATCTAGCGGGCTTTTCGATTTATTCAACATTCCTTCAAAAAAGTCAAAATCATGAGTAATTAAAAAATATCATAACTTTCATACATACATAACTTATTCAAAATTTTGGATTAGGTTATGAAAATTTGGTGAGCTTATGATTTTGTTACGAAAAAAGTTCAACAAAAACATTGAAGTAAAAAAGTCAATTATCGTTTAAACCAGAAAATAATTGAAAAATAACTTAAATGTTTTGTTTTGGATGTTGAGATGGTTATAATCAATAGGAAAAATACATAAAACCAGGTTTTTAATTCGGATGGCATATGATGTTATTACAATAAGCCCTTCAGATGTACATATGTTGTATGTATGTACAAATGTATGTATGATATTAAAGTATAAAGTAGAGTGAGCTCGTGTTGAATTTTTCCAACATGACACGAACACGAATGCCAAGATGTGCAACACGTACAACGCACGCGAAATTTTTTAAAACACGAAACTGCATAACACGCACGATATCAAATTGAATTCCAAAAAAAGCATTTTTTATATTCAAATAGATACAACATATTTTTGTTTAATTTCAGAACTTTAAGCTTAAGAGACCCCTACACTATTAACAAATTTTATGGTTTTACATGTTCGACGATACAAAATATTAAATTTTTTCTTTACTGGAAATTCATGTATTCACATTTTAACACCAAAAATCGTTTCGTTTTTATCGTGTCGACACGATCCGAACACGCATGAAAACAGATATTCTGTCACGAACACTTCGTGTTGAGTCGTGCGTGTTCGTGTCACGAAAAAAACACGAAACGCGCCCACCTCTAGTATAAAACAATCTGTTTCAATTAAAAATTTAATTTTTTTGCATACACCCCTTTTAGAAACGCAAGGTTTACCTTGCAAAATCTTAATTCAGCTGAGTGAAAGACAGAAAGAGAAAGTATTCTTACCTACATACATACATATGTCTTTCATACAACTGAATTAAGACTTTGCAATGTAAGCTTTGTGTGTCTAAAACGGGTAATATTTTATTTTGTAGTGTGTATTTTGCGTTTTTAATATCATATTTCTAAAACCTAAAAACCTATTTCAAATGTATTAAGTCCTTGTCCCTGGTAGTTGCACATTAATTTGCAATAATGGGCGCATCACAATTAGCTTCACACGAATTGTCTAGAAATGTATATTCATAAAGGCCGGGGCACAATGAATCCGTCATACGTTAAACTTCACCTTTTTCAACTGACAGCTAAGTTGAAATACATGGTTTCTTATGAAGTGTGTTACATTCAGTACGTGTCGGTCAACGCAAAGTGAAAAAATTGGTCAACTTTTATTTTTTTGCGTACGTTGAGTAGTTTGACAGATATTGGTTGGTTTTTTTTTGGTTTTGGCGACAGCAAAAATAAAATATGTAAAACAAAAGAAATAAACGAAATAAATACAAAAGTTAGATATAATTAATAAAATGGAGAATCTACCTATTGAAGCTGTTCAAATGCTTCCGTCAATAAAGTACTCATTGTGTCAAGCTTCTCTGTCGTTGCGTTAATGTCAGTGCCCCGGTCTTAAGATTTTCCACCGCCAAGCCATATTCACTCGGTCGATAATATAAAAAATTTTGCTTTACTTTAAAGTTAATCATACCCCAATAATCCAAATCCATGAGATGAATTTTCGCAATACATAAGAAATATATCAGCCTCAGATGCACAAGCTCCAATGTACACCCCTGTGTTGGAATTACGTAAACTTGATGGGTTAACTCCGGCATCCATTACTGCTTTATATGCTTCCTCAACTATAATCCGCATCTGAACATCCATATTATCCGCTTGACCTTGATGAATTCCAAAAAATGTTGCATCAAACTTAGATGGTTGCGGAATTTTCCCCTGAACTTTTGGAATTCCTGGATATTTATGTAGCCAGCGTGTCTCACGATCATCAACCATGTTTATCTGAAAAAAGGAATTTTTGAAAGAAATTTAGAAGATTTAATGAGTAGCGTGGACGGACGCGACTTTACTTTCTAAATTAGAAAACCCCATTTCAGATAATAGCAAAAATTGCTTTATGGGAACAATATCTTAATTGTTTATGTAGCAAATTAGTAGCATTATATTATTATCGCTTGAACATGCAACGCAAAAGCATAATCATCCCTGTCGTGAATAACAAGTGGAATTTTTGTTCATGTGAAATTTTTATTACCCTCGAAGGGAAAAATGCTATCGTGAATATGCCATAAAATTTTTTTCACACTATCAGTCCCAGTGAATGTAAAAAATGGAATATGATTTGTAAAGCTTAAAAATTAATTAAAAATCACACAAATTTAAGTTTAATAACAGAGTTCAACAGCAAAAAAAAAATGCTTGAATAACCACTATATACATAGATTTGATGCATCATACGTACAAAAATTATAAAATTTTTGAATTCTACTTACAATTTTTTTTTAAATAATTTTTAAGTAAAATTGTCAATATTTTGAGACATGTCTCCACTTATGTTGTCATAAGTCAAAAACAACTAGCCCCGATTTGGTTAAACTAAGTTTAAAAAATTATTATTTACGTAACATTTAATCCGTTCATATATTGCGTTTCAATCGGCTGAGTAGTTTTGGCTCAGTGAATTGTAGCCAAAAATATATTTTTTAAGTAAAAAAAATCATGAAAAATCAAAAACGACAAAAATTGGTCAGATTTATTGCTTTATCGCAAAGCCACATTTAATAGAAACAAAATGAGATAACGATCATAAAAATCGATTGAGTCTTTTCGAATTTATTCACAATTCAGTGAATTCACTCATTTTCAAAAAAATTTTTGTTTTTTAAGTTTAAAATTTTTTAACGCACTAGTAATCCCAAATTATTATTTTACTTATTAAGTAAAATATTTTTTTAATAAAAATACATTGAAATTGATTATTGAGGGGATTAGCTGCATCCTATGCGCATTTCACTGTTGCTAATGCAGATCATCAGGGAACAACTAGAGTTAATATGCTAAACTTTCATTTAAGCAAATGAGAAGCTCAACAAATAACAAAGTTGAAACAAGAACTCAATAATCAACATGTTTTTATTTTCTTACTTAATCATTACTACATTGGCTGACTTGTAAAGAAAATAAATGTAAATAAAAACAACAGCTGTTTAAGAATAGAGTGTTGCCACACAAGTATTTTTTTTGACCGGGTGCTGTCAAGTTAATAATTAGTGTTTTTTGTGGGAATTGTTACAATTTAAGTTTAAAATTTTTTAACGCACTAATAATGTTTTTTGTTTGATTAACATACAATTGAGTAGCCATTAGGGAGGTAACGAATACCAGTTTAGCGAATGCGAATAATACATTTTAATTTTTGCGCAAGCGAATGCGAATGCGAATATTATAATCCGTTAAAAAATCGTATGAAAATAAATTTGTACAAGAGCATGAACTAGTATTATATACGAGTACATAGATGTACCGCATACAGCATTTTATTTCAATTGAGACTTGAATTGAGCAAATATTTATTAATTTATTAAAAATGCAAATTCTTAAAACAGAAAGATATGTATATGAAATTATATTAAAATAAGTATAGACAATAATTAAAAATAAATTTCCAAAATGTTAAGTAATCAATCCATTCGTACTTTGGCCCTAAAGCCTGGTACTCTGTTCAACATTTCATGTGAAATGCTGTAAAAATACATATTAAGAAAAATTGGCATAAATTGTTCATAAAAAATGCTGCAGAAGTAATACTCTGTTCATCTTGGAAAACATAGAATAGTCTTAAGTAGAATATATTTCCGCGCAAATCAAACACTGCCTTTTCTTTTCAAAAATTTAAAAAATTATTCCAAACACCAGTGCACTTTGGTTTCAGTTTGATACTTATGAGAACTTATTTATAGAAAAGCTTTCCGCTAAAATTTTAAAGCTTTGTATCTTTTATAAATAAATAAAAGTAATTTTCCTGGTTTTTACGTTTTTAATCGTAAACTATTTTCGTAAAGGAAGTATAAATTTTTTATTTTTTTTTGTCTTAAATATTCGCATAGATTTTAGCGAATGCAAATAGCAAAAGTAAGCGAATAATTTGCGAATGCGAAAGCGAATACAAACATTCGTTACTCCCTAGTAGCTATTGTTCTGCTTTCGATTGAGTGAATTTTGAAAACATGATATTTACAAATTTTCACATCGAAAATACGTTACATATACTACGTTTATACGCACGGCTTATTTGCAAATAAAACTTTAGATTGTTGCCATGTTATTGTTTTTATTGCGACTTACTAATTCAGAAAACTATTCATGATTAACGAACTATTTGCAAATAAAATGCTTGAGATTGCTTATAAAAAAACAATAAATTGATAAATATTGCACAAAGAAACATTGCTAGAAGAAAATAATGGCAATAAAAACAAATTATTATTTGTTATCTTATATAGGGTGTTTTTTATTGAGGTGTAGAACTTTAAGTTGGCATCACTTTTTTAACTGGCGGCCATTTTGTCAGCTGTCAAGTGATTAATATTTAGTTTGTTTTGCCATTTCATCATGAACAGGTTGACAAAAGAACAACGCTTGCAAATCGTGCAAATTTATTTCGAAAATAATGGTTCAGTTCGCGAAGTTTACCGCAAGCTCCGTCCATTTTATGGTCGACATAATCGTCCATCAGAGCAATTAATTCGGTTAACCGGTCAATTGGCCACCAAGATCGTGTGATTTGACACCATTGGATTATTTTCTTTGGGGATATGTGAAGTCGCTCGTCTACGCCAACAAACCAGAAACGTTAGGGGACTTGGAAGTCAACATTCGTGGCGTTATTGCCAACATACGGCCCCATATGCTCGAAAAAGTGGTTGAAAATTGGACCTGTAGAATTGGCTTTATTCGAGCCAGCCGCGGCGGCCACATGCCCGAAATCATATTTAAACGTTAATTGCATAAAATTATCCTTCCAATAAAGCCAAATTGATGGACATTAAAACGATTTTCTTGTGTTTTATTTCAATTCGAAGTTCTATACCTCTAAGAAAACACAATTTTTTTGTAAACATAAGGAAGTGCTACCAAGTTTTTATACATTCACAATGCCGTATAAACAGTGAGTTAATTTATTTGCAAATATTTTATTTACAAATAGCGCGTGTATAAACGTAATAATAGTAACATTCGTGTATTTCTTTTTTTTTGGCAAAACCGTACTGACAATACTGATTCTATTCTTCCGAAACACATTTGAATTGGGTGAGTTTAAGTCGAAAAGTTATACTTAATTATTTAAATTTATTATAATACGGGTATCTAACCTCTGTGATAGTGACAAAATTATACCAAAACTTAGGTGAATGACTATTTGTATATCTTTTGTATTCTTAAAAATATTGTCATGAATCAGACATAACAAAATTTGTCACCTTATGAAAAGCACATACCAAAATAAAAATTTATTAGTTTTCCTTATAATTTATTCTAAAAAAACATGTACTAAATTTATCAAAAAAAAATTATAAATTTAAGTAAAAAAAATTTCTAAGTTTAAGTAAATTTTTCTGAGTCCTAGTATATTTTTACAAAAATATAGTAAAATTATAAAAGAAAAATTGTTAATAATGAAAAAAATCACTTTAAAAAAACAAAATACTAACATTTTCCGTGTTATTATCCATAGCACTTGGCTTTTTAATATATTTTTTATTTTTGAATTAATTTCTCACCGAGTTTTTATTTGTGAGTGAATTTGACAGTTCAAAGCGGGAACTTTTCTCGCAAAAATTTTACAGACACACTTTTTCTGTAAATTGGCGAATAATTTCTTTACGTGACAGCTGTTACTCGCCAAAAAAAGTTACAGACACAGTTTAGTGAGAAAAGCAGCTGTTTGTTTCAATTTATTGCATTTTTGTTTCATTTCACAGATTTCAAGCGAAAACTTTCTCAACGCGGGAGTTACAGAACATGGGTACAGGAGTTATTTTGAAAAAATTTAGGAAAAATATTTTTTTACTTTTGCAAAAAAAGTGCAAGAAGAAATATTTTTTTTTTTGCATAAGATGTTAACAATTTTTCAATAATCACACTGTTTTCTCTTTTTTCTAAGCAACAAAAAGAAAAATTGGTAGACTATGTAGTATATGTCTTCGCAAGAAGACAATTTGATGGCATTAACTCTTTATATGCACCACTTCAACAATTTTGTTTTAACAATCACTTAATTACACCACAAAGCTATTTTTATTTTTTGTATTATTGGAAAATATTTAGTAAACAATAAACATATTCTAAACAACAAACATTAAAGTCGCACTATACATTATTTCGTACAGCCGTCTGTTATATTTTCGATCGAAATGATTTCAATTCCGTAACTAGGTTCTTCAGAAAACGAAAAACGAAGAATATGCTCGAAATGAAACCACTTTAAATTTAATGCTCGGAATTGTCATTTTCCTTATGTACAAGTACAAAAATCTGTTTGAAACAACTTATTTCAATAAAGAAAAATGTTTTCAACAATTTATTTAAAATATTTTTTGTATTATTTAATTTTTTTTTTACAAATTATAAAATTTCCTTAAGTCTTAAGGAAAACTGCAGCATCGTAAAAAGTGAAATATTCTGTTCAGTCAAATAAAAATAAATAAAACTTTAACATATACACTGCATTTGGACATGAAAGTGAACCTGAAGCATCCCTCAATCGTCTTCCCCATAATTTTCCGGTAAAGTCTTGACGTCCCTGCGGACCACAAACTGCAGTTATTGCAGACATTTCGTGTATTAATTTTGTTCACTTCAAGTTAAAAAAAAATGTGCCTTTCCTATTTTGTTTTTCTCTTCTAATAACCATGTGTTTTTTGTTTTTCGTTGCCCAATATTGCCACATTTAAATTGAAAACAATCGAATTGCTGCTTTTTCGTATTGAACAAAATCGATCGAAATCTGAAGAAGGTAAAACAAAATCGATCGAAATGAAAATTCGTAATGAAAACAATTTCGATCGATTTCTGTGACAGGCCTGTATATTAGCATTAATAATGTCAAATATAACTAATAAGGATTGCATTTTCGACGATATTCTAATGTTTCAAGACCCAAATGAAGACAGCGCGATTCATATGAAGGCTGTGGATGTACAAAATTCAAATGCGGCAAAGCAAACTTAATAAATTTCCGCTGGATTCTTTCGATACGGGCAATAGAACTTTTACAATAAGGACTCCAAATTAAAGCCCCATATTCCAGTTTAGATCTTACATAAGATGTACATATATAAAGATTTAATTGTATAAGGATCTGAAAACTCAGAGCAATTTCTCCTAATAAACGCTAAAGATGAATAGTCCTTCGGAATTAACCTTTCTAGATGCGGCTTAAATGTTAACTTTTAATCAAAAATTATTCCCAAATCATCAATTTCATTACAAGATTTTAAAATAACTGATTTTATGTTATAAGATGACGTACGGGATCTTGAATAAGACACATAGGCACACTTATCCATGTTGAATTTTAGAAAATTATTGTCGCACCAATTACTAAGGCTATAAAGATCCTTCTGCAACAAGGTGCTTTTAACCCAGTTTTCAATCTTAATTATTTTTTAAACAAGAGCTAACCTAAAAAAATGGTTAGCACCATTGGATTCAGCGCACTCGAATTAAGTTTACCCACCAGGTCCCCCGCTTGTTACATTTTTGAACTAGCACAGTGTAATTAAATTTGGCTCTGACTGATGTATCAACGCACAGCCCAAACTACAATAGCTAGAGAGCTACTAAGAAGGAATTTTTCGAAACTCGAATACTAAGGAGGTAAAAAAGGCTAACATCGGTATCTTTATATCTCGGAAACCACATTAGATAAACTAAAAATTCCAAAAGCATAGGAATGTTGCTTGAAAATAAGCCGACACGTATTTGGAACGTTATAAATTTGTCTACTTTTAGGGGTTAAAAGGGGTAGAAACTGAATGTTGGTACTTTATTTTTGCACACGACATATCTTCTAAATTATTGAATGTAGCAGAGAGCTTTTCTGTGCGTTCTTTCCAGACAGAATCTCGAATCGGTCTTAGCGTTTTCTGAATATTCGCACTTATAAGGGGTAAAATCGTACCCGTTTTCGGTACTTTTTTGTTAATGATAAGATACATATGACATACATGTAAAAATAATTTACTATGACTTCCTACCGCTCAGTAGAGGCTGAGATAATAAAATGTATGTTTTTTTAAGTGCAAAAAAGAGGTATGAAAAAGAGTAAATATTTGAAACATTGTTGCCATTTTAGTATTTTCACTGCTAGTTAAAAAGCATTCAACTTTCAAAAAATTCCGCCAGATGCTTTCTGACAGAATTTGTTGAAAATAAAAAATTGTAATTTGTTAAAAAAAATTCTTCTGTATAGAGAGTTTTTCTCATAAATGTACATGTATTGCAGGCTAAAGGTTCCTTGATGATCTGCACTAGCAACAGTCAAATGGGCATAGGATCGAGCTAAGCTCCTCAATAATCAGTTTCTATGCATTTTTAATAAAGAAATATTTTACTGAATAAGTAAAATAATATTTTGGAATTATAGTGCGTAAAAATTTTTAAACGTAATTGTAAAATACCAATTATTAACTATTTTATATTTGTATGTGCTATAAAAAAAATACCTGCAAATACTAATAAGCTTGTACAAACATTAAATTCAAAGTTATTTCAATAATCTTTTCCTACATTTAAATCGGGCATTATACTTTTCTTCTGTAGAACATTTTAGCAGAATTTTATCATCGATTTAATATTCTATCCTCATCATTTTCTGGCAACACTGATAGGAAACGATGATAAATACTTTATATTTGGAAGTGTTAATATAATTGAAACATTTTAAATTTGAGTTAAATTTTATTACCTGATATAGTATTACCTGATTGGTACCTTTTTACTTTCCACTAGAGGTACTTTTCGAAAGAAGTACTTTTTTCCAAAAAAAAAATTTATATTATATTTGGTTACAGCACTTTTATAAACTGGCGCTTTGGGAAATGGTTCTTTTTTTAAATCAATCTAATTTTTGAAAATTTACTTTTGGATTACTTTACTTTTGGATAAATTTACTTTTGATTTACTTTGGATTGTTTATTTTTTTATTTGTGATATCTCCTAAAAATGTGTTCACGTTTTATTCAATTTTACTGTGTACAATATGTAATAATACAATAATATTGCATTACTCCATGATGTGCTTGGTGGCAATACAAAATTAGTGAATTTTTCGTCATGCGATTAGCTGCTAATGCAATAATAATTCATTACTTTTAATAGATTTTATTTAAGTGCAAAAAATAGTGCACTACAAGCATAAAATTTAAATTTCCATTAAAATTTTTTTTTCCAATCAATGATTATGCAAAAGTAATGTAAGTTGCCCAGGTCTGGTTGTATTCCTCTGTTTTTGACATTCATTCATTATTTTTACACAGACAAATCGCCTGTTGTTTTTGTATTTTCTTAGTTGTTGTAGACCTGCATATACTTTATATAAATATGCTTTGGATATACCTTTTATCCATGGTATTTTATAAGCGAGTAGATTTTCAAAAAAAGTACTTTTAAGAAAAGTTATTTACACTCAAAAAGGTGCTTTAAGAAAAATTCATTCATCATACCATCTTTTGGGAAAAGTACTTATATGAGAAAAGTACTTTTAAACAATAAAAATACTTTTCAGGTGAGATACTTTTTTGAAACGATGCTTTTTTGAAAAATGTACTTTCTATAAAAAGTTGTTTTTGAAAAAAATGTTTTTTGGAAAAAGGAATTTTTTGAAAAAGGGTACTTTTTTGATAAATTACTTTTTGAAAAAAGTACTTTTCGAAAAGAGTACATTTTGGAAAAAGTACTTTTTGAAAAAATTACTTTTTGGAAAAAGTGCTTTTTAAAAAGGTACTTTTGGAAAAAAGTACTTTTTGGAAAAAGTAATCTTTGAAAAGTACTCTTTGAAAGAGGTAGTTTTTGAAAAAAGAACTTTTTGAAATAGGAACTTTTTGAATTATATAATTAAAAAAAAAAACCAAGTCTAAATATGTACGTAATTATTATTGCTATTTTTATTATGGGTATTATTACTAGAGATGTGCAAATGTCGTGAATCACGCGAGTTATTTGTTTAAAGGAAAACACTGCTTGAATTTTTATTTTTTGCGTCTTCGCTTTATTAAATGAATCTTAAGACTAAATTATTTTCTAAAATCTTTTTAACAACTATCCAGAATTTATTTTTGCTTTCTTACATTTAAAAATTCTTACCAAGCAAAATCGATCGTAAAATTTTGTATCGACTGTGTTTGGTTATTTTCTTTTTGTTTATTTAGAATTTTATTGTGCAACGACACTTTGTTTCATGTCAATGCCTTGGCTTAAAAATATGCTAGTTATTTAAATTTAAAGTGAAATTCGATATGTGTTTGGTTGTATGTATGTTTGGTTGTTTTTTTTATGTATTTCAAAACTTGCGGCAACGGCACTTATGTATATTTTTCTAGTGTCGTTGACTTTTTGTAAATATTAAAGTTATGAATGTTGGTTTAAGTATTTTGAAATTATTCCGGAGATATCGCTGGAATCCACGAGCGGTGGTTGTGGAATTACATATGTAACTCGCGTAATCGTGATCAAATTTATAATTAATCACGCGTGAGTGCGTGACCGTGACTTAAAAAGAATTACTCTTGCGTGATCGTGCATGAGTTTTTTTTAGAATCACGCACGAATTCTCATGCTCTCATGATATAACACTCCTGCTGGCTATATAACTGTATTGAGAATTTTAAATTTTCTTATAATAAATACTACAATCTATGTCTGAGTTGCCCAAAAGCATCATGCTTTAAACACATTCACCACAGCAGGCTACCGACTACAAAATGTCAAGGATAGAATACACATGTTTATATGTGAGTGATTCTTTTGAAGACAGCAAGGCAACATGGCGGCAGGTTGTTGTCTATGCTGATTTTGTCGTTGTAGTCCAATTAAACTAATTTCTATTTCTTTGCCTACAATGAGAAAATTCAGTGTTGCAATTATAATACAAAATGTTGAATGAATGTTATTGTACTATTATTTCATATTATTTAACAGAAACAATATCCAAAAATTGATGTAAAGCATAAATTGATTCACTTTTATACTTTTACGTCATATAAGTACATTTTGAAAGAGTCATTTAAATTTTATAAATGCGAAATATTTGAAGGTGGCAATACTGAACTATGTATTTATACTTAAATATGAGGTGCAGATGGTGCTGCTGCCGTCTCCAAAATAATTAAGAAGCTGGCTACGAGGCGACAAATGCTGCTAGCGGCATTTGAAGTCGTGTGTTCGTGTAGCCTGCTGTGGTGAATGTGTTTAATGCATCAGAGTACTGAACATCAATCGTCTTCTTATACAAATGAATACACATACGCGAATACATTACTCTCGTGTTTCTCTCAGTGGCCAGCTCTGATCTATTATATTCATATGTATGTATATACATCAGCGATGCCAACTATTTATAACCCAAACGCGCTATTCCCCTTCGCAAAACGCGCTAGAACGCGCTAAGTTACAGCATTGTCAACTATTTGTAGCCAAAACGCGCTATTTTCCTACGCGCTAAATTAAGTTTTAATAAAAGTCTATGTATGTACATGTGTATTAATAAATAATGGGTGTTTTTTTAGAGGTATAGAACTTCGAATTGAAATAAAACACAAGAAAATCGTTTTAATGTCCATCAATTTGGCTTTATTGGAAGGATAATTTTATGCCATTAACGTTTAAATATGATTTCGGGCATGTGACCGCCGCGGCTGGCTCGAATAAAGCCAATTCTACAGGTCCAATTTTCAACCACTTTTTCGAGCATATGGGGCCGTATGTTGGCAATAACGCCACGAATGTTGACTTCCAAGTCCCCTAACGTTTCTGGTTTGTTGGCGTAGACGAGCGACTTCACATATCCCCAAAGAAAATAATCCAATGGTGTCAAATCACAAGATCTTGGTGGCCAATTGACCGGTTCACCGAATTAATTGCTCTGATGGACGATTATGTCGACCATAAAATGGACGGAGCTTGCGGTAAACTTCGCGAACTGAACCATTATTTTCGAAATAAATTTGCACGATTTGCAAGCGTTGTTCTTTTGTCAACCTGTTCATGATGAAATGGCAAACCAAACTAAATATTAATCACTTGACAGCTGACAAAATGGCCGCCAGTTAAAAAAGTGATGCCAACTTAAAGTTCTATACCTCAATAAAAAACACCCTTTACAATTGATTTTTTTAGTAGTTTTTTTAAGACTTTATAATATTGTTTCTTCGAAATTATATCCTAAATGAATAAAATAATTTAATACAGAATCAGAATTGCCTTCCAAATAATTGAAATCTTTACTTTTTATTTTTAACCCCCGACCAAAAAGAGGTGTGTTATAAGTTAGTAGTGTGTGTACGTGACCACGTACATACCAAACGGCTGGACGGCTTGATCGATAGAGTTCTTAGCTATGCTTTTTGTACTTCAGCTAGAATAGATGCTTAATACTTTATATAAATTTTTTTTGGTGACGAGTAGGAGTACATATTTTTAGTTGTGAAATTTCAAAATATTTGCCATTTACAGTATTAAAATGAGTTTTTAATTCTAACCATAGTCAAGGGAATTTTATTTGCGACGCTAATTTAGCGCTTTTTTTAGTAAACGCGCTAAGACGAAAAAAAGCGCGTTTGGTATAGTTAAAACGCGCTAAATCTAGCGCGAAACGCGCTAAATTGTCATCGCTGATATACATACTAGGCATGATACAATTATACAAGGTACTTGCACAAGCCCAGCCTGTTAATGTATACAATGCAGAAACTTGTCAAACTTTGTTTACAAGCCGCAAAAATGTTAGTGTATGTGTGTGAATAAAATGATTACAGTGTTGCCAATGAATTTGCATGCGACTGTGTCTCCAATTGAACATTGAAGAAAATTACACTACGCATCCTTTGTGTAGGTTAAAATTAAAACAAAATTAAACAAAAATAGAAGTCAAAGTAGAATTACACATAGATTATACATGAATCTAATTACATGAACTACACATGAGAGTAGAAATTACACACTGTGTATTACACACATATTGGCAACACTGAATGACTATAATCATTCATGAATGCCGCGTCTGCAATTGTACTTTAGTTACTCTGTGATTGTTATTTTTAAAAACAAAAGACATCTGCTTCTGACAATTATAGGTATGTTTCTACCAACAAAATGCGTTTGTTTCTTGGTTTTGCAATTTTGTTGTAGTCGTGCAAGTACCTTGTATAATTGTATCATGATACTAGGCATGTAATGAATGTTCGCATTCGCGAACAGTGTTGCCTTTTGAAATTTTTTTTTCCGACCAAAATATTCCCAAAATCCGACCAAATTTGAAAATTTAATTAATATTTGTGTTTTTTGATGTACATTTTATTTAATATTTAAGTAAAATAAAAATGTCAGATATAACATATTTGCATTAAAGAATTCAGGCATATAAATTAATATTTACGTGATGTAATTAATAATTAAATACATTAAAATTGTAAGAAAGTATAAGAAAAAATTTTTATTCAATCTTTTTAACATGGTAAACATGTGGAAAAAATATTTTTAAATAAAATATATGAGATTTTAAATAAATTATGCAAAGAAAAAAATAGTTCGTGATTAGAGACAAAAACCGACAAAAATTGAATTGGTCCGACCAAATTAAAAATTTTAAATTTTTTCCGACCAAATTTGGTCGGATCCGACCAAAACGGCAACACTGTTCGCGAGTTATAAGTTTACTTTTGCTATTTGCATTCGCTAAAAAGTATGCGAATACTAGAGACAAAAAAAAAATTTACTTCTTTTATGAAAATAGTTTGCGATTAACAAACATAAAAAAACCAAAATTACTTTAAGCCAGCATAAACAAGATACATAATACTCGTATACTTACAAGTAAATCATTCTAATCAAAGTTTTAACGGAAAACTTTTCAATAAATAAGTTGTCATAAGATCAAAATTAAACCAAAATCGGTGTTTAGATATATTTTTCCGTTTTTTTAAAGAAAAGGCAGTGTTTGATTTGCGCGAAAATATTTTCTGCTTAAGACTAGTATGTTCAAACGTTTGAGAAATTTTGAGCACCATTCATTACTTCGTACAGAATATTTTAAATGCAAACAATATTAACTAGTTATTTTAAATTCCATGCGAAACAAGTGCCACTCATATTATTCTCATGTTGAAGATACTATATTTCATATGTTTTTCCCAAGATGAAACTTGCTTCTGCAACATTTTGTCAGGAACAATTCATTCGAAGTTTTCTTAATATGTATGTATGTATTTTGATAGCATTTCACATGCAATGTTGAACAGAGCATCAGGCTTTAGGCCGAAAGTAATGGTTTGATTGCTTAACATTTTGTAAGCTTATTTGTAATAATTATCTATATTTATTTTAATATAATTTCATAAATCTTTCTGTTTTAACAACTTGAATTTTTAATAAATTAATAAATATTTGCTCCGTTCAAGACTCAATTTAAATAAAATGCTATATGTAGTACAACTACATATGTACATACATACATACATATATAATACAACTTCATATTATTATACAAATTTATTTGCATGAGATATTTTAAAGAATTATAATATATGCTTTCGCTTTCGCAAAAATTAAAATGTATTATTCGCTTTCGCATTCGCTAAACTGGTATTCGTTACGTCCCTAATACATAACACGTATGTATGTACATATGTGTAAGAACCTATTTTTCAACCAACAAACATAAAAATTTAATTATATATTTTTCGTAAGCGTGCGTGATAGTGATAATTTGTACACCCCTCATGCGTGATTAAGAATATTTTATACGTGACCGTGCGTGATCGTAAAAATTTTCAAAATCATTCGTGCGTAAGTAAAATATTTTTCTGCGTGAGCGTGCGTGTCGTGAGTCAAAAACCGCTCACGTGCACATCTCTAATTATTACTATTCTTATTATATGTATAAAAATCGTAACGTGATTGACTGTGTGATTATATCCTAGCCCAAGCCAGTGGCGGTCGAGTGTAAGTGAAGCCACTAAGAACGGGTTTTTAAGTTCGAATGCAAAGGATTAAACAAGTGGAAAAATGGGTAATATCTTTAACCTAATTTTTCCAAAACTTAAGCAAATAGACTCAAATTTCAAAAGCATGTAAATACTGCTAAAAAAAATTTCAAGAAGATAACAAATAATAAAATCGTGAAAAACACAATATGGCGGACGCCTCAAAATTACAGACTATGCCTTTTAATCCACGCCCGTGGTATGGGATCAAATAAAAGGGAATTTTGAGAAGGAAACATAACATGTGAAAATACATATATAGACAAAAACATACGGTTAGTAATGTCGCAGTTTAAAGCAAAGCACCGGACAGTTAATTGGTACTTTTTTGATAATTGTACTTTTAGATGACAAAAAAGGGGAAAACTGATTTTAATACTTCTATTTTGTAATTCATATATCTTTGATTTACAGAACACAAAAAGAAAAGTTTATTTATTGTTGGGATTATTCACTTTCGGAAATTGAAACCTCATTTATCTGGCAACTCTTTTCCTTCTTTTATTTGCTCTTATTCTTTTCGTTCATAACTTCTTGCCTTTTTCATTTCATTTTTTATAATCTTTCATTAAATATAATTCCAAAAACTTAATTCTTTCGTTTTATTTTTGGCAAACTTTACGGGCATCTGAATTTTTATTGAAACCATTTTGTGTGTCAAAATGTTTATTATGCACAACAGGTTATGGACCAGATGCCCACGTGCTGCATATTAATACTAAATTTTACCGAATAAATTTATGAGATTCCGGCTGAGCTTGAAAGCAAAGACTATAAATATATAAAGATGTTCCACGTAGAACATTAAATATTATTATAATTAAAGGGAAAATTATATTGTTTGTTATTTGAGCGAAACCACAAACAAAGAGAAAGTGTGATAAAAGCAAGCATGAGTGAGTTAAGAGCTTACCACATTCATCGCTTTAACGGGCAGAACTACCAGCTATGGCGACGACAAATGGAAATATATATGGCAGAAAATAAATTGAAACCATATATCCTAGGCACAAAGGAAAGACCTCAGCAAAATACTACACAATGGGACGAAAAAGATGCCGAGGCACAGGGGTTTCTTTATGAGAGGGATAGAGTTGGATCAACTTAAGTACCTCACCGAATGCTCAACGGCAGCAGAAATGTGGTCAAAACTAAAAGCAGTTCACGCTTAAAAGAGTGAACAGTCTGCACAAGTTCTTCTTGAGAAATTTATGAGCATCAAAATGACAGATGACGAACAAGTTCTTGATTTTGCCGCAAATGTTATGTCGATAGCACAGACATTCAAAGATATGAACTTAGAGCAAAAACAACCTATGATTGTTGCAAATACCACGTACGTACCGCGTGGTATGCAGAGCCACGAGAACAACAAAACATAGAAAGATTGACTGAACACCTTGTTAATGAAGAAAGCCTGATGAATTTACGTTCAAATGATAACAGAAACGGCCACAGTGGCTTCCGAATGCTGTATATACATTAAGTAAGTCCAAAAGCAAAAACAATAACAGCTATAAACCGCACCAAAAACGAAGTGGCAAATGCAACTATTGCCAAAAATCAGGTCATTGTGCAAGAGAATGAAGAAAACGGCAGAACGATCAACGGAATAAAGATGATCAAAAAAATGAGTCGCATTCACTGTCATTACAAAATGCTCAAACTGATGAAAACGCATACTTGTTTAACGTAGATAAATCAATAAACTTAGTAAAATCAAAAACTATTTCTATTCAGACTCAGATGCCACAGACCATATGTCATTGCAAAAGGAACTTTTTACAAACTACAAGGCTGAAACATTTGCAAACTCATATGTGCGAGTGGGTGACGGATGCCGATTAAAAATTGAAGGAAAAGGCGACATCAAAATTCAAGGCAAGTCAAATGAAATTTTTTTAATTAAAAATGTGTTTGTTGTTGGTGACAGAACTCGATACAAATTTTATATCAATTTTAGGAGGGACTGTATACTGATTTTATATTTTGCTTTATTTGGTTATATTATATGGCCGGCGCTAAGGCGCCGCTGGCCAGGATTCGCAGGTTTATATGCAGAATCCTTTATTTTAATAAAACAATGTGCCGATTTAAGGCATGAAATAATTCTATCTTTATTTTTGACTTATACTGCTATTTAAGGCTATTTTACAAAAATATTCTTACTATTGCTATTTTACAAAAATATTCTTACACAACTAGTAACCTACATAATCATACATTTAATTCATCAAAAACCCTTTTCACTAATTCAGCAGTTTATTGCAATTGCCAAATATTCAAGCTACAAAGTATTTGTTAGTTTATTAATAAAAGTTAGTGTGTCAGTACGATCAATGAAAATTGATCGTTTTGTTCCGTTTGTTTTTTCTTTTAAAAAGCAAAAGAAACAAAAGAAAATAAAAGAGGACAAAAGGTGCGTTCAGACGATGCTACACTACACCCTTACCCTTTTAGTTAAAATTTTACAATTTAGCAAGATTGCAAAATTTTAATTGTTGTTTAGTGCATTAATATGGTTACTGATATAGGTGGAAAATTTTGTATTGCTTAATCTGCTGAATATATGTGGGTTTTATATTTTGATTTTACAATTCTTAATTATAAAAAAAAATTTTAAAAGCTTAAATGTACTTTTTCTTTTAATTTTATGTTATTTATGTTTTACATTATTTCTTAAAACTTACATATGTTAAACAAATTGTTTTTCTTAGTTTTTATACTTTTTTAAAAGATTCTTATGAACTATTTTATTTTTTCCGTTGATATTTAATTCTACATTAACTTTATCTATGCTTACTACCTCGTATGGGCCTTTGTATGGTAGTAGTAGGGAACTGGGCATTCTGGCGCCGATTAAAATTGTTAAATTGTGGCTGAAATTGTTAAATTTGGGTAATTAAAATTTGAAAATTTTAAAATTCTTGGAAATTTGTGAAATTTGATACCTACGAGGGTTGTTCAATAAGGCCGTCTTAGTTTTTGTTTACATAAGGAGTTTTTTGTTTACATTAACTGTTTTTCTTTGTTTACTAAGTACGAGGGTGGTTCAATAAGTCCGGTTTCTTATGACCGTGGGAATTTATATGTATGTATGTATGTATATTTGTGGGGGTGGATTAAGGGATTTCATAAGATTAAGATTTTATAAGTATATACATATAGATATGCCGACGGCAATGCTTGATTATTTTGCCTAATGCCGACGGCAAAACATGATTATTTTTTTCAAATGCCGACGGCAATGCATGATTATTTGTTCAAATGCCGACGGCAATGCATGATTATTTGTTCAAATGCCGACGGCAATGCATGATTATTTTTCCTAATGCCTACGGCAATGCATGATTATTTTTTTCAAATGCCGACGGCAAAACATGATTATTTTTTTCAAATGCCGACGGCAATGCATGATTACTATATTTCTTAATGCCGACGGGAAAATGATTTTTCCAAAGGGAAAATTGCCAGTGTTGCCAGACTGTATAAATTTGTTATCGTAATACTATATCAGTAATATCAGAGAAAATAGATTTGATGACTACTGCGCGATTGTCATATGAATCGTGAGAATGTGTATGTGTGATTTCCTCACGCTAATAAATTATTTATCATACCGACATTTTATTTATAAAATGTTCTCATGTATGTGAACACCCCTAAAATGTTCTCATGTATGTGAACACCCCTAATGCTTGTGTGTGGGTGGTCCAGCTTGATTGTCGCTGGTAATTGTATATTGTGTTTATTTGTTTAATAAATATATTTGTATGTATGTATGTATGTATGTATGTATGTATGTATGAATGTATAAATGTATGTATGCATGTATGAATGTATAAATGAATGTATGAATGTATAAATGTGCGATCGTGGGAACTTGTGCGTGGAATATTTTGTGCTTGTGTAGAATACATTTATATTTTGCAACGTAGTCATTTTCTTTGTCTACAATTATTGTAAAGCAGAGGATTTTAAACTAAGTACAGTCATCAGCAGAGAAACAAAAAGTAAAAATTTGCAAGTAAGCAAAAAAGTTAACTTCTCCTCCTCCCCACTTCCTTCTATTCTCTTTATGTAGTTTGTATTCGAAATAAGAAAACACTTTTACATTTTTTTATTTTGTAAACATTTATTGTTTAAAATTTTATAAAATTTTATAATAATACATACAGTAATATATTCTTAAGTATAAATATTTTAAAAAGTGAAAAAGTTCATTTAAAACAAGATATTTCTTTGGAGAGTAAAATAGCATTTCTTAATGCGCAAACACCAAAATTATGATAATTACAATAAAAATATTCTGGATACTTGATTTCCATTTGTTTAAAGTTGATGCAGCCTATATCCTCAACGTTAGAAATTTTTCGGTGTAACATTTTTTCCAACCATAGTCTTTTTTCTTCACCTTTTACGTAAATTTTAGAACATCTTACGTTGGCTTTTAAAAAATTGCAAACGCTTTGAAATGAAACTGATCTAGCAGTCCAGCTTTTTTTAACCACTTTGCTTCTCTTTGCTTTTTTATTGATAAGCATTTAAAATCAAATGGTGGTTTTATAATGAAGTTGTTATATTCATATTTGTTGAAAACAATCGCTACTTCTTTTGCGATGAAATCGTTTGAATTAGTTTTGAAACCTTGTACGTCTATAAAAACTATGTTATTTTCCATGTTATTCAATTTATAACACTTTTCGAACTTGTCCTTTGATGGGTATATATTCTATTATACGATCATGAATAAGAATGCAGTAAGCTGATGTCTTTGGTGCAATATTAGTTGCTGTTTCAAATTCTATTTTTATATCAATCGGTCCATTATTGAGTGATTCATTCTGATGACTGACATCTACTACAATAATAGGAGCTTTTGTCTTAAACTCTGATGCAGTTAGAAGCGGTTGAGATTCTTTCATATAGTAGCTTTGTTGGAATCTTAGATACATGTCATATAGAATTGCATAACGTTCATTTTTGAACTTTATGTTAAGATCATCATACGGGTATGAGACTGAATTTAAATGTACTTTTAAATTAGTCAAATCACAATGAACAAATTTATTTTCTTGTTGAAAAGCAATCAACACAAAACGGGGGCGTTCTCTATTTGCAGCCAGTTTAACATTCCAAATATGGCTAGTTCCTGTGTTTAATTGTGGATTAATATGACAATCCCAACTGCGAAATGCCATGGGTATAGAAGCACCATTGTTAATAATTTTAATCATATTCAATTTGCTAAGGTCAGATAATTGAACATGAGGTATTCTCCATGAGATGAGTGAAATTGTAAGTTTAGCTTTTTCAGTAGAAACACTCGAGCGTACAAGATCTTCGTCGTTCTTATTGCGCAAGAGTATCAGTTCATGTTTTCCATTTAATATAACTTTGTTGTAGTCTTCAGCGAATCCTAGAAACATTTTTAGAGGTACATAGAAATTGAAAAATCCATTTGCAAGAGTGACATCGTTAATTTTGTTCCATCCAGCATTTTGCATCACATTGCTTTCGTTTGGTGATAGAGATACCAAGTTCTTTATGGTGCTCGTGGCTCCTAAATATCTTGTATGATAAATTTGAAATCCATTGAGCTCATAGCGAATTTCATCAAATAGATATGCTACAAAGTTGTTTTTTAATTTAAAGTTCTCTGAAGAAGAAGATTTAGGGGTATTATCATCGGCAACAAACCCCTCTACATAAATGTAGCTCTCACTGGGTAGCACGTATAAATCTTGATTTTGTATTGAAATTCTAATTTCATCATTATTGTTGTAAGATTGTAAGTATGGTACATATGTATGATAATCCTTTTTGATTATATTCTCATCAGAGAAAGGTTTATCTAAGACATCTATTATTGAACTCATTTTGTCTTCAATTTAAAATTCAAGGACTTTAGAAAATTTTTATTTGATGTTGTTAGTGCTTTCTGTTGAAGTGGTCGCTTTAATGTTCTTGTTGTTGTTGTTACTGCTTTATTTTTCAATGTATTTGTGTTGTATATTAGCATTATTTAGTTGACCTCAAATTTATTCGTATTGTAACTTCCTCTCCTCGAAAATTAATTAAATCACCGTGTTGATCAACTACGCGCAGCGCTAGTGAACTTATCTCTCTGGTGTTCACAGGTAAATAGATGAGATTTCTTGGAACCTCATCCATTTTATAGCCTGGAGGCACATTAATCGGAAATTCATGAAGTGTATGCGACTTGGAGTTATTCATATATGTGTTAATAGCGATACTACTTTCAATTCGCAAGAGATTCACTTTAAAAATATTAACTGGAAGATCTGAGTAATAATATTTGTTTGGTGTTAGGATTTTGCTATTGAATCATAAAAGTTTTCCAATTGTGCTGTCTTTATTAAAATATACAGGATCTTTGGAACTATTAACTTTAACTTGCATTGTATTGTTATTGGCTTCAATAAAAATCTTATTTTCTGGACAGAGTCTTCTGTATTGCTCTTGTATAAAATCTACAATATCATTCAATTCTTAAGATCCAATTGGTATTTCAATTGTATGTTCCCCTATATGAAACATATTGTTGTAGGTGTCTACATTTGGAATGCTGTTGTATGAATGAAAATCAGTTAGAGCACACTCATATGCACCATCTAATTCAATAGGAGGAAAGTAACTAGCAGATAATTCTGATGAGTTAGAGCTCAGAGTAAGTGTTATTGACATTATAACAGACTGATTACAATTAAATAAAGTTTAGTACAACATATGGTTTATAAGTATGATTTACATATTTATTTCATTTTCTTATTTTAAAATTAACATTAGTTTCTTAATATTACTGCTATTGTTGTTGATGGTGGTGGTGTTCAGCTATAATATTTCGTTCTTACTTATCCAAGAATTGTGCTGATTAGAAAATCCCAACCATTTAACGTATGCCTCCTTTCCTTTAGTTTTAAGAACCTTTTCAACTAGATATGTATTTGGATATCTAGTTTTCGAAAGTTCTTCAGTATAGAATCCACCTTTAATAGGATTACCAAGATAATCTTCTAATATGAATGTTGTAGGATTTGTATTTTGAACTCTTGTAATTGTGAAAATTTCTGTAGTCCAATTTGGAGTATAACCTTTTTCAAATGTATGCTTATATTTGCTTATGCGTACATGATCTCCTACATTAAATTTCGACATTTTATAAATTTTTAAATGACTGTATACTGTATTTAGTAGCTTTTGCTCATTTGTTGAGTTAACTTTAATCGGAGACATTTTAATGGTGCGATGAACTTTTCTATTGTATGCATTAATTAAATCTTTGTATATATCAATCCACTTATATGAACCATTAAATCTAAATTCTTTCCACATCATTCCTTTCAATGTTCTGTTAAATCGCTCTACTATTGATGCTTTCATACTGCTATATGTTGAGTAGTGATTAATGTTGTATTTATCCATTAATTTTTTAAAGTGTTTGTTGAAAAATTCTTTACCATCTTCTGTTTGTAAGGTTTTTGGTACTCGTCCTAATTCAAAAATATTTTCCATCGCCTTGGTTGTTTCGAGTGCAGTTTTAGTTTTTAGTGGTACTGCCCATACAAATTTTGAAAATGTGTCAATTACAGTTAACAAAAATCGATAATTTCTGTTTTCTCTAGAATAGATCTCCATTTCAACTAAATCAGCTTGCCAAAGATCATCTATTCCTTTCATTACAACTCTACGACGCATAAAAACTTTTCGAGCTTGCTTATGTAGTTCGTTTACTAAATTTCTTTTTGAAGACATTAAGTTGTTTTACAGATTTTTTGGAGAGTGTTGTGATCTACTTGACGCACTTTCAGCTATTGATACAAACATGTAATTTTCCAATCTATAAATTTTCTCATTAAGCTGTTCAATTTGTTCTTCAAAGAATGTTTTAATTTGTAGAATGTCTTTTTGAATTTTATAATTTTCTTCTATATCTAATTTTATTTCGCGTTGTAGCTCCTCAATTTGCATTTGAATATCTTCTCGAATTATAGTATTATCTTCCTTAAAGTATGTTAATAATTTCTCTTCTAATTTTTCGATTTGAGTTTGCAGAAACAATTTATTGATAACATCGTTTTCCTCCAGAGCTTTTGCAACATTTTTGATTCTTTTGTTTTGGACATCAATGTTGTTGTTCGTATCCATAAAGAACCCCAGCAGTTTAGGTGCATTTTTCAAAGAAATTATGCTGCTAGTATCGTTTAAATAGTGTCCAAATTTATCAACAGACATACTTTATATACTTTATTAAAGTTAATGTATTATATTTGCTTCACGTAGTTCTTCAATAATTGATACAATCTCGTTATTGTGATTAGTATGACCTGCACCTTGTGATGCAAGCAGTAGTCGAAGACGATCTACTAACTCATTTGGATCGTCCCAGTATATATAGTTTGGCTTATGGACGTTAAATTCCATTATTCCATCACCTAAATAACTACCTTTTGGCTTAGATGCTGTTGATTCGTTTAAATTCCTCTGGTTTTTCTCGTCAATAAATTTCTTAATAATATGTTTGTATTTATATCCTCTAGTACCCTTAATTTGACCATCAGGTTTATAGTCCCTTCTATATGCATTAGTAGTAATTAAAATCTTTTTATAGATTTCGAGTTCAAATTTATCATAATTTTTTGGTATTTTATGAAACATTAGAGAAAATAGTCCTGGTGTTAGAGCCCATATTTGACCACCAACTTGTATTTTATCTTCATTAAGTTTGAGGTTACTATCACCAAATTTCCATTCATTATTGAAATCTTTATGTGGGCCATAGTTTATATCTAATTCATTTCTTCCTTCCAAGGCTGATAAGTCAGTATAAGTATCTTCTGTATTGGAAGTCTGTGAGTAAAAATCATCTTCATCATCGTCATCATTCACAGTAATAGCATCATTATATAATATGGTATTATCGAATATTGTTCCTTCTGCTAGTTTCTTTGGTGTACTTGTCTCTATCTTGACTGATGTTTTTTCAGGTTTAAAACTTGTATTATTTTCCACTTCTGTCTTCATTTTACTTTCTTCTTCTATGGGAATTCTTTTAATATTTTTAGAACTATTTATGAATTCTTTGAGTGGTTCTGTTATAGGTTTAAATGTATCTCTTAGTTGTTCACGTGTATCTATTTCACCAGTTTTTATACTACGAAGCTTTTTCTTCAAGACATTTCTTGTCAACACCAACTGTTTTAAAATTTTCTCATCCATGTTTAATAATAGTAAATAACAGGTATCAGCTATTAGATCAGGTATTAGCTTATCAGGACCTGGTCTGGTTTTCAGATCAGCTTATCAGGACCTGATCTGGTTTTCAGATCAGCTTATTAGGACCTGGTCTGGTTTTCAGATCAGCTTATCAGGACCTGGTCTGGTTTTCAGATCAGCTTATTAGGACCTGGTCTGGTTTTCAGATCAGCTTATTAGGACCTGGTCTGGTTTTCAGATCAGCTTATTAGGACCTGGTCTGGTTTTCAGATCAGCTTATTAGGACCTGGTCTGGTTTTCAGATCAGCTTATCAGGACCTGATCTGGTTTTCAGATCAGCTTATCAGGACCTGATCTGGTTTTCAGATCAGCTTATTAGGACCTGGTCTGGTTTTCAGATCAGCTTATCAGGACCTGGTCTGGTTTTCAGATCAGCTTATTAGAACCTGGTCTGGTTTTCAGATCAGCTTATCAGGACCTGATCTGGTTTTCAGATCAGCTTATCAGGACCTGATCTGGTTTTCAGATCAGCTTATCAGGACCTGATCTGGTTTTCAGATCAGCTTATTAGGACCTGGTCTGGTTTTCAGATCAGCTTATCAGGACCTGGTCTGGTTTTCAGATCAGCTTATCAGGACCTGGTCTGGTTTTCAGATCAGCTTATCAGGACCTGGTCTGGTTTTCAGATCAGCTTATCAGGTATCAGATGAGGTTATATCAAATAGATGTATCAAGTTTAAAGTTAGATTAATAACTAGAGGTAATTTTTATGAGTAGTTGCTTATATAGTTATGAAATAGTCAAATTGCTTTCTGTAGCGACCATCGTTTAATTCGTTATCTTTGCTTATCATCAAAAATCCATATTTATCCTTCCAACATTCTCGACAAATTTCTTGAAACTTTTCATAGCTCATATCGCTGGCAACATGATCCTTATAAACATGCTTCATATTTGTCTCATCTTGCTTAAACATTATAATAACATTTGCATTGTCTCTTATTAAATGCTTGGGAATTCTGGTATATGTTTGACACAGGTAGAATGAATCAACATCCCTATGTCGCCCCATACAAAAATATGTACGTATATTATTCTGCTTTTCACATGCAACATCATCAAATATCATAATTGAATTAGTTTTAGCTTCGTCAGGTGGAATAACTGATTCATTATCGGTGAATGTATAATACCCCATACCTTTAATTGGTGAAATTAGTTTCTTTAGGTATTCATATTTAGGTTGATAGAGAGATTTTGAGTATAAATAGATGTTTTCAAACTTGAGTCCATTAGGACTTTCTAGCAAGCCAATCATAACATTAGTCTTTCCACAATTTGATGGTCCCACTATTAGAGCACGAATAGAATTTGGTAAGAGAGGACTATGCTTTATTTTTGAACTGATGTTCGCTGAATCATCAATATTACGAACTAAAATATTTTTATGTTGTTTTACTAACTGCATTTTTGTAACTAAATGCATTTCATATATATTACCTCTTATATAGGAAAAATTAGATAATATGGTTATACGATATCAGAAAACTTTTAGTCATAAAAACACCGTCTTTGGAGGAGGTCTAGTAGACAAAATAATAAACTCTCTACCTGTTGAACTGCATCTACCTGGATATCAGTACTGTGGACCTGGAACAAAACTACAAAAACGTTTAAATCGAGGTGATAAAGGAATTAATTTATTGGACTCTGCGTGTCAAAATCACGATATTGCTTATTCCAAAAATAAGGATTTAAGTACCAGACATAAAGCTGATAAAATACTTGAAAACTCCGCTTGGGATCGAGTTTTATCAAAAGATAGTAGTCTTGCTGAAAAATCATTTGCATATATGGTTACTAACGCAATGAAAGCCAAAACAAAATTTGGTATGGGTGTGGAGAAAAAGAAAAATGAAAAAAAGAACAAACTAAATGTTAAAACACTATTTAGAACATCAATTAGAGCTGCAACAAAAATACTAAAAAAAGAAAAACCATTAGATATTAACTCAGCTATTAAAATTGCACGAAAAACTATTAACAAGTCATTAAAAGGAAGAAAGTCTCAAATTATAGTACCACGTGTGATACGTGTCCCAAAAATTGGTGGTTTTTTACCTCTAATACCGATTTTAACTGCTCTGGGTGCAATTGGTAGTCTAACAACTGGAGGTGCTGCCATAGCTAAAGCTGTAAATGCAACAAAGAATGCTAAAAATCAACTTGATGAAGCAACTAGACATAATAGAGCGATGGAATCTATAGCAGTTGGAAAAGGACTTTACTTAAAACCATATAAAAAGGGTTATGGTTTAGTTCATAAAGAGGAATCAAAAAACTCTTAGAGATGCTGCCCAACAGACCACTTTCTGATGTGGACCTAAGACGTTTCTCTATAAATATTCCATATTTTAGAGGTGTTTTCATGTTGAATACTCTACCAAAACGAACAAAGAAAATTGAATGTGGAATAATCAATTTAGATGTATCAACAGGACCTGGTACACATTGGGTAGCATATTATAAAAACATCAATGAAAAAGAATATTTCGACAGCTTTGGAAACTTACAACCTCCTTCAGAAGTAGTCAAATATCTTGGTACAAATATAAAATACAACTATAATCAACATCAGAATTTTAATACATTTACCTGTGGACATTTATGTCTTAAATTTCTTTATGAAATAACTGAAAATATTAAATAAAAACACAAACATTTATATTTTACAAAACTCTTTAATGTCTTTTTATTCATAATTTAATAAATGTAATTAATATAATTTATTGCCAGACAGGATATTGGGAATTTTGAATTAGAAATTCACTCAGCTTATTCGCAACGATTAGGTTTTCTTCACCTTCTCTACTTAGACAATATGATTGTGCATGTTTAATTTATGTGAAGACAAGACTGTGCATGTTTAAGCAATATGAAAACAAGAATTTACATATAAGCAAAAACAAAAACTGTTTGATCCAACGAAGTAAAGCCAATAAAGAAATAAACACCATTTCATTCTTTTTTCAATATTTTATTTAAATTTTTTTCTTAAAAATTCATATAGATATGTACAATAATTTTTCTTAAAAAATAAATAGGATTTTATTTACAATAAGTTTTCTTATTTAATAAATATGATTTTATATACAACAATTTTTCTTAATGAATAGGATTTTATTTACAATTTAAAAATTAACTAAAAATTAATTAATTTTAACAATTTTCTTGCATTCTAGCAATCTCATCTAGCAACATATCAAGTTCGTATTCAGGGTTAGTTTCCTTAATACGAAAATGATACCATGCATATGTATTAATGTTATTTGATCTAATTTTTCTCTTATCGTCTCCATAACTTAAGACTACCTTATTTAGTTGACTAGTATATATCTGATGTAGCTTAGATTTAAATGTTAACATATTATCATACACATTAGTCTTATTAAATAAACAATTTTTATAAGTAGCTAAACTATATTTATCTAATATGGCTCTCTTTACCCCCTTCGATTTTTTAACGTCATTTTGATTTTGTACACTGAATGAGTACATTTTTGATCGCAGCCCAACAAATTCTGTCATTATTTTACCGCAATTTTCATCCTTCATCATACCAATGACTTTTTTATTTACTAGTGGAAAATTATAAATATTGTCTGTAGGATAGTCCGATGTATCAAATTGTTCTTGTATGTCATTTTTGATGTCAGCGTAAAAGTCGTCCGTTTTTATTGAATATATAAAAGAGTCCGTGTCCATATAGTTCAATGAGAGTTTTGTCTTAAACTTAGGTTGCATGTACCCGTAATGGAAATTATACATTTTCCATTTGGACAGCTCGAGTACACAAAATCCTAAGTAAATTGGTTTATTGTAGCAGGTTTTGACTCTAGTCATTTCGATTGCTACTAGATCTTCGGAAAATATAGATAAACTATGAAAATTCGGTTTTGATATCCAATCTTGGGCCCCCAAACGATTACAATTCGTTCTCTCCCAACTATTAACAATTTTAACATCTCTCCTCTTATCCACATTTTCCATGGTTTTACCATACACTGCATTATTAAGTAGTTTGAAAAAATTTTTTTCAAAAGCATTTTTAGCAGTGGCCCTATGTCTGGTATTTAGGTCAATATAGCCTTTTAACCATGGAGATTGTTTAAATGCTAGAATACGATGAGTTTTCTTTAAAACTAAGCCATATTCTAAGCACTGTTTCAGAACTCTAAAGTGTATCACGTATGATTGCTTTGTAGAGAAATCGGTTATCAACTTGCTATACTTCGCTTGCATAACTTTTTTATTTTCAGCGCAAAAAGGAAGGTCATTATGCAAGTCGTGTAAATGAGAGGGATAATCCAACGTGACCTCATATACATAACCATCTGTTCCATTGTCAGCTATGCTGTTTGGGTCCAGATTCAGCTCGTCTTGCGATAACCATCTGAACCCACCATGAGGAAGATATTCCGACATCGCCCAACCATACAAGTTGTTAGCGTCTAAGTAGACGAGAAATTCTGAGGGCTTCTCTTTATCGAAATCTTCCAAATATTTGTTATTCGCTTTCGAATATCTTTGACTACACTGTACGATCCCTCCACGTATACCTTTTTTCATAAAATTGTACGTGTCTATGTCTGTCAATAATTCTAATTCAATTTTTGTGTATTTGAGCATCCCAGGAGAGGCCAGGTGCTGTATAATATTGGCATGGGTCGAGCTCATAAATACCTTTACAAACTTTTCTAAAGTTCTCGAAAATATCTGTCAGTAAGAGGACATCTGTTTTTAAGTAAAGTTCCATGTAATCTTTCATAGTTTTGCAACCAAAAGTATTCCATACCTCTTCAGCATGTGAGTATTCCTCTAAAGAACACTCTTTATTGTTCAACTTATTAAAGAAATCACTGCGTGGAGGCAGCTGGCACTCATCTAATTTTTGGAATGAATTTAGATACTCATACGGGAAAATACCTTTTTTCTTAATAAGCTGAAATTCTTTTTCTGACTGAAATAAGGACCTTATAGTTCTGAAATCATTATCCGACAAATTGCAGGCTAATGATTCCAAACTCTCAGCCATAAAGCGTATTGTATCAAGAAATCTTATTTCAAGCTTATGGCCATCACTCATTTCTGTGAACTGGGAGAGGGATATATAAAGTTCCTTATTGAGAGGGAGTACTTTCAGTTGCATAGAAATTTCACCTAATTCTTTAATAAAAAGATGTGAGTCATAATTTGAGTAATTGTGAAAGTAAACTGGTATAAACTTGGGGATTTGGTAATTTAAATTACAGTTATTGTGGGCTGCACCTCTATATTTACCACTAATGTGACAATGATCTCTAACGCGATCTTTACCTAGAAACTTTTGACAAATATGACAATTCACCGCACTATAAAAATTATAAATATCAGAAGGGGATAAAGTATCCATTTGTCTATTATTTACTAAGTGACTATTGTATATATCCTCACAATCTTTAATTAAATATGATACAAATTTTTTTGAGGCATCTTTTCCCGTGTATATCCTTAATTTATCTAACTTATTGCTATGGAGACACTTAATATAATAGCTAAATGCACAAGGAGTGTGCTTTTTTACTAGTGTGCTTTTTTACTAGTTTTATTACTTACACTATTACTAACTTCTTCCAAGATGCATTCGAAATCCGCATACATCACGAAGGGTACATCCATTTTTCTTTGATGTCCCTTAAATCTCAGAATTGCATCCGGACCTGATGGCATAGTTGTTACAATTTTACCGCACTCCGCCTTATGATTTGTCATACCATTTTCGATGTGGGTGTACTGTAAGCAGCTGTTGCACAAATGTAGCTTATCATGGTGGTGCGTTATTTGATTCCGTAAAAGTCTGTGAATGATAAAAAATAGAAAAATGAAATAAAAGATTATAAGTAAAATGTAGATAGTATAAAGTATATAAACAAATATATGTATTTTTCCTTAAAATAAAAAGTTGTAAAATTTTCTAACTTACCTTGATATGTTCTTTATCAAAATGTAGTGATGAACTTCTCCATTTTCTAAAAGCAGTAAGTTGACATGGTTCACTTTCTCGTCCTTGGTCACATAATAGGGACCAATAATCTGATTTGCCCCCTCATCATACCCAAATACGTTCGCACTTATAGTTGGATTGTTTCCCTCAAACTCCTTGATTTTATCTAATGCTAATGGGAAGGTTAAATTTTTGAAATTTAACGCTACACCATTTCGCGTAATAATCGTCTCTGCAGCAATGTCCTGAATATTATAAGTACTACATCGTTCTTGATTGTATTTGGTGGTATCCATGGCAGCGATTAGACACCACTTGAAGCAGTATTCATCATCGTTTTGTATATTGATACATGCTTTTTTTCTTAATAGTTTTTCAGGAGTGGATATCCAATTCGATCCTTTGACGAGTGAAGATTTGTTGATGTTGATTTCTGCTCGGACTATGCGTGACAAAGTCCAACCAGAATCTCGCTCTTCAAATTCGGACATTTTGGTTGAAATCTCCTCAACCTGTTTACGTAATATTTCTTCTATATTGTCTGCCTTTGTCATTAAACTCATTTTGGCTACATGTGATATTATGCACAACTCCAATTCCTCTTCCACAATTTTTATATACTCCGCCACAATACTCACATGAAATTTAATTATTGTATGTCTAGTTAAATTCATTTGAAGTCTCTCCATAAAAATATTTTTGTTTTCCTTAATAAACTCTTCCAAGAGAAGTTGGTCTTTTTTATTTAGAATTGCATATGTGGCGATATGATTTTTGAAGGCTCTCGATATTTTATAATATCTCACATTATCTTCTTCTGTCCTGACATGGGGAGTGCTCATTGGAATTGGCAGAGTTTCTTCTCCTATTTCTTCTACATCTACTTCTCCATCACTTTCCGGTAAACTTATGTCCATAGCATTGTTCAATAAAGTCCCTCCAAGGATATCCACACCTTGTTGTGGAGCTTGTTGTTGTTTCTGCTGGTGCTGCTGCTGCTGCTCTTGTTGATGATAAGTATGTGGTTGCTGCTGCTGCTGCTGCTCTTGTTGATGATAAGTATATGGTTGCCATTGCATCAAATTGGAATACTGCTGCATTTGATTATCTGGTGTGAGGGGGTTATAATTGTAACTTGGATACTCATATTGCATTGGCACTCCTGATCCCAAAAACTGATTATTCCATGACATTGGTGTAGGGTAACAGTTAGGCCTGCCGTATTGTTGATGATTCATTGGTAGTTGATATCCGGAGTACTGAAGAGAAGGGTGTTGCTGATGATGATGAAATGTATTTAGCTGTTGTTGATGATTTTGAAGAGATGACTGCGGTTGCTCTTGATTTCTGTACCGGCTTATGATCTCTTGATCCTGCACACTATGATTTTTAACATGGTCCAAAAAGGACTTTTGGTATTTATATACCTTATGACACATATTACACATATATCCTGAAGAACTCATTTTTAATTAGCTTATGGTATTTCTATTTGAATTTAACACAATTGCTGATGATACTACTTGTAAATACAATAAAGTACTGATGTGTTGGTTACAAAAGTTGGCGTATTTATACGAAAATTAGTAGCAGTAGCCTTGCGGCATTCATAAATTTTACTTTTTGTTTCTCTGCTGATGACTGTACTTACTTGAAAATCCTCTGCTTTACAATAATCGTAGACAAAGAAAATGACTACGTTGCAAAATATAAATGTATTCTACACAAGCACAAAATATTCCACGCACAAGTTCCCACGATCGCACATTTATACATTCATACATTCATTTATACATTCATACATGCATACATACATTTATACATTCATACATACATACATACATACATACATACATACATACAAATATATTTATTAAACAAATAAACACAATATACAATTACCAGCGACAATCAAGCTGGACCACCCACACACAAGCATTAGGGGTGTTCACATACATGAGAACATTTTAGGGGTGTTCACATACATGAGAACATTTTATAAATAAAATGTCGGTATGATAAATAATTTATTAGCGTGAGGAAATCACACATACACATTCTCACGATTCATATGACAATCGCGCAGTAGTCATCAAATCTATTTTCTCTGATATTACTGATATAGTATTACGATAACAAATTTATACAGTCTGGCAACACTGGCAATTTTCCCTTTGGAAAAATCATTTTCCCGTCGGCATTAAGAAATATAGTAATCATGCATTGCCGTCGGCATTTGAAAAAAATAATCATGTTTTGCCGTCGGCATTTGAAAAAAATAATCATGCATTGCCGTAGGCATTAGGAAAAATAATCATGCATTGCCGTCGGCATTTGAACAAATAATCATGCATTGCCGTCGGCATTTGAACAAATAATCATGCATTGCCGTCGGCATTTGAAAAAAATAATCATGTTTTGCCTTCGGCATTAGGCAAAATAATCAAGCATTGCCGTCGGCATATCTATATGTATATACTTATAAAATCTTAATCTTATGAAATCCCTTAATCCACCCCCACAAATATACATACATACATACATATAAATTCCCACGGTCATAAGAAACCGGACTTATTGAACCACCCTCGTACTTAGTAAACAAAGAAAAACAGTTAATGTAAACAAAAAACTCCTTATGTAAACAAAAACTAAGACGGCCTTATTGAACAACCCTCGTAGGTATCAAATTTCACAAATTTCCAAGAATTTTAAAATTTTCAAATTTTAATTACCCAAATTTAACAATTTCAGCCACAATTTAACAATTTCAGCCACAATTTAACAATTTTAATCGGCGCCAGAATGCCCAGTTCCCTACTACTTATGGTGCCTCATATTTTTTCCTATTTTCTACCTTTAATGAAACTAAATCTCCTATATTAATTTCTATACTATTTATTTTACTGTATGATTCTAAGCTTCTATTCCTTTTTGTTACTTCTATAATGCTTCTAGCATTGTTTATTGAATTTCTTAGCCTTATTTTTAATTCCTTAGCATAATTGTCCAAGTCATATACTCTATTATTATTCATCACGTTTTCACCTGGGAGTTCTGGTATTGTACCAAAAATTAATTCGAATGGTGAGTAATTAGTGTCTACGTGAGGTGTAATATTATATGCAAAAGTATAATATGGTATCCACTCATGCCAATTGTCATCGTTAACGAAAGATAAAAAGTATTTATTTAATACCCTATGGTTTCTCTCTATTTTTAATAACGTACAAATTTCCTTCATTAGTTCGTTTACAAATTCAGTACCTCTGTCTGACTTTAAAACCTTGAAAATACCATATTTTAATATCAAATTTTCGATTACACATTTAGCTATTGATTTTGCTTCTTTATTCTCCATCGGTGCTGCTATTACATATTTAGTCAATTCGCATTGCATTGTTAGTATATATCTGTTATTTTCGGACGGTCTTAATGGTCCGACTGTGTCAATTACTATAGTTTCAAAACTGTTATTTGGTGTGTCTGTGAGACATAACGGTTCTTTTGTATGCCTTATTTGTTTATTTCTCTGACACAAATCACATTTCGAAACGTATTCTTTTACCATTTTGTACATATTTTTCCATATGTATCTTTGTTTTAATTTTATTAATGTTTTCCTTATTCCAAAATGTCCTCCGCATGGTGTGTTGTGATACAATTTAATTAATTCATATTTTTTGTTATCTTTTATTATTTGAGGATTACTATATAACATTATTGTGACGTCACTTTCTTAACATTTATCTAGTGCGAACTTATCATATTCCGTTCTGCCTAAAACAGAAAGTAGTTTCTCCATCACATTATCTAGATAATCGGGATTTTGGCTACATCTGACGCGCGTTTCATTTAGAACAGAATCATTTTCAATTTTAATTTCTTTTCTTAGTTTTTCAAATATAAATTTTAATTTTCTAGCTAGCTTTATATCATTAATGGATGTACAGTCCCAAATTTTGAGTTGGCCAAACTCATTAAGATCTGTAGCACCATCTTGTTTGGATCCATATATTTTATCTTCTTTATTTTTCATATTTTCCTCATTATTTGTTATACTTTTATTTTCATATTTTCCTCATTATTTGTTATACTTTTATTTTTCATATTTTCCTCATTAGTTCTTATATCTCCTTTATCTTTTTCTTGTTGTATCACTTTCTTGTTCATACTTCTAGTTATCACTAGTGATCTTTTAATTGTTTCATCATTTTTTTCAGGAATCATTGTCCTTAATGTGTCAGAATCTATCTTTATTCTTGACAATGCATCTGCATTAGTATTGTTACTTCCTTTTTTATAGATTATTTCGAAATCGTAATCCGATAATTCTAGGCGAATTCTAGTCAGCTTTGAACTTGGATTTTTGTGAGAAAATAACGCTATGAATGGTCTGTGATCTGTAACGACTATGAATTTTCTGCCATACAGATATGGTCTGAAAAATTGTATACCCCAATGTATATCAAGTTATTCTTTTTCTATTACGGGCTTATTTACTTCATGCTTATTTAGTGATCGACTCGCAAACGATATAGGTCTATCTAGTCCGATTTCTCCTTGTGATAATACAGCTCCTAGCGCAAAATTAGATGCGTCCGTAGTCAAAATGAATTTTTCATTGAAATTAGGATATTGCAAAATTGGCGGGTTAATTAGTTTATTTTTCAATCTATCAAATGCGTCTTGGCATTTTTCTGTCCAAACAAATTTTCTGTTTTTCTTCAAAAGTGCATTCAAACTACTTGTTATTTCAGCAAAATTTTCGACAAAACGTCTGTAATAATTACAGAACGCTACAAACCTTCTTACCTCGTCTGCATTTTTAGGTACTGGGTATTTTGTGATTGCCTCAAATTTTTCTGGATCAGGTTTTATGCCTTGTGGTGTTATCAAGTGTCCTAAATATACGACTTCTGATCGTAGAAATTGGCATTTACTAGGGTTAAGTTTTAAATTGTATTTATCCAACCTGTTAAGAACTTTTACAAGATTAGTATTGTGGTGGTTCAAACTGCATCCAAAGATTATTATATCATCAACATACAAAAATGCCTCTGACTCTAGTCCGGCTAGTGCTATTGTAAGCATACGTTGAAAACTATTTGATGATATTTTTAGTTCAAATGGTAATCTTGTCTATTGATAATGTCCATTTGGTGTTGAAAATGCTGTGTATGGACGTGATTGTTGATCAAGCTCAATTTGATGAAAAGAGCTTGTCATATCCAATGTTGAAAAATATTTGGCTCTACCCAATTTATCCAAAATATCATCTAACCGTGTCAATGGAAACTTGTCATTGACAATTTTGTCATTAAGCTTTCTGTAGTCAACAACCAATCTCCATTTTTTTAAATCTGTCTGCCCTTTTTTTGGTACTAGTAACAATGGTGCATTGTAAGGACTTATTGATGGTTCTATAATTTTATCTTTCAAAAGTTTCTGAACTTGCGAATTTATTTCAGTTGTCTGAGCCTGTGGTAAACGATAGTTTTTTATGTATACTGGACTGCTATCGTGCAGTTCTATTTTCTGTTTATAAAAGTTATTTGTCGTTAGTTTCTCATCTTCAATGTGGAATACATGTTGATATTTCTTCAATATTTCCTTTAAGTTTGCCATGTTCTCGTCTTCCGAATGATCAAGCTCCAATAATTTTAATAACTCTTCAAATCTTTTTGATGTATATTCGTGATTACTGTTCTGTGTATGCAATTTGTAACTATTATAATTTTGTAGTGGTACTGTTTTTATTTTTATATTCTGAATTTTCACATCTTTATCTGTGACATTTAGTATTTTTATATGCTTATTGCCAGTTTTAGGTATTATCGTATTTGCGACGTACACACCTTTAGTGATTTCCCTGTTTAAAACCAACGCGTCTTGTTCTATGTCTATTTTTATAGGAACAACGATTTCACTTCTGTGAGGAATAGTTACTGTATTTATTCTTACAGTGTCGTCATAAATTGGAATATTGATGATTTCATTATCTTTTACGAAAGTTAACATATATGTGTCATAATCTATATTGCATCTATGTGTCGTTAGGAAATCTCTTCCCAGAATACCATTAGTGCTTATCGGAAAGTTATCTTCTACTACTTGTACTTTATGATTCAAAATAATTTTGTTTATATCTATTTCTAAATTAGTTGAGCCCAATGATTTAATCATATCTGTTGAAATTCCTGTCAAATTGCAATAATCATCTGTATCTTCCACATGGTTAATTAAAATATTCCTTTTGCATAATGAAACATCTGCACCAGTGTCGATTAGAAATGTTACATCGTTTACGGCGTTTGTAATTCTTAATTTTACGTAATTTTTGAGATTTGAAGCTATGCAATAAACTTGTGTAGTTAATATTATATTCCCATCGGGGATCCTGTCTATACGGTCCCCGGGATTGATCCGTTTCCCTGCTCACTTACATAATTTATATTATGATTTCTATTACGGTTGTTGTTGTTATTGTTCCATCTTCTTTGTGTGTTAGATATGTTACTGCGATTGTTAAACCTATTGTTTGTGTTGAAATTTATGTTTGGTTTGTTATTGTTAGTTTTTTGAAAATTATTGTTGTTGGTTTTAGAGTAAGTATTCCCATTTTCATCATAGCTTCTATTGTTAATATTGTTATTTTTCCTGTACATCCTGCTGTTGTTGTTGTAGTTAGTGTTCAATCTGTTATTGTTGTTATAGGTTCTATATGTATTTTGCTGTTGATATCGTGGCTTTTCTCTGTGGACATGCATTACCGAATTGTTTGTTAACTTGCATTCGTTTTCCAATTCCAGAGCAAGTTCTGTAGCACTTTGCAAATTATTTGGTCTGGCTGCGTATATTGTTGTCTTGAAATTTTCATTTAGACCCTTTTTAAATGTATCCAAAGCCAATTTATTGTTTAATCGCATTATGACATTCTTTTCTGGTTCCGTTGCATTATTCCCTAATTCGTCTATTCCTAGTTTATTCAATTTGTCTATAATTGCAGTAATTTTATCCCTAAACAAACTTACCGACATTGTCCTTTGAAAAAGTGTGTTCAATTTGCCTTGTAATTCTGGAATTGTCTCCCTACTTTTGTATCTGTCTTGTAATAGTCTTTTTAGTGTTTCAAAATTTTCTGGTTTTGAATAACTTCCCAATGCTGTTCTAACGTTTGATGACAATTTAGCGTGATATACATATTGTAAAAAATCAGTTTTGCCCTCGGTTGACAAATTTTTATTAATTATTTCCGCTGTTATTAAAAAGCTATCTAATTCCATATAGTTGCCATCGAATAGTGGAAGTGTTTTCGATGCAGTTTCCAGATTAAACGCTGCCATTTTAGAATCTGTTACCAGTATGTCCTGTTTCTTCGTACAATTATATGTTACCTCTTCGTGTATTGAATCAGGTAATTCTATTTCTAAGTTTTTCTTTATTGCTAATTTGTAAAGTCTACTTTTCAAATCTAAGAAAAATGCATCAGCCGCTGATTTTTGTGCTGAAGTTAATCTCTGATAATTTACGTTAAAAATAATTCGTACTTCCTCTAACCTTTTCAATAAATTTTGAATATGTAATTCTAAAGTTTCCTCTCTAATAGGTCTGTCTATATTTATGCATTTATGCGAACGATCAAAATCTTCTTTAATTAGTCTGACCTTTGTAATTATTGCTTGCCAATCCATTTATTTTTACTATCATTATACAAAAGTTTACAGTACTTTAAAGTAATAGATTGAAATATTATATTGTAACCGTATCTGTATTATTTCTATTTTGATTATATTTAAGTATATACTTTTTGAAATACTTATTTATTTTAAATGCTATAAATAATATTATAATTACTATAACTAAAGTTATTATATATTCAGGGATTACTTGTTTGCTGTTTTCGGCGTTGCCGTTATTAACAATGTTTTCCTGAATTTCTACTTTACTCTGGGGCTTTCCCATGTCTTTATTGTTATATCCCCAAATTGGGCCTACCATCTAAATGTTAAAAATTTGTTTTTTTTTCATTTATTTTTATTTTGATTTTTATAGTATGTAGATAACTCTTTCTCTATTTTTTCTATTTGCATCCAAATATCTGTTGCTATTGTCCAATGTGGTGGTGGGTTTGCATTTATTGTTTGCTGTAATGTAGCCAAATTTCTTCGTAGCCACACTAGTCTACCCCCTCTCTTCCTACGTTTTATCACGACTTTGGGTATCTGTATTAACGCTTCTTCTTTTCTTTTGAGCAATCTGGCTTTGTATTCATTTATTGTTCATTTTTTCGGTCCCTGTTCGGTGATTTTTGCTGCTACGTACTTCGGGATTTCTACATCGGATTTCCCATCTGGTGTATATTCTTCCATTTAAAATTTTTCAAATGCCTGGTTTGGCAGGATAATTAAATTTTGCAGGATTAAATTTTGCAGGATATTAATTTATTTTGCAGGATATTAATTTATTTTGCAGGATTAATTTATTTTGCAGGATATTAATTTATTTTGCAGGATATTAATATATTTTGCAGGATCTTAGTTTTGCAGGATCGCCATATACTGATTTTATTTATTTATTTATTTATTTCAGAAATACTTTACAAAGTAAATTTGCAAAGTATTGTTGCACAAATATGGGCGGGGTAGCTAGACCATATGCCCAAGATGTTATTAACAGTTTTTTAAAAAGGCTTTGTGACTAACTGTACACGACCTATGCCTTCACATAGGAAGTAGCAACGTGGTTGTTAAAGAAATTCCACAAAAGAACCGCAAGAATATACGGTTATCCGTGGCAGATCAGTCAACCAGTGCGAGTGAGACGCAAAACTCTCGAAGGCCAATAAACAACAGTGGCCTGGTTGCACTTAAGAGATAATTGCCAACGACGCTTGATGTTGACTCGCCCAGAGCTGCTTTACGACTGATACTGATTTTATATTTTGCTTTATTTGGTTATATTATATGGCCGGCGCTAAGGCGCCGCTGGCCAGGATTCGCAGGTTTATATGCAGAATCCTTTATTTTAATAAAACAATGTGCCGATTTAAGGCATGAAATAATTCTATCTTTATTTTTTGACTTATACTGCCTTAAATACTATTGTACTGCATGAATATAGAACCAGTTTTGACATCATCAATTAATGTTTTGGCAAAAGAAAGTATTATGTTATAACACGAGCGCCTAGGCCATGTAAATATTAAAACGCTGCTTGAAATGAGTGAAAATAAAATTGCGGATGATTTGAACATATTATATTCACCAAAAGAGCAAATATTTTGTGAAGGATGTACTTATGGTAAGCAGCATAGGAATCCTTTTCCTAAATCTGGTGCTAAACGAGCAAGTCAGCCAGGTGAGATTTTCCACATGGATCTATGTGGCAAAATGAGCCAATCATCAATTGGCGGGTCCAATTATTTCTTGCTTTTGAAAGACGACTACTCGCGGTGTTGTTTTGTGTATTTTCTAAAGAACAAAACAGATGTCTTAAGTAATCTGATGCAGTTCATGGCAGATGTTCAGGCAGACGGACATAAAATAAAACGCATAAGATCTGATGGCGGTCTTGAATTTTGCAACGATGAACAGTTTGCTTTTAAAAAATAATATTAAACACGAACAACGCCGCGAGTTCCGGAGCAGAACGGGTTTATAGAGCGGCAGAACAGAACTGTTGTTGAAAGTGCTAAAGCGATGCTTCATAGCAGGCAGTTGCCACAATAGTTATGGGTAGAAGCAACACATACTGCAGTTTGCATAAAAAATCGAATAGCGTCAGATGTCATTGATAGGTGTACTCCTTACGAGAAATGGTTTGGAAGAAAACCATCCCTTGCAAAGAGCAGCGTACAAAATGGGACAAAAACAATCAAAGGCATATTCGTGGGCTATAACGAGGAAAGCAAAGCATACAGAGTGTTTGACCCGAGTAATAGACGAGTGCTTATCCGACGTGACGTAATATTCAACGAAACACGTAATGAAATTAACGAATACTACGTTACGAAAGAAAGCAGTGCTAAAAAAGAAGACAATTTTAATAAAATTGAAAATCAGTAACGAAGTCCTTACACAATAAGAAGCACTTTAAGAAAACAAAACGTACACAGAAAAAAAAGATTTGTAAATACAATTAATTTATTAGTGAATACAATTAAAATATTATTTAAAAAAGCACCTACAACGGTTTTTGTAAATACAAACACACATTTGTAACATCAGAAAACAAAATCAACTCAATTATTTCCAATTAAAATGATTGTGTTATTGACAATTGAGTTGTTAACGAAAAACAAAAATTTTTAATGAATTTGTTTTTCAAATTCTAATGTATGTTTTTTGTTAGGTTTTTTTTAATTTTTATTTAGAATTTGGTTTCTTGTTAAATTTTAAAGTTATTTATTTTTCCACACAACCTTCGAAACTAAAAGTGTTTGGGATGAGTCGAACCGGCAAACTCTTGACTAATAGACTAACGTGCTTACCACTCAGCTAAAGAGCAAATCGTTTCGATCATGCAAATAATGAATACACGCAAACATGATTTCTATGTTTCTTCTACATGTGCGCTTTGCGTTGATATAATTTAAAAATAACTTTGTTGAGTGAAAAAAAAACAATCCACGACGTTTTCCGGCTTCTTGTCGGAATTCACACGTGTACAACAAGAGCAATAAAAAAATACAACAACAATTGCACATGACGGCGTTGGGTCAATCAACAAGCAAGATAAACACCAACACAAAGAAATTAAATGATATTTTAAAATGCGCGGTATTGTTAAATATTGTATTAAATTAATGACAAATATTGTTGAAATTAAATTTTTTTTTCAATAACATGGTTTTGTTGAACATAATTCTTGTCTATTTTTTTCTGTGTAGCATTCGTAGAGCCATTAAGTTTAGATGAAGCAATGTCAAGTGCAGACTGTGAGAAATGGACTGAAGCAATCAATGAAGAAATAAAGTCTCTTCAAACGAACAAAATATGGATTTTGGTCCCATGAACCAATGATATGAATGTTATTACTAATCGGTGAATTTTTAAGAAGAAATTCAAGTCTAATGGTGAAATCGACAAATTCAAAGCACGTTCAGCTGTAAGATGATGCTCTCAAGCACAAGGTATTGAGTACGACGAAATCTACGCACCTGTCATCAAATACGAATCGGTTATAGCAGTATTGGCTATAGCAGCAGCCCGTGCTATGTATATTATACAATTTGATGCTAAAACGGCGTTTTTACATGGACATTTAGAACAAACGGTCTACATGGAACAGCCAAAAGGATTTAGCCAAGATGATCGAGTATGTTTACTAAAAAAGAGCTTGTATGGGTTAAAGCAAGCCTCAAGACAATGGAACAAACGCATTGTGAAATTTTTTTTTTTATACGTATATTTATTTATTGTATCTTCAAAAAATTAACTAATAATAAGTTTTCAAATCTTAAATCTAGATATAATAATTAGGCCCAACCAGTGTCAGGCATAAACTTAGTGATAGTAATCAATAATACATAAATATCGTATTAAGCACAAAAATATTTTCAAGCTGTTTCATCTGGAGTGTTTAGTATTAGAGCCATAGTGTCCCTCTTTTTTAAGCGGATGTGTCCACTAAAATTCAAGATGTTACGAGCAAGTGGATTAGGATGAGACTCGAGTTTTGTTAAGTATTTGCCTGCGTATTTTTTAATTTCTTCAGTCACTGGTGGCATATTTAAATCACGATATAAATTTGAATTTTTGATGTACCATGGAGCCGATGTTATTAGTCTTAAAATCTTGTTTTGCCTTCGTTGGATTCTCTCTATATTGGAAGCTGAAGCAGTGCCACATAGCTGTATTCCGTAGCACCATATGGGTTTCAAAAGCGACTTGTATATTAAAAGTTTACAATCTAGACTGAGTGTTGAATTTCTACCAATCAGCCAATGTATCTGAGTTCATTTAAGTTTCATTTGTGTAAGCTTTGAGTCAATATGATGTTTCCATATAAGCCGTCGATCAAGGTGAATACCAAGGTATTTTACATGTGAACAAGTATCTCTTCGCAGGGTAAATGTTAGCTGAACACACTTTTGTTCGTTAACTTTAATTCTCCATAAGTTTAACCATAGTTCCAGCTGTGTAATATGTTCTTGTAGATATCGGGAAGCCTCGTGAGGGTTTTCGTGCATACTAAGGCAGGCTGTATCATTGTGAAATTTCTCATCGATTTCGGTTTTTACCAGTCATGGGCCGATCTGTGTGTTTTTACTTGTGAAAATAATAATGACGTCATGTATTTGCTACTGTATGTTGATGATGGATTGATATGCAGCAACAATTCAAACATCCTCGATAAACTGCTGCACAATTTACATAACGAATTCCAAATAACGCATAGCAATGCAGAATTTTTTGTGTTTTCAAATACAAATTAATAAAGAAAAGAATTCGCTAAAAATATTTTAACGCGCCTACACTGAGGAGATTTTAGTCACCTTGAATGTTTTCCTGTGTCTACACCTGCTGAAGTTGGAAGACATTTTTCAAAGAACGATTCCGATACAAGTGTTAAACAAAATTTTCCATACCGAGAAGCTATTGGGTCTATAATGTATTTAATGGTGTGCACTTGGCCTGACATTGCTTATATCATTGGCGTATTAAGCAGATATTTGCTTATATCATTGGCGTATTAAGCAGATATTTGGAGAAACCAGCACAGTCACATTGGTAGGGAGTTAAAAGAGTCCTAAAATATCTGAAAGGTACTATGGATCATAGCATTCATTTTAATTTCAATTCTAAGTCGTTTCAGCTGAAGATATATTCTGATGCTGATTGGGGTGGTGATCCAGACACCAGACGCAGCGTAACAGGTTACGCTGCATTTTTAAATGGTGGTCCAATGCTTGGAAGTCTAGGAAACAAACTATTACGGCAACTTCAACAACTGAAGCTGAGTTTGTTGCTCTTTGTGCTGCGACAAAATCAGCTAAATGGCTCAGACAACTGCTGCTTGAGTGTGGACATGAACAGAGCTTGCCAACTCTTATGTTCTCCGATAATCAACGGGCAATATCTTTGGTCAAAAATCCTGAAGCGTCTAAGCGTACAAAATACATCGATATTCAGTATTTCAATACATGCGACATGCAGAGTCATGGTCAAATAGATGTACAATATTTACAGACAAGCGAGCAATTGGCTGGCGTTCTTACTAAGGCTGAGCATACATCTGGCATTTCTTCTGTGCCATGTGCCCAAAAAAGCATAACCATTAATTACTAATGAAAAACTGTTTGATTCAGACATGTATTTATTTATTTAAACTGTTTCTATTAGTTATGTATGAAACTGTTTAACTTAAGAAATACGTGTCTGAATCAAACAGTTTTTCATTAGTAATTAGTGGTTACGCTTTTTTTACGCGTGTGTGGCTCGTGGCACACAGTACAAACTTTGTTTATGAGTAAATGAAATTTACATTCAGAAGGCGAGAAGGGAGTGTTGGGATTATTCACTTTCGGAATTCGAAACCTCATTTATTTGGCAACTCTTCCTTCTTTTATTTGCTCTTATTCTTTTCGTTCATAACTTCTTGCCTTTTTCATTTCCCATTTGTTCATTTTTATTAATTTTGAAATCCATTTTATTTTTTTATAATCTTTCATTAAATATAATTCCAAAAACTAAATTCTTCCGTTTTATTTTTGGCAAACTTTACGGGCATATGAAATTTTATTGAAATCATTTTGTGTGTCAAATTGCTTATTATTTCCTTGGAAAATTTCGAATATATGTTGGATTTCCTACCGGGTATGCGTTTTTAATTATTTGCCTAAATTATTTAAATTCGTATTAATGCACTTGTATTATGAATTAATATAGAAACAACGAACACACATATATACTCGTATGTATGTAAATATAATTGCAAGTTTCTGCCACAGAGCATACCAGAATTGAAGAAAGTGACTTAAGAAAAAAGCTCAAATCATCTGATTTGATCACTGTTAAAAAGTGACAAATATAGTGTTTTTTATTGAATATTTTTATTACAATAATCAAAACAAACAACAGAAAATGTGTACTTAGTGAAATGAACAATTGAAAATTTTTACAAAATTAAATGAAAGATTTTGCAGTGTTGAACTAAATAAAACAATGTGTTACATATTATTAGTATTATAAAAGTGATTAAAATTAGTTTCCAAATGCTTACAAACTCAATTTTAAACATTTTCCTTCAAAAATATTAATTTTTAACTTGAACTTGCAAAAAGCAAATAACGAATGAGACCACAAAGCATAAAACGAAAATACACTTGAGAACATGAACATTTGTACAAAATTAAATGGAGGAATTTGTGGTATTGAATTAAAAAACACAATGCGAAAATGATTATTAGTATTAGTAAAGTAACTAAAATTTGATTTCAAATGATTAGAGACTTTGCTTTAAGCATTTTCGTTCGCAAATATTAATTTTTACCATTTATTTACAAAAACTAGGCTGCGAATGAGACCACAAGGAATAAAACGTTATTAATTTAAAATAATACCACTCGAAAGAAAAAGTAAAGAGGATTTGATGACTGTGTGAGCGAGACCTCTAAAAACACCACAAAATCACAATTATCTTCCGTCTTACTTTGTGCTCGTGTCACCTCTGGTATCCTCTGTGGTTACTGCTGTTCCAGACACTCATTTGAAATCTATGCAAAAACAATCAAAATTTTTGGACCAACATTTGATTGCTTTGAATTTTACCAACATTAAAAACAAGTACAACAAAACTATCAACATTAACCGCTTAGTGCGACACAAATTGAAAAACTGTGTATAAAAAAATATTCTTGTCACTGAAATTCATTATTTTCAAAACCTTTGAATAAAGAAGTTCTTAACATTTTTCGAATTTATAAAAAGAATCAAACTTCAACAGTTATTAACATTAGTCAAAATAATAATTTACTTCACATATTTTTCAACCAATAAAGGAATAATTTGTTGAAAACAAATTAAGTTAGTTTTTAGATTTAATTAATTTTGTGAATTGGTAAGTCATCAAATGGCCAGAAAAAGCTCTTGACGTCAACACGGTCCTTCGAACCGGATTATTCAGATAATCCGACGGGTTACATAGTTAATCCAATATTTCAAAAATAATTTTATCATCGAATTATATGGTTAATCGGAAATTCCATCACAAGACTCACAGCAAAATGTCTGAGGAAGAAGGTCCTCAAATGTACACTCCGCTATCTACTATGGATGATGAAGTCACAACGCAGCGGAAGGAATCACAACGCACTAATCTCTTACAACGGGTGCAGAAAGAAGCCGATGATATATAAATTACAGCAATTATTCTTTTCATCAGTTAGAAGTCAAGTTGGCGCTACTAGACTACATTTTGAATCTTTCGAGAAGAAACAAGGCCAGCTTGAAGCACTTGACGAGTCACAATTAGAAACAAATCACCGCTTTGAATTTGTAACGTTCCGTCACAAATGCCTCTATATTTTTTCCCAATACTGTATACTTTTTTATTTTATTTTACATTTTTTTATATTGAAACCTTACCAACTGAAATAATACCAACAACTACGCAATTGTTTTTACAAGTACACAACAAATACAACAACCACGCTCATGTAGTCTAGCTGCGATCGTACAAACAGAAGTAAAATAACAACAACCACGTACATGCTTTTGCAAGCACATGAATGCTATATAAAGGAATAAAACACATGCATACTTTGTACAGATTTTAAATTAAAACAAACAAACCATGCAAATGGAAAATAATTCTCAAGAGATTAAAATAATAATTACTATAAAATGACAAGTTTAGGCAACAAGCAATCAGGACGAGCTGTATGGCTTAGTACGGTGAGTAGGGGCACTACCTGTATATTACGCAGAACGGACGTCAACATAAAGAAGTTAGTGTTCAAAATCTTTCGTATTCATCTTGAATTTATTTTTAGTTTATTTTATTTCAAGATCTACAGAATTCATCTTGAAATTATTTTATATTTTCATTCCAGTCCCCCTAATTCATCTTGAATTTATTTCTTTTGCTGTGTTTTTCAAGATCTACCGAATTCATCTTGAAAACTCATTTTACATTCAAGATCCCCCGAATTCATCTTGAATCTATTTCTTTTTGCTGTTTTCAAGACCTACCGAATTTGTCTTGAAAAACTCATCTTACATTCAAGATCCCCCGAATTCATCTTGAATCTATTTCTTTTTATTGTTTTCAAGATGTACCGAATTCATCTTGAAAACTCATTTATCGCCGAACTTATTTTGAATTACGAGAGTCACCGAATTCCTCTCGCCCGCATTTACTAAACGGCTTCACAAGGCCCACCGAATACTCCCATAACCAGTATTAATTATAGCTGTCACCGCCTGTAATTCACTGACAATATACCTGTAGTTTTAAGATATCCTAGTAGCATAAGTTTCGTTAAATAAAGAAAAGCTTTGTATATTTTCTTAACACCGAAGAAAATAAATTTTTTATTTCAAAGTTAGTGGACCTTTGGGATCGAATCTGGACAGACTGAGTCATACTCCAGATGGAAAAGAAAACAACGTTACAAATTTGAAGATGCTTATTTCAAATTAAAATCTCAAATTTTGGAGCGTTTGTCAACTCTAAGAACAAGTATTACTGAATCTGGTATGACCAACACACAAAATGGAACAACTTTTGTGAAACAAACATCAAGGCCTCATCTCCCAACATTGCAATTAACTAAGTTTAATGGAAGCCAATATGAGTAAAATGAATTTTATAATAAGTTTTGTGTACTTCCGGATTTATTAACTATCTCTAAATATCAGTATCTGCGATCTTGCCTGACTGATAATGCAGGTAGGTTTATTCAATCACTAGACATCACACCAGAGAACTATGAACAAGCGTTGGAGCTTTTAAAATCAAGATATGACAACAAGGGATTGACTTTTCAATCTCACATAGAAAAGGTGTTTAACATTAAGGAATCTTCAAAACCAAATGTTTTAAGTTTAAGAAATCTGATTGACTCAGTTAATGCTTATCTTCGTGCTTTAAATTCCATTGCTTCAAAAAACCAAGTATCAGATGGAATTATTTTGTACCTTTTAACATCCAAACTTGATTTAGAAACTCAAACTAAAAGAGAAGAGGAAGTCTCAGTTAAATAGGCAACTGAAGTGTCGTCGCAAGAACTTGTACGTATAACATGGAGTGACTTTTCAACTTTCTTAGAGAAAAGGTGTAAAACATTAGAAATCGTCAATAAAACAAATACGTAAAAACCACTTGTTGTACCGCATGGGCGGCTGATAAACAACAAACAAGCGTCAAAATTTAAAACCCGTAATGCCACGTCATTTGCAGGCGCAAATCAAGCATCATCATCAAGTTACCTGTTTTACAAAACCACACAATACCACAGCGTTTTTCACTCTAAAAATTTATTGAAATGAATATATCAGAAAGGTTTCGCACTATAAAGAGATTTAAACTATGTTTAATTGTTTATGTTCTAACCACATATCCACTAGCTGCCCATCTACCAGTAGATGCCAGCATTGCCAGGCAGCTCACCATACACTCCTACATAAAGATGAAGCTCATCAATCATCACTGCCTGGCCAGAGGCAGCCCTCAATAATATCGCCTGAAGGCGCAGAACCACCATGTACCTTACAAGTATCTACATCTACAAATCAAGTTATTTTGGGAACTGTCAGAGTAGAGCTACAAGCACCTAATGGAAGGTCCATCATAGTACGGGCGTTATTGGACTCTGGATCCCAACTAGATTTTGTCTCACACAATATTGCGCAATATCTACGTGTCCCTCGTAAAATGGTAAATATTGAAATTACAGGTATCGCTTGCAATACATATGAAGCCTACAACCACTGCTCGCTGGTAGTAAAATCGTCTACAAATAGTTATTCAGCGCCTATCACAGCCGCTGTTATCCCATCCATCACTTCGTACCAACCTCAGTCACGCTTAGAAACTTCAAATTTCAATATACCAGCAAACATAACACTGCCTGATCAACATTTTGATGTACCTGGACCCATAGACTTGCTTATAGGCGCTGGGTTATTTTATGATTTGTTGATGGTTGGACAGATTAAAACCAAAAATACGCCAGTTCGACAAAAAACACATTAGGGTTGATCGTCACAGGTACTACAGTCTCGACTAAAAATACGTCACACAATTCGCTCCTGAATTCATCACAAACAACATCATTGAATCAACCAACAAATGAAATCAAATCATCAAAAAATCCGTTTACAACTGATTGCATTGTCAATATAATAAAGCCAATATATAATTGCTGAAATTATTCAACTGAGCCGTCATTAGAAACAATTCTAGAACGTTTTTGGAAAATTGAAGAGCATAGCCGCGAACCTATTCAAACGGCTGAAGAAGAAGAATGTGAAAGTTTTTTTGAAAAAACAACATCCACATGCCCACATACAAACAAATTTATAGTAAAACTGCCATTTAAGCAAAACCCAAAAGAAGTTGGCTCTTCTGTTTAAATTGCTACAAAAAGATTTTTTTTGCTAGAAAAAAGGTAGTCATCAAATCAAAACATTCAAAGTAAATATATTGATTTTATTGAGGAATACGTTGCATTAAAACAATGGAGAAAGCTGCTTTCAATATCAACTCGAATAAATAATAATTACATTCCACATCACTGCGTGGTAAAACTGTTGGATTTCCTACTGGGTATGTGATTATGTTTATTTGCCTACATTTTTATTTAAATTCGTATTAATGCACTTGCCTTATGCATTAATATAGAAACAACGAACACACATACATACTCGTATGTATGTAAATATAATTGCAAGTTACTGCTGCTCGCGACACTCATTTCAAGTCTATGCAAAAAAAAACAAAATTTTTTGGAGCAACATTTGATTGCTTTGAATTTGACTAACATTAAAAACAAGTACAACAACACTATCAACATTGACCGCTTAATGCGACACTAATTAAAAAACGTATAACTGCGTACAGAACAATCTTTGAAATAATTTAACTTTAAAAATATTCTTGTCACTGAAAATCATTCTTTTCAAAACCTTTGAATAAAGAAGTTCTTAACATTTTTCGAATTTATAAAAAGAATCAAACTTCAACAACATTAACATTAGTCAAAATAATAATTCACTTAACATATTTTTCAACAAATAAATGAATAGTTTGTTGAAAACAAAATAAGTAAGTTTTTAGATTCAATTAATTTTGTGAACTGGTAAGTCATCAAAGTGCAAGAAAAAGCTCTTGTCCTCAACATTCACTTTCAATATGGGTCACAAATAAAAGGGCTTATAAATAGGTTTAATGAATCAACCTTAAGAAGGACTTAGTAGAACACAATATCAAAATGACCATTTAAACCCTATATATTTGGGTCTCAAATGAAAGAACTTGGTTAATACACATAAAATATCCGCTAACAAAGTAGCGGGCAATATGCTAGTTTTATTATAAATAACGTATTTGGTAACATATAATGCCTTTTATGTTATCAAAGATTTAAGGAAAAATGTAATATGTCATTAAAAGATACTATGATGCTTTTAATAGCGATATTCATAAGTTTAATGGTAGGGAAAGAGAAAAAATTTGAATAAATACAAACATTTATTTGGAAAAAAAAGAAAAAAATGGTTGCTATCAGTGGACCATACTTTGTTAGCGGGCAATACGCAAGTATTTACATATTTTAGTTGAAAATTATGATTTTTAGCAATCCCAAAATCAGGTACAAGTTTTATAATTGTGTTACAAAATTTTATTTATTTTTATTAGAAAAAATTGCCCATTAGCTTTAAAATTTTGCATATTTTTAGGCAAAAAATAACCCATTAAGTTTTGAATACTTTTAGGCAAACAGTAATCTATTAACTTTTGGATGTTTGTAGGCAAATAGTAAAGGGTACCCTATACTTTTTAAACTTCTCAAACAAAAATAATGGGTTTAGTCAAATTGTAAGTAAGTACGACTGGGGAGTACATACACTTTTTTGCATCGTTTTAAGCAAAGTTTTTCGCTGGCTAGTTTACAAAATACACCGCAAGCGGAGTAGCGGGTAAAAGCTAGTAAGTATTTAAAAATGACAAATATAGTTTTCTTACACTTTTGAATATCTTTTTCTTAATTTTTAACCAAAGAAATATCAACTGGAAATTTAAGTAACGCCACGCCATATACTTAGGCTGCTAGAAAAAAAGGAAAAAGATTTTTTAAGCTAGAAGCTTGGAAAATAAATGTATATCAATCAGTCCAAATTCTTACAAAAAAAGTTTTGCCTAAAAAGACTTTCTCAATTCGCAGAGTTAAACAATTTTGTTAGTCAAGTGAAACCTCACTTCAGTTTTTTGTAACGGAACGCCAGGTAATATTTTGCGTATATCTTGATTGATTCTTAGGTTTGATTGTTAGCATTTTTTCACTGAATATAGAGCTATTTAATCACTTCTCAAATGTAAGAAAAAACTTTTTTAAACATGATTTTAAAATTTGTTGCCAACCTATTGTCGTGGAAATGAACTTAACAAAGGTGTTAGAAGACATTTAAAAATAATTATAATTAATTATTAAAATATATGCACATACATATAATGTATCTTCATTATACTTACTTAGTGCATATTTTACCATATTTTACTCTTTAAAGCATGTTTTTGCATATTGCAGTCTTTCACGCAAATTTTTTTCATTGTTTCGAATTTTTCGAGCATATTTGACACTTTAAGGGAATATTTTGATTAATTACATTTTATTATTATTTTTCTCCTTCTAAATCTCATTTCCAGTTCTATGCATGTAGCTTTTGGTGTCTACATTTGGTTTATTTATTATGGCTTCGTTAGTCAAATCGTTTCGTCTTACTTTTGAAGTTGTCGTATCGTTATAGTCTGTATGTTAGTTAGTAAAAACGTGAGTCTGCCAGCGAAAGTGTCAGCTGTTACTTTGCTTTATACGTGTGTGTGTATGTATGTAAGCCAGAAGTTGACACGCAACAGCACGATACGATTTCAGTAATTCTACCATTACGCTATACTACATATCTGTATATGCGAAAGTAACAGTAGTATGTACAAGCAATATTTTTCTACCATTACAAAGTTAGCTTTAAAAAAAGGGTATGATAAAGTGATTTCTGAGCCGACACAAACAAGACAGAACAATATTTTCTTGTGCTGCTGAAATGATTTTGATTCAAAAATCTAAGCCAATATTTTGTTGTTTATTGCAATAACAATTATAAATATATAGAAAGCTTGTTTTATTTATTCAAAATAACAGTTCCAAAAATTTAATTCTGATATCATGACCTCTTTTTGAGGTAAAGTTAAATTTGTATCTCTATTAAATTTTTATTGTTTCCTTTTTTTAAGTTATTTATTTTTTGCCTTATTTTTAATGCAAATAATATCGAATTGTTGAGTTAAAAATATATTTTCATTTCCAAATATGTAAATCAATTTGTATTATTTTTATGAGCATATTTTTTTATTTTTTGCGCAGAAAACTTTTTGTAGAGCATATTTCTGGTTTCCCTCGTTATGACACTATTGAACTGAATGTGCGATATGCATTGAAGATTTTCCTACACTACACCAAATCAATGCAAATGCAAATTTACTGATGTTTTTAGTGCACTATTTTTTGCACTAAACTAAAATTAGATGCGTTATATTACATTGGCACTAAATTTTATACTTTTAATACACTATTAACTAAAATCTCCTTAATTAATATTGCTAATTTTGTATTACTACACACATCAAGATGAATATTATTGCATATTACTGAGACATACAGTGCACAACAGAATTAGATAAAATGTGTAAATACATCGTCGGGTTGCAAAGTAAATTTATATCAAGTATATGCAACTACTCAGGTGATTCATTTTTTTCTCGTTTCGTGGCAATGCCTGAATGTCAAAAGTTGTTTACAATTTTTGTACGCCATTTTGTTTTGTTTTGCTTTGTTATACACAATTGTGTATACTGAAAACGTATGTGAAAAAGTTTAAATAAATTTTTACTTAAAAAATGTGTTACAAAACATTTAAAAATAATTATATTTAATTATTAAAGTACATATGTATTCTTTATTATACTTATTTCACATATTAAAGGTTTATCAATTAATAAATTTACTTTGGTTTTGTCTATCCATACATTTTCTTTTTGTTGTATGCAGATCTGGGACTATTGCATTAAATAAGCAAATGCATTGACCATTTTCCCACAATAAACCAAATCAATGCAAATACAAATTTATTACATTAGCACTAACTTTGATAATATTAGTGCATTTTTTTCCATTAAACTAAAATCCCTTCAAAGAATATTGCATTGTTACTTTTATTTCACTATTTTTTCACCAATTCACACATTATTATATGTAAATTTTTTCCTATGTACACCCAAGACGAAAAATCATCACTACGTTTTTTATAATTTTTTCGAGAGATGTAATTGTTCCAAGCGGTAGTATTTTTCGTTTATAAAATCACCATTTTTTAAGATATAACTACAATAAATGAAAACATAAGTTCTGATCTTTTGTCAATTGCACGGTTTTCTATATAAGGTCGAGATGCAACGTACTTGAAGTATGAAACTTTTTAATTTTTTCAATTGGTTCTGAAATCTAGTTTGTATTTATATTGACAGTTTTCCTTTTCTTTAATTTGTACTTACATACATATAAAGGTGCCCTCAATGAACTTTACTGTATTTTTTATTTTATTATTTGTGCTATCTGATAAAATAGGTTAACGTTTTATTCAATATTACTGTGTACAAAATATTTGATAATGCAATAATATTGCATTACTTCATGATGACTAAGCACATCAATACAAAATCAGTGCATTTTCGCCATGCTAATGCAATATTAATCCATTACTTTTAAGAGATTTTATTGAAGTGAAAAAAATAGTGCACTACAAGCATTACATTTAAATTTGCGCTAAAATTTTTGTTTTTCTATCAGTGCTTATGCAAAAGTGATGCAAGTTGCCCAGGTCTGGTTGTATTCATCTGTTTTTGACATTCATCCATTATTCTTACACAAACAAATCGCCTGTTGTTTTTGTACTTTCTTAGTTGTTGTAGACCTGCATATACTTTATATAAATATGCTTTGGTCGGGTTGTAACTGGTTTGCCGCATCAATAATGTATTCTTAATATCTGTGCGGCAAACCAGTAACCACGAGTGATGGAAAATTCAGTACATACTATTGTACTATTTTCAGTACTTTTTCGCAACAAAAATACCGCAGTACCCAAACGTCACATTTAGTACTCCTTTTTTGTTTTGCTTTGTTCCCATTTTATAAATCAGTGTTTTTATAACCATTGACAACATTGACTACAAAACAACTTCATAAGGAATGCACAAAATTCTTTATTAATGTTGTTTTAAAATTAATAAATTTTTAGAAAGCACACATTGCACAAGTATGGAATCAGCAACAATATTATTAAAAACAGAAATTCTGATTCTCAAATAACTAAAATAATTTTAATTCCCCGACATAAGGCCTAAAGTATCATAACATCTGTAATAGCAACAGAAAATACAAAGATGATTTCAAAGTTTTGTAAAGATAATTATTTTTCCGTTATTATTGATGAAAGCAACGGCTCCACGGTCTCAAAGAATTTATCAATCGTTGTGAGAACTTTCGTTCGAAAATGTAGGGATAGGTTCATATCATTGGAACCTTTAAGTGGTCCTTCGGCAAAGGGAATTACGGACAAAATTTTATACGTTTTACGGGAAAACAATATTCCTTTGGGTTTACGGCTGATAATTGCAATGTAATGATGGAACAATTTAGTGGTTTTCAGGCCAGATTAAAAATGATATTGCCAAATTTGTTCGTGAATGGTTGTGTATATCACAATTTAAACTTAGAATACTTATGTCTACCTAAAGATATTGAGAAATTCATGAAGGAAATAAGCTCTTTTAAATAAGAATTTAAAAAATTTCCAGATTATTTTTGTACAGATTTTTGAAGAAGAATCGTATTTTTTAAGTTGGATAACTTTGAAAGCGGACATAAAAATGCACGCCTTAAGTTTATTGGAACTGAAATCTAAAAAGTTGAAAGGAAGATATATTTATGTATGCAAGTACAATGCACACAATTAATGAAATTTTTTTTATAAGTATAATTAAAGGAGTGAAAAAGTGAGTAGAGTTGAATCATTACATATAATTTCTTGTACTTATGCGCACTCATACTTATTGCAATGTTGTCCAACTTCATATTCACTCGAAAGTTTGAAGTTCTCATCGCACTCATACTTAAGGGCCACTCAGACTATTATACTTTGTATTTATACATGTCAAAAATTCGAATAATACGTGCAAGTGCGATATTGTGAATGCAAAATGTCATAACGAATGGTAAATAATACGATAAAAATCTGACATCCCATAATACTTAACCATTTTTTGAAAATTTTCTTAACGATAATACTTTTCATCTGATCAGAGTTGCATTATTATAAAATCCAAACTAACAAGTCGCCTGTATAAACGCCGATGCCGTGCCGTCGTTTATGCTATATGTCTTTGTCTTAAACCTGATATAAATATTGAATATGCTTATCGTATTGAATAATTTTTCGTGTAAGGCATGCCTGAAAGTAAACAAAACTGTCGTATTTTCATTTTCTTTATCTTATTTATATCAAGTACTTTAACCGCCGTCTATTTTCAAAGGCCGGCACGACCACAGCTTGCTTGAAACTGCTCTGCCGCCGGAAGTAAACCATTATTGTAGGCATGTTAATTCTACACAGCTGTTTGCTTTCTACTTGTGTTTTTAATGTAATATGAGGTGTGATGGTGTGAAAACAAAATGTAACTTTATGTTTGAATTATTTTCTTCCGTACGTATTAAAATAACAAAATTTGTTAAATTAGAAATTATTGTTGGATAAATTTTTCAAAATAACTTGCTCTGCGAAAAATACAAATATTTTTTCATCAACTACAGCTGCAGTGACAGTTTTAAAATGTTTAGATTAACATTACCATATTGCCATATAAAAAATAATATGCTTTTTATACTTTTAAATTTGCCACCTGGTAATAAATTTGATTTACACACAAACAAAAACAACAAACTTGCCAGACCATATTAAAGTTGAAACGTTGCAATATTAAGACACATTTTAAAATGCTATTGTGAACTCCCTAAATGTTTATAGACGATGCAAAATAAGTATGGTATGGCAAAGCGAACTTCGCATACGAGCATTCAAATACTCATTATGAGGTTATGTGTTTACTCATTATGAGGTTACAGATGTGTTTCTTTATACACTTTATAGTATATAAAGTTTATACTGTTGTAGTTGTACTACATGGATGAGTTGAGTGAGCTGAATCAATTTAAAGCCGCGTTCAGACTATTATACTTTGTATTTATACTTGTCAAAAATTCAAATAATACGTGCAAGTGTGATAGTCTGAACGCAAAATGTCATCAAAGTGGCAAATAATACGATAAAAATTTTGACATCCCATAAGACTTTTTCGTCTTTAGAAAATTTTCTAAACGATAATACTTTTCATTAGATCAGGGTTGCATTTTCACACAAACCAAATTTCCAAGTCTGCTGTTTCGCCGCCGATAGCGTGTCGTCATTGATGTAATGTTTTATCATATGTATATCGGCTCAAAATTTTGAATAAGTGAATCGTATAGAAGTATATTTGGTGGACGTAATTTTTTAACGTTTTTGTAATATCTTTTCTTAAATTTCTTCTGTTATTTACATAGAATATTTTTAAATGCTGAATTTTTTCAAGTGCCAGCACGTCCCCGCCTACATGAAACCGCTTTGCCACCGCTAGTCAATGAATACCACAGACATTTTCATTGAACAGCTGTTTTGTTTGAAGTGTGATGGTCTGAACAGAATATGTGATTTTACGTTAGATTTTTTGACAGTCGCAACGAATGTATTTAGATTTCTGTATCGTAAAATGTGATGAAAGTATTAATACTTGTATAATAGTCTGAACGGGGCTTAAGTAGTATAAGTATGGGTACGTTCGTAAGTTCAGCAAATTTATGCATCTATGCAGCAGTGCTGCCAAGTTTTAATGCGTATGCTTGATCAACTGTTGCACATGCTTTGCAACTGCTTAACATCTGTGCATAGTTGACATTTTTGAACGAAATGCAAATAAGTTTTAAGTCGGCAACTAATTTTATTTAAGAAAATCATGGTAACAAAAGTGACAATTTACTTTTAAATTATAGTAAGAAAAAGATTGGAAAGAAAATTAAATCAGCTACTTTTTATAAGAACACATTTGGCCGTAAAAAGAAGACTACCTAAATAAAAAAAACTCCTTTGAAGTATTTAAAAACTACAAAGATTATTATGTGTTTCAGTCATTTTAGAATATATCAACCTTCTTTTTAGGTTAAATTCGAAGCATGTAATTTAAATATCAAAATACATATGTATGTACATACACACACATATTCAACTTATTGTTCCACTGCAACTTTTTGCTTATCAAAAAAATTTATTGCGCCATTTGCAGCGATTTGCGGAAGGTATGGCGTTTACTTGCATTAAAAAACGTTTGACGCTAAACAGTGCTGCCAAGTTATGCATTTTTGAACGTTAGATGTTCGCGATGCTGCAACGTGCACTATAAATGCTTTTACGAACGTAGCCTATTTTTCTGAAATTATAAATCAAACTGAGGTGATTTATGAGTGTGATATGGGTATGATGTCGACGTCGCATTCATATTTATTATATACTTATAAATCAATGTTAATCGTTCACCCCTTTTTTGCAGACTCGTATTGGTAGGCTTGTTTTTTGCCCAAACATATCAAGTTTCACGCTCCATTTTCTTGCTGAGGTCGTCTCAGGATTTTTTTTAATAATATTTGTAATGGTGCACTTCGTGCAGTAGTCACCTTGTCGTGGTGAGGAGGCTTATGGTTGCAATGACCTAACAGGATATGCTGGCTGGGAATTTCTCCCTGGAAGGTCCAGCCATGCCAGAAGGGCTGGGGGGAGCAACAGACCAAGAACTACTACACCTTAATCTAAGGTGCAATATGACCCGCGCCTATTAGATGAGTTGCAAGCGGGGGTAATTAGGCTGTATTATAGCGGAGTCTTCCTGATACCTGTCCGCCTCGGGAAGTAACTGTGGACCTCTCATTCTAGACAGGGCTATGGCATGAGGGTACTCAAGACCCTGTCACTCGTGGGACTCCACGTCCAGTTGTTGGAAGCAGGGGACCTCCCCCTATCGCAGTTGTTGCCAGGATTGGAAAACCAATTCCGATCAAGAAAGGGATTACCCCACCAGTAACGCTGACAACCGCACAGGGGGGACAGGTCGCACCTATATCGAGCATAAGGCTCGAGACACAGCAAAAGCGACCAAATAAACTCAGAGGCATCACCCTACCTGAAAGGGGCCAACCTGGAGGTTTGGATGATCCTCTGAGGAAGGGTCTCAGTGGAGCAGGCGTCAGGTGGTACTTAAGGTTTTGGCACAGGGCTTATCATCTGAAGAAGCGAGAGGTAAAGCTCTGGAGAGGAAAAGCACTCTAGGCCAAACCAGACCAAGTAAGAGGGATAGCAAAACTATTACACCTACAGAAATTTGTAACAAACGCAGGAGGACAGCTGGAAACAATATGTCAACATCCGCGTTTGTTGGAGTAGTGAGGAACTAACTCAACTTGAGGAGGCCATCGTGGAAGAGTTATTAGAGGGGAGAGAGACCAAACCACAATTCGAGGGATTCACTTTCGTCCAGGTATAAGCAGACGGTGGAGTGGCTTAGGGCAGGACTCCAAAAAGCTCATAGCTATTCTCGCCGCCCAAAACCATGGGCTAAACATCAAGGTATGCCGGGATGAAGGTACGGGGCAGATATTATCTGTTGTAATCGACTAAAAGTCGAGGGATAATATCCAGAAGAACTTGAACGTACTGCACTACAGGTTCGGGAAAATGACCGTACATGGCGGACGGCAGGTGGCAGGAAAAAACACTGCAGATAGTGGAACAGCGTCTATGCCTGATGCTGGGTTAAATGTTGGTGATGGTCCGACTATCAGCGAAGCGACGGTAGCTATAGTGCCTGTAGCCAACTGAGGCGTCCCCTGGGGGAGCAACTACGACAGGATGTGTGGTGCCCTTTCCATACTTGTCGTCTCGTCCTACCAGGAGCCGAATGGCACTTATTCAGAAACCATGGAAGCACCCGGGGAAAAATCAGAAAATACTGCGGAAACAGTAAGGTAATATACGATCTTAGAGTACACCATCCAAGAGCATGTATACTGATAAGGAAGAACACTAACTATCTTCTACTTTCAGAGTTTATGTCACGATATATGGTGCCGATAATCGTCAGATTGAGCATAGACGGCACCCATCGGAGCATAGTGGTAGTGTGAGTCTACATGGCGGGAGTTATGGTCGTGCCACCAGCAGAACTGCACCGCTTTGTGGATCACTGCAGATTGGTTGCGATGCTAATTCACACCACACTATGTGGGGGAGCAGCAACATCAACAACAGAGGTGAGTGTCTTTTAGACTATGTAGTAATAGTCTAGAAATCTTCAATATAGGAAATACCCCCACTTTTGTAACTAGGACAAGGGAGGAGGTTCTAGATTTGACGATAGGTACCGCCTTTTTGGTGAGTGTAATTAGTAACTGGAGGGTTTCGGATGTACCATCAATGTTGGATCATAGAATTATAAGATTCAATATAGATGAGAATGCTGAACCGTCACCTCCGTCCAGAAATCCGAAAAAGACCGACTGGCACCTCTATAGGGAACATCTAAGGTTCAACCTGTAGGATAGTGTTAACAGGGCACCAATGCACCAGTTAGAGCTAGAGTATTTATTAGACAAGGTAAACGGGGCAATCATTGGAGCATATGAATCTAGCTGCCCCCTTACCTCATCTAATGGAAATAAAGAGGCACAATGGTGGAATAGGGAGCTGTCAGACCTCCGGAGAAAAACGCGCAAGCTGTTTAATAAGGCGAAGCGTACTGGAGACTCGCGAACCTATACCGAAAATCTAACGGCTTACAACGCCGCAATTAGGAAGGCGAAGATAAATGACCGGCAGCGGCCAGATTGCATAAAATAATGGCCAAAGCCCATGTGGATTCATCATTAACACTAAAAAAGGCTGATGGGACATACACCAGAAATGAAAAAGAGAAGGCGCTGCTGATACTCTGGACTCATTTCCCGGGTAGTATAGAGGGGCTGACACCAGAACCATCTGCAGGACATAGAGAGAACAAAGAATCCTGGCACGTTGCACGGAAACTACGCACCGAACAGCGCGTAGAATGGGCTATTGGAACCTTTCACCCGTACAAGTCTCCAGGGGTGGATGGTATCCTCCTTATATTTCTCCAGCAGGGAAAAAAGGAGCTAATGCTCCACCTAATAAGGTTAACCAGGAGTAGCTTAGCTCTAGGCTACATACCACAGGTATGGAGCAGGGCAAGAGTGATCTTTATAAGTTTAACCTCCTTCATACTTAAACTGATGGAGTAAATTACTGACAACTATATCCGATCAACTACCTTGTGTAGGTAGCCTCTACATCAGCCGCAGCATGCATACAGGGCGGGTCGTTCAACGGACACTGCGCTGTATCAACTGACGAACACAATACGTAGTTGTCTGGACGCTAAGGAAGTCATGGTCTGTGCATTTCTGGATGTTGAAGCGGCCTTCGCATGACTTTGTATAACAGGGGCTATGAGGATGTGTCCTACAGCGGCTATGGAAGTCCTCACTGAACTCACACCTCTGACGATTGTGATAGAGACTGCTGCCAGACAGAAAGTAATAAGCATCGCTGAGAGGGGCACAGACAGGGACGGTCTAATTAGCCAATGGGAGCAATCATCCCTGGCAAGACGATTTCCCCTACTTGCGCAAACCTCTGCCGTGATGAATAAAGTGTATGACTTCGACAAGAGGTTTAGAACTGTTCTGACTAATAGAAGGGAATGGGGGGGGGGGAAATAGAACATCGTTATACCTTTGGAACTGGCACCATCAGGTGGTACACTGATGGCTCCAGAACGCCAGCAGCCTCTGGAGTGGGAGTCGTAGGACCAAGGACTAACTACCACGAGTCCTTGGGAAAATCTGCTACCATTTTTCAGTCGGAAGTTTATGCCATTGCGAGATGCGCACAATTTAATCATGATAAGGGCTTCCGAGGGAAAGAAATAGCCATTTGCTCGGATAGTCAGGCTGCCATTAAAGCACTAAGCACATATGAGTTTACCTGTAAGTTAGCTTGGGAATGCCGCATTAAGCTAAATTAGCTAAGCAGCATGAATATGGTCACACTCTGCTGGGTTCCTGGACATGCCGGGGTGTTAGGAAATGAAAATGCAGACAAAATGGCCAGAAGGGTGCCTAGTACACCCATGGTCGAACCAGAACCGTTTTGCGGCCTCGGATAGCTGCGTTTTTTTCGCACCTAAAACCATATGAGGTTTTGAATTCGTTCATTTATTTTATGAAACGGTATTTGTATAGGAAAAGTACAAAAAAGTGGTACTATTTTCAGCACTTATTTGTGTAAATTTCCACACATTTGGCTTACAGAGCGATACGAACTTTAGCCTAATCAATTCATACATATAAGATCAAATACTAACTAATTCTATTGATTTAACTTTGGAAGATAATTACTAAGCTATCCCCTTTTGTTTTTTTGTTACTGTCGTTTACGTTAAAATTGAAAGGCTTGTATATTTGTAATTAAGTTTTATAACTTTTCATTCAATATATAAAGCAATTCTGCAACTAAAACTTAATTTCGAAAAATACAAACATATGTCAGTTATGGTATTTTTGCGGTTAGGGCTCGTTATTTATTATTTAAATTTTTATAAATATTTCGATCCACGTATTTATTAATTTTATTTGCACATACCTTTGTATTTCCATTATTTGAAAAACAAACGATTGAATGTTTTCACATAGCAACAGATACATATGTATGTACAAGCATATCGTCATATGAAATACAAAGCTACATCTTTAAAAAATCAAATCAAATTGTTGATTAATTATGGTAATTTTATGGAAATGCATGGTTTAAAACATTATTTTGATTTCTATTCTATTGAATTGCAAGCTAAATAAGAAAAAAATTGTGCGTGTTTTCTCTAGAGTCTCAGCATACATATATCCGATTAAATAAAGTATTTTATAGAAACTTATTTAAAAGATAAAAAATACAATACACTTTTAATATATGTATATGTACATTGTGTATAATGAACAACTGGCACGAAGTTATCATAAATGGCACAATTGAACGAATTTTGAACAGTTGTTCATTGTACATACCGATAGTATTTAGTGAAAAGCTATAAGCATGTGAAATTTATGTTTTTATTAACTATTTATTTTTTATAAAATTTATTTTTTCACTTTATTGCTTTTTCTGCAATGATACGTAAAAATGATAAGTCCAAAGTGCTAAAAGCCATTTGAAATATGAAAATTTCGAACAAAATGTAAATAATTTTTGGCCGTAAATTATTAACGTAATTAATAAGATTAACTGGTATGTGATGGAAACTAATTCAATTACAAATTAAATCGTAAACTCAAAACGTAGAAAATGGTATTAGGCATGACAAAAATGCCGCGATTTCATATTCCAAGCTTGCTTCGTTTTCAGTTGGTTTAAAAAAAATCAACACCTTTATTTATTTTTATTTGCCACTGTATGGATGTTCGTATTAAAAAGTCAATTATTTAATGCAGTAGTGAGTTTGTTGAAATGCGAGCAATATGGATAATAGACAAACAAAGATGTGCTTGGTTGCAGCGAAGTAAAAAATGTGCTCTTTGTAGCATTAGTGTATCCGATCAATACAATGCCCAATGGAGCAGGGCAAGACTTTCAGATACTTTAGAGGAATCTTGACATGGCATCCGGGTGGCACAAGGCGGCGTTTTTGTACGGTAGTGCCCTGAAAAGTATTGCTGTTTGTGTCTACATTGGTTTAAACATTTTCTGAATCCTCGAATTCACGTCTCTTTCTGTTGTTGTCACTTTAGCTGGCTGAAAATGTGTGCGGCCTTTAGGTGATCTATTGATAATTTCGCATCTCGCTGTTATATTTTCACTAAGGCTTCGTAACTGTACTGTCTACACGCATGATCTACTCTCACAAATACATACATACTTGCAGTCAGCCAATCAGTGTTGCCATAAGATGTAAGAGGAAATGTGCTAGATTGCAGAAATAAAAGTGCTAAAATGTTCTACAGCAGACACAACAAAGTACTAAAATTAGTTTACATTTTTAGTTTCTCTAATTTCTTAAGGGGCCCATACACTTGCAATAAAATTTAGAATTTTTGGTATTCTATATCATTGCTAAGGTGTATATCATATTCACAGGTGGCACAATAAATTTTTTCATAACTAAAGGTAGGATCACACGATTGCCGCAATGCACCAATTATTTATTATTTTATATGCCAATCGTGTGATTTCACAATTTATTGTCCCATACGACAATCGAGAACAATATTGTGGTGATTTGCCGCATTCAAATGCACCTCTGGTGCAGCAATCGTGTGAAAGGTTGATAGACAACCATGCCCCAATAAAAATGCTAAAAATGCACCAATATTTATTGTGCTCTCTAGCGGCAATCAAAGAAGCCAATATGCGACAATTTCTTAAGTGTTTTTGTAAGTACTGTAAACTTTAACTTACTTCTTATGTAATTATAACTGACTTGAAGCGTTAACATGTAACTCTCATCCAATCCTTAACCCATATATTTAGCTTTTATTCGTTGAAAAGAACAAAAATCGCCTCTGCTTTGTATATGAGCACAAAATATACAAAGCATAGACATTTTTTTTTTTAAACTAATAAAACTTTTTCCCGTGCAAAATAAAACAAACAAAAATTATTTCTTTTTAAAAGAAAACTATTTACACGTAAAACAAAACAAAACTAAAAACTACCACGATAGCTGTTTATTTGTGTTGCCGCAAGTTAGAACAATCGTATGAATAGGATGCGTCAATTATTGCCATAAAGTCATTCTTCGAAAATTTGCGGCAATAAAATTTTTATTAAATGAGGCAATCATGTGACTGCAACGTATTTGATTGGGACAATTTTATTAGTGCACCAATTCAACACAATAAAAATTGTGTCGTGTGATCCTGCCTTAAGAAAATAGAATTATATTGTGTTATATGTTGGCAAAATTATATAGTATTTTGTTAAATTTTTTAATCTCAGAAAAATTTCGCCATATTTTTTTAAAGATTTGTTTCAATCATTACATAGTATAGATATCAATCATCTCGACGTGAACAATAACATATTCAATAATATTGTATGTATAGGCCGTTTGCGAATAGAATACAAAAAAGAAAAAATCTTTAAGGGTGGTTAATAGAGTAGCTGAGTAAAAATATATTTAATTTCTACATAGATAAATCAGGTGAACCTATTTAAAACAGATATATCAATTACATACGTTGTATAGTTTTACTGACAAATAATCGTATAACCGACATCTAACAACGGCTCACTTTAGCTTTGACTGGGCTTTTTGTCAAGCTGATTAATAAGCTTATTAACACTATAAGCTCTTAAAAAGAATAAAACTTAAACAAGTTTTGGTAATTTAGTATTTCAAATGGTGTACTTTAATATATTTGTACCCATATGTGGATCTTAGAGCGGTTTAGTTATAGACTCCTGTCATACTAAACACTTAATGAAGATAAATAAATTAGATAAACATATAATATTAATTGGCTCCCAATTTGTTTTAAGGAATTATCTATTAAAAATATATAAATTGAATGAACTAAAAAAGTTAAAAAAATGCCAAATAATTTTAAAAAAGTGCTAAACTAGCACTTAGCATTATTTTCAAAATCTTTAGTGCTAAACGAAGAAAAAAAGTGCTAAATCTAGCACTAAAAGTGCTAAAATGGCAAGCCTGCAGCCAATACTGGCTGAATGAAACGTCGTTTTATTGAGTGTTTGTACAGACTCGGATATTTCTTTTGGAATGAATGAGAAAAGCTTTAAGAATTCTTAAGGAAGCTTAGATCAATGTCGCTTTTTATTGTTGATCACAGGTTCAAAAGGATAAGTGGAAGTGTACAGCTCTAGTCGTTTATTTCAGCACACTTAATGGCATAAACAACAATCCATCCCCTTGTAACACTTTGGGCTGTATATCCACAAAAGTATCGTGTTGGGTCACATGTAAGACAATATTGGAACCTGTTTAATAGTTGCAATGGTCCGACGATGTTTATATTTATATGTTCGGAACGTTATCTAATCATATGATTTCCAAGTTTTTCCAAATTGAGCGTGAACTGCTGCGATATGCAATTTCGACAGTGGGCCTTAGTGAAGTTCGTTGGAATGGCTCCGGTGAATACGGCTCTCCCACTGGCAACCAGCAATTTCTGTAGTCGGGCAAACTCATTGGCAGTAACCATGAACAAGTCAGAAGTCTAATGTCATTCAAACCATTCTCAGATAGAATTTCCACTGCCCCTTTAATCTAAAGTTAGACAAGTTACCATCATTGTGAAGGACCTTTTCTTCGGTCAACTGCACGCAGTATGTAACACAATTCCTCGTGGTGACATCATTTATGCTATGGGTGATCTGAGTGCGAAAGTCGGTTCAGATAATGCTCCACTGCTGCTCTCTTTTGACACAACGATTGCCATAAGATCACCTGGACTTCGCATGATCGACACGATACTGCCAACCAAATATATCACTTTGCAATCAGGCGGCGTTTTCAAAAATGTCTGTTGGAAGTTCGAAGAAAGCGTGGTACTTATGTTTTCCAATCCAGAGATCACTATTTAGAAGTTGCAAAAGTACTCCTCAGAACATTCGGCATACAGAGGGATGCTAAGATGGTGCGTCCACGGAATCTTGCAGTACATCGTCTGAACAACAACGCAATAAGAACTACGTTCAGTACCCAGCTTAGAAAGGAAAAGGCTCGAAGTGGCATAACACATGATCCGCGGATTGCTGAAAAGTGGGGCGCTAGGTGAGACCTGTTTTTGAAATGGCCAAATGAGACAACAGGCCGTTCACTTAAGGACATGCAACTTTGGATGACAGACGACACCTGGACCATTATCCAAAAACGTCATGATATAAATGTGAAACTGTCTTCAGGTGATAGTCTAATCACTGAAATCAGAGCGTATTTTTATTGGAATATCGATCTCTTCACAAGCTTGTACAACGCTCCGTCATAAGGGATAAACACAACCACATCAACCATTAACGAGACTGAAAATGCAGCACACAGAGGTGACTTTTGGAATATTTTAAAGATCACATTTTAAAGATCACCAAAGCAGTGTCTGACCGCAATAAACCTTTTCAGCATCCTGTGTAGGATGACCTGGGCAATCTCCTCAATGAACAACTTTTCCGTTGGAGACAAAATTTTTTTTAGACTTCTGAACATGAAATCCATGCATTGCAACAGCAGCAACCTTTTGATCCCACCACCTACCGAGTAAATACAAGAATCCGGTCAGCAACGCCAAGTTTGGGTGAAGTCTCCACTGCTATCATACAGCCTAAATATACAAGGAATATATCAACCTCAACCTGAAATTATTTTCCCTCTGATATCAGACGTTTGGAAGCACGAGGCCTTTCCGAGCGAATGGAAAGATGGAATAATATATTTGGTGCGGTAGTTGCTTAATAGCGACGATATCACTTATTGAAAAAATTATCCTTAACTGCATAAAAGATCATCTAGAGTATTCAATTAACTCCGCTCAAGCAAGCTTCTGAAGTGGCTGGTAAGCTTTTCATAGAAGAGGTATTCCACCAAAACTTATAACCCTTACAAAGGAGAGCTACAACGGCGCAAATTGTTGTTTGCGGCCTAAAGGAAAATTATTTTAGCATTTTAAAATTGTTCACCACAGTGAACAAAATATGTGATTATACCTAACCCTGATATTTTCCAACAACGCCCCCTAAACCAACTTCAAGGCTGTGGCAAAATAAATTGTTGTAAAAATCATCATCGTTATTATTCTTGGTGTCGTTCGTGATTTATCAAGTCGGTAATAAAGCCCGTTGTCAAATTATATTGCAAATTTAAAATAAAACCACCAAGCAAGCAACCCACAATGCATATACATACATAAAAGATATTAAGTGAAGAAAAGTGAAAATAAATTAACGTTTTTTAATTTAATTGAATTTAAACATACATATGTATGTGTACATATAAATAAACACATAATCTATATACATATATATGTATTCATATACGAGGTCTGATCACAAAATAACCGTTATTTTCAAATTTCGTGAGTTACGTATGTTCGATTTTCGCATTTTTGTTTCTGTTATGTTGGTACACATGTCTGTTATATATGTTGGCAATATCAGCCATTTTGGATTGTCAGTTTGTTTTTGACAGATAAAAAGGTTAGTCGTGTTTTGGTGTGCTCTTCGATTTTTTACTATTCGAAAAAATGGAAAGAAACTGTATTAAGTTTTGTGTAAAAAATTAAATTAAATGTGCAAGGACATTTAAAATGTTGACTGTGGCGTTTGCTGAGTCTACTATGAGCAGAACACAAGTTCAATTGTGGTATAACCGGTTTAAGGAAGGCCGTAAAGTTCGGTCAAATGTGAAGGTTTTGCTCACTGTTTTCTTCGACTGCAATTACGTGGTGCATCATGAATTCTTGCCACAAGGTCGTACGGTCAATAAGGAATACTACCTTGAAGTTATGCGCCGTTTGCGCGAAGAAATTCGTCAGAAACGCGCAGAATTGTGGAAAAAACAATCATGGATTTTGCACCATGATAACGCACCAGCTCACACATTGATGCTTGTGCGTGAGTTTTTGGCCAAAAACAAAACCGTTATCATGCCTCAACCTCCGTATTCACCGGACTTGCCCCCGCTGACTTTTTCCCCTTCCCAAAACTGAAGACATCAATGAAAGGAAAGCGTTTTGCTACGATTGAGGAGATAAAAGAAAAATCAAAACAGGAGCTGTTGGCGATACCAAAAAGCGCGTTTCAGAAGTGTTTCGAGGATTGGAAAAAACGCTGGCATAACTGTATTATATCTGAGGGGAATACTTTGAAGGGGACAAGATTGATGAATAAATAAATACTTTTTGAAAAAATTGAAAATAACGGTTATTTTATGATCAGACCACGTATATCCCTTAATTAGGCGCATAAAGAAAATCACGCAATTAATCGCATGGGGTACCACGTGACTAAAGTTTATTGCAAGTGTTGGATTACAAAAAAATAAAAATTGGAATGTTTTGTTAAATTTATTTATTTATTTATTTTTTATTTATTTTAATAACGTATAAAAAAAAAACAAAAACATAAAATTTTTTCATTTAAAAACATAAAACATTAATAAAATTCAGTACTGGTTTCTTACAACTATTTTAACAGTTATTTATAAAAAAAATCAGTCAGACTCATCAGCAGGTTGCGATGTTCTGCATCCAGCGCAGAACATGAAAACATGTTACTGACAAACAAATTTAGGTCATTTATTACATTTGGTTGAAACTTTTTTGTCGATTTTTCTTGGGCATAAAGAACAGCGCCAACGTTTTGATGTTGATTGATATACCTCGTTTTTGTTCTTCTTCCAATATTGTAAGTCGCGCAAAGTTTGTCATCACAGTCAACACCGCCTTTTGTGGCATTGTAAAATGTCACAATTTCAGGTTTTTTAGAACTACCTGTTGTTTCATCATTGTGCATTGTTGAAAGTAGAACTACCGATTTCTTCGGTTTAAGAACGTAACAAACCATCACCATACCTTTATAAAATCCAAAAAGTGAAGAAAATTGATCCCTAATTTTATTTGGCAAGAATTCAAGTGGGATTTCAGGTTTCCTTTTATTTGATGTACCTACCAGACTGAGTTTGTATTCACCTGTAAGTAGCTCTTGTGCAAACTTTGCACTGGCATACCAATTGTCAGTAGTAATATTACGGCCACTACCTTTTATTGGCTCAACTAAACGTTTTACTATTTCATCTGGGGAATTGGATACTTGATACTCTCCATCTGGTTGCTCTCCAGAGTAAACTTCAAACTTACATAAGTAGTTCGTCTTTGAGTCAACCATGTCCTGAACTTTTATTCCGTATTTGTTTGGTTTATTGGGCATGTATACTTTCCCTTTGAAACGACCGCGAAATCTTACCAACTGCTCGTCAAAAATTTTACACAAATTTCTTATTGGAGCTAAATTATCAAATATTTTTCTCTCCTATCGGTCCGAGGTATTATCAAACCGCAAACATCTTAACAAAAATAGAAAACGTTTGTAACTCAATGTCAGCCAAAATAGTTCAACTCCAGATCCATCTTGTGCCCACAAATCAATAAAATTTAGGTGGTAAGCTCTTAGTACGCCAGCCATTATCAACAAGTCCAAGAATGCGTTTATCTCTATAATATCAGTCGAAAGAGCATCTCTATCTCGTTGAAACTTATTTCTTATTTTTTCTATGTATAGGTTGGTGTTCAAGACGAAAAGCTCGGTTACATCTTTATCAAAAAATAATTGGAAACATTCGATGCAAGATTTTGAATTTTTTTCAAATCGTTTGACTTCTGGTAAATGAATCACAATATTATGCGCAAGTGTTCTTACAGACGTTGATGATGGAAGTTTAGACCACTTAAATTTTTGGCTATTTTTTTGCGTATGTCTGGACAAAAAATACTCGCTATCTGATAATTCGGAAACAATGACATTTTCTTCTACCATGTCTTCTATTTCACTGTCTGAATCTTGTGACATAACCTCCTCTATGTCACTAAAAACATCATTTTCTGAATCGGAACCACCAATATCCAACTCATCATCGCACACTTCTTCTATCCGTTGTAGTATCTGTTTTTGTGAAGCCATTTTCAGAACTGAACACAAAAAAGTGGACAAAATATTGTTATGCAAATACTTGAAAAAACAAATAAAAAGGCTAAATAAGATCACAAAAATAAATACTTACCACGATCGAAAAAAGTTACACTATTAGTCGCATGGGGTCAACACGTATTAGTAAAGCGATACGTGCGTACGATCTAATAGCAACTAATTTATGTTCTCTTTTAAAATGTATGAAGCTATAGAAAAAACAAGCTCGCTCCGAATATTTTAACGTATAAATTTTTAAATTTTGATTTCGCTTGACCCCATGCGCCTAATTAAAGGATATACGAATATATACGTTTAATAAAGTTTTAAAGAAAATTCCGGTTCTTATTTACTTATTTAAAGATTCCGGCTACAAATCTTAGTAAGTATTGTTGTCACCCTTTAACCCGTCTAAATAAAAGTATTGAGTGAAGTACGTCAAGACTATAGTATCGCAACTCCTATTCCTATGGCAAAAAATATATCGATATATATTTTATGGATATTTTGGAACAGTATTTATATATATTTTTTTTAAAACATCGATATATCGATATTTTCTGCCTACAAATATTGCAAACATATTCCATATTCAAAACAAATACACATACTAACATATTGTGCCATAACCTCAAAGTATACAGAGATGTCACGAGACGGAAGATAAGGATATTTTACTGTTTGTCTTGTTTTCCCTCAAGTTTTGTCGGCATTTTTGTTTTGATTCTTCTTTCTAGTAAAATAAAATTTTAAAAATTTTTATTAGGAAGTTACATAGAAAACAAGCTTTTTCGCACTAAATATCTAGTTCAAACGTTGGCAACAGGCATATTATATATTTTTCTTAGATCCTTAAGGTGTGTAACACCCCTTCTTTAAAATTGCAGAATTCCAGATACATATTTTGATTTCTACGTAAGATTAATTTGAAATTTAACAGCTTCTTTCCTTTATATATGTATATATGAAAGCAAAAATTTTTACAAAATATGAATGTAATGTTGGTGATTCCCCTTTTGAGAATATGTGTATACAAAATTTTATGTAGTTTTGCGTATTTTATTTTCAGTTCGACTTATCTTCTAAGCGGTGAAGTTAACTTGCTTACCCCCATTAAAACGAAGTTCAGTTATATTGAAACTTTACTAACTTACAGTTAGCTTAAACTTTTGTTTTAACTGAAGGTTTAAAATATTCGTTAACAAAAAACAAAATTTATTTAACTTGCTGTTATCAATTATTTTGAATGAACTGAAAAATAAAAGTCAGAATATGGATGTATAAAAAATAATTAATTTGAATAATTGTATATTGGAAATTTTAACAATCAAATACGCAATAAGTAGAGTGAAATATGGAAAAACGGGTTTCGGTAATTATATATACATATGTACATATGTATATGTTACAGTTGCCCAAACTTTTCACCTATGGAAGAAGATATTTTGTTGGCCATTGTCGGAAGAGAGATGTTTTCAATATTTATTTTAATTTTTTTCAAATAAAATTTTTTTTGTTCATTTTTGGTAGAATTTATTTTTATTTATTTGGACATACTTCACATTTTTTCCTTCAGTTAAAACTTAAACTAATAAATTGTTTCAGTTAAATTTAACTAAAACTTTTAAATATAAATTTAAATTTAAAAAATAACTGAAATATGTGTTAGCAAGTTTGTACAAACTAAAGTTTAAATTTTAAGTTTAGTTTATACGTAAAACAATCACAATAAATTCAATCTCAAGATTTTGTTCTAAAAGAATTAATTCAAGTGATATAACTAACATATTAAATGAAATAGAAAGCGATGATGAAGATTTTATCCACTCTGATGGCGATGAAGAATATCTTCCACCGATAAAGGAAATAGCATTGGAAGCATCAGATACTGAAGTGGCAGGTACGATAGAAGCAAATGAAGATTCGTTTGACTCGGAAGAGGGCGATAATTGTGAGAATGATGAAGTGAACTTTGTGGTAAGGATGGAACTTGCTGACAACTGAGCCCGTTTCTATAATCGCAGACCGCAAAAGGAAATATTTTACCACAACGTACACGGGTGCATTCCAAAAGTTTAAGTCATTATCATCTAAAGCAATATTTAAAAGTATTTTGTCTATTTTTTAATGCTATTGATATATCAGCATTATCATCACATATTATATACATATGTATATGAAATTTAATACAAGCATAAGTCTACTGATCCTCGTAGAAATTTTTTTAAATATTTAAGCATTGATCTGTGTCAGAAAAATATAGAACCACGTGCTAAAAGTACAAAAATAATAATACATCCGCAATACTAATTTTTTATATACAAGATTTTGAAACTGAAACATCACCCATATCCAGTTTACAAACAAAGGACAACAGCGGTCGTATTCCAGTAGTAAGAGCTGCAAAACTATCGATAGTCGCCCCACTCGATTTGATGTTTATGTAAAACTATCGATACTATCGATAGTATCGAGTGGCTTTATAAAGGTTGCCACATACACGACATTTAGAATAGTTAATATCTTTCATTGGCTCGAAAAAAATCAAGAGTCCTAAACATTTTCATTAGTATATAAAAATATATGTGGGTAAATATAATTAAAAATATTTGTAGGGAAACATGCTTAACCGGAGATTTGTCAAAACAAATTGGAGACGACAGGCCGCTGCCGCGATGTCAGTACCACTGAAATTTATCTGTGTGTCGAAGACGTCGAATTTATGAAGATAAAATTGTCCAAGGCTGCTGTCAATTTGACAACGAAGTGTGGACTCTTTTAATTACTTGTTTTTTTGTCGATAGTATCGATAGTGTAAAAACCTACCGATATTTCATTTAAAACAAAACTATCGATAGTACTATCGATAGGTTTGCAGCTCTACCGGTAGTAGGATGTTGTCACGTGTGCTCTCAGCTACGTATGAAGCAGAGAAAAACTCGTAAAGCTTGTGTTTGCTATTCAAAGCCAATTTGTAATGAACATGCGATCACTCGGCCAATGTGTATAAGCTGCTCGGAAGTTCTGCACTAAAATTTTATATATTTTGTTTTTGTTAATTATTGGGCGCATTCATAAGGCGTAGGTGTTGAGCTCAACAGTCGTGAAACTGTTGGCAGCTGTTGGCCCCAACAGTTACGTATTTGTATGTAAAATTTAACAAATATTTGCTACTGCCACCTAACAGAGCATATAAAAGGCATAGCTCTGTTCGATCAGCTGTTCAGGTTGAGCACAAAATGTTGGCTATAGGTAGCGAAAATATTGTATGACAGCTACGTCTTATGAATGCACCCACTGAATTTTTTTATGTTTCTGTTTTCAGATTTCATGGAATAGATTGCTTACATTTATATTTTATAAAACCTCGTTTATTTATGCATATCAAATACAGGTACCTGGGTACCTTGGCGCACAGTTAAGTGTGTTAAGAGTAAATTGTTCTATCACGCAAACGCAAAAAACAAACATTATATGTACGGCTACAAAAAAGCTAAGTGTTTTTAAAGTTAGTAGTTCTCAAAAGCTTTCAGATATGCATATTATCAATTGCAATGATAAAATGTTGATTGAAAACACCAAAGGTACCCGGGTACCTAGGTGCGCACATAAGGGTTAATTGGTTTTATATATATTCGAATGAAATTTCATAATATTTTTCTGGTTCGAACGAACGAATAATTTTGAACTTTTGTTCGAATATTCGAACAAATAAAGAATAAAAAAGTTTGCAATTCATTACACAAGAAACACAAATAGTTTTAATAACAAACTTAGAAATATTATTAAAAACCGAAAGGAAATTAGTTTAAAAAACATAGTTATTTAAAAAGAGCAGCAAATCCCACTTTTTAGCTTGCGGATGACTCTTTTTTTTACTCTTGATAAAGGAACAAGTAGAAAAATATATTTCGCAAATTGTTGATGTTAAGTGATATCGTTTAAAAAGGATTAAAAAGCATATCCAGTTTCTGCGTTCTTTTCTTTGATATTTCCAAATAATTTAAATCAACCTTAAAATTGTTGACGATATTTATATTAGTATAATTTCTTACTTTGTTGATAGAATTTTTTAGATTAGCTTATAAAACATTATTAGTTACTTCAGAAATTTCATCTAATACTTCATCGTGCTTGAGATTACTTGCGAAATTATTATTAAAAAATAATCGTGAAATCAAAGTACGAGTATTTGCTTACTCTTTTTTTTCGCTTTTTGTGGAATATTTCAAAGTTATTATTGTAAAGTTTAGGACTAATATTATTTATTTATAACAATAATCAACCGATTTTGATTAGATCTGTAGACAAGCAGTTATTTTTTAAACTCTTTATCAGGAATTGTAAGAATCCTTCTGATTCCATTAAAGAGGCATTATATTTTCGAAGCAAGAAAACAAAATATTGCGTTTAGGGAACATGTACAAACAAGCTTAAAGAAGTTTTTATAATTTGAAGTAATTTAAGTAAAAAAGTTATGAAATGTAAAATACTTTTTATAAAAAGTAAATAAGGAAATTGTTCGAATATTCGACAAAAAGTATTTGAGTAATTTTTATTCTAAATAGAAAATTTTTGTTCGTTCGAACAAAGGATTATACCCACTCAAACCGAATTTGACATTTAGCTTAGTTAGCATAGGTGCGCTTTGGCTGTTATTATGAAATTTCTTTTTTTTGCTTCGCATCACTAGTAATGATGACAATGTTGTACAGTTAAAAAACAGCTACAATTTATAGAGCTCTTAAAAATATCGAAACCCGATACTCGTAAATAAGAATCGATGTATCGATTTATCGAGTTTTGGAATATCGGCGATATATATCGATATTTATTTTCTTAAATATTGATATTTCGATATATCTTTTTTTGTTGCACATATCTACTTTTTATCGAAGACGTACCACCAGCGTTACTGTTGAGAAATTTCAAAAAGTGGCACAAAAAGGGGATTTAAAAAAAGTGGCACAAAAAAGGGGATTTTGAAAAAAAAAGTCGCAACGTTTTCATAAAGGCATTTATTTTAAACAAAACATTGGAATTTAGTAAAAATTAACAAAAACATAACAGAAAACAATCAGTTCATTTATAACAGCGGTAAAATAATAAAATAAAATATAATAATAATTAACATTAAAACTAAACAACAATTCTTTAGACGATACATAGAATCAAATTCATATTCATACATATGTAAATATTTATGTAAATATTAAGTACTTAGATAATTTAACGTATAGTTGACCTTTGGAATGTTTGGATTTTCATTTCGCACGGATGACCTCAAGCCGAAACTATTGTTAAATTATAAAGTATTTATTTATAAAAAAAAGTAACGCTGCGTACCACCTTCAAACACGTTCCAACGTAGGACTATCCAATGGCGAATAAATGGCACATTCTTGCCAAGCATATGCGGATGACATTTGTATATTGCACATTGGGGACTTTTACAAAATAAATGGTAATAAATTTGTAACTTCTAAACTACTGATTGGCTTTATATAAGACTACAAACATCCGTATAGGAAGACTTAGGCCTTATAACACAAGTCATTACAGCCTTCTGGCTGGAGCAGGAGATGAGTTACAGTGGGCCAAAGTTGACCGCGTGGGACTCAAAAAAACTTCTGAGAGTTGTAACTTTTTTAAAAATTATCCGATTTTTACCGAATTAAGCATTTAAAGCTAAGCTTGAAATTCTTAAGAAATAATTTTCTAAGATGTGTTTCCGTATCTGTCATAACTTAGAAGATATTTCGCTGAAAGAGGGATGGTTTTATTTAAATAATTCTGCCAAAAAAACCGACTTCAATGCAAAGATCTGCTAGAAAATTTTCGAAACAAATTTAAGGGATATAAAATTAATTTTTAGTGGGCGTGACTCCGCCAAATTTTTCACTGCAAGACTTAGTGTTTTTCAGAGATCAGAGTGTGTGTTAAGTTTTGCAAAAATCGGTACAGTAGAACTACCTAAAAAATATTAAATTTTAATGGGCGTGACTCTGCACATTTTTTAAATAAAGGATTGTGTCTATTTTAGAGCTTAAGGTGTGGTAAGTTTCGTAAAAATCGGTTAAGTAGGACCACGTGAAATATTTTTATTCATTTTAATGGGCGTAGTCCCGCTCATTTTTTCAACTTTAAAAGGTGCATAGTAGGTTTCGCAGCAATCAAATAAATATAATTTCTTAGTCGGGCTTAAGTTCAGTAATTTCAATTATTGTTGAATGAAATATTTTTATTAATTAATGTGAGTTTCTAACGAAGAGAAGAAAAATTAAATTAAACTTTATTAGCAGGGGGAAACTCTATTCACTATAGTTCAACTAAAAATTTAAAATTGTCTGACTTAAAAATCATCATGGGCACGTGTCAAATATATGTTCACTTGGCAATCACAGTTTTATATACTGGAAAGTAAAATCAACTGTAGAAAGCAAAAACAATGTAACATAATATCCACCGACGGTACGTCGAATAAGTAAAATAATTAATGTGATGATCCTAAAAAGATAAGCAAGAATGGTTAAACATACTTAGCTAATAAAGTCTAATTTAATTTTTCTTCTCTTCTTTAGAAACTCACATTAATTAATAAAATAATTTCATTCAACAAGAATTGGAATTACTGAACTTAAGCCCGACTAAGAAATTATTTCTGATTAAAATTCACTATAGTTCAACTAAAAATTTAAAATTGTCTCACTTAAATAAAAATAATTTCATTAAATTAAATAAAAAAATTGTGGGCGTGTTTCGCCCACTTTTTCCTACAATTGAACCAATGGGAAGCCATACTTTCTCAGACAAAAAAGAATTTTTACAATCGGTCTAAAATGTACCGAGTTATGAAGTAACACCGCCAAAAAATAGAGACGAATTAATAACCTCCTCTTTTTTTTGAAGTCGGTTAAAAGTATCTTCATTATTCTAAATATTGTTAAAAACTTTGTTTAACACATTCACTTTTAAGCCACATATCGCTAAAAGCAATGCATTTAGAATGTGCTTAGAGCCATTTTTTTGTATGTCGGACATGTACCCTACATTCAGCAATGTCTGAGAATCGTAAATTTAAAAAATATTTTTGTGTTTAAGCGCTTGTATAAAAAACTTGTGACAGTAGATTTTGAAAATTTCAATTACCACATTTTATTATGTAGAGTTTTAAAAATTTTTAACTAAAATTTAAGAAAGCCTTTCATAAATGCGGATATACGCGCAGAATTTCTAAAAAAAAAGTCATAATTAAGGGAAAATATAGTTCTGTGCCATAAAAAATATATTGAAATAATTTTATTTTCCTAAATTGGAGTTTTTTAATTTCATGTGAGTCTATTTACTACGCCAGAAAATATTATTACAATATATTTAACTACTCTCGAGATATTCCGATTGTAGGGTGAAATTCAAAAAATATTTAGAATGCGTTTAACTTATTTCCTTTTATTCACTCATTAGCGGTTTAGAGCTGTTGTGACTTCCAAAATTCTACCTAAATAGAAAAACAAAACAAAATTCAAAATATTATACAATAAATATATACACTTTTCACAATAAAAAATATTCATCGTAATTAAACGATCCTCACAAAATTTAAATGTAAAAAAAGGCCAAGTTCCTTTCCAAAATTTCGGCCATCGAAAGTAGTGAGATAAAAATGTTGACCAAGTTCTTGTTTAGCACAACACTTATCACTGAAATATGATATTCATTACATACATTTGTAACCGTAAGGGTGTCATATAATTTGTAGATAATCTGCTCACTTGACAACATTTTTTCCGATATAAAGAAATGAACAAATATACATTATTCTCTTCTTTTTTAGAAGGGTAAAATATTACTTACTCACTCACTACTTTTGATGGACGAAATTTTGAAAAGGAACTTGGTCTTTTTTCACTTTTATGTTTTTGTGAGGATCTGACTACTTTTTTAAATCCATTGAAAAATGTGTTTTGTTATTCGTTAAATGCTACCTGTTATTAGCATTAACTACATGTACATGGAAACACATGTATAATTACGAGAAATATTTTTGATTGCGAAAAGTGTACTTATACTTATTGTATAATATTCCAAATTCAGTTTTGTTTTTCTATAAAGGTAGAATTTTAGAAATCACAACAGTTCTAAACCGCTAATTTGTGAATAAAAGGAAATAAGTTAAATACATTCTACATATTTTTTTAATTGCACCCTACAATCAGAATATCTCCAGAGTAGTTATATATATTGTAATAATTTTTTCTGGTGTACTAAACAGACTCATATGAAATTCAAAAGTACCAATTTAGAAAATTTAAATTATTTTAAAATATAATTTTTTATGGTACATAGCTATATTTTCGCTAAATTTTGAGCCTTTTCAGAAAATCTGCGCGTATATCCGCATTTATGAAAAGGCTCTCTTTCAATTTAAAATCCAGCAAAAAACTAAAAACTTAAAAAGTTGATACATATTTTAACACCAAAGTAAGTGGCAACACGGCAGATCAGTTATGACAACATCATAAAATTGCAGCTTTGGAAAAACATAACTCTTGGCAGCTTTTTCTTTTCCGATATACGCCATTTTTCGAGCACACGTTCAACAAGTATTTTATCAGAAATGAATTAAACCGTGAATTATAAAATACCTAAATATATTAAATAATCCTTAAAAACATATACAAAAATATTGCAACTCTACTTGTATCCGGGCTTACTTGATAGAACACAACAACTGGCGACGAGGATGGGATCAAACTATAACGCTACGTGCATGATACTATCTACAAAAAGTAAGGTTAAGCCGAAGCCACATGGTACTGGGGCACAGACTACATCGAAAACGATAAACGAACAGTAACATTGACGGAAAATTAAATGAATTACACAACCAAATGGCGACCCCAATTGATGAAACATTAAAAAAAATGGCTGATACGTTGATGCAATTGCCCGCAAGAATACAACGAGCCGCACAATCACACGGCATAAATTTACAGTCTTTTGACGAAAACAACGAAAGTTTCGATTTATATTTACAAAGAATTGAAAATTACCTGGATTTAAGAGGCTGGACAAACGAGAATGAAGAAGGGGACAAAATCTGTGTAAAAATTCTCCTAAACTGCTTAAGTCCAAAACTTTACCACACGTTAACATGTTTGACGGCCCCGATCAGTCCAAAATCAAAACAATTTGACGAATTATTTAAACTACTACGCTCCCATTTGTGTCCCATACCAAGTGAAACTGCAGAACAACATAAATTTTCTAATCGAGTCCAGCACGAAGGTGAATCAATTGCAAATTTCCAAGCAGATTTAAAAAAATTTTTAACAAATTTTAACTTCAAATGTGGAAATTGCAATACTTCTACCAACTCAACGCACTTAAGGTCACAATTTGTAGAGGTATTCGGGATAACGACATACGTGAACGTCTCTTGCAGCGGGATTCTAGCAAAACATTTGAAGATGCTGTGAAACTTGCACTGGCAATAGAATCCTCCAAACTCGAGAGCAAAGAAATGCGTAATCAGCAATTACAGATGAACCAAATAGTAAATAAGTCTCAACAAATTAAAAAACCTAAACCCTCCCGTGACATTTTTTAAAAATTAAAAGGTAAATGTTTCAAACGTGGCAAAATGAACCATAAAGCCAACAAATGTTCAGCAAAAAATTTAAGATGTCTTAAGTGTCATAAGTCCGGTCATATTCAAGAAGCTTGTTTCAGTAAAAGGAGTTTGTCTCAGCAAGGGAAGCATTAACACAATACAAATAGTCCAGGTAAACAGCATTCATGGTATTCATGAGAAATTTATGGCAAATTTAGTTGTAGAGAAATCACCTTGTTGCATGGAAGTATATACAGGGGCAGCTGTATCGACCATGTCACTACTAGCACAGGAAAAGTTATTGCCAAATATAAAATTGAAACCGACGTCATTACAATTGCGAACATACACCGGTTAAATAATACAACCAACATGCAAAGCAAAGGTGAATGTTACTCACAAAAATGTTCACACACGGGCTTTATATGTCATTGATGCGAAAGTTGATTCTATACTGGGAAGAAAATGGATTAGGAAATTAAATCTGAATATATTTGAACTAAATGTAATTAATAATATTATGAACGAAGCTCAATGTAAGGAAGAAATAAGTAAAATAATGAATGAGTACAAAGAAACAATTACGCAAACGAGAGGCACGATACCAAATTACAAGTGCAAGCTAGAGCTTAAAGAAAGTATTGCACCAAAATTCATACGGCATCGACCAGTACCATATGCCTTAAAAGATAGAATCGAGAAAGAATTAATTAAATGGCAAATGACGGAATTATACAGAAAATTGAATTTTCCGAATGGGGGACACCCATAGTCCCAGTGGTGAAAAAGAACGGTGACATTCGTATATGTGCCGACTATAAAGTCACAATTAATAAAGCCATAAAAGATGATAGTTACCCTATACCAACAATTGAAGACATATTTGCAAACATGAGTGGTGGAAAATATTTTATGACATTAGACTTACATCAGGCATATGTACACATGCAGGTCAACGAAGAAACTTCAATATTACAAGCAATAAGTACACATAAAGGTACCTACAAGGTAAACAGGCTAATTAATGTTTGTTATCAAAGCTGCCCCAAAAATATGGCAAAGATTTATGGATTCAATATTGCAAGGCATTGATGGCGTGTCATGTTTCTTTGACGATATTAAGCTACAAGGAAGCTCTTATGAAGAATTAATAGAACGTTTTAAGCAAGTCTTGCAAGGGTTACAGTTGCATGGATTGCATTTAAACAAAGACAAATGCCAATTTCTTCTTGATCACGTTACATATTTGGAGCATAAAATTGATAAATTCGATATCAAACCAATGAATGATAAAATTCAAAGCAGGACCTTTTTAAGTCTGGTAAACTACTACCATAAGTTCTTACCTAATCTAGCCAGTCGGTTGCAACCAATTTACAATTTATTAAGGAAAGGTGTTAAGTTTTCGTGGTCTTCAGAGTGTGAAAAAATATTCAAGGAAATTAAGCATGAAATTACCAGTGAAAAAGTGTTAATACCATTTGATGAGAATTTACCATTGGTACTGGCAATAGACGCGTCATCAAACGGTCTGGGAGCCGTTATATCTCATATAGAGAATAACAACGAAGAAAAGCCTATAGCGTTCGCCTCACGATCGCTAACACAATCCGACAAAAATTATTCGCAAATTGATAAGGAGGCTACCGCAATTTTTGGGGACTAAAGAAATTTTTTCAATACTGCTACGGCCGGTGTTTTATGCTGATAACAGATCACAAGCCCCTAACAAGAATTTTTCATCCAAATAAAGACTTACCAGCCATGTCAGCTGTACGATTACTGCACTATGCAAACTTTTTATCAGGTTTCGATTATGGCATACAATACCGGCCAACGAAAGAACATAGCAATGCAGATTTTTTATCAAGATTTCCAGTCAACAATCTGAGCAATGATTTTTTTAAGGATAAAGCAACAATATTTCAAATTAATCAAATAGAAACACAAAAAGAAATTCAACGCGAAGTTATAAAAGATGACGAGTGCAGAAAACATTTTAACGCTTTACAAACAGGCGCGACATTACCTCATGGCGAATCTACCGAAGAATTTTCATTAGAAAATCGTTGTATATTCAAGGGAATAAGGGTAATGATACCAAAGTCCCTACAAAAGAGAATCCTTGAAGAACTGCATACAGGACATTCGGGTATAGTCCGAATGAAAGCATTAGCTCGAAGCTATGTCTGGTGGAGGGGAATATATAGGCACATCGAGGCCGTATCAAGAGCATGCTATGACTGCTGCAAAAATAAAATTAACCCACCAAAAGAGATTCCACATCCGTGGGAATACCCAACAGGCCCCTGGCAGAGGGTACATGTCGACTATGCCGGACCACTCATAAATACGTACATCTTAATTGCAGTCGACGCGTACACCAAGTGGGTAGAAGCCATACCAACGCAAACAATCAGCTCCACGAAAACAATTAAAATACTTCGGGAAATTTTTTCTAGATTTGGCCTTCCCCTAGTAGTGGTTTCACACAACGGAACAAGCTTCACTTCACATGAGTTTCAGCAATTCACCAAGTCGAACGGCATACGCCATAAATTCTGTGCCCCTTATCACCCCGCCTCAAATGGTCAGGCAGAAAGATACGTGTCAACAATTAAATGTGGGTTACGATCAATGCTTAATGAAAAGGGCGATAGCGACTACAAACAATGCAAGTTTTTTATGCAGTATAGAAAAATACCTAACGCATCAACAGGATTTTCCCCTGCAGAACTCATGTTTAAAAGAACAATTAAAACGAGAATAGATCTAATCAAAAGTGATATAGCACACCGAATTACCGAATACTGGTAAAGAACCCAGAAAATTTTCGAAGGGTGAGCTGGTACAAGTGCGATTCTATAACAATAAAACTTGCCAATGAAAATTCGGGAAGATACTAGAGAAGATAGGAGGCCGAATGTACGAGGTTCTAATAGATAACAAAAAACATAAGCCCAATGTCGATCAAATAAGAAGATCGGACTGCCAAGCAGCCAACGAGAGGAGTTATTATGACCCCAACCTCTTAACCGAAACAGCTGAAAATAAGCTCCGAGATGGAAAGACAACTGAACAAGACATTGGACTTCGTACTGACGCACAAAACACACAAGCAATACAGGAATTACCAGTCATCATGCCCACTATACCGCAACAGCCGCCACCATCAGGATTGTCAATACCATTGCTGTCTGAAGCTGTATCCACTGCGTCACCAGAACCAATTTTGTCTTCCCCCCAAAAACAATGACACCAAGAGACAAGGCCCTTCCACCCTAAGAAGATCAAATAGAACAAGAAGAGCACCAAATCGCCTTGACTTATAAGAGAGGGAAAAGCTGATACATATTTTAACACCAAAGTAAGTGGCAACACGGCAGCTCAGTTATGACAACATCATAAAATTGCAGCCTTGTAAAAACATAACTCTTGGCAGCTTTTTCTTTTCCGATATACGCCATTTTTTGAGCACTACGTTCAACAAGTATTTTATCAGAAATGAATTAAACCGTGAATAATAAAATACCTAAATATATTAAATAAACCTTAAAAACATATACAACAATATTGCAACTGTAGTTGTATCCGGGCTTACTTGATAGAACACAACAAAAGTCAAGGCAAACAGTACTTGTGAATTGCCGGTTCTGAATCAATAAAAATTGTAAAATTTGGGTAATCAAAACTTGAGAATTTCAGTGAAAATTTTTTGGAAATTTTAAAATTTGGGTAAATAAAGTTTGAAATATGAGAAATTGTGTTTTTTTGGTTACGTTAAGAGTTATTTGTTTACATTAATTGTGTGTGAACAAATTATTTTTTTGTTTACATTAGTTGTGTGTGAATGGGTGGATTTTTTATGGGAATGGGTTTAAGGGTTTCATAGGTTTGAGGTTTTTTTATTTGTTTATGGCGACGGGAAAATCATTTTCATAATTTTTTCTAATGCCGACGGGAAAACGTGAAAGTTATTTATTCGAATGCTATAATAGGTGTTGGTGGACTATGGGAACTTAAGGCTGACCCTGATTTGGGTAGGTGAGGGTGTTGTTGTAATATGTAACCGTGGCAATTTGTGGGCGTATCTGTCTGTTGGAATTTAAGCCAAGCTGTGATTGGTGGGGGCCGGGGTATAGTTGAGGTAGATCGATTGGATGTATGTATGTATGTATATATGTATGTATGTCTGTGGGAATTTAAGACTTATCGTGATTTATGAGGGGCGAAGTGTTCATGTAATATGTAACCGTGGGAATTTGTGTGTATGTATGTCTGTAGGAGTTTAAATCTGTCCGTGATTTGAGGTAGGTGAGGGTGTTTATGTAATATGTATCCGAGGGAATCTGTCTGTATGTATGTCTGTAGGAGTTTAAGGCTGATCGTGATTTGAGGTGGATGAAGGTGTTTTTTTGATAGATGGATTGTGTGTACGTGTGTGTGTGTATGTATGTATGTCTATAGGAGTTAAATGCTATTCTTGATTTGAAGTAGGTGAGGGTGAATTTGTGTGTATGTATGTCTGTAGGAATTTGTGTGTATGTATGTCTGTAGGAGTTTAAGGTTGATCGTGATTTGGGTTGTTGAGATTGATCGATTGTATGTGTATGATCGCGGGAATTTGTGTATATATATCTGCGAGAATTTTAGGCTGACCGTAATTTGTGAGAGGCGGGGTGCTGTTGAAATAGTTTGAATTTTTAGTAGATAAATTTTATTATGCGTGTGTTTGTGATTTTCTCACGCTAGTACATAGAAATAAATTGTTTTCCATATCGACAATTGGTGCTATAAAATATAATCATAAATCTGAACTTCCCTAATCCTAATATATTTTCTGTATTGGAGGATGAGATTGCTTTATATTTTGTCAAGCTTAAATTTGTTCTGTGTTAAAGTCTGTCTATCAAAAAAATTTTTATATATGGAGAAATATCAATTTCAGAATTTGTGAAGTTCTTGTGTACGATCGTGGGGAATTTGTTTGTGTGTATATGTGTGGCAGTGATATCAGAATTCATCCACCAGTAATGGCTAAATGTAGATAAAAAATTACTAAAAAATGGCTAAAAACTAGCTAAAAAATGGCTAAGTGAAATAGAATGCAAAAACCAGTAGTATTGAACAAAAATAAGAAGATTAGTCATGTTATATTTTTCGCAGCAAACAGAGAAAATTTGTTAAAGCAAATAAAAGTAAAAATAACAAATTAAAGCACTAACCCTGCAATTACACATGTAAGTGATTACTTGTAAATCCTATAGTACACGGCATGTAAAAAGCCACATGCGTATGTGGCGATGACGTCACAGGAATTTTTAGCATGTTGGTTGCATTTTTTTAAATTACTAATAGCGGCTACATGCCGTAAAATTTTGATAGGATTTTTGTTCCAAAATACAAATGTGACACATGTAGCAGAATTGAACACATTTTCTGAGACAACACATCTGTAAGCATGTCAATATCTACATGTAAATGTGTTACTAGTACACCGCATGTAGCAAATGTTGCTTCGTGGTGACGTCAAAATTATGTCAGCCTTCGATCAAGGTGTAAACCAAGATATTTCACTTGATAATGTTGAGGAATATTTTGATTGTTAATTCGAATGGGGGAAAAAGTATCTCTTCTTAAGGTAAAGGCTATATGCACACACTTTTGCTCATTTACTTTAATTCATAACAGTGAACTTCCTATCAGTAATATAACTTTCCAAAAGTGTTTGTATGTTTATTGGCAGATAAGTCTTCTATTTTAAGACTAGGCCTTCGTGTTATACTTTGTCAAATGCCTGAGAATTATCAATGAAGAGGGCAGAACAATACTCCTTTTCTTCAAATGTCTTCCTTATAAATTGAACCAATCTAAGCGTTTGCTTAGTTGTGCTATGCTGACTTCTAAAACCAAATTGATGGTCAGGGATGCACCCATTATAAGCTATAATTCCGGAAAATTTAGTGATGAGCAGCTTTTCGAAAGGCTTTGAGATTGTTGATAGTAAGCTCATTGGCCTCTGTGACTCAGCCTTGGTAGAATCTTTGCCCGGCTTTGGAATCATTTTGATCTTCGCAAGTTTCCACTTATGTGGCAAATACTGCATTCGTAAAATTGCATTAAAAATAAATAGCATCTTGTTACTAATTCCATCAATACCCGCAGTTTTTTTCGGCTTGGGTTCACCAATTATTTTTTGTACTTCACGCAGCTTAAACCTTAAGGGACGAGAGGGTAGAGAAACTACACTCGGCAAATTAACAGCACCCGTACATGAATAGGGAGTGAATACAGATTTTAAATGCTCAGCAAATATGTAACCTTTCTCACTATCGCTTTTTGCATATCCTCTGGTCGAAGTGCGCAGTGGTGATTTAAGCTCAACGGGTCTTTTACGATTTCTAGACGCTCGCCATAAATAGTATGCTGACGTGACATCGAGACCTTCTAAATATTTTTTCCAGTGATGCAGTTCTTTCCGACGATAGCAACTCTTTGAGTCGTTAAGTACATTCTTTAAGTCTTATTTAATTTAGCGGTGATCTGTGTTGTTGCCATTCTCTTCTAGCTCTCCTTTTTTCACATACAAGACAGTCTGCAGTTGGGAGGTAGTGGCAGGTTTAGCAGCCTGTTTAATATTTTCGTTAAGATTGGCAACGTTAAATTCAATATCTTCGGATGTTCTCAGCTTAATGTTTTCCGTATAATGACTACTGAGATACTTTTTGAACCCCAGCCAATTAACACCATTGATCATCTTCACATATGGGTGAGGTAAGACACTTCTTAGTGGGCTACAAATTGTAATGATTGTGGGAGAGTTATCGGAGAAGAGATCTAGGGAAGCTTCAACATTAATTAAATCCCCAGGGATATTTTTCATGACGCCAAAATCTATCCGGAATTTTTTGTATATACGTAGGCCAGTAAGTAGGGTCCCCACTTGAAATGAAGTCCAAGCCCATTTTTGAAATTGTGTTGAACAACACCCGACCTCTAGGCGTAATAAGACGCGAAATCCAGAAAGTATGTTTCGCATTGTAGTCGCCAGCTGCTACGAAACAAGACCCAAGAGATTTGTAGAAATTCTCAGTGATTGAAAATCTGAGAAGGGAGTAAATTGACGATATCACGAAATTTGTACAAATATTTTCAATACAGATATATGTTGCTTGTAGGTGTTCTTCACAAATTCTATCAAGAATATAGTGCTTGAGTCTCGACTTTTTAGAATTGCTGATCCACCGCATGCTCTTCCTCTCGGGTGCTTTGTATCATATACCGTGTAGCCATTGGTTTTGAAGTCAAATGAGTCTCAGACACCAACATTATATCAATATTTTTTTTCATTAGGAAGTGCTCAAGTTAATTTTTATGTTGGCGAATGCCGTTTGAGTTCCAGAAACATATTTGTAACGTGTTCATGGCTTGTTAATTAATGCTTGAAGCAGAGTATTCTGCATACGCAGCATTTTTTGCATCATGCTAGTCATATTTGTTGTAAAGTTATTTATAGTTTGCACCAGATTATTAATAGTAGCTTCAAGGCGATTAAAGTTAAAGCTAGAGTTTGTGTTTGTCGAATTATTTGACGGTGAAACTTTTTGTGCGGGAATAGAACTTGTCTTAACAGCATCCGCATACAAAACACGTGAAGTAATTGGTTTGCTTATTTGAGGAAAAGTCGCGGAGTAAGCGTTGGCTGATTGAGCTGGAGCTAATTTAGGTTTTTGACTCATAGCCTGTTTAACGAAAAAATATACAGGACATCCTCTGTAGTTAGCGGTGTGATTACCTCCACAATTACTACATTTTTTTCTGCCTGATCTTTTGGTTTAGTACAGCTAGCAGTACCGTGCCATTCACCGCAGATAATACAAACTGTAGGTAATTTTCAATAAGTTTTTGTGTGGCCATATTCTTGACAATTATGGCACTGTGCGGGCCGAACGCTTGTGTGGTTCTTCAACTGTTATTTTTCGGTATAAAAGATATTTTAAGCTATCAACTGGATGGGTCTCATTTTTTCTCAATTTTATATAATTTGGATTAGGTTCAACGCGAAATAGAGTTTGGGGGATCTTCTCCCTATTTAATATGTTTGATACATTTTTACCTTAAATCGCTGGAGGAAGAGTGCATCTTTTATTTCTTCGGGAACAACATACGAATCTATGCCCTTCAATACGATCTGCAGGCCTTTAGCACTCTTAAGCTGGTAAGTGTAGAAACTTGTTTTACTTTTTTCAAAATCCAACCCTTTTTCCGAAGATCTTTTTCTTTATAAATTTAAATTTTCGTTTCATCAATGTTACCACGTTTTATTGGAACAATGTGAAATTTATTTTCACCAATGATCGAGATTAATTTTTTAATAAGGGCGTTTGAATTTTTCTCTCTCAAATAGATTGGTGGTGGTTTGGAAGTTTTGTTCGACGATACATCGGGTTTGTCGTTGTCATCTTGCAAAATTTTAAAACGGTTTTGTCGATTAATAGAGGATGCGCTGTTATCCCTAGACATCTTTGGAGCAGATGAAATTTAGAAGAATTTGGGTTTCGCTCACGCTTTAGCACAGTAATATATCTGTCCATTCCGACTTGGACCTTTTGATGAACACGAACCTGAAGGTGATGATATCGCTGAATTATATGAAGAAGTACTGGGCAATTTAATGTTAACGAATCACTAGTTGGCATTGGACAAAGCGAAGTCGATCGCTGACGAAAAAGTGGCTTCCCCCTTAAAAAAAGACTATCATCAGATTTTCCATGGCACATGACAAGCCAGCACCTTCAGACGAATTTAAAGCGGTTATGTTATCCTTAGGTGCCAATGAAGACATTATTCTACGCTGTGATGCCAATGCTAGGCATACAATATGGGGTAGCAGTGAAATCAATTACATAAGTGAGTACATCCTAGATTTCATTTACTCTAACAATTTAACTATTTGTTACTTCGGCAACTCGCCAACCTTTATTTTTCCAAGCTCGGACAGATTTAGTTAGTGTCCTCGACAAATGGAGGGTTTCCAATAAGAAATCCTTTTCGGATCATAATTGGATACTTTTCAAAGTCAGACTACAGAACAAACAAAAATATTGTTTTAGAAACCCGAGGATATTGGATTGAAATAAGTTCAATGGAATTTTGAAAGCAAAAACTAAAACGAGCACCTTAGACTGACAACAAAACCGAAGGACTCGAACACAATGTGGAGATATTCAGCAAGGCTATAGAGGCTTGCTAGAATCCTGGCTACAAATCATTCCTGTCCAACTTTTGTAAAAAGGGCAAACGGCTCCTGGTAAGATTCCTCTGCAGAATCCTAAGACATATTACACATCACCCACTTTTCTGGCTGTAAGGATACGCCTAGTGCGAACGGCTTTATCAGTGGGAAACAAGACGCTGTTGATAATGAGATACTACCTGTAGATAAAATCTCTTGGGCAGTTGATAGTTTATCACACTTGGGCAATTGATAGTTAAATCACCAGGTCTGGATGGCATCATGCCAAAGATGCTACAGAGCGCGAAAAGCTCCATCATCCTCTGGCTTTTTAAATTCTATAAACTCTGTCTCTTTCTTAGCTACGTTCCAACCAGCTGGAGAAAAGTCAGAGTTGTCTTCATTCCAAAGATTGGGAAAAGAAGTAATTAAGATGCAAAGGACTTCCGACCAATCAGCGTTTCATCTTTCCTGATCAAGACGTTGGAAAGACTAATAGACAGTCATATTAGGCAACGGCTGTTAGGATCGTCAAGACTCTAAAATAGCCAGCATGCCTACCTTAAGGGACGCTCTACAGAAACAGCACTACATGAAGTGGTTAGGTTCATAGAGAGATCCCTGGAGCACAAACAATACACCCTGGCAGTCTTCCTAGACATAAAAGACGCCTTCAATAACTTATCGGTGACACCCATCCAAAATGCTCTCCAGGAGGCTGATGTTGAAGATTACATCAGCAACTGGATAACAACCATGCTGGGGGCAAGAAATTTCACTGCTAAATTAGGCAATAGCGAAGGGTCAAAATGGGCATACAGAGAGACACCGCAGGATGGGGTGATCTCACCTTTGCTCTGGCTTCTTGTGGTTAACACAATACTTTTTAGATTATATGTCTTGGAAGTTAAAGTTGTAGCGTACGCGGACGATGTGGTAATAATGGTCTCAGGGATGCTCACGGAAGTGATTAGTGTTATCATATGCAAAGCTTTGGGCACACTTAGTAAACTGTGAGCTAGGAGTGAACCCAAACAAAACTGAATGTGTGTATTATTTTCTAATGCCGACGGGAAAACATCATTATTTTTTTCTACTGCCGACGCGAAACTTATGAGTGTTGCAAGACTGTCGATATTTGTCGATGTACATGATTTGAGGGGCGCAAAGTGGACCATTTATATATAACTTTTGACTGGATTGGAATTTTGTATTGCGGTTTTTTTTTAGGTGAGACCATAGGCTTTAAGTTTAAGATATGAAACTTTTAAATCTACCGGTTAGAGAAGTAGTTATGATAGATTTAAAATATATTTTAAGTTTTACCTGATTTTTGGTACAAAAGCGAGGTATTAAAACTTGTTTAAAAGATTTGTTTTGCACAAAGTCTTATATTTTGTGTCACATCTACAACTTATACTTATTAAAAACTTAAATTCTTTCAGAAAGTGCCAAACTTTGGCCCCCATGAAATTTTTAGAACGAAGGGCCAAAAGTTGGTTTTTGCAGAAGTTTGAGTTAAAAATTAGCTTATCAAGAAGCGAATATCCAAAATGCAAACATTGTTATAAATTTTCCTTAGATTAAGAGGTTTTAATAAAGAAGACGTAGGTTTCTATTTAAATTAAAAAAAAACATTATAAATATTGTACGCAAAATTTTAATAAATTTATAAAATTTTAGTAAATATTTCTTCTATATAGCTTTGACTTTCATCTTCTAGAAGTAGTTTAGCTTCTAGGTCTAATTCAATAGAGCTATTTTTCCATTTTTGTCGAAAATTGGACATATATGGATTCATTAGTTTTCGTTTTTCGTGTGTTGTGCTCGCGAAAGAATCTGTAGTCTTTGTTTCTTTTTTCTTGCGCTTCTTCAGACAGATCTCTTATTGGTAACATATTCTGTTGAATTATTTGTTCCCCATGGTAAAAATTTTGTGAACTGTGGATGGCATATATGTATCTCCAAGAGTATTTTTCGTTGTAAAGTATAGCTGTTTTTTTGGCGTACTCTCCAAATTTTTTTTGCATTTAACTTTCGCAGCATGCTAGAACTTGTAATATAATGTTGAATCGTCTTATTAGTTCCCAGTCTACACCTGTAATAGATACTGCAGCTTCAGGATCTGAAAAAAATCTCCTTGCTGTATTTCCATCATTTGTGTTTCCTTCTCCTTGCTTTGGCTGATCGAACATTAGGCCTAATTCTAAATATTTTTCTTGAATTTGTTTTTTTCTTCATTTTCTTTATTTTTTCTCACTGTTTCGCCTAAAGGACCAAAATGCAAATCATAACCTAATTTAAGAATGTGCTCCATAAAACGAATTCTAGCATGAAGAGGGGACAATCCAAATTCGTATGTTGCCTTAAAACTATCATCTTCAGGAATGGGATGGCTTATTTGACTTGATGTCCGTTGGCATATACTGCAGCTTGACGATGCTTTTGTATCAGTTAAAGCTTGTGCAACTTTTCCATTAATCATTGCGAGACACATTTTCAAACTTACTTCGATTTCCTGTTCATCTACTGTAAATATTACAGGTTGAAGGACTTTAATTTGATTTTTCATGATGAAAAAAGCAAAACAGCTGGCGCTTCGCGGTTATCTGTATTATTGTATCATGCGTGCACCCATGAAGCTAGTCACAAAAATATTATGCATAAATTTTTTCCGAAATTTCAATTTTAATTTAAATTTAATAATCATAAAAAAACAAAAAAAAATTTCCATAATTGCGGTATCTTTTTATTTTGTAGTTTTACCTGACGAGTGCTTGTTACATGCCTTTATAAGCATTATAAATCAATTTAAAAAGCAAAGTATATTTGTGACCTTAATTATATAAATTTACTTTATTTTAAGTAGGCAAGATATTTTTGTGACCAACTGTACATGATTTAAAAATACGCATATTCATCTAAAAACCGTATTTCATAATAGCGGTTTGAAAAAAAAAACTAAAATACTTCAAAAAATTGCATTACAGAAAACACATTTTTATAACTATTTTACAAAAATTTTTGACTTTGTGTCAGAAAAATTGTTCTGGTGGTCACGGTCGGATCGTCCCGGGTGTACAATGGGATATAGGCATTTAGAAGAGAGTCTCGGCTACAAAAAACTGCTAATCTTTTTTTGTGTCCTTTTGATCTGTGGAAGTTATGCTCTGTTAAGTGGAAGAGTTTAGGAATATATGGACCTTTTTAAAAGAACAAAAAAAATTAATTTCTAAAAATTATAAACACTCGTACTGAAAGCTAACAAATAAGGTAATTATACAAAATTTATTTTGATTGAATATCTTATAAAACCAAAAAGTTATAGATGTTTGAAAATCTAAAGCTTATTAAGAAATTTCTCATTTTAGCAAAATACTGAAAATGTCTGTTTTGAGTCACCCTGTTCACTGTGATATAGTTGAAATAAAGATTTAAGATTTTGGCTCCCGAGGTTTACTAGTGTCTACTTTCGAATGAACTTTAACATTTTTCAATCAGTGACCATAAAATGATCCACAGTGGGGCGGGGTGTATTTGAGGCAGATCGATTGTGTGTATGTAAGTACTATATGTCTGTGGGAATTTGTGGATGTATCCGTCTGTGGGAATTTAAGCCAGGCTGTGATTGGTGGGGGCGGGGTGTTGTTGTAATATGTATCCGTGGTAATCTGTGTGCATGTATGTATGTAAGTATGTGGGAATTTAAGGCTGATCGTGATTTGTGGTTGGTGAGAGTGTTCATATAATATGTATCCGGGGGAATCTCTGTGTATTTATGTCAGTAGGAGTTTAGGGCTGATCTTGAATTGAGGTGGGTGAGGTTGTGTTGTGATAGATGGAATGTGTGTATATATATGTGTGTATGTATTTCTGTAGAAGTTTAGGGCTGTCCTTGATTTGGGGTAGGTGAGGGTGTTGTTGTAATATGTATCTGTAGGAATTTAAGTGTTTGTATGTCTGTAGGAATTTGTGTGTATGTATGTCTGAACTTCTCTAACCCTAGTATGTTTTTCATATTGTAGGATGAGATTGCTTTATATTTTGTCAAGCTTAAATTTGTCCAGTATTAAAGTCTGTCTGTCATTAATTTCAGATTTTGTAAAATTCTTGTGTACGATCGTGTGATAAGTTTGTTTATTTAAGTGTATTCGTCTTCTGTGACTGAACGGCTTCTCAGGCGTCAGTGGCTTGGTGGACGGTTTGTATATCTTCATGATGTAGATATGTAAGTCCTCGTCCAGACTTGCAATTTTCGTTGCTGCAATTTTTTATAATTCTGCTTTGGAATTGCATAAGTGTCCACATTATGAAATTCTAGTTTTGCAATCATGTTTTAAAAAATTTTATTACACTACAAATTTCCTTGAAAAATTAACAATTCTATTTACTTTTTAATATATTTTGTGTTTTTCATACAATTGAAAAAAGAAAATAAAATAAAACATCAAATACATTTAAATTAATAAGTGCGAATTTCAAAACAAAAGAGAATTGCAGAAACTGTGTACCCCTCCCCAATCTTCTCACCTCCCTCAGCCATAAACTCAAGAATTGCTGCAACAAAAATTGCAAGTCTGGACAGGGACTAAGTGTGATTGTTAAGATCTAATAAATAGTTGAGCATGGGTAAGAAATTTGATAATATGTATGTGTACATATGTACATATCTACAAATTGTTTTATGTATGTATGTATGTATGTATGTATACACAAATAAGTGTGTGGCTCCCTGTTTAAATACTTTTTTTGTCTTATGCGGTCTTTTGTTGTTGTTGTAAATATTCGCATTGTGTATAGATGTGAAATATCTTCATAGTTTTTTATTTGAAATCAAAAAAAACATGTTTTAATTTTTAGGTGTATTTACTTAAAAGTTTGTGAGGAGTTTCTGTTTTAAGTAAAATTGAACTCCTGTCTAGTTGTAGTAACTATTTTAGCCAGTTTGCTTCTTTTTACTTTTTTTATTTTTTATTAATAAACATTTACTGCCTTATATATACATTACAAATATTTCAGGTTTATTAAGCGCTTATTTGACATATTTCTATGGGAAATTTGTCAAATAAACCTGTAATAAACCTAAAATATTTTTTATGAATTAGACCGTTAAATCAAAAGGGCGTTTTATGATGAAATTGTTATAGTCATTATTGTTAAAAACATTCGCTATTTCTTTTCCGATGAAATCATTCGAATTAGCTTTGAAACTTGGCACGTCGATATAAACCATTTTTGCATCCATATTACTTAATTTATTAGACTTTCCGGACTTCCTATTATTCGATCATCAATAAAAATGCAGTAGCTGCTTGCTGTTTCAAATTAAATTTCTATATCAATTGGCCCGCTATTGAATAATAAGAGCTTTTATCTTAAACTCTGATGCAGTTAGAAGCGCTTGAGATTCTTTCTTATAACAGCTTTGTTGGAATTTTAAATACATATATAAAATTGCAAAATATTAATTTTAAAATTTAATGTTAATATCATCATATGAATATGAGACTGAATTTAAATGTAGTTTTAAATTAGTTAAATCACAATGAACAAACTTAATTTCTTCTTGAAAAGCGACCGACAGAAAACGAAATCGTTTTCTGAGAATTCACGTCTACCCTCTCGACGGTTCCTGTAGTATACAAAATGACTTTGTATGTCGAAATCTATCTGTCCTTTGTCGGCGTTATGGGTAATTAAATTTTAAAATTTTAATTGCATAAATTGTGTTACTTGATATTGATACTATGTTTACATTAATAGGCTATATGATTATTTTATGAAGGGTGATCGCCTATGCCTTTTATTTGATGCTCTAGATGATATGATTTTTTCTCATTTTAAGTGTGCATTGTATGCATGTCAGACAAGCTGTATATATCAGTTGGTCAGTCAGTCTCTTGTTTTATTTATTTTTTCTTCTGATGTGTCATTACTTTTTTGATTTTACTACTTGATAGAGAACATTAATTTAATTTGTAAATGCATTATTTTTATCGAAAATATGTCCATATGTATATGAGTGTGTACATATATAAATGTAGACATATCTATATATATATGCGAATATATGTAAGTATGTAGAAATTAGTTTGCATATAAAGAAATACATATTTAATAAACAACTATTCCACCAAATCGATCTCAAATAACTCAGTTACCTCCACCAGGAGATGTTTTGATAATGTGTCATATACATTGAAATATCTATGTATGTTTGAGAGAATTTTTGCCTCAAGTATTTCTACATAAGGTTTGCTGGTTGTCCCCCTTGAAGTTATTGTTGGTGACGTAGGCTGGGTTGTATCGGATTCCGATGTTATTATTTCTCACCTAAAAAATGTCCTTATAACCTTCTAACAGGTTTTTATATTTTGCTAGCATGCATGATGCGAGAGTCCGAGGTGTAGTGGTATTTCCATTAAAAATCTATACTATTGTACTGTCGATGCATTTTTTAGGGTGATTAAACAACCTGACCTACCCGTATTTTACCGGCGCTAATTAACACCACTGGCTGGTTTTTGGTGAAGGCAGTTGAATTCTTGTTAAGAGTTTTTCTTTTGAGATGGTGTAAGATCCTTTTTGTTTAAAATAAAACTTGCCGGTTTTAGGCAGGATAAGTAAGTCAGTCTTATTTAACATTTTCCTTTCTTTTATATTAATTCTACAATTTCCAATGCTTTATAACTTGTTGTTGTGTTTTCAAAATAAGTTCCAGTAATTAATTTAGTTATTGTAATTTTATCATTAATATTTGTTTTTGTAAAATAACGTAACTTAACTTAATACTAATTATACTTATCTTAGTCGACTATGGGTACCCTATCTTATAACTAAATACATATTGATTAAATCTAAATGTGAAATACATTACACCTCACTCACCCCTTAAAAAAAATTTACAATTTCAAGAAGTAAAAATTTATATATTTTTTTTTTCAGAAATATGTACATATTTTAGTATTTTTTTAAATTGTTGTGAAATTTTTTCGTTTTATTTCTTATCTCTACTATAGAGTGTACTCATTCTGCACTAAGTCTCCTTTCTTTAATTTCAACGGGTTTATCTTAAGACAATTTTTTACTCTTTCCTTTTTGGATTTTTCCTTATATTCTTTCACTTTATTCAAAGAGAATTGCAAACGTGTTCTTAGTTCTTGTCTATAGCTATCTATGTTGTATATAGGTCTATGGCCTGAAATGGTATCACTAGAGAAATTTGGTATCCCTCCAAATATTAGTTCGAACAGTGTATCTACGTGAGGTGTTGTGTTGTAAGCGAAACAAAAGTATGGGATCCATTTGTCCCATTCGTCATCTCTGCAGAAATTTAAAAGAAATTGATTTAAGACTCTATGTATCCTTTCTGTAGAACCAAGCGTTTGATGATGGTAGGGTGTTTGTTTGACTTTCAAAAGATTACATACTTCACATAACATCTCATTCAAAAATTCAGTTCCCTTATCCGATTTGAGCACCTTGAAACTTCCATACACGAAAAATACTTTTCTAACTATCGCTTTTGCAATGGTCTTCGCATCTTTTGATTCGATTGGACATGCTATAATAAATTTTGTCAGATCGTCTTGTATGATCAATATGTTTGATTACATCAAAACTATTTCCTGGTGTGTCCATTACTAGTAGTTTTTCTTTCGTATGTGTAGTTTGTTTATTTATTTTGCATTCTTTACAATTAATTATGTGTCTTTTTATAATTCTTCCCATGTTTTTCCATATAAATTTCTGTCTTAGCCTTAAAGTTGTTTTTCTTATGCCCAAGTGGCCTCCTAACGTTGAGTTGTGATACTCATAAATTAAGTTATTCTGTTCGTCTTTATCTGTGATGTCTGTGGGCTCCGTGTATAATAAAATTTGCACATCTTCGTTGTCTTTTCGTTTCAAGATATTAAAAACATTTATGAATTGTTTAATAGGTATGATTCCAAATATTTCATCATTATAATTTATAGCAAATTCTTGTACCTTGAGGTATTTCATTTTTGGTAATAGATTCTCCAATGACAACTGTGTGTCCGTCGGACTATCGCTACACCTGATTGATACCTATAAGTTAGTAATTATTATTTGCGGGTTTCTACACTGCGACCCTATTTCAAATCGCAATTTCCTTACGTTTTTGATGTCCGAAAATTATGTACATTCGCATATAAAAAGTTGATCAGGCTTTTTAACAGTAATGTCATTGTTCTTAAAATTCGAACTCTTCATTGCTTTTAATGTATCACTATTTATTATTATTCTCGATAATATGTCGGTGTTGGTATTGATTTTTCCCTTTTTATACGATATCTTAAAATCATAGTCGCGCAGGTCGACTCTTATGCGGGTTATTTTGGAAGACGGATTACTATGTGTAAATAGAGAAACCAATGGTATATGGCCTGTTATTACATAAAATTTTCTACCGTATGGGTATGGACAGAAAAAGTTTATAGCCCAGTGTATGGCTTATAATTCCTTTTCAATGACAGATTTGTTTAAGTCATGTTTTGACGAAGTTTTGCTTGCGTACGATATGGGTAGGTCTGAGCATATCTCTCCTTGTGATAATACCGCTCCTAATGCAAAATTAGATGCATCTATTGTCAAGATAAAAGGTTTGTTGAAATCGGGATATTGTAAAATGGGAGGATTTATTAATTTTGATTTTAGCGTTTCAAATTACTTTTGACAATCTTCAGTCCACATAAATGGTATATTTTTCTTTAGTCGTTGGTTTAGATTTCATGCTATTTTTGGAAAACGTAGTAGTAGTAGTATTTACAGAATGCTATGAATCTTCTTACTTCATCAGCGTTACTTGGCACTGGATAATTTTCTATAACCTGTGCTTGTTGGGGTCGGTGCGTATTCCTTTATCTGTTATGAGGTCACCTAAATATACTACTTCAGTTTGAAAAAAAAGGCATTTACTAGTATTTAGCTTCAGATTATATGTGGTGATGTTTTATGCTACTTCGAAGTACTATAATGTCATCCACATACAAGAATGCTTCAGAACTCAGACCGCTTAATGTCATAGTCAGCATACGTTGAAAACTATTGGACGATATTTTTAGTCCAAGAGGTAACCGCTTAAAATGAAAATTACCATTTCTAGTGGAAAATGCTGTTAATGGTCTAGAATCTTAGTCCAAATTAATTTGGTGAAATGAACTGGTCATATACAACGTGGAAAAATATGTAGCCCTTCCTAATTTATCTAAAACATCTTCTATCCTTGTTAAAAGGAATTTGTCATTTACAATTTTTTAATTTAGTTTGCGAAAACCTACTACTAATCGCCATTTACGTTTGTCGTCTGCGGATTTCTTCGGTACAACTAATAATGGTGAGTTGTACGGGCTTACTGATTGCTCAATAATGTTTTCATTCAATAGTTTTTCTACTTGTTTATCTATTTAATTTATTTGCATTTCTGGTAGCCTATAAGCTTTTGTGTGTACTGGTGTTCATTGTATTCAATTATTATATCTATTAGTGACTGCTTCGCTATTGGATCTATTGACTCAACGTTTAAGGACTTCAAAATCTCTTGTATTCGTTCTTCGTCTTCTCTGATATTCAAATTTTTACAGTTGTATAAATCTCTTCCGAAAAATCTGAAAAAATCAGAAAAATACTGTACCCTATAAGCTTTCAAAAACTTCTGGGTCAAAAGAAAAAAAATTTTTTTGGGACACACTAATGAATATGTATGAGTTCATGAACGGAAACGTATGGGATCATACATGGCAAAACTATTATATATGAATTGATATATGGAAGAATATGTATTATAATATATGAGCTGGTATATGGAAATATAATTATGAAGCTCTTCATATGTGGATCCATATATAAAAATAAGATGTAATATATTGAGCCATATAAAAATTTATGCATACATGATATCTCACATAAGATCGTATTTCCAATCAAAAAAAAGCTTGCATTTTATTTACTCGATCTTTTTCTGAATGAATTGAATTGAAAATCTATTAGAAAATACATACGGTGTGCAAAGAACTCTTGTAGCAAAAAAAACCATTCTTGTACGATTTTATACATTAATAAATCAAATAATCAAAATGATATAATTCAGTCATTAATTTGATAGGAAATTATGGAACACTAGATATTTTTAAGAATCAAAGTTCATGATACTCCAAAAATTATATTGAAAACTAGTGTTAGCATAAAAACGGATTATTTTTTATTTTATAATTGCACTAGTTTTTAATCTGGTTTCTTAAATTAAATTTTATGTACAAATATGAGTTTTGTGTTTTTTAAATAATCGATTCACCTTTTCTCTTAAATTAGTGAATAAACTTTATGTTAGTTGGTTTTAAATTATTTGTCAAAACCCTATTTATTATTTCTTCAAATTGTGGATTTAACGATTTGCAAGTCTTTTCTTTTAAACTCTCAAGAATTTTAGAAAATTCTTTTTTTATTTCGTTTATGTACGCGAGTTTTTTGTTTTGATATTCTAAGGAGTAAAGTCTATTTTTGCTTTTTTTATATTCTGCTCTAATTTTTCTAATTCAGATCTATATGAATCTAAATCTTCCAATTATAAATTAAATTATAACAATTAGTTAGTCCATATTTACATTATGCAAGTCTTATTGCTAAGCTGATTAGTTTGAAGGAGAGAGAAACGAGGGGAACAGTAACATTTCTTTTCCCCTCGTCTCTCTCTCCTAACAAACTAATCAGCTTAGCAATAAGACTTGCATAGTGTAAACTGGACTTAATATGTTTTATAGCTGATCTTTCTATTTATTAATTTTTCACCAAGTGGCAACGTTATTTTATTAGCCTATGTGTCAATGACGTTTATAAAGTTGCTTCTAATATGGCAACAAAATTACAGCACCAAAAAACACACGCATTTTGTTGGTAGAAACAAACGAATAATTGTCAGAAACAGATGTCTTTTGTTTTTAAAAATAGCAATCACAGGGTAACTAACAGACCAACCTAAATTACGACGCAAAGCGCAACGTAATTTAGCGCTTAGCTTTTACGCTGAAATGAGTAACCTAAAGACCCAACTATAATATGAATAAGCAAACTTAAGCAACTGTGCGATTACATTCAATACGTATGTGTGCAACTATAATGTACTTAATGAAACTTTTCGTCAAGTTTCGTCATCATCAAATGTCATTTGCTTAAGTAAAGTGCCAAACTGAACTCACGTTCCGTACGGAAACAACGGTTTGTGCATTTTTTAAACTCAAATAAACAGCAGCAGAAAATATTCATTTTTAATATTTTTTTTATTGATTTTTAATTTGAAACTCAGAAAATAAAGCAAAACTTTAATTTGCACTTATTTTTTTACAACATACATATACACACACATACATGTGTTTGCTTATGTCTATTCACTGTTTTACTTTTTAGTAGGCAAAGCAAATAAAACATGTAATAAATTGAGAGATATAATTATTTGTGAGTTTTTAATAGATAAGCACATTATAACAAATTAATTACATTGAATTGCATTCATTTAGGAGTTATGAGAAGAACAAAATTACTGCAAAATTATGAACAATACCTACATAGATGTGCAGCTGTGGCTGAGAAGTGCTTAAGTTCAGGTAAGTACATTATGGCCACCTAAAAGTCACCTCTGAAATGTTTAAGCATTTGACAGTCTTATCGTTCAATTCTGACATTAAATTAAGCCAGCTTATTCATATTATAGTTGGGCCTTAAATTAGAGCGTTAACGTTGCGCCAAAAACAGTAATGCTTACTCTCTTTGATTAATAAAAAACTCGAAATAGAAATAAGAAATAACAAGTAAGAGTGCTATATTCGGCTGTGCCGAATCTTATATACCCTTCACAAATCATAAAATGTAGAGAAAAGACATGCGTGCATATGTACGTATGTATATATATACATACGTAGATACGTAAACATGCAATTAAACTGCAATACGCAGCGCAAAACTGCATTTTGCTCAGCAGCGAACTTGTATTTTTGTCATTTATAATAGAATATTTTCTTCCAACTTCTAACGCTGTAAATCGTGCAATTTAAAAAACCAATTATTTATCTTTCATTAATTTTTTAAAATCACCGTGTTTTGACATGTCGTGATTTGCAGAACAGGCCCTTATGAATTAAGTCAAGTGAAACTGAAATATAGACACTTTGCAGCAATATGCATGGGTATAAGGGTTAAAATATATGTGTTTTATATACATATAGGACACAATGGGGGCTATTCTGGAATACGCGTCGAATTGGTGAAAGTTACATTCAAAACAAAAACAAAACTGTGTAAATGTAAAAAAAAATTTTTTTGTTTCGCAAACAAAATTAACCGTTTTTAAAAGAGAGAGAAACGCGTTGAAATTCTCACGTTTATTTCATTTTAGAAATGTATTACAAACAAAAACAATTTTTGAAAATTTGTTTTTATTTTAATGTAAAGTTTCACTTTTTCGACGCGTTTTCCAGAATAGCCCCCAATATATTTTAGTTTATAAAACTTTTTTCATTTACTCTTCCGATAAATTTTTTAAAATATGTACATTGGAGCGACTCACTTGAAAAAAGTTTTTGTTACCCCTCAATATAGTTCATTTTAAACTTTAAAGTTTTCAATTTACACACAACTTAATGAAAATTTAATTTTTCTCTCGATAGTTTAGTATACAAGATATTTGTATGAAATTTTTACACAATATCAATATGAGGATTAATTTTGCATCATTAACTCAAAAATCTCATTTTTTGATATGTGATGTTGTTTTAGAAAATGAGAGATATGTATGTATTTTTTTAAGTTGCAAATAACCTACTAGCCTACTATGTTCCGTTGAAAGTTCTTATAATACCTAAGACAGTTTAAAAATAAACTTTTTAAACATTACTGCTGCACTTCTACCAATGAGTAAACATAAGCACCAATAAAATGCAGGAATACAAACTGGCTTTAGATATATTGGGTGTTTTTTATTGAGGTATAGAACTTTAAGTTGGCATCACTTTTTTAACTGGCGGCCATTTTGTCAGCTGTCAAGTGATTAATATTTAGTTTGGTTTGCCATTTCATCATGAACAGGTTGACAAAAGAACAACGCTTGCAAATCGTGCAAATTTATTTCGAAAATAATGGTTCAGTTCGCGAAGTTTACCGCAAGCTCCGTCCATTTTATGGTCGACATAATCGTCCATCAGAGCAATTAATTCGGTTAACCATGGATTGTTTTCGCACTACGTTTACTCTATGTGATAATACGCATCCGCAGAGACGTCGAACAGTGCGCACCGAAGAAACAATTGCCGCTGTAGAGCAAAGTGTTGAAGAGGACCCGAATGAATCGATTCGCCACCGTGCACAGCAATAACCGACTATTTTGTTCCCGAATTGGATGGCATGAATGTGGATGAGTTGTGGTTCCAACAAGACGGCGCTACATGCCACACAGCGCACGTCACAATCGATTTATTGAAGGAAACATTCGATGAGCGCATAATTTCGCGGAATGGACCTGTCAATTGGCCACCAAGATCGTGTGATTTGACACCATTGGATTATTTTCTTAAAATAATTATTTTATCATTCTTGGGTATTACATACATATTTATTTACATATACATATGTACATAAGCAGCTACATAGGTACATACATATGTATGTAATTAACCTAAGTTTTAGATCTTTAAAATAAGTGCAAAATGCCAATAAAACAAAATGTGAATGAAACATTCGTTCTGAAAATATGAGAACGTGAGTTCATATTCTCATCTCAACATTTATGTTTTTTTTTTCCTACATATTAAAAAATATTTCTTTCATATACTACCACATACATATGTATTTACATACATACATATGTAAATATGTATATACTATAAAGGAGTTTTTCTGAAGAATTTTAGAAAATAATATAATAAGATACCTACATAAGTATACATATGTACCTATTTGTATATTTTTAAAAAAAATATAGGTATTTACATACATACATATGTACATATATACATACATACATACATACATCATAAATTGAACTCACCCAGCGAATCAATCCAGCTTAACTAAGCAGAAGTACTTCTTACTACATTTATTGAAAAAAAAAACAAAAACCACATGAATGAAATAAAATAGCAACAACAAGCACCCTCAAACAAACAATCTCGTCCACTTTAAAATATTTATAAGACATCCATGATCTTTAGCAAGGGCTTACTTTTTTTCACATACATATACAGACACATTTATATTTACTTGGGCATATTTATATACATATATGTACTCGTATGTATGTATCAACATGTCTTTAAAAAAAATTCATAAGTTTCAACACAACAACCAGTGTTGCCAGAAAATGATGGTGAGAGAATGCCAAATCGGTCAAAAAATTCTGATAAAATGTTTTACAGAAGAAACGTATAATGCTAGATTTAAATGTAGAAAAATTATTGTAATAGCTTTGAATTTCATGTTTATATGAACTTATTAGTATTTACAGGTATTTTTATAGGAAATGTTGCAATTAAGTTTAAAATTTTTAACTAATAATCCACTATGACAACAAAAAGCTCTTGGGATAGTTTCATTGTTGCCATTTTAGCATTTCCACTGCTAGGTCTGGAATTTCCATTAGTTAAGCAGCATTTAACTATCAAAAAATTCTGCTAAATGCTTTCTAGCAGAGTTTGTTGCAAATAAAAAATTTTAATTTCTTAACAAAATTCTTCTGTATGGAGGATTTTTCTCATAAATGTACATGTATTTCAGGGTAAAGGTTCCCTGATTATCTGCACTAGCAACAGTGAAATGCGCATAGCATCCAGCTAACCCTTCAATAATCAATTTCAATGTACGTATTTTTAATAAACAAATATTTTACTGAATGGGTAAAATAATAATTTGAGATTATTAGTGCGTTAAAGTTTTTTTAACGTAATTATAACATTTCCAAAACACACCAATTATTAACTATTTTATGTACTATAAAAATTCATGTAAATACTAATGAGTTTGTATAAACATAAAATTCAAAGCTATTTTAATAATTTTTTCTACATTTACATCTAGCATTATACTTTTCTTCTGTAGAACATTTTAGCAGAATTTTTTTGACCGATTTAGCATTCTCTCATCAGCATTTTCTGGCAACACTGGATGTATTTACAATAGTATGCATGTACAATGTGTACGCAAACCACTACTTTGATACAAAGCGAGCACGTTACTACCCAGCAGGAAAACTCAGAATATCTTGTTACTTCAGGTCTTATCAAATCAATTACTATTTTTATCTTACTGCTAAAGAACGCCTTATAGAAGGTCGCTACACTTTTGCATAAAAGATAAGATACACATTCCACATTTCCTTTTAAGAGAAGGGGGAAGAGGAGCAAATTTTTTTTTTTACCAAACGAAAATAAAATCTATTAATTTGAAGACTTTTCAGAATGGCTGGCAAAAAAAGCGAGAGGGAAAAGCAAAAATGATATAAGAGTGGAATGGAGCGAGTAGGCCTTGTACATCCAAAGTAAGGAGTACAACTTCCTTCTAGAAAGTATCCTTGCTCTTTCTTTTTCCCGCTGGGTAATTGGGAATTTCGTATTTGCAAACATGTGTATGTATGTACATATGTATATACATATCGAAAACAAAAAATATAAACAAACTAGGAGAAGTGTTCATGCAATTTCCTTGCAAATAATCTGCGTAAGCAAATGATGCCGATTTTTTAATTGTAGGGGACGCATACATGTTTTATTGTTGTACAATTGCAAATAGATATATAAGTATATCGATGCACACCGAAGTCAATATTGCGCTAATAAATATCTATACATATATAATTGCAAGGCTTAATTTTTAAAAAAATTGCCTTATTTATAAAAAATAGTTTATATTTTTAAGAGCGCAATTTTCATCACATGTAGTACATATTATGCCCATGCAAAAATAAATGAAAATGTATCAGACTTTGGAGGTTTGTGTGATCCATCCGGCTCATTTCTTGCAGTTTGTTAGGCTGATTTTACATCTGGCATTTCTTGTGTGCCATCTGCCAAAAAAAGCGTAACCAGCAATTACTAATGAAAAACTGTTTGATTCAGACATGTATTTATTGATTTAAACTGTTTCCAATCATGTTGGATTTTCTAAAATTGCCTATTAGTTATGCATGAAACTGTTCAACTTAATAAGTATGTACCTACGTGTCTGAATCAAACAGTTTTCATTAGTAATTACTGGTTACGCTTTTTTACGCATCTTCGAAAATTTTTGTTTAAATTACAAAGAAATCAAGAGCTGTAAAAGTTAAGGTTTGGAACCAGTAAAATTTTAAATAGCACTTACATAAGTCTTTAAGTACATACTCGTATGTATGTATACCTGTCTGTGAATATAATTAATAAATAGTTATAAGTTAGCAAGCATAAGCTTTCGTTTTATTACATCTTCGTTTCATAGATTTATACCTACACATACATACATATGTATGTATGTTATATATAAATAATTGAATTTTATAAAAACAATTTCACTCTAATTCAGTGCGAGTCGCTATAGTTTAATTTTTACAACAATAAAACACATGATTTTACCCTACAATAACTCAAGAAGGCACATAATTTTACAACCAAAAATGTATATCTTGCAGGAGCTACATAAGTGCCATTTCAACTTTTACAAAACTTATATTAGGTATTTATGTACCTACCAAAAATAAAAAAGTACCTTACCAAAAATAAAAAAGTACCTTAGTATATCGAACACAGCAATTTTAAACGCAAATGCAAAATTTCTCTGTGATTAAAGCATTTGTGTTTAAGATGTTTTCGTATATACATATTAAAATATATTATGTTTATATAATCTATAGGAGTTTCACTGCAAAGTTCCTTTTTGGCAGTATTTATAGCAAATACACGTGTTGAAATAATTGTTTACTTGTATGGCTGTGTGTACAAAGTACCGAAATTTTATAAATATGTACCTATGTACACATTTTAAAATTTTTGAATTAAATTGGTTGAACTTGGAATATATGTATGTGACTAAGATATGCATAAGTAGGTATAAGGGTTAAAAATGTGTAGGTATGTGGTTTTACTAAAACAACGCCAGATATCAGTAAATGAGTTCAAATTTTCATAATGATTTCACCATGATTTTTCCATTGGAAAATCCCTATCATTTGACAGCCATATCATAAAAGTGTGAAAAATATCGGTTGGCCCTTTGGGGCGGCTACCACGTTTTTTGGCTACGGAATCTCCACACGTTGATCCTGTCGTAGTAGTTATATCCTATATGTACCTATAAGTTCATAGTGTGTATGTGTGTAGGCATATGTATTTTTTCCCACAATGTAACTTAATTTAATTTCTGTCCGAAAAAGTAGAAATCACAAATTGACTTTGATTTATTCTCGAAAAAATAAAAATCGGAAAATAATTATTTCTATAATTAAAATTTAAGTAGGCTAAAGTTCGTATCTCTTTATAAGCCAAATTACATGTGATAATTTTTAAGGAACAAATAACACCAAAGTTAATTGGAAATATTCTGACAAACACCAACAAAACAAAACCACTAACAATTATTTCTGCTTGAAAAAAGAAAAATCAAGAAATAACAATTATTTCCGGTTAAAAACAAAAAATCCGGAAATAACATTTATTTCTGCTTAAAAAACAAAAATTTAAATTTTAAACCCATTGAAGTTTAGAAAAATCTAGTTTAGAACAATTAAAATGGTGTGGTTGTCCACGTTGTTTGATGTTTCCCTTCTATACAGTTGCTTTTTTTTAAAGTTCGAAAATAATGACTATTTTTGGTCCCCGATTAATTTATTTTGCAAAAATACATACATATGTAGGTATGTATATTGAAAAAAAACTTTCAAGTGTAAGTTCGAAACTCAACAAACGAATCATAACAGGCAGACTTCTAACTTATTAACCATGATAGCCATTCATTTTGTTGCAAAAGATATTCAGAAAACAAATAAGCAAATCAAACAGATTCAAACAATCCTATCCCCTTTTGTATGTATGTATGTACATACATACGTATTTACAATCCTACATATGTGCCCTTAAGTATGAAAGTGGTCTAAGTCATATGCGTTTCTGCATCGAAATATGAAACAAATCTCTAAAAAAATTCAATAAACATTAAATAAACTTCTATGAATTTATAAATTAAAATGTTGCATAATATAAAAATATTTTTTAATTTCTTCAAAGTAATCTATTAAATATCTCGATGAAAGAAATATATGACTTAGACCACTTTCATAATTAAGCGCACATATATTTAATATATTTTATCAACACGCATTCATTAGCACAATACTTTATTTGTATACAAAAAAAATTCCCAGTTCTTACCACAAACAACTTAATATTCTTCTTTCAATACGTTTGCTAGCATATTGTTGCTGTGCGTAGAGTTGACTACATACACACGTACAAACAATTAAATATTCTTCTCTGAATACTATTTGTCGCATATTGTTGTTGTTGTAGTTGTTCATATGAACACTCTTATGCACATACATATGTATGTGTGTATGTAGGAGGGAATGGTCTTCATTCTAGCCTATATTTATACATACATATCTACATAATGTTTTTTGCATGAGGCTACTGATTGTTATACACATCCATTCATATGCATGCATACGAAAAAGAATGTGCCAAGCAAAAATACCATAAGGCAAAGTCTATGTATTGGTGACAAAAAGGGGTTTAATACGAAATAATGCAAATTAAAGCAAATGTTTAAGTATAGTAAATATTTATCGCAATTAAGCGAGCTTCAGCAGCAGAGTGACTAGTGTGGTTGATTAGAACTTTGAATATGCTTGGTTCTATGCGCGGTAGGTAGTTTTTTCATGAAATTTTAAAAATGTATGATAAAACCATATATTTCAAAATTTTATGAACCGATTATTTTTTTTTGCTGATTTTCATAACCAATTGTGCTGAGGCAAGTGCGGTCGTTTCAGTCCAACTCCGAGCTCTCTAACTTGTTTGGGAGCTTCAAAAACCGCGTTTCACGCCACCCATATAAAATCCGTACAGACAGACGGATAGACGGACAGACGGACAGACGGACATGTCTTTTTTTCATCTCCTGTTCATAAGGATTCAGAATAACTAACTTTATCTGGCAGGAAATGAATATTGTAGAAGTTACAAAAATCTGGACAAACCTATATATACCCTTTACCATTTTTGGTGAAGGGTATAAAAATGAAAACGCTAAATTGATCTGAAAGTAGCTAAAGTTACATTACATAACAAAAACAAGAGTACTTTTGCAGCCAACTTCACTTCTTTACGCGCTGTCAAAATTGGATTTTCCAATTACAAAGCGTTGAAGGCGCGTTATTTCGGTTGGTTTCATACATTTTGTATGGGAATGAAAAATTTTGACAGCCAGAAAACGCTTTGCGTCGTAAGGTTGGTCTGTAAAGTACAATTTCAGACGTGGCATTTATGTATGATTATAGTCATTAATTGTTGCCAATATGTGTGTAATACACAGGTGTAATTTCTACTCTTATGTGTGGGCCATTTAATGAGATTCATGTATAATCTGTGTGTAATTATACTTTGGATTCTATTTTTATTTATTTTGGTTTTAATTTTTAACTCACACAAAAGATGTGTAGTGCATTTTTCTTCAATGTGTAATTGGAGACAAAGCCATGTGCAAATTCATTGGCAACACTGTAATCATTTCATTCACACACATACAATAACATTTTTGCAGCTTGTGCCCTTTTACATTTGGGAAATTCAAAGACAGACAGACGAAGTTTGTTGTAGAAAGGGCGAAGATGCAGAGTGTGTAGTACACGACCCTCTGTACTGGACATTTTTTTGTTTCTCTTTTCTACTTTTCGCAATTTATTCTTGTTGCTTCATATGATTTTTCTCATTTCAGCGAATCTATGTATACTTGATGTGTATTATCAAGGCATATGGTATTTATGTGCATGTGTATGAGTAACAATCGCGAAAAAGAAGTAAACAAACTACAAAATTTCTGTCTGTCTATTAATTTCCAATATGTAAAAGCTTCGGGCAAGAACAAAAGAGAATTTAAAAAATGTCCGGCAAGAAATGTCTCAAATGTAAAAGAGGACCTTGTAAGCAAAGTTTGACAACTTTCTGCATTGTATACATTAACAGGCTGGGCTTTTGCATGTACAATGAAATTTCCATTGTTATGTTTTATTGAATGAAAAAAGTGTTTTTTTTTGTGTTTTTTTTAAGCAAAAGTATGTAAATTAAAAAATTTCGAGTGAAATTACGCCCTTAAATGTAATTTGTATATTGTTATACATAATATTTAAATTTTTAAGGAATGATATAAAATTTTTGTTTTTATATTTTGTTTTGATTGTTATAAATTTTAATTCATATTAATTAAAAAAAATTCAATTTGTGTTTAAATTTGAAGTTCAAAGAAATTGTGTTTGTGTTTTAAAAAAATTTTTTATTCATTTTTGAGGCACCGCACAGTGGCCCATTTCACGAGATGGCTCTCAAAAATATATAACTTTTGACTGGATTGGAATTTTGTATTGCGGTTTTTTTTTTGTTCACTAGGTGAGACCATAGGCTTTAAGTTTAAGATATGAAACTTTTCAATCGACCGATTAGAGAAGTAGTTATGATAGATTTAAAATGTATTTTAAGTTTTAGCTGATTTTTGGTACAAAAGCGAGGTATTAAAACTTGTTTAAAAGAGTTGTTTTGCACAATGTCTTATATTATGTATCACATTTACAACTTATACATACTTATTAAAAACTTAAATTCTTTCAGAAAACGCCAAACTTTGGCCCCCGTGAAATTTTTAAAACGAAGGTTTGAACGAAGAAGTTTGAGTTAAAAATTAGCTTATCAAGAAGCGAACATCCAAAATGCAAACATTGTTATAAATTTTCCTTAGATAAATATTTTTTTTCATTAGATATGTAAATAAAATGAAGACTTTACTTTAAATACTCTTAGACAGGCAACATCACAACCAAAAAACGAGCACAAGCACTTGAGCACACACGAAGGGTTAGATAGCCACAGCACAAAGAACAGACGTGCACCCATGATACAATAATACAGGTAGCCGCGATGCTACAACAGTTGTACAACAATAAAACAACAGTGATTTTTATTGCTGTTTTGTGATGACAACTGTCAAAAAACCAAGAAAAAACAAGAGACGCGTACTTGCGTTTTCTCTTGGCTTTGCAAAGCTTATTGGTATTAGTACAGCTTTACACAGTGCGCGTGTGTTGGTAAAACATAAACAACATTTGGCAGATCACATCACGAAACAAGCAAAACAGCTGGCGCTTCGCGGTTACCTGTATTATTGTATCATGCGTGCACCCATGAAGCTAGTCACAAAAATATTTTGCATAAATTTTTTCCGGAATTTCCATTTTAATTTTAATTTAATAATCATAAAAAAACAAAAAAAATTCCCTAATTGCGGTATACTTTTTAATTTTGTAGTTTTACCTGACGAGTGCTTGTTACATGCCTTTATAAACATTATAAATCAATTAAAAAAGCAAAGTATATTTGTGACCTTAATTATATAAATTTACTTTATTTTAAGTAGGCAAGATATTTTTGTGACCAACTGTAAATGATTTAGAAATACGCATATCCATCTATTAAAAACCGTCTTTCATAATAGCGGTTTGATAAAAAAACTAAAATACTTCAAAAAATAGCATTACAGAAAAAACATATTTTTAACTATTTTACTAAAATTTTGCAAAAAATTTTGACCTTGTATCAGAAAAATTGTTCTGGTGGTCACGGTCGGATCGTCCCGGGTGTACAATGGGATATAGGCGTTTAGAGGAGAGTCTCGGCTACAAAGAACTGCTAATCTTTTTTTGTTCCCTTTTGACCTGTGGAAGTTATGCTCTGTTAAGTGATGCACTTTCAGCTGTTTATACTAACATGTAAATAGTTAATTATCTAATATATAAATTGTATCGTTTAGATGTTAAATTTGTTTTTCAAAAGATGATTTAATTTTTAGTATATCTTTCAATTTTATAATTATCTTCTATCTCTAATTTTATACCCCTATTCTAATAAATTGTGCCAAATTTTTTTGGCCTGCAATTTTGTCAAGTTTCTTGTTATACATTTTTAAATAAAATTGTCTTGATATTCTGTTGCTCATATAAAAAGAAAAGGCTTAAAAAGCTCAAAAAGCTTTCAACATACTATTGTGAGATTTATTTCAAATTGACAACTATATTTATTTATTTAAAAAATAATAAAAAAATGTATTATGAACGTAAACAAATGTATTTTGTTTTATTACATGAGCCGGAGTATCTTGCATTTACATGAGTAAATAGCAAACGATGGTTGCACACATAGAAATGTATTAATAATAACTCTATGCAACAATTTAAGACTTTTTGAAAAACACACGGACTGGACAGTATAGGTTCGTAGTTTCTCCAGAAAAAAGGTTACACATTCATTGTAATGGTATGAGGATAGCAAAACCCTTTACTAAACAAATCTTGTCAGCATCTTATGCAAAAAAAAAAATTGTTTCTTGTTGCACTTTTTTTTGCAAAAATTAACGAAAAAATTTGTTTTCACTTTTTTCAGAATAACTTGAGGGACTCCTATTTTTTTGGTAAAAAATTTTTGGGAAAATTGTATCTACGGTAAAGCTGGAAAAATTCCGTGAACACATCAATATAATCTGAACGTATTTACGTGCCCTATTTACCTCATTAAGACCACTTTGTACCTTAAAAAAGTTAGGAGTTTTACTTTTATAGCATTTTATCCCTTTGGTATTGTTGCATTTCTTGTGTTGCAGATTTTAGTATTTAATATTTAAAGGTTTTGTTGTTGATTTGCCAAATATTGGTAGTGAAAAGTTATTAGTCCTTGTAAGTTATGCTGAAAAAAGTGTAAACAAAATAGTCTTTCTTCTATTTAAAAAAAAAGTGCAAGCAAAAATTGGGTTTGTTTGCACAAAGTGTTACTGAAGCTCAGTAGAGACTTGATTATACAATTTTGAAAAAAAAAAATTAGCGTCTGAAAATTCAAAAAAATTAAATTTTGAAGGTAAGTGATCTGTATGAGCTATTAGGGTGCTTAGACACCTTCAAATTGTATTAATATATTTTCAAAAGTTGTTCAGTTTCACCGTAGCTGCAACTGTGCAAATATTGTTAACAAAAAATCAGGAGTACTTGGAAGTTGTTTTGAAAAAAGTGAAAAAAAATTTTCCTTCACTTTTGCAAAAAAAGTGCACGAAGAAATTATTTTTTTTTTGTTTTGGCTAAGATGTTAACAATTTTTAAATAATCACGCTTTTTTCTCTTTAATTCTCACAACTTAAAAGTAAATTCAAAGGAAAATTCATAGATTGTTATTTTGTTATGTGCTTTTCATGAGGTGACAAAATTGTTATATTTATTTTATTCATGACAATATTTTTCAGAATACCAAATATATACAAATAGTCATTCACCTCACTTTTCTTATAATTTTGTCACTGTCACAGAGATTAGAATAGGGGTATTATTTCACGTTGTAGTCAATTAATTTACATTTCAATATATTCTTTATTTGTATTGTTTTCTCCCTTAAACTATAATATTAATTTGTCCTTTAGTTTATCAATTTGAATAGAAAAATTTATTGAGAACGATGATGATTCTGTATGCACGAGTGGAAATCATAAGTTTTTTGTAGGTTTCAAATAAAAATTTGTCATAGTTTTTTGATGTTTTATCAAACATTAAAGAAAATAAGTCTGTTATTAGAGCCCGTCTTGGACTATCGTCTTGAATTTTATCTTCATTTAGCTCATTATTACTGCTATTATTTGTTATTATGATTCCTGTGTAGTCCATCGTTAATATCTAATTCATTTCTCGCTTCCAATAGTGATAAATCAGTATTAAGGTATTCTCTATTAGAAGTCTGTGAGTAAAAATTATCTTCAGCATCATCATCATTATTAGCATCATTAAATAAGATGGTGTAATCAGATATTGTTCCTTCTACAAATTTTGTTTTCTGATATCATATAACCATACTACTTTATTCTTTCTATAATAAAAGATAATATTTATGAAACGAATTTAGTTACAAAAATGCGGTTAGTAAAACAAAATCAAATAGCTCGGTACGAAATTATGATGATTCATCAATAACTTCTACCAAGCAATTTTTAGGTTGTTTTGACTATGAGTATGTCAAGTAAGCAGATTATCTAGAAATTATATGACACCCTTCCGATTACAAATTTATATAATGCATACCATGTTTCAGTGATAGGTATTGTGCCAAACAAGAAATTTGGCAAAATTTTTATTTCATGGCCGAAATTTTGGAAAGAAACTTGGCCTTCTTTCACATTTATGTTTTTATGAGGATTAATATTTTTCTAAATATAAACAAATTTTTGACAGACAGACTTTAACACAGGACAAATTTAAGCTTGATAAAATATAAAGCAATCTCATCTTCCTATATAAAAAAACATATTAGGATTAGGGACGTGCAAATATGATAATATTTTATAGCACTAAATGTCGATATGCAAACCAATTTATTTCTATGTACATATAAATACTATCGTGGGAAAATCACATACACACGCATACTAAAATTCATCTATGAAAAATTCAATTTATTTGAACAACACCACGCCCCTCAAAAATTACGGTCAGCCTTAAATTCTTGCAGATATATATACACAAATTCCCACGATCATACACATACAATCGATCAATCTTAACAATCCAAATCACGATCAGCCTTAAACTCCTACAGACATACATACACACAAATTCCCACAGATTTGTATATGACAAATTCCTACAGATACATACTACAATAACACCTTCACCTACCCTAAATCAAGGACAGCATTAAAGTCCTGCAGACATACATACATACACACACATACATACACACAATCCATCCCGCAAGGGTATCTTCTTATGAGGATAACGGGATTGACGACCCCGCGGACCCTGAGTTATCACAGGTCTGAGGGAATTCTAGATAGAAACCCTTAAAAGACTTGTGATTCCACACCGCTGAAAAGCATTAAGACCAAGTCCAGCACGGTCTTAATTATGGCATTTCTGGACATACGAGTATGAATTGTTAGAACCCTGGGCTGGTGGTTGTGGTATTCTGGGACCTGAGTATGTAGGAGTGAAATTTTACAGAAATGGCTCTCAGGCTAATGCCACAATTGCCTCCGTCCTATTAAAACTTGGCAAGTCTCAAAGTACGTTTGAAGTTAGTCATCATTAAGTTGATGGTGCAGGTTCGGATGTTCTTCCCCGGTTAGCACGGATCTGGCTCTGGCGAGAAGATCCATAAGACCTTTTCGTTAACCCTCGCATGGACCTCACTGCTTGCAAAGGGACCCATGGGATCTTAACGTGACTGCACATCGAACGGAGATAGCGGCTTTGAGTTTGGACCCATTAGAATGAATAATATTAATTTGAATAAAAATAGAGGTAATAGACATGATGGGTTAAATATGGTAGATAGCGAAAACCCATTTGTGAGGAAGTCGGTGATCATGATATCACCCCCTTCAGGAGTTAGAAGTGGAGATAATCTTTTTTCCAATAGCGTTGCTAATAGTAGTGAGGAAAGCAGCAGCAGTTTGGGGAAATTAGGAGATAAAATTTCGAAGTTGTTAGACTTCTTAAAGTCGCGTTTGAACGTGCATAAAGATATTGTGACGATGTCCCGATAGATACAGGCGTTGTATATGCAAGTGGCGGATGAGCTGAGCAGCAGACCTGTTAGTGACAAGAAGTCACAAATTCATAAGGAAACGCAGACGGAAGAACCGTCAAGGCCAACCTTTGTGCTAAACGCAACCCCAAAGCGCAAAAGAGATCCAATCACTCTTAGCCCAAAGGGGAACAAATCTAAGAAGAAGAAAGGTGTAACCCCCAATAAGTCGGCTAAGAATAGCGGAAATAATATACCCAGTGAGGCAGGCAGTAGTACGGCTGGTAAACCAGGAGTGAATGTTAAAGATCCTGGCTGGGTTAAAGTCCATACCAGAGTTAGAAATAAAAAGAAGACAGTAAGACCAGATGCTTTGGTAATTAAAACGTGCGGGGATGCTTCCTATGCTGATATCCTCAGACAAGTGAAGAAAGACCCAAAGTTGAATAATCTGGGCCAAAATGTGAAGAACATTAGGAAGACTGGTAAAGGTGAATTGTTGTTGGAGTTGAATAAACCCGCGCACCAGGATACAAGTGAGTTCAGGTCGACAGTAGAATCGGTAAGGGCATTATCCCATGAGGTTAGAGTAGAGATTAGGGATATAGATGAGGTAACCTCTAAGGAGGACGTTTATGAAGCCCTCATAAAAGCATCCGACGATTTGAAATCTCTGCAGCCTGCTGCAATTAAATCGTTAAGGAGAGCATACGGAGGAACACAAACTGCCACCATTGGCGTAAGTGCTGCCATAGCTAGCCGTCTTGTGCAGATGGCGAAGATACGCATTGGTTGGGTCGTCTGCCGAATACGCGAAAAGGCAACACCCATAAGGTGCTATAATTGCCTAGATTATGGACATAGAGCCGCAAATTGTAAGGGGAAGGACCTTTCTAGTAATTGTTTACGGTGTGGCGAAACCGGCCACAAAATTGGAACGTGCTCCAATAAACCGTCGTGTTTGCTTTGTAGGAATGGAACAGACACCGCTAGTGACCATGTCACCGGATGTGTAGTTTGTCCGTACTACAAAAAAGCGCTACAGAAACTTAAGGTTTAAAACAAAACTTAAGGCATCAAAATGCGTATATTACAGTTCAATCTCAACCATTGCCAGGCAGCTCAAGAGCTTCTTAAGCAAAGCGTTCGAGATTTAAATGTAGACGTCGCTGTGCTGAGTGAGCCATATAGGACCATGGGATCTGTAAATTGGGTTTCTGATAACACGGATACATCGGCGATATGGAACACCAGCACCTTAACACTACGGGATAGAATAACATCACAATGTGGGTATGCCCGAGCCACTATCTCTGGTATCACATTATACAGCTGCTATATTCGCCCTAGGTATTCTATAGAGGACTTTCGAAGCATAGTTGATAATATAGTAACAGATGCAGCTACCAAAAACCCAGTCATAATAGCAGGTGACTTTAATGCGTGGGCTGTTGAATGGGGCTGCCCCTTGATGAATGCAAGAGGTAGAGTGTTCTTGGAAGCCTTTTCTGCATTGAGTGTTGTACTCATGAATAATGGAGTTGAACAAACTTTCAGACGAGGTGATACTGGTTCGGTAATTGAAATTACGTTTGCCAGTAGCAGCATCACAAGCCAGGTGAACTGGAGATTATCTGACATTTATACTCATAGCGATCATAGCGCTATAATCATAGATGTACAAGATGAACAGCACCATGTGGCTGTACAAGCACGAGGCTTGACAGGCTGGAAGGTAAATACCTTTGATAAGGATATCTTTGCAGCTTGTATGGAGAACATGCAACTGAATGGTTCGGCTGAAGATATGGCAGAACAATTAGTAAGCCATATCACGAGTGCGTGTAATGTAAGCATGATGAAGCGTAAAAGGTCACCAAATAAGCCTCCAATTTACTGGTGGAATGATGAAATTGCCAGGTTGCGTTTGGAGTGCATAAGCTCCCGAAGGCAGTATACAAGAACGCGAGGTAGTCTAGAGAACAGTGTACACCATCAAATATATATATAAGGATAAAAGGAAAGCGTTGAAGATTGCAATACGTAGGAGTAAGCGCAGCTGTTTCCTTAATATATGTGAGGAAGTAGATGGTAATCCTTGGGGCCTTGCATATAAACTGGTAACCAAGAGACTTAAATGTCTTGGTCTCTCGCCGCCAAGAGAGGAGCCTATCCTCAGGGGAATTGTAGATCATCTCTTTCCCCAACAGGAAATTCCTACGTGGCAATACAGCTATTCCGCTGGATTTTTCGATATTCCTCCGGTTACGATTTCCGAGATAGAAGGCGCTGTCTCAAAATTTAAAGACAAGAAGATACCAGGCTTATATTGTATTCCAAATATGGTGCTAAAAGAAGCTGTCAAACTCCACCCTGAGTACTTTTTGAAGGTAATAAGCGCATGCTTGAGCCAGGGAATTTTTCCAACAATGTGGAAAAGACAAAAGCTGGTACTGTTATCTAAGGATAATAAGCCGCTAGACGACCCCTCCTCTTATCGTCCACTGTGTATGATAGATACGAGTGGGAAACTGCTAGAAAGTATAATCTGTAGAAGATTGGAAGGCTGTGTTGAAGCTAAGAATGGTTTATCAAATAACCAATATGGTTTCAGGAAAGCAAGATCAACAGTGGATGCTATCAAGGTTGTAGTAGAAACTGCTGCTAGGGCTATCCAAGGAGAGAGGTGGAGAAATGGAATTAAGGAGTATTGTGTAGTCGTAACCCTAGACGTAAAGAACGGCTTCAACACGGCAAACTGGGGACGTATTGTTGAAGCCTTAGCAAGATTAGACATCCCGGGATATTTACTGGCAATTATAGAGGATTATTTCCGAAATAGAAAGCTAGTTTATGATACCGATATAGGTACTAGGAGACGCCAGATAATTGGCGGGGTGCCTCAAGGATCAGTACTTGGCCCACTACTGTGGATCGTCATGTACGATGGAGTATTGAGGTTAAATCTACCTGAGAAGGCAAAGATAGTTGGATTCGCAGACGACATAGCGTTAGTATGTGAAGCAAAAGAGTTACTAGATGCGGAAACCATTGCAAATGCCAGTATTCAGATCGTTAGGTCTTGGCTCAGGTCAATGGGCCTAGCTCCAGCTGACCATAAAACAGAGGCGGTTCTGATTAGTAGTCGGAAAAGTAGGGAAACTATTAGGCTTAATATTGGTACGTGTAGCATAGAATCCAGGGAATGTCTAAAATACCTTGGAGTCATGATTGACACACGTCTATCTTTTCATGAGCACTTTAAGTATATAGGTGCCAGAGCATCGAAGACCTGCTCAGCTCTATCCCAGATCGCCGAATACAAGAGGTCCAAAATATCTGCAGAGGAAATTGATCTCTAGTGTAGTTAAAAGCATTATCCTGTATGAATCCCCTATATGGTCAGGTTCACTGAGATATTCTACGTATGTGAATCTGATATCCCCTGTGTATAGGCTGGCCGCCCTGCGAGTATGTAGGGCATTCCGAACTGTGTCCGACGAGGCAGCTTTTGTCATTGCCGGTTTGATGCCCATCGAATTAGAGGCGATATCTTACAGTACGGATGGTGTGACAGATTTGTACCTACGTAAGTGGCAGGCACGATGGACAGCGACTGATAAGGGAAGATGGACTTACTCACTGATACCTGACATCAGTACATGGTTATCAAGAAAGCACGGTGACTTGAACTACTATATTACACAGTTTTTGACTGGACATGGTTGCTTCAGGTCGTACTTGTACCGTTTCGGACATGACAGTATTCCGTTTTGTCCGAGCTGTGATGGTAATGTCGTGGAAGATGCCGAAAATGTGTTCTTCATCTGTCCACGATTTGATAGTAGAAGAGAGTGCTTAGAAGTAGATTTAGGGCGTAGAATTAGGCCGGACAACATAGTTCCAACCATGTTGGAATCTTTGTATAACTGGACGTGTGTATGTAATTTTGCAAAATTCGTTCTATTAGAACTTCGTAGGTTAGAAGAGATTCGCAGAAGAATCTCTTTAGGTTAGATTAGGTCTAGGACCTATTCCCACCCCATGATGTAAAGCCTTGCGGCAGTACCACGGGGAATGTTTGGGTCAGTGTAAAGGGGTGTTTTAGCGTGTTAAAGTCTCGCACTCCTGGCAAACACCATCACTGCCAGGGTCTTTCGATGATTTCATCCCATGAATAAAAAAAAAAAAACACAATCCATCTATCACAACAACACCCTCATCCACCTCAAATCACGGACAGCCTTAAACTCCTACAGACATACATACACACAAATTCCCACGGTTACATATTGCATGAACACCTCGCCCTCTTAGATCACGATCAGCCTTAAATTCCCTCAGACATACCTACATATATACATACATACACCCAATCGATCTACCTCTACTACACCCCGCCTCCCACCAATCACAGCTTGACTTAATTTCCAACAGACAGATACGCCCACAAATTCCCACGGTTACATATTACAACACACGCTCACCTACCCAAATCACGGTATGCCTTAAGTTCCCATAGTCTAGGAACACCTATATTAGCATTGGAAAAAATAACTTTCACGTTTTCCCGTTGGCATTAGGAAAAATCATTTTCATGACTTTTCCGTCGGCATTAAGAAAAATCATGAAAATGATTTTCCCGTCGCCATATACACATAAAAAAACTTCAAACCTATGAAACCCGTTAATCCATTCACACACAAAAATCACCTGTTCACACACAATTAATGTAAACAAAAAAATACACCCGTTCACACTTAATTAATGTAAACAAAAAACTCTTAATGTAAGAAACAACACAATTTCTCAAATTTCAAACTTTAATTACCCAAATTTTAAAATTTCAGATAATTTTGCACTATCAGTGCATATCATTCTCAAGTGTAAGCAAAAAAGAGTCTGCAAGTCCACCTCATCAATATTAAGGTAGTTGTCTGAGAGACAATCACATCAGGTTTTTTGTTATATTTTCGTAGTGTATCCTAAACAACATATCAGTAAAATTATTTTATTTTCTTAGTGTCTACAAAAAACAGCTCAACAACAGGTCAGCAAAATTGTTTTTTTTTAGTTTTGTTTTTATGGAACATTTAAACACATCGCAAGTTCCACACTGTTCTAAAAGAAAGTCGTCTGGAACTTTTAAAAACAGCGATGAGCTAATACGACAGTGGTTGGTGGAAGAATGATGCTCAGAACAGTTCTTGTCAAAGATCTTCCCCTTCCGCCACCAACTATTCAATCTACTCTACCAAGTGGAAGAAAGTTGTGTTCAGTTTGTCCCTCAAAGATAGAAAGGGTAACAAGGTATTACTTGAAGCCAGTTTGCCTCCAGTGATCCAAGTTTTTTTGCGAAACCTGTCAAAAGAAGTCGTAAGTATATAAATTACATATATATGATCTAAAGTCTTAAGACTGAGTCATTTAAGTGCAAATTAGCAATATCTAAAATTTTTGCCACATAAATTATACGCCCTCTTCTGTAAACCGAATCGATTTGAAATCGCACGATTTTAGGAAACTAACTCCGATAGTAGAAATATTTTTCAGACTTTTTTTAATTTTTCTATTATACAGATTCTCAATATCATATCTGCTAAATCTAAGCCTAAAATTGTAAACAATTTTTTTTTAATTTTTTTTTGCTGTTCTAGTAAAGGTCTAAGTTTCTTACAGAAAATTCATGCCATCCCGATTAATGACATATATCACGAATTTTCGTTTTGAATTATAAAAATAAAGGCCTGTCCCACGATGCAACTAGAAATCGTTCGATCGAATAGTTATATTGAAAACAACATCAAATTTTCTAATGTTATTGTTGTTTGCAATAGAAGTTGTCGATCGAACGTTTGCTGGTGACATCCCGGGACAGGCCTTAAATATATAAGTAATAACCTACACTCATACACAATAACTAAAAATGGTTTTATTAGTTTTACAAAACGGAACTTGAAAAACATAAGAAATGGAAATGGTGTCTGGTAGTCTACCACGTCATTAGAATTGTGAGAACTATATCACATCAGTCGCAGAAGGTTAATTTAAATATCTTCCAAGTTATGAGAGATACGGAAACACATCTAAGGAAATTATTTCTTAAGAATTTTGAGCTTAGCTAAAAATACTTTATCCGGTAAAAATCGGATAATTTTTAAAAAAGTTACAATCCTTGAAAATTTTTTGAGTCCCAGGTGGTCATCTTTGGCCGACTTTAACTCTTATCCAGCTCAAGCCAGAAGACTGTGATGATATGTGTTATAAAGCCTAAGTCTTCTCCTACGGATGTTCGAAGTTTCATATAAATCCAATCAGTAGTTTAGAAGTACCAGATTTATTGCCAAAAATAAAATCATTTGAACTTCAAGAGTGCTTTAGTCAAAATTTTTATGGAACACTTCCAGCTCAAATAATTTTTTTTTTTAAACAGCAGTAAAGTTTTACTAGATATCTGTTCTAAAATTATTTTGCCATACTAAAATATCTGCGACAATAAGGAAAAAGTGCTTAAGTCATATTTTGCAGGAGAGCACTTTTAAGCGTTCAAGTCGATTTTCAGAAATTTATTTCTTTTACAGTTAAATTGCGATATTCTCCGTTAACCTTGACTTTTTTAATCAAACATCGTTCTACACACTATAAGTAATACATTTAAGTTGCAATATACTTAAGTATGCCCTAAATTAAGCTATTATGATAAATGAGATTAGAAGTATAAAAAAGTTGAGTTGCAGGTCATAGTGATATAACTTCCTGAAAAATGACACAAACTAATTCAGATTTTGACCAGAGGAGGTACTTTCAAGTATGCAGATTACGGACGTACCATTAACTCAAAATCAGTTTACCTCTACTTAAGCACTTTTTCCTTTTTGCCACAGATATAATGAACTGTAAAATGACCTTAAAATTGCAGATGCACACGATGTAGTTCCCTATGCCCATTTCACTTTTATTTATTCAAATATTTTCTTAAATTCGCTTATATAAAAAATTAAAATAATATTCTTTTGAAAATAGCTCTCTGAATGAAATTTTATATTAACATATCTCTCAAAACTTCCAAGTTATAGCCTCAAGTGGGCCAACAAAAATTTTAAAACTTAATAATTTGATATTGTCATATACAGGGTGTTTTTTTAGAGGTATAGAACTTCGAATTGAAATAAAACACAAGAAAATCGTTTTAATGTCCATCAATTTGGCTTTATTGGAAGGATAATTTTATGCCATTAACGTTTAAATATGATTTCGGGCATGTGGCCGCCGCGGCTGGCTCGAATAAAGCCAATTCTACAGGTCCAATTTTCAACCACTTTTTCGAGCATATGGGGCCGTATGTTGGCAATAACGCCACGAATGTTGGCTTCCAAGTCCCCTAACGTTTCTGGTTTGTTGGCGTAGACGAGCGACTTCACACATCCCCAAAGAAAATAATCCAATGGTGTCAAATCACACGATCTTGGTGGCCAATTGACAGGTCCATTCCGCGAAATTATGCGCTCATCGAATGTTTCCTTCAATAAATCGATTGTGACGTGCGCTGTGTGGCATGTAGTGCCGTCTTGTTGGAACCACAACTCATCCACATTCATGCCATCCAATTCGGGAACAAAATAGTCGGTTATCATGGCTCTATACCGGTCTCCATTAACGGTAACTGACTCTCCAGCATTATTTCGGAAGAAGTATGGCCCAATGACTCCACCAGCCCATAGAGCACACCAAACAGTCAGTTTTTGTAGATGTAATGGCGTCTCAAGGGTCTCATGTGGATTCTCTTCACTCCAAATGCGGCAATTTTGCTTGTTGACGTAGCCATTCAACCAAAAATGAGCCTCATCACTGAACAAAATTTTGCGATGAAAATCAGCATCGAGATCAATCTCATTTTCGGCCCATACACCAAAATCACGACGCATTGCATGGTCTCGCGGCTTTAATTCTTGCACAAGCTGGATCTTGTAAGGTCGCAAGCCAAGATCTTTGCGCAAAATCTTCCATAAAGTTGATGGACAAAGCTCCAATTGCTGTGCACGGTGGCGAATCGATTCATTCGGGTCCTCTTCAACACTTTGCTCTACAGCGGCAATTGTTTCTTCGGTGCGCACTGTTCGACGTCTCTGCGGATGCGTATTATCACATAGAGTAAACGTAGTGCGAAAACGATCCATGGTTAACCGAATTAATTGCTCTGATGGACGATTATGTCGTCCTTAAAATGGACGGAGCTTGCGGTAAACTTCGCGAACTGAACCATTATTTTCGAAATAAATTTGCACGATTTGCAAGCGTTGTTCTTTTGTCAACCTGTTCATGATGAAATGGCAAACCAAACTAAATATTAATCACTTGACAGCTGACAAAATGGCCGCCAGTTAAAAAAGTGATGCCAACTTAAAGTTCTATACCTCAATAAAAAACACCCAAGGAAGACCATATTTTCACTTTTTTGTACATGAGAATTGGAATATTTTCATAAGCTTTTGCAAAACAATTTCCTTCTTTGTGTATGATAACTTTATTGGTAATAAACAGGGACAAGGACTTCATTTATTTAAAAAAGGTATTTTATGCTCCTAAAATATGACATCTATTACGCAAAATATCCACTAAACACAATTTATTGTTATTATATGCACATATTTTAAACAATTTTTGTTCAAAAGAAAAGTTTTAAATTTACATACAACTAAATAAGGATATAAAAATATTTTCTGTTCTCAAAAAGTGCGTGTACAAGCCTTTTACATTAAATTTTTACACAAGATTAAATATGATACAACGATTTTCTCTGCATGATGAACTCCAAACACGAATTTTTCGAGATATGTTTATATTGCAGAAAAGCGGATACATATACATACATACATACATATGTAAATAGAAAAAGAAAAGTGTTGCTATATATTAATTTTCATTTAAAAATTTTATATTTTCGCATATGAAGTTCAATCAATTTGTTCTTAGAAAGCTTTTGGTCATTGAAAAAGGCCCTGTAACGTCTGTGGGTGTAATCGGCTCAAATTTAAATGATTTTTTTATATAATCTTATATATTAATTTAACTCAACTATTTTTAAAAACAATATCAAGTTTCCGCCGAATGGTTTCACTACTTTCGGCTTTAGGAGCAGACAATTTCTTCTTGAAGTCATCAAAATGCCGATTTCTAATAAATTTGGTAGGTGTATGTGCTTGTATAATCGTTCTACAATTGTAAAACAATTCAAGCGGATAAATTTGCCAAAAAAAGCAGTTTTGTATTAAAAATTTGTAGACAATAATATTTGTTGAAATTAAATTTTTTGACAAAATACCCATGCATTTATACCAAAATATGCTTTTATGACCAAAAATATGCACTAACAAATCGATGCAAGTTTTACGCAAATTCATTGTTTCGTAAAGATATTTCGTTCTTGCCATTATCAGTGGTAAGGGAAAAAACATGCCTTCGCATGAAACCTCTATCCCTGGTAATAAATGTTGTATTGTGTGATGACTGTAATTTGCCTATAGAATCTAGAGTCTAGAGTGTGGCATTTTCTGCAAAAAAATTTAAAATTAATATTTGCCATGCGGTGCAGGAATACAGTTAATTATTATAAAAATTTGTGTTTTGGATAATTTTTAAATGTTTGTTAATGACGACCATTAAAATTTTGGATATATTTTATTAACTCTAATATACGTGAACCAAAGTATAAAGTTCTTTTTCATACAAAATTTTTCACATTTCATTTTGTAGACGTAAATAAAACCACAATTAAGTGTCTATAAATTTTACATTATAATATTCGTATTGGAGAATATTATTCAAATATTCGTATTCCCGATCTTCAAAAATTGATGTTCGGCACATTACTAGTACTTAACATAGTAGTAACTTCATGATGACGTCAATATTACGTCAAAGCCACATGCGTATGTGGCTTTTTACATACCGTGCACTGCTAGGGGCAAATTACGGCATTCGATACCATGCGAAATTTAAAAATACAGTAAAATCCCGATAATTCGTAATTGCAAGGGACCGACCATTTCTTACGATTTATAGGGGTTTTCGAGTTAGTGGGGTTTCGATTTAACGGGGTTAAAATAAAATAAATACGAATTAACGGGGTTTTTCAATTTGTTTACTAAAACGATAAAAAAACATAAAAAACAAAAATTTTTTGTTTTTGTCACCGACAGAGTTTTATGCGCTTTGACATTTTTCTTTATTATTCAGGTAACAAACTGATCTTAAAAAAATAAACACACACACAAGCAAAAGCAAAAACCCACGCAAAAAATAGCGGTAAACAAAAAATCATTTTTTACATGTTTCTGTTGTTTTTACAGGGTGTTTTTTAGAGGTATAGAACTTCGAATTGAAATAAAACACAAGAAAATCGTTTTAATGTCCATCAATTTGGCTTTATTGGAAGGATAATTTTATGCCATTAACGTTTAAATATGATTTCGGGCATGTGGCCGCCGCGGCTGGCTCGAATAAAGCCAATTCTACAGGTCCAATTTTCAACCACTTTTTCGAGCATATGGGGCCGTATGTTGGCAATAACGCCACGAATGTTGGCTTCCAAGTCCCCTAACGTTTCTGGTTTGTTGGCGTAGACGAGCGACTTCACACATCCCCAAAGAAAATAATCCAATGGTGTCAAATCACACGATCTTGGTGGCCAATCCATGGTTAACCGAATTAATTGCTCTGATGGACGATTATGTCGACCATAAAATGGACGGAGCTTGCGGTAAACTTCGCGAACTGAACCATTATTTTCGAAATAAATTTGCACGATTTGCAAGCGTTGTTCTTTTGTCAACCTGTTCATGATGAAATGGCAAACCAAACTAAATATTAATCACTTGACAGCTGACAAAATGGCCGACAGTTAAAAAAGTGATGCCAACTTAAAGTTCTATACCTCAATAAAAAACACACAATTACGATTTATAAGAGGTAAAGAAGATTTTATTTAAAAAAAAAAATTACGAATTAGCGAGGGGACCAAAATGTATGGAAATCTTACGAATTAACGAGATTTTTTCAAGGGACCGACAGTTTATTACGAATTATCGGGAATTACGATTTATCGGGGTACGAATTATCGGGATTTGACTGTATTTCCATATAAATTCTATTGAAATTATTAATTTAAAAGTTATTTAAATTAAAAAATTAAAAATTTTTTTTTTGTAGCCAACTTAAAAACAAACAAAACAAAATTCTTGTACAATTAAAATAAGAAAGTTAAAGTACTTTTCTTCACTTCAATGGAGGAATGTTTAACTTCAAATATATGTACATGTTTGCAAGCCTTTTTCTCCATCAAGTCTGTTACGATGAAGATTGTAAACAAGATAAATTCCACTGAATATTTGTTCGCTTGGATTTCGAGTGCCAAATGACACAAAAATATGTCCATTACGAATGACGGGAATATGATTTATTGTGATTGCTTATCAATAATGGTAATTTTTTTCAAATTAATTTTATTAAGGTCTGTTTGACCACTAGCTCTAGCGTGCGACAACTTTTTCTTTTAAATCTATAAAAGCTCATTAATTGTTGTGCTTGAAGTGAACATTAAAACAAAATTTCCATAGAACCTCGTTTAACGTACACTTCAAGGACACATTATTTGTTTAACCCATATACGCCCTCTGTCCTCGTTTGATGACTGAGGAAGTATACTCAAGTACACTTACAATTTTGCTTTGATACATTAGTTTTAAAATGATTAAATTTAGCGTCTTGAAAGGACGCTGTAAGACAAATTTAAGTCTAAATATTTGTAATATTCTCTGGTGATCTTAAAATAATTTAGGATTTATTTTTGATTTGTCTATTATCTTTATTAGAAAACTATAATATTCTGGTAGATCTTTTTTAATGTCTGACTAAAATATTATATGTTTTAGAGTAGTGTCCCCAAATGGGTCCGATGGGCACATACGTATGTTGCCAATTATTTAGTACAAAATTGTTTTATTTTGTGCACAGTTCTAATTTATGATATAAGAATGGATAAACGGTTGTATGACATTTCACCAGATTTTGAAGTTATAGTTCTACACAAGGTTTTATGTTTCCCAACACAATAAACATGACTTTCAATTAAATGTGGATGGTTCAAAATATTTCTTGGCATTATACTTTTGAACGGATGCCATTCACTACCACGTGAAAGAATTTATTCTAGATAAGATGACGTTTGTAAGGTAACCATTGTTTCCTTATACTAACTGTGGAACACAGTATGGATCAACTTCAATTTCGCGGAAGTATCGCTTGATTTTACTTGAGGTGCGTTGGATTAGAAAGACTAAATGGTAATTTCTCTAGATATCAACTATAGACTTGGGTCGAACTCGTTCACTAGTTCAGTTTTGACACAAACCTATGATCAAACGCATGCAATTTAAATGGGAATGATCAGTGGTCTGTGTCAGTGTTGTCAGATATGGCGATATCTCGCCAAACGTGGCGATGAAAATTTTGAAATGATGATTTCAATAAAATAGAATAATATTAAAAATTAGAAATTTTTTATTTAAGTAAGTTTTTCTTCAACATAAAATATTTCGTGCACAAGAAATATGTAATATTATAACCCTTTATCTCAAACAAAATTTTCTGAAATTCAAGCAGTTTGAAAACAAAATTATGGAACACACAATCCTATTTGGTGGAGTAAACGTCCTTTTATAAATTTTGATAATGAAGCACCAAAAAGCCTGCACGAGTTCTCGCTTAAAGTGTATGATTACAACATTGCTGCTGGACTTAACAATTCAAGAATATGATATTTGTACTTAAACACACATTTAAGTTAACGTTAATTCAGTGTTATCACAAGATGTAAATGATAATTCTGATCTTGGTGTTCAGGTACAATTAATCCAATTTAGACTGATCTTTTAGAATATGTTATTGTAATTTTATACGCCAGTATTTATATGTATGTTAATGTGAACACTTTTCTTAATTTTTCTTCAACAATATAACTTTTATGTTTTACGATAGACGTTGCGGACTGAATTTTATATTTAACAATATTTGTAATTTAATTAAAAAAGAAAAATATTTTTTTTAGCAAAAATTTAATGTTTTATTGCATTGGCGATATGTATTTTTCGATATTTTATTTTGATTTGAAAAATACCACACATGTGCCCATTGTCCCGATTTGAGGACGGCAACTTTTTTCCGAGAAATTTAAAAAAAAATTATTTTTGTGTGTACCTCAATTAATTACCTTATAAAAATTAAATTAATTTATTTTAAAAGCCGTCCTTCTAGTTATTATTTGGGTCCAAATTTGTTAACATGGAGGTAAATTTTTAATAGATAATATTTGCCGAAAATAATTTTTCAATATTAATATATCATGAAATATTCTTTAAGGCCATGACTCACTATCATACAAAGTCGTGCGATCTACGAAAAAGTACAACCCTGGTGTGATGAATTGTTATTGTCTTTTGAAAATTTTCTTAAACCATCATACCAGGCTTGTATTTTTCGTAGATCGCACGACTTTTTATGATAGTGTATCACGGCCTTTAGGCGCATTTCACTCTTGCTTTATAAAAATATTTTCTTTAGTTCAGTTACAAACATGCATACATACACATGTATATAACAAATTAATATAATATGCTTTAGAAAATATGTACGTCTATGAAAAAGTTTCCATTAATAATTAATAGATCTCTTAAAATTTATACGCTGTAGCCTTAATTGCGACAACAAAAGTTTTAAAACTTAATAATTTGATAGCGTCATAGCCATGGAAGAATGTATTTTTTGAAATTTCTTTCTCTATGTATATGTATTTGATAACTTTATTGATAATAAATGTAGTAGTTTGATATAGAGATAAGTTCTTAATGCATATTAAGGGCAAATTTCACCAATTCTATTTAAATATCAATTCATATTTAAAAGTCGTTTTTAATTGAAATAATCAAATATAATACCTATATGAAAAACAACCTTTAAATACTAACTGATATTTTAATAGAATTGGTGAAATTGGCCCTGAGAATATTTAAAAATGTAAAAGGATGAGGAAAGGAAATCATGTAAACTGCAATATGTCTCTACATTGTTTTGTACATATAAAGTGACGTCTGCAAAGAATCAAAAATGAAAATTATTCATTTGTATAAATCCACTTAATTTGTTATAAAAATGTATGTTTTGTATAGCGCTTATTAACTTTAATGTATGTGAACTGGAGTACGAACTTCTTTTTCATACAAAACTGGACGTATTTAATTTTTCAGACGTAAAAGAACCCCAATTAAATTTCTATAATTTTCACATAATAGTTATGCATAACGTATGTACGTATTCCGAATATTCTTTCAAATTTTCGTATCTGCGAATATCTAAAATTAAAATTCGGCACATCACTAGTATATCCATATATACATACATTGCATAATTAAAGTGATTTTTAAAACAGTTCAAGTTCACTTTCAGTTAGATTTAATTTTTTAATTAATTTTATTTTGTTTTCTTTGTGCATATTGGGTATTAGCAACTTTATATTTTTAAAGTTTTCAGTTTCATACTCTACACTTAAATATATATATGTATATTGTTTGAAATTAATTATTCGTTTTTTCATACAAACTTAGACTTTTTAAACAATAATATTGACCTCAATTTTTTGTTTCTTTTTGCATTTGGTAGAGAATTAAACCAACCTTGTTATACAATTTATATTCGAACTCATTCACATTTTTACAATTAGGATATTGACCGGATACCCCCGTAATGACTATATCATCACTATTGTCTAGCAGATTTGCTTTATCCGTCATTTTAATGTTTCAAAATATACACTAATTGCCTGAAAAATATTTCGGTTTGAACTGAAAAAAAATCGCAAATGTATATTCTTTTATACCTTGATTAAAAATTTCCTTAATCAAATATTCCATCAAACAAACTGAGTCTAATATATTCTGAATTTTAAACAATGTAATTATAGAAGATAGCCTAAAACAAATTATCCAACACATTTAAATACAGTTGAACCACGATTATCTTGTCAACACCAGTGCTGTCAGACGTGGCGATTTTTCAACTAGTTTGGGGACATGGCGATTTTTCTGTAGATAAATAAATTTATTGGCGATTTTTATGGCTATTTTTTAAGAAAATTTAAATTCAAAATTTTGGCAAGGAGTAGCTTAAAAAAATAAATTCTACCAAAACTCGTCTGCAATTAGTTAAAACAACTTGATTTTGATAAATTTTCTTATATTACGTATAGTGCATTTGGAATTTGGATAAAACAAATTTACAAGAAATAATTTTTGGCGATTTTATTTCTAGTTTTGGCGATTTTGTTTCGAGTTTTGGCAATTTTCTGCTAAATTTTTATACGATTATTTTATAAAAGTTTATATTAAAAAAAGTGTTATATAAAAACAAATTTATTATTTAAAAAAAACTACATAAAATTTATTTTCGCGACTTTTGGCTAATTTTAGAATCAATTTGGCGAAATAGGTCAGACAAAATCTGACAACCGTGCTCAACACCGGAACGGGCTTAGCACACATAACCAAAATAACACAGATAGTACCACTTGTGCACGATCAGTGAACCGCAAGCCATACCACAATTGTGGACAACAAAATCACACACATGCTTATGCTCTTACATTTACTCGCCACTGAGAAAGCGAAGAATGAAGAATGGTTTTTTGTTTAGTTTAATAAATTTGTACAACAAAAAATAATTATGAATGCTAATAAATATTTCGTGACAAAAAATGCTTTGGCAATATGCAATTCATTTTATGTTATGGTTTACATCAGTGATCCGCAAAATAAAATATGGTTGGATTGGTGAGAAAAATGAGAGTAAAATAAAGATACACTTGAAGAAAAGTTTAGTAATTTAAAATACATGTCGTGGTTACATATTGCTTGAATATTTTTTGTAAATAAGCAATTAAATTAAAATTTAAGTAATAATTTAAAAAAATCTAATAATCCATTCAACAATGTAGTGCATAAATTCTAAAAGCATTTTTTATCACAAAATATTTATTAGATTTCATAATTATTTTTTGCTGTACAAATTTATTAAATTTGAACTTTAATTTCGTTCGGTGTGCTCAAAAAAACTAAACAAAAAACGAGGAAAAAATTCGTAAATGCGCGCACAACTTCATTCGTCGCTTTCTCAGTGACGACTAAATGAAAGAGCATAATCATGTGTGTGATTTTGTTGTACACAATTCATCGGTTGGTTATTGGTTTGAGGCACAGTATATTCAAAATACATTATGTCTGCAGCAAACCAATAACCAACTGACGAATTGTGGTATTGCGTGCGGTTCACTGGTTTTTTAACACTAATAATGTTTTACACATGGTTTTTTTAGTTCAACACTACAAAATCTTTCATTTAATTTTGTAAAAATGTTCTCTTCTTCATTTCACAAATTAAGGTAGAATAAAGGCCTCATTAGTTGTTACTTTCGTTGTCGTTCTGTGCCGTTCTTTTCTGTATAAAATATTTTGCAATTACTTTTTCTGTGCAAGGAATCAGCTGGCAACCTATAAAACTGATTTCAGTTGTATACAAAATATCACAACAAAACAATACATACACACTTTTGGCTGTCACTTAACGTTGCAGTATTTACTTTTCGTTGTCGTTCTGTGCCGTTCTTTTCTGTATAAAATATTTTGCAATTACTTTTTCTGTGCAAGGAATCAGCTGGCAACCTATAAAACTGATTTCAGTTGTATACAAAATACCACAACAAACTAATACATACACACTTTAGGCTGTCACTTAACGTTGAATTCTATTTTCTACAGATTTGTCCGTAACAGAACAGAACGAAAAAGGAAAAACAAACCACACATACAGACTTTCAATAGAACAGAAACAAAACAGCTGATTCAGAACGGAACAGCACGTACAAACTAAAGGCAGAATTAGAATTCAACGTTAAGTGACAGCCAAAAGTGTTATATGTATTAGTTTGTTGTGATATTTTGTATACAACTGAAATCAGTTTTATAGGTTGCCAGCTGATTCCTTGCACAGAAAAAGTAATTGCAAAATATTTTATACAGAAAAGAACGGCACAGAACGACAACGAAAAGTAAAAACTAATAACACATTTTCTCTCGTTTGTTTTGATTATAGCTTAAATTAAACGTGACATAGCCATAATGCCATGGCCGTAACCAAACCAAAATTCAATTGGTTTCTATGGTGAGAGTTATGGCGAGTCATTAGTTTGGTTCGAACGGCTGTTTTTTATGGTTATAGTTATGGCACCTCTGATTGAGCCTTATATCCTTAACAACTTAATAACAAATATACTACAGTTGTCCCTTTCTCGCCGAACCTGTGTCAGAGCTGATTTTAGTTTTTTTCATCACTCACTTTCTTCACCTCTGTGTACTTTGTGATTGTAACTGACGCCAACACAAAATCAAAAACACTATGTACTACAAGTAATTTGTTTCTTGTTTATTTTCTTTGGAATAAATCGTAGTTTTTTTTTCACTCGCAAAAACTTTTTGAGATTAAAGGCATTAACATATCAAAACAAAGTCAAAAGGCGAACTCTTGCATTACTTTTGGCTACTGTAATAGGTAGTCGATTTTTCGTTAGGGAAATACCTAACGATTTTGAGTAAATTTCTACTTTAAAACTGCAAGGTATTCATACAATTGCATGCAAGAATGTATGTGTATATATTCCTTATGCAGTATGCAAAGTTCATATTCATATACAGTAGAATAATGCACTAAACACATTCACCACAGCAGGCTACACGAACACACGACTTCAAATGCCGCTAGCAGCATTTGACGCGTCGCACACTGGGGATTTCGCGGAAAAAAGTCAAATTGTCAACATACTCTTCATGCAATATGTAGTGATATTTTGAAATTTTAGACTAAATGGTACAATCAAATCAAAAAGAATTACTCCGATCTGACTGTTAGTTTTTTTTTATAGCCGTCTCAAACTCAGTACTTGTATGTTTTACCGAACCAATTTAATTTAAACCTAAGAATTTAAAAACGAATATTATTTTATTATGTGAGCTAACGTTTTATTTTTTATTTAAAGTATGATATTTTAGTATACTAAAATTGAAAAAATAAACTCTGCAGACTTAAGTTTTATTTTGTTTGTTTATTTTTATGAAAATATAAAAAAAATCCTTTTTTTCCAAACATTTGGATCTGCAATTTTAGCCATACTTTCCCACAGTTGGAAATCACTACTAATACATTGTCTCATATCTGTTTTTACATTTTGAATCAATTTCAAGTGCCACCAGGTGCCACCTCTTAATTTGTTGCATTACACAAGAATTACAATTACTTTCATCTGTTTATATAACGTTTCACTACATAAGCAACAGTTTCGTAGTTATAAATAAATGTATGAAAAAAAAAAAATATATTTTGCCTAAAAAAATTTTTTTTTTTTATTCATAAAAAATCCAAAACGGTAAAAAAGTGTCAAGTCCTATTACTTTCACGTAAAGTCGCATAACCTATGAACAAAATGAGACATAAATCATTAAAATTGATGAACGTGTTTCGCTTTTATTCACAATTAAGTAAAGGTATGAATTTAAAAAATTTGCTTCTGATATGCAAAAAAATTCTTTATGTATTACTACATAAATAAAAATAAATTTGTGATGAAATTAAAAATAGATTTAAAATAAATAATAAATTAAAAATTAAAAAAATCATTTAAATTTTTTTGTTAGGGCTTTTTACATTGTAGGTAACGATATACATTTCTCTAACTTTCTTTATTTTTATTACTTTTGTGTACTACTATATAAATAAAACTAAATTTGTGATGAAATCACTAAATTTTTTGACAAATATATTTTTTTTTACTCACCTCCATACAAAAATCCCCAGTGTGCGTCGTAACCAGCACCTCATATTTAAGAAAATGCATTAAACACATTCACCACAGCATGCTACACGAACACACGACTTCAATTGCCGCTAGCAGCATTTGTCGTCTCGCAGCCAGCTACTTAATTATTTTGGAGACGGCAGCAGCACCATGTGCACCTCATATTTAAGTATAAATGCATAGTTCAGTATTGCCACCTTCAAATATTTCACATTTATAAAAATTAAATTACTCTTTCAAAATTTACTTATATGAAGTAAAAGTATAAAAATTAATCAATTTATGATTTACATCAATTTTTAGATATTGTTTCTGTTAAATAATTAGGGCTATCATGAATAAAATTCCGCGTAAAATTTTTCCCTTTTCCAATTAGAAGTTTTTGTTTTCCCTATTACTTGCTATTAGTTAGAGTTGTTCCTCGGGAAAAATTTCAAGCGGAATTTTATTCATGATTGCACTGAATATGAAATAATTGTACCATATCATTCATTCAACTTTTTGTATTATGTTGGCAACACTGGATGTTCTCATTGAAGCCAAACAAATAGAAATTAATTTAAGTCCATATTTACACTATGCAAGTCTTATTGCTAAGCTGATTAGTTTGATCAGCTTAGCAATAGGACATGCATAGTTTAAATATGGACTAATTGCACTACAACCATGGTCGGCAACCTATACCCTTACACTTTACAATTGTGTTAGTTATACTCTTACCACGAGTTGGTGTTGCCAGTGAAATTTTCGTCTCATTTCCATAACTTGAAATTTTAAATTTCCAAAACCAAACCTGATTTTATTATGGTCAAAAAAAAACACACAAGTTTTGTTTATAAAGAAAGGAATCTTTTGTTGTAGCTACATCAATGTAATGATGAGTAAAGAGATAGTTTTGCAGAAAATTTTCTTAAATGACAACGTACGATGATTATAGTTTGCCATAATCATTTTCTGAAAAAAAAATTTAGTAAATTCCCATCACACATATTTTCTTATCGTTGGAAAAAAATTTTTTCCTTGGCAACGCTGATTTTTAAGAGTATACGACACACACAACTTGTTCTCAATAATGCGTGTGTACACATACGTGATAGAAGAGTATATTAAAAGGCGCTTCGCCCTTAATTCGCCGACCACGGCACTACAACGACAAAATCAGTATAGACAACAACCTGCCGCCCTGTTGCCTTGCTGTCTTCAAAAGAATCACTCTCATACATATAAACATGTGTATTCTATCCTTGACATTTTGTAATCGGTAGCCTGCTGTGGTGAATGTGTTTAATGCACAAAGAACGCGAACTGCCGAACAATAAATTAACTTAATAAAATTACTCTTTTGTAAGATTTTGTACAGGGAGGTTTTATTTAATGAAACATGTGTGGCAGCCTTCGAAATTAGCAAGTTGCTTCATTAGGCTAGTGTTTTTCCTACCAATGTTCGATTGTGTTCACCCAGCAAAAAAAAAATGTATAATTCATATATTTTTGCTATATAAATGTACACATACATGTATACTAAATATACATGAATATATGTATTTGAGTTCATGTATGGAAGTGTATAGGATTATGCATGGGTAAAATATTATATATACATATATAAATGGAAATGTAGACGAATATATAAAATGTATTATAATATCTCATAGGTATACGGAAATATAATTATGAAGGTCTTTATATGTGGGTCCATATATAAAAATAATTTGTATAGTATATCATGCATACATGCATTCTAAAATCAAATCGTTTTTTCAATAAAAAAAACCACTCTTTCACGATTGTGGCCCTATTTAATAAATCACATAATCATAAGGATAGTTGAGTCATCTACGCGCGCGGAAGTGCGCCAGGCAAAGTTCCGGCCAATGCACGCAGTGTGTATATTTACAGGAAACTATTCGTCGTGTTTTTACCCCCCTGATAACTTTGTTCCACGACATCGGAAAATTCTAAAATTTAATTCATCTCACCTCATAAGCTTGAAAGTTTTACAACAAAAGCTTCCTGAGATATGGAGGTGCAAAAAGTGCATATTTTAACACATACTAACTGACCATTCATCGATATTATGAAGCACTTCCGCTATACCTAGAGAGCTGAAATTTGGTAAACAACATTTTTTCCGATATAAAGAACTGAACAAATATACATTATTCTCTCCTTTTTTTGCAAAAGTTAAATATATTGCCAAGTTAGCAGATTATCTAGAAATTATACGATTACAAATTTATATAATGTGTAGCATATTGCAATGATACTTTTAATGGCCAACATTTTGAATAGGACCTTGTCCTTTTTTCACATGTATGTTTTTGTGAAAATCTGACTACTTTTTGAAAGGTTTTTTAATAAAGCCTTTTTAAACTTAAAATTTCTATTCTGCTATATTTGTATTCATAATGACTGCGCCAGTTGGAAAGGGCAGAGTTACTTAAAATAATGGGTTAGAGTGTGATGGGTGCACTATTGTGTCATTACAAGGACCCACTAATGTACGAAATTTTTTAAGAGTCATCTGAGTCTATAGACTCTTGGTTATTTGAATATACTCGTATATATACATAAGTATTTAAGACATGAGCAGACATAAATAACTGAACCGTTTCTACTAGATGGATATCTGCAAGACACTGAATAAAAAAAAATTACTTAAACACTACTTATGAGAATCATAAAACTAGTTTCAAATAATTAAGTATCACTTAAAGCACAAATTACCTGTTAATATTTAAAATATAATTAGGTATCATAAAGTCCTTACACTAAGGGCCATTTTCACAACGATACAAAAGTAAACTTTAAGAATTTAAAACCAGTATTTTGTATTGAGTTTTAAAACTCGTATAGTATACTTTTATTCGTTGTGAAAATGACCCTATGTATTATAAAATGAGGGATTTTTCCCAAAATCTGGCTATTAGATTTTTTTATGATGTACTCATGAGAAACTTTAACCTTAATTCAAAACTAAATATTAGTATTTGAAGAAATGTTAATCTATCGATATATCATAGATATTTATATTGTGACCTCTTTTTATACAATGTACAAAAACGATATTTTAATATTATTCATTATATATTAATATTTTTATACTTTATTTCACTAAAAAAATAGTAAATGCAAATTATAATTATTATTCATTTGGCTGGAATATTGCTTGTAAATATTCCATATTCAGTTCTGTATTACTTCTGTCGTGTAGCAGTCCCTTAGCATCGGCATGCAAGTCCGAATGATCAAATTTCCATTGATTTCGAATTCTAGAGATGAAGGGATCTGACGTTACCAATAATATATTAAATAAATCTTCATTTGTAGAGCTTCGTTAAATTTTTCTGGTACTATGTTCTCTGTAAAATCTGTAATCCTTATTTTTTCCTGGGCTTCCTCTGATAAATCTCCAATTCTCCATGATAAAGAACCTTGTGCACTGTTGCAGAAATATTTCTCCATGGGTATTTGGATTTATATATATTAGCGGTTTCCTTGGCATAATCACCAAATTTCTTAGTATTAATTTGCTCGTTACACGTAAGTACTTCAATAATTGTTTTAAATCTTGAAATAAGGTCTATACCAACACCTGTTATATTACATGTAGTTTCGGGATCTAAAAAGAATCTTCTTGCGATATTGCCATCATTTGTATTGCCTGATCCTTGTTTTGGTTTATCTATGTTTGAGAAATTCATCTTGAACATGTTTCTTTTTTAACTTCCTTAGCTCTTTGTTGTTATCGTTATTTCTTACTGATCCTGAAGAGCCGAAGTCCAAATCATAGCTTATTTTCAGTATGTGTTCCATAAACCTTATTCTTGTATGTAGCGGTGATAATACAAATTCATTCATATCCATCAGTACTATCTACTGACTTTTTTGGTTCATGGTTTAACTGACTTGATGTTGCTTTGCATATAATACAGCTGGATGAAGTATTTGTGTCAGTCAAGGCCTGGGCAAATTTTTCCATCTATCATTGAAAGAACTTATTAGTAGTTTATTTCAATAGTCTGTCCATCTATCTCCAATTCTAATGGCTGTAGTGTTGAAATTTGTGCTGCAATATCACTTACTTCATTCTCAATGGTATCATGAGTGTCCTTTTTAAATTCAAATTTTATTGGTCTGCAGTATTAAGTAGTGGATGGTGTTTGATTTTTCCAAATATACTTTGTTTGCATTGTACTGGTCGAAGGTTCTGACTCTTCTAAGTTCTTTATTAATTGTAATGGTACAAATGACACCATGAACATAACAATTGTTTATATTGCTTTTATTCAGAAGATCCATCGCATCGCCATTTACAAAAAAGAATTAACTTGCAGTTTCCATATTTCTTCAACTCACTTCCTTTAACTGATTGTAGCAAGTCGAGCTTGCAGTTGTTTTGTTCTCACTGGACTAGCGGAAATAACTTTTTCAATGTTTTTTCTCTTCTTTAGAAACTCACATAAATAAATAAAAATATTTCATTTAATAAGAATTGAAAATACTGAACTAAGCCTGATCTGGTGATTTTTAAAAATTTTGCAATTTAAAACATTATCAAAATACAGCAGTAAAAGTACAATTGTATCATGATTTCCATCCATGATTCTGATATTAATAAAATTTTCCTACAAGTTTTTACAAATAACGCGTTCATTTACTTTTTCGTATCTGGGAGATTAATTTTGTAACTTTCTGCCTTACTCTTTCGTTGCAAGTTTCTGCTAGGAGAGTAATTGAACACAACTAATATCTAGAGAATTCCGTCAATTTCTACAATATTAATGACTGAATTATCCTTTTTATTATTTGATGTATTAAATAGGGCCACAATATATAAAATTGTATAGTAGGAATAGTTTTTGTTAGTTACAAGAGTTTTTCTTTTTCATACGTTGAGGCTGTACGTACTAGAAGTGTGCATAAGCTATGAAAAAGTGCACAGTATTGTATTTTTTTCAAGAGCGAATATTGTTTGTAGTGGTGATCTTAATTGAGTGTGAAGCAAAAATAGAGAACAAGGAAACGAAAAACACACAAAACCATCGTACAACGGTTGAATAGACAGTTGTGTCAAGTGTACAATATTTTTATTAAACACTTCATAGTGCACCATACTTCATTTCTCAAACTCAAAATTTCATAAAATATTAAGTGATAATAACACCATTTACTTTTATATCCATTGTAAAAGATATTTTTTTTAGATATTTTACTTTTTAGTCTTAAATCAATAAATTATAAAACTTAGAACAGTATCGCATGCGAACTAACACGCTCAATCAATCTACGTTGTTTGTTTTTTCTTTTACACATACACATATTTTTACACTTGTGTGCTCATTTTACACTTATCATTCGGTGTGCACTAGTGAAATATGCTTCGACACTCAATAACTAATGTCCTCGCTTGGCATATAAACAAATGCTGTTGCATGCTTTTGATAAAATTGAGCACCACTTTCAGTATTCTCATAAAATCAAGAGCACTAAAAAGAGAGAACAATTCAATAATATACACCATGAATATTAAGCACGCAAATATCTTGTGCTCAGCTCTAATATGTACATACATATTGTTACGGACAAAGCATATTTATATAAAGTATATGCAGGTCTACAACAACTAAGAAAGTACAAAAACAACAGGCGATTTGTGTGTGTAAGAATAATGAATGAATGACAAAAACAGATGAATACAACCAGACTTGCGCAACTTGCATCACTTTTGCATAAGCACTAATTGAAAAACAAAAATTTTAGTGCAAATTTAAATTTAATGCTTGTAGTGCACTATTTTTTTCACTTCAATAAAATCTCTTAAAAGTAATGGATTAATATTGCATTAGCATGGCGAAAAATGCACTGATTTTGTATTGATGTGCTTAGTCATCATGAAGTAATGCAATATTATTGCATTATCAAATATTTTGTACACAGTAATATTGAATAAAACGTTAACCTATTTTATCAGATAGCACAAATAATAAAATAAAAAATACATTAAAGTTCATTGAGGGCACCTTTATATGTATGTAAGTACAAATTAAAGAAAAGGAAAACTGTCAATATAAATACAAACTAGATTTCAGAACCAATTGAAAAAATTAAAAAGTTTCATACCTCAAGTACGTTGCATATCGACCTTATATAGAAACCGTGCAATTGACAAAATATCAGAACTTAGGTTTTCATTTATTGTAGTTATATCTTAAAAAATGGTGATTTTATAAACGAAAAATTCTACCGCTTGGAACAATTACATCTCTCGAAAAAATGATAAAAAACGTAGTGATATGATTTTTCGTCTTGGGTGTACATAGGAAAAAATTTACATATAATAATGTGTGAATTGGTGAAAAAATAGTGAAATAAAAGTAACAATGCAATATTCTTTGAAGGGATTTTAGTTTAATGGAAAAAAAAAATGCACTAATATTATCAAAGTTAGTGCTAATGTAATAAATTTGCATTTGCATTGATTTGGTTTATTGTGGGAAAATGGTCAATGCATTTGCTTATTTAATGCAATAGTCCCAGATCTGCATACAACAAAAAGAAAATGTATGGATAGACAAAACCAAATTAAATTTATTAATTGATAAACCTTTAATATGTGAAATAAGTATAATAAAGAATACATATGTACATATGTACTTTAATAATTAAATATAATTATTTTTAAATGTTTTGTAACACACATAAAATCACTATTTTTTAAGATATAACTTTACAATAAAAGAAAACCTAAGTTCTGATCTTTTGTCAATTGCACGGTTTTTCAAATAAGCTCGAGATGCAACGTACTTGAAGTATGAAACTTTTTAATTTTTTTAATTGGTTGTGTAATCTAGTTTGTATTTATATTGACAGTTTTTTTTCGTTAATTTGTATGTACGTACTTATAAAAGTGCCCTCAATGAACTTTAGTGTATTTTATATTTTTTATTTGTGCTATCTCCTAAAAATATTTTCACGTTTTATTCAATTTTACTGTGTACAATATGTGATAGTGCAATAATATTGCATCACTTCATGATGTGCTTTTTTTTGTCATGCGATTACCTGCTAATGCAATATTAATCCATTACTTTTAAGAGATTTTATTTAAGTGCAAAAAATAGTGCACTAAAAGCATCAAATTTAAATTTGCACTAAAATTTTTGTTTTTCAATCAGCGCTTATGCAAAAGTAATGCAAGTTGCCCAGGTCTGGTTGTATCCATCTGTTTTTGACATTCACCCATTATTCTTACACAAGCAAATCGTCTGTTGTTTTTGTACTTTCTTAGTTGTTGTATACCTGCATATACTTTATATAAATATGCTTTGCATGTATGTACATATGTACATAGTTACCACATGAATTAATTGTGCGCTTAAGCCCCCCGTAGACGACATGTTTTTTACATCTGACTAGCCATATTTCCCGGTGTAAAACATGTACATGTCGTGTGGTACCTTTAAAACATTGCTTGTGTCAAAGCATATTTATATAAAGTATATGCAGGTATACAACAACTAAGAAAGTACAAAAACAACAGGCGATTTGTTTGTGTAAGAATAATGGATGAATGTTAAAAACAGATGGATACAACCAGACCTGGGCAACTTGCATTACTTTTGCATAAACACTGATTGAAAAACAAAAATTTTAGTGCAAATTTAAATTTTATGCTTGTAGTGCACTATTTTTTGCACTTAAATAAAATCTCTTAAAAGTAATGGATTAATATTGCATTAGCAGCTAATCGCATGACAAAAAATACACTAATTTTGTGTTGCCACTAAGCACATCATGGAGTGATGCAATATTATTGCACTATCACATATTGTACACAGTAAAATTGAATAAAACGTGAAAATATTTTTAGGAGATAGCACAAATAAATAATATAAAATACATTAAAGTTCATTGAGGCCACTTTTATAAGTACGTACATACAAATTAACGAAAAAAAACTGTCAATATAAATACAAACTAGATTACACAACCAATTAAAAAAATTAAAAAGTTTCATAATTCAAGTACGTTGCATCTCGAGCTTATTTGAAAAACCGTGCAATTGACAAAAGATCAGAACTTAGGGTTTCTTTTATTGTAAAGTTATATCTTAAAAAATAGTGATTTTATAAACGAAAAATTCTACCGCTTGAAACAATTTCATCAAGTTTTGTCTTTCTCTCGAAAAAAAACGTAGTGATATGATTTTTCGTCTTGGATGACGATATCTACATAGGAAAAAATTTACATATTTATGTATGTACGTATGTTTTTATGTATGTACACATTTACGTTATATTTTACACTATATGTTTCACTGATAATGCAATAATACTATTCATAACGTGTTTAGTGGTGCAAAAAATAGTGCACTAAAAATAACAATACAATGTTGATGAATTACTTTGAAGGGATTTTTAGTAAAATGCAAGAAAAATTGCACTAATATTATTAAAGTTAGTGCTAATGTAATAAATTTGCATTTGCATTGATTTGGTTTATTGTGGGAAAATGGTCAATGCATTTGCTTATTTAATGCAATAGTCCCAGATCTGCATACAATAAAAAGAAAATGTATGGATAGACAAAACCAAAGTAAATTTATTAATTGATAAACCTTTAATATGTGAAATAAGTATAATAAAGAATACATATGTACATATGTACTTTAATAATTATATATAATTATTTTTAAATGTTTTGTAACACATTTTTTAAGTAAAAATTTATTTAAACTTTTTCACATACATACGTTTTCAGTATATACAATTGTGTATAACAAAGAAAAACAAAACAAAATGGCGTTCAAAAATTGTAAACAACTTTTGACATTCAGGCATTCACACTAAACCAGAAAAAGATTAAGTAACGTACATATATATGTAAGTGCCCAGTGAAAATTTTGTCACATACATCTCCGATCTGAGACCAGTGACAATGTAAGCACGACCGTCTGTATACAATTTCTACTTACATTTACACAGCGTTGGACTAGGCCAGAAGATGTGTCCAACACTGTATACATTGTAAGCGAAGTTGTGATGACTCCAACTGTTATGGTGATTCGGAGGGCATTAAGATATGTCTGAATGCAATTAGTATTTATTTATTTATTATTATATTAGCAGACATGCTATTAATATTAAATTGAGATCGATTGTGGACTTTGCTTGAACTATAAATTAAACTAGAAATTGGATTCCATTTTCCTTAAAATATTTTTAATTATTTAATAATATATATTTCTTGTTATTCTTAAATAAAGCATTAAGGATTTGATGAAAGCTCTTAAAATTGGTATTTGAGCAATTGGGCAAATTCGTGAGCTGTTTCATGAAGCCCCGAAAACAGTTAAGGTAAATTTGAAACATATTGACAAAAAAAAAGTAAGGGAGCAAAAACCACAGAAAATAAATAAAATTCATAATTAAAACTAATAAACAATAGGATACATTACTAATCCATCCAAATCAGATGCTAATGCAATAGTTAAATTTTATAAGCGTCTGTTTTATTCTTTGCTTCTAATTAACATTTAATTTTACAATAGGATAGCAGCAAGACAAATGTAAATCGGATGCTAGTTGTATGCGCTTAAATATTTCTTTTTTTATTTTCCATATTGACATAATAGCTTATAGTATGTTCAGACGACGAGGTGAAGCACCTGATTCGCTCTCTAAATCATGTTTATGAATCTTGCTGTTCACACGGTTAATTCGTGCTTCGTTTGCAATTACTTAATTACAATAATCCCAGCAACAGAATTCTAATTTGGAAGCACTAACAACTGAGAGAAGCAATGTCGTGCTTTCTTGATAACGAAAAATGCTTCTGAAAAGCACTAACGTAACGCACTAATAAACTGGAAAAAAAATAAAAAAATGTAAACCAGTAAGTTTTGCATCTGAGTACACAAAAACTATACATTACTACTTCTGTGAAACGATTTAGTAAGGCAAAAAATTAATGGCTGTATGGAAGCTGAATGTATAGCTCCTAGCTGGCTTACAGAAACTCTTTTGGGAAGCCGTAACTTTTGCTGGGATGGTGAAGTTGAAGAAATAGAACGAAGTATCAGAAATTTAAGACTACATAAATGGAAAACTTAACTCAGAACTGATAAATTTTAGATTGAAGTTTATAACTATAGAAATTCAACAATGATAATCCATTTCTAAAACTGTCACTATTTGCTCTAGGACTATTAACATTGCCATATTCAAATGCTGAGGTGGATATAACTTTTAGCGCTAATAACTATTTTAAAAGTAAGTTAGAAATACAATAATGATTTTATAATACATCGAATTGCTTAATTCATCTAAAATACGGTCTAAAAAAAAAGTCTTATGTTGAGAATGTAACATACTGAACCATATTCATGTAAAAATTAATTCAGATGAAACGCCTAAAAAATCTAATTAACTTATTAAAACAGTTTTATGGCCAGAAGGAAAAGATGAAACGACTTTTTCCATACGCGAGTAAAATTATATATTAATATAAATATGTATATGTAATATATGTCTATATATATGCACGTCCATACATAAATAGTTTTTACATATACGCATATAGATACACAAATACATATACATGTATATAATTAAGTGTACTCTGCAATTTGAAACAAAGGAAAATTCTTTCGATTTGTATGCTAATTACACACACAATGCATTTTATTTCGATTCGAGTTACAATGTACCCCCAGTAACAAATTGAGGGAATCGATATCGACCAAAATCCTAAAACATTTCCACATAAATTTTATTCAAGTGTTTTGATATTTCCTCTGTACGGAATGATTTAATTTAGGCAGTTATATAAAAGATTCCAATTAAAATTTTAATTGAAATCTCTATCCTGTAAATGAAATTCAGTTGTTTCTGATATATCTGTTCTTTTAGGCCATACGTCTCTCGTTGATCACTCTTTTGTTATAATAATTCACCGTAATTGGAGTGCCTTGCCAAATGAATTTGAATTATTTTCCTACTCATATTCTACTTATGTACATATAAACAAAATCGAAACATAGCTCGATATAATCGTAATTGAAATTATTACAAAAACCTATGAAATGTAGTAAATTTAAAATTGCAGTTAACTTAAGTTTCTAATTTTTAGTCACGCAATACCTATGTACATATGTATATAATTGGCCCTGTGGGCTTTCTCTGTATTGAAATTAACCCATTAAGGCCCTGCGTTGCGTTTTCGCAACGTTCACTTAAGCCCCCCCTCAGGCATTTTGTGATTACATGATATTGTAATAAAGCACAGAGAACTAAAATTTAGCTTAATATCTAATCGACCTCTTTTTGAATTTTTATCACACATAAGTTTTTTTTATAAAAAAAATTTATTTAAATTTTTAATTTTTCCTGTTTTTTGGGTACTTTTAGAAATTGTTAAAAAAAATACAGTAATATATAATATACCTATCTCAAACTTTTGACGGAGGTAGCTGACATACGAATATTATTATTTTTAGTGAAAATCCCAATTATCTTAGGCATTTGCCACTATTTTTATGATTGGATATATCCGTGATGCGAAAACGCAACAGTGGGCCTAAGCGATATACAAATTATATAAAATTATCAAATGAAAACATATTTATGCAAGCATACATACATATGTATGTATGTATATACATATGTTAATAGTTAGTAAGAGAAAACCGCAGTAAGAGAAAACCGCACAAGTAATGCGAAATTATCCTCTCCCAAGGTATTAAAGAAAAAAGAACGTGGAAGTTATGACTACTGTTATGACCCGAAAAATGGCATAAGTGCTATACTTTGGAATGACAATTCTGTAGTCACTATCTTGTCAAATTTTGTTTCTTTAGAGCCACTGAATCAAGTTAAGAGATACGACCGCAAAAATAAAAAAATGATTACGATTTCTATGCCTAACGCCATATATGAATACAATAAAACTATGGGTGGGGTTGATTTATTTGACAACGCGATGAACAACTACCGTATTCAAATCAGAGGAAAAAATGGTAATGGCCACTTTTTACTAATGCTCTAGATGCAGCTTTAGTAAACTTTTGGAAATTACATTGCCTATTACAAAAACGGGGAAAACAAGCTCAAACGCCTCAACTAGAATTCAGAATGTTTATTATTGAATCTCTTTTGCGGACTGAAAATTGTGAGAGGATAATAGCTACCACCAGTAGTGTTACTAATTCAATGATTCGAACTGATCGAGTCGATCATAAAATTATTCGCCACGAAAAACGTTTGAGATGTCGGCAATGTAGCAGCCAAACAATTTACAAATGTGAGAAATGCGACGTAGCAGTGCACCCGAAGTGCTTTGCAGCCTATCATAATTGATTTAAATATTTAATTTATATGTATACTTTTTAGTTTTTTTTTTCTAAAGACGTGAATCAAATATTTTAATTTAAAATGTTTACAAATGCCTTTAATTTTTATATCGTTTAGGCCCAACGTTGCGTTTTCGCAACGGAGGTTATCTGGGCCGCCACTGATCCGATTTGCCTAAAAATTGTTTTCTTTCTTATTTAGGTATATACAATTAAATTTTAAAAGTTTCATCATTATAGCTCAATGGGATCATGGATCGGGCCTTAATGGGTTAAATAAATAAGTAAATAAAAAAATAAATAAATAAAAATATAGCTATGTATGTGCATACAAATATATATATTGCATTTAGTGCTTTTTGCTCTGAAAAAGTTGGTATCACTGTTCGTCTGGAATTTTTTTATGTATATTCACATATGCATACGTACGCATACGCATGTATATACGTACATACATATAAACACACATACTTACATATATTCAACTCATTCAAAATCTTGTTTTTGAAGGCATCCCTGGATTTTCTGCTTATTTTTCCTTTTTATACTATTCATAACTAAATTAAATTAATTTATTTTAAACTCACATATTTTTCTGGTTTGTTTTTATATGTTCACAAACACACACATGCATATATAGCATGGTAAAATTATACAACCCTGCAGAAAATGCGAATAGTGAAATTGTAGTGATTTACTAGTGACTTTGTCACCAGTACTACTGACGAATTGTACCCCAGACAATGCATTTTGCTATAGACATTTAGCATGTACGTGTCATTGAAAAGCAACTACTTACGTTGGTACTACTGAGTAGGTATTTCTTTTGGGACCATATCGAGACATTGAAAAGAGATAGTCACTAGTACATTTTAGTAATTCTAATGATAATAAAAATTAATATTTTATTAAAAATTTTTGTTTTAATAAAAAAAATAAAATAAAAAAAGGGAACATTCGTTCAGCAAGTAAGTAAGTAAGTGTGCTGTTTGTATTAAATATAAATGAAAAATTCAAGGTACCGTCGAATTATTAAAATCAAACACTTACGTATGAATCTGGACTTACTGGACTGGACTTTTTAACTAATCCCACAAAATCTTCTACAGGCTCATAAAAATTTACACAATTATTTAATTTTAAAATATTTTTATTTTTATAATTACAAAATGGATTGCTTTTTATTTGTCTTTTGCAATTTCTTTTTATTTGATTCTTTGAATTATTTTTTAATACATATTTTTATTTGCCTTTTATATTGATTTCGTAAACTAATTTTCATAAAAACTTGAATTTTGCTTGAAGCCACTTGTATTTTCAACAAACCAATAAAATATTAAGAAGAAGTTTAGTTGTGTGTATCTGAGAAAATATTTTGTACGCATCAAAAACAATGTTAATATGTAGTCGCTCGTTTGACAATGTCACCAATATAGTCGACAAAAGTGGTGACTTGAGGACATTTAACCCCATATTTTCTGCAGAGAAGGTACTTGCACGACTACAACGAAATTACACCACCAAAAAACACATGCATTTTGTTGGTAGAAACAAACGGATAATTGTCAGAAACAGATGTCTTTTGTTTTTAAAAACAGCAATCAAAGGGTAACTAAAGTACAATTGCAGACGCGGCATTCATGCATGATTATAGTCATTCAGTGTTGCGAATATGTGTGTAATACACAGTGTGTGATTTCTAGTCTCATGTGTGAGCCATGTAATGAGATTCATGTATAATCTGTGTGTACTTATACTTTGGAATCTATTTTTATTGCAATTTTCTTCAATGTGTAATTGGAGACACAGCCATGTGAAAATTCATTGGAACACTGTAATCATTTCAATCACACACATAAAGTAACATTTTTGCAGCTTGTAAACAAAGTTTGACAACTTTCTGCATTGTATACATTAACAGGCTGGGTTTGTGCATGTACCTTGTATAATTTTACCATGCACATATGATTAATTTAGTTTAAGTGTATTTGTAAATAAAAACTTGTATCATTCTTAACTTCAATTACTACACTAGGGCCTTTTATTCATTTGCAAAGTTTCGAGTCCACGGAAAAGCATTTTTAAAGAATAAAAACGTAACAATATGTACGTACTCGTATATTAGCGTGGCCGTTAGATGTAGGGGGATTTTTTTTTTTGATTTCTTATATTCTCCCCCAAAATCGGTTCAGTTTTATGTAAAAAAAAATTATATAAAAATTTCATAGCTATAAGTTGAGTTTTAGGGGTGCGTCGCCCCTCAAAGTGTGCCCTCAAGCCCATTTATTCAATGTATTTTTTTTCGTTTTTTTTGTTTAGTTTTCTTTTGTATGAAATAATATCATATTTATTAGCTCTTATTGTACATGCTTAATATAAATAGTTTCCATATATATAAATATAATTTTGTTATATACAATTTTTGGCATTTTGATGGTTATTTTCTTAATTATTTTCTAAAATATTTGTTTTAGCAAAAAACTTTCTTCGAGACTAATGGTGTCGACTCAAAGAGCTAAAATATTGCCATCTATCATATTCTTGTAAAATGTTGTTTTAAAGCACAGATAAACAAAAGGACTTGTGGGCACTTCGTTATGCTCTTATTTTCACGTACATTCGTAAAACCATTCATTTTAGTCTATTTCATATTATATATGTATGTGTTTGCCTGACTTTGCTTTAAAAATATAGTCATATGAAAACAAATTACATAGGCCCGCATAGATACAGGGGTGTCAGATTTTTTCTTACCTATTTCGCCAAATTGATTTTAAAAAAAGCCAGAAGTCGCCTAGATCAATTTTATGTAGTTTTTCTTAATAAATATCTTATAATAAATTAAATTTTATATAACACTTTTTTTAATAAAATTTTCATAAAATAATCGTGTAAAAATTTAGCAGGAAATCGCCAGAAGTAGAAATAAAGTCGCCAAAAATAATTTTTTGTAAAATTTTCTCATTCAAATCCAAAATTAATTAATTAATATAAGAAACATCATCAAAATCAAGTTGTTTTAATTTCTTGCAGACGAGTTTTGGTAGAATTTATTTTTTTTAAACTACCCCTTCAAAAACTAATTTTTCTGAATTAAAAAAAATTTGGAGTTTTAATTTTGTTAAAAATAGCCAAAAAATTTACTTATCGCCAGAAAAATCGACATGTCACCAAACCAAAAATTAAGAGGACAAACAAGTTGAATAACCGTATTGCGTGTGCATTGGTTCTGGTATGATATGCTATTCAAAGTAGTAGTAGTAGTTCTTAATGTAGATTTTTTAAAGCAATTATTGTATGGTTGGGCAATGAGCAAATGAGAGCAACACATTTGTTTGTATTTGCTTTTCTAAGTACCTTCCCTCCAGATTTAAAAGTAGAAATTGACTCCAAATCGTTAGGTATTTCCCTAACGATAAATCGACTAGCTACTACATTAGCCACAAGTAATGCAAGCGTTCGCTTTTTGACTCGCTCACTCATGAATATGTTAATGCTTTTAACCTCAAAGAAATTTTTTTGTGAGTGGAAAAAAATTATTTTCAGTACACAATTATTTTGATTTTGTGATGGCGTCAGTTACAATTGGAAGTTCGTGGTCAATGAACGGGCAATTTTTAGTGCAAAAACCGCTTTTCTTTTAGAAAGTTAAAATGAGCAGCAGAAGTGAATTAAAACGTTGCATAAAAAAAGAAAAAGAACAATAATTGAAAAACATATTAATCACCCTTATTGGGAATAAAAGTTAACGTGAAATGTGTTCCCTTTCCCTAAAATTGTGATCGCTAATGTTTGCGTTATTATTCTTTAATTTTGTTCACCATCTTTTGTTCACGGAAAATATTTCACGTGAAGAAAATTTTCGCCTTATATTCCCGATAAAGTTTAATAATTATTTGTTTTATCAATAGAAAAATTAATTGCATTCATTAGCGAAATCACTGACGAAGGGTTATGCATATAGTGGCAATTGACTACCATGAATCTTATCCCCATGTTAAAATCGTCAGTATTTTGAATTGCTAGTAGTTAGGATGGTAGTTAGTGGTAACGATTGGTCGTTAACGAAATAGCTGGAAATTCGCTAGCTACGCCGACTGCAGGGTTATAATATGTTGAGAAAAAATGTACATGGCTGATGAATGAATGAATAATATTGAAATTTCACATCCATACATAAATACATCTGCAAGTAAATGATACATGAAACACATCCCTCCAGTTTCAAAAGTAGAAATTGACTCCAAATCGTTAGGTATTTCCCTAACGAAAAATCGACTTGCTACTACACTAGCCACAAGCAATGCAAGAGTTTTCCTTTTGATTCTCTCACTCATGGATATGTTAATGCCTTTAACCTCAAAGAATTTTTTTTGCGAGTGGAAAAAAACTGTGCTGTTATTACAAAAAAAAATATTTTAAGTACATAATAATTTTGATTTTGTGATAGCGTCAGTTACAATTGGAAGTTTGTGGTCAGTGAACGTGTAATTTTTAGTGAAAAAAGTGATTTTCTTTTAGAAAGTTAAAATGAGCAGCAGAAGCAAATTAAAAAGTTGCATAAAAAGAAAATAAACAATTAATTGAAAAATATATTAATCACCCTTATGGGGGATAAAAGTTTACGTATGTATTCCCTTTCCCTACAAATGTGATAGCCAATGTTTGCGTTATTATTCTTTAATTTTGTTCTCCATTTTTTGTTCACGGAAAATATTTCACGTGAACAAAATGTTCGCCTTATATTCCCGATAGGGGTGAATAATTATTTGTTTTATCAATAGAAAAATTAATTGTATTCATTACAGAAATCACTGACGAAGGGTTATGCATATACAAAAAAAATTACACACAATATGTACATAGGTGTAATTACACTCAGAGCAAAGTTGTCTCTCTCTATCCTTTTTCCTGCGCCACAAAAAACCTAACGAACGTACGCACGAACATCTGCTTATCACGTATTTGTTTCAACAGTAGTTTTTTATAAATTTGTATTACAACGTGTATTTCTGTGGAAAAAAAACGGATACAAACAGTTCCTCAGCAGCAATACAATAAGCAATTGTTATCTGGGGTCTAATCGTCGCTTTCGACAACGAGCTGATTCAAACAGAACAAAATAAATATAGCAGCCAAAAATACAAGATGTTTTCGTTAGGAAAGAGTCAGCAAGAAATAATAAATAATGGTTAGAATATTTATATGCTGAACAACAACAAAGATGTTGAATTTCAAGTTGATACATGTGCAAATGCGAACATTATTTCAAAGGAACTTGCGGAGTATGTGGGTTTATTTAGTCATATAAAGTCAACAAGTACTACAATCAATACCTTCAGTGGTGGGAGGTTGCCGATTTATGGTAAAGTTGAAATAAGCGTTATTTATGATTTTCAAAAATATAATGATAAATTTTATGTAGTGAATCTAAAATGTAAGAACATTATAGGTTTAGTTTTTTTTATTACTTTTGGTCTGGTAAAAACAGTAAACATTTCATCAACTGAAAATGTTATAAATAACAATATATTAAAATATTTGAAGGGTTAGGTCTTATTGAAAAGGAATTTAATTTAATGTTAAAACCAAATGTCAATCCTGTCGCGGATCCTCTCAGCAGAATACCATTTTCGTTACATAATACATAGTTTAAAAGAAGAGTTGGAAAGAATGGTTATTCTAAACGTAATAGTTCGTGTTGAAAAAGCAACTGAATGTGTTTTATCTCAATCGTATTAATGTCTAAGTCGAATGGTAAAATAAGACTTTGTCTAGATCATAGAAATTTAAAAAAGCCGTATTACGACCGCATTACCAATTTCCCAACATAGACGATTGCAAAGCAAGAACAAGTGGTTCACAGGTCTTTAGTGTGTTAGATGCCAATTGCGGGTTTTGGATGAATCCTCTCAATGAAAAGTCAAAATTGTGTACTTTCAATACTCCATTTGGAAGATATAGATTTCTTCATCTCCCTTTTGGCATAAATGCAGCACTAGAAATTTTTTATGCGGAAATGATCAAAATGTTTTGAAATATTGATGGACTATTAATTTACGTGGATGATTTTCTAATTTACGCAAAATCAACTGAAGAACATAGCAAAATTCTACAAAAAGTATTAGAAAGAGCAAAACAGATAGGATTAAAAATTTATAAAACAAAATCCCGATTTAATCTAAATGAAGTTTATTGGCCATGTTTGCAGTAAAGATGGCGTAAAAGCTGATAAGGATAAAATTAAGGACATTTTAGAAATGCCAAGTCCCAAAAATGTTACGGAATTACAGCGGTTTTTGGGCATGGGCAATAACTTTGGGAGCTTGGTAGAAAATGTATCTGTTAAGAACAAACATTTGCGAGATCTATTGAAAAAACACGTAGAATGTCATTGAAATGATATTATTCAAACAGAGTTTGAAAATTTAAAACTGGGAATTACAACTACTCCAGTATTAACATATTATAAACCTAAAATGTAGTTGGCACTTATCGTAGATGCATTAAAAAGTGCAGTTGGAGCTGCAATGTTATATGGAAACATCCCAATGCTTATGCTTCAGCATCTTTAACAGATACACAGATAAATTACGCTCAAATATAAAAAGAGCTTTTTGCTAGATTATTTCGTTGTCATAGATTTCACCAATACGAGGTTTGTTCAAAAAGTATCGCCAATTTTGAATTTTCGCGAGTTAAGTATATTCGAATTTTGATTTTTTTATGGCTTTATGTTGGTACTCATGTCTCTCACTTATGCCGACAATTTCGGCCATTATGAATCTTCACGTGTTTTGGCTCGTCTTCGATTTTTACCTATTAAAAAATGGAACAAAGAACCTGTATCAAATTTTGTGTGAAAAACGAAATTAAGTGCGCGGATGCATTCCGAATGTTAACTGTGGCATACGGAGAAGCTACCTTGGAACGTTTATCGGTACAAAATGTTCTCAGAAGGCCGAGCACTTCAACAACAGATGAAAAAATTTATGAAGTGAAGAAAATGGTATTGGCCAATCGTCGAATCACCATTAGAAAAGTTGCTGACGACCTCGACATATCGATTGACTAGTGCCATTAGATTTTTATCAATGGTTTGGGCATGAGACGGGTCGCCACGAAAATCGTACAAACATTTTTCAATTTCGACCAAAAATCATCGAATGAACAGTGCTAATGAGCTGTTGGACTCTGTCCACGACGACCCAAATTTGCTACAGAGGGTCATAACTGGTGACGAATCGTGGGTTTATGGTTATGACGTTGAAACCAATGCTCAATCAGCTCAATGGAAGCTGCCGCACGAACCAAGGTTAAAATCGAAGACGATCCAAAACACGTGCAAGCAAAGCAGCTGTCAACAATTAACTGAACATTCAAAATGACCAAAATTATCGGCATAAGTTCCAACATAACGCCACAAAAAAAACCAAAATTCGAATATAACCCGCGAAAATTCAAAATTCGCGATACGTTTTGAACAAACCTCGTACACTTATGGTAATTAACTAATTGTTGAAACAGATCATAAACTACTGGTTTCAATATTTAATAATAAAATATTTATATAAAATTATATACCTACAAGATTACAACGTTTCATGCTACGACTACAGTGTTATAGTTTGAATCTGCTGTATAAACCTGGAAGATGCTCTTATTTTGGCAAATGGCGGCCAATGTCAAATCTTTTTCGACATTTATGAACTAGACAGATGTAGAATACAACTGAACAAGCCTTGGAGCGGTACACTCCCCAAGAACGCGGAATAATTGTGTCGTGGCGTTTCCGGGTCGCCTCATCTCTCGTTTTGGCGATTTACGCTGGCCCACAAGATCGCCCGATTTAACCGTTCCAGACTTTTTTTTGTGGGGTTTTTTGAAGTCACGTGCTTACGTGAACAAGCCCGAGACCCTGGAAGCCCTCAATGATAACATTCGACACGAGTGCGAGAATCTGTCGCCCGGAATGATGAAAAATGCCATAAACCGAGCAATCAATTGTGACGGCGCCCATTTGGCCGATATCATCTTCCCGACTTAACCAATAAAATTCTAAAGGTTCAAATAAACATAATCAAAAAACAGAATCGAAGTTTTTCATTAACATGGAAAAAAATGAGAGCCAGACAACATCGGATGACTTCTTTTGGACCACCTTTTTGAAGTATTAAAGGTATCATACTTAAAACTGTACAGCATCCAATATGACAAAGACTAACCTACATATGTATATAAATAAAAAAACTTAAAAACGGCTTGACCGATTTCGCTCATTTGTATTTTTCTATGGGATTTTTAATTTTTATACCCTTCACCAAAAATGGATAAGGATACACTTATGATTCATATGTATAATCAAATAATGATTTCTTGAAAATAGAGCAACAAAATGCAAGGAAACCGCAAAAAGAAACGCAATGACTTATGTAAATACTACAAGAAAATTGCTCAAAAATGAATCAGCCAAATCGTATCAGAACTGCTTATCTGGCATGATTCATCTGCAGTGTACCATTTTCTCACAATGGCAGTATAATTATGATCAAAAAATGAGCTAAAATGTTATTTTTGCCGTAAATCTGATTCGGAAAAGATTCGATTATGATATTATACATATACATACATACATATGTCTATATGTCTATATATAACTACTACGACGGGATCAATGTGTGGAGATTCCGTAGCCAAATCTACATTGCATTGTTGTTTATTATTGCCATCACATTTTATTTCGTAAACTACATTGTCAATTTTCATTTTGTTTATTATTGTTTTTTTGCGCGTGAATAGATGTCTGGTAGTGTTGTTGGATTTGTGTGCTATTTTTGTTTTGTCATCCTTTATGATCTTTTTCAAAAGTTTGCTTTCAGTGAGTTTCGGCACATATGGTACACTGTAAAAAATTACTCCATCCTTTAGTTGATTTATTTTTCCATTGTTTGTTAAAGCTGTATTTATCAATTTATTTGTAAGATTTATAGGAAAGTTATTGTTGGTTAGTATTTTTGAGTTTTTTTATATTTTCTTTTTTGAACTTTTCATGGCTTAGAATCATTACCTTTTCTATTAAGTTGTTCGATGTGTTTATTTTCCTTATTATGTGTTGTGTCGAGTAGTAATTTATTACGCGTCCTGAAGATGTCGATTTTGTGTACCAGTTTGTAATTAATTTATTAGTATCCTTTATAATTTTTATATCTAGATAAGGTAATTCCATGTTTTCCTCTTTTTCCATAGTAAATTGTAGCTTATTATGATATTTATTTAGCAGACTTAGTATAATTTCTTCATTTTGTTTATTTATTACTGCAAACGGATCGTCAACGTATTTAGATATATGTTTTATTGTTATGTTATTTTTTCTTAGTTCGTCAACCAGTTCCTCAAGGAGGGTGTCAAGTACTATATCTGCGATAGTCGGTGATAATAGATTTCCCATTGCAATACCATATGTCTGATGGTAAAATTTTCCATTATATGTAAAGTAGTTGTTGTCGTTTAAGCAGAATTGTAGTATTTTCAAAAATTGTTTTTTGGATATATTGGTGTGTTTTTTAACAGTTTCCCATTTGTTAAGAATGTTTTTTATCGCTAAGTATATTGGTATGTTAGTAAACAGTGATACTACATCAAAAGAACATATGTTGAGTTCAGTAGGGAAAGTAAATGGTTGCTATCATTAGGTAATAAATTCGCATTACCAATAAATAAGAAGAGTTTCAAAGTAATACCACTTATCGCAGACAGGAACAATGGGTACAAAATATTAAAGATGATACGGAAAAGGAGATAACAAGATCAAAAATAGCGAATAGAACAGCAAATTACAAAAGAAATTTAAAAAATAATGAAAGAAAAAAGTTCATTCTTGGTGCTCATGAAGAGATAAAATACATAATAGGTAAAAATAAAGATAAAATATTAATAACACCTGCGGATAAAGGAAACAAGACCGTAGTGATGTACAAAGACGAATATTCCAAGAAAATGATGAGTCTCTTGAGTGAAAAACAAACATATAAAATAATAAGGGAAGATCTAACTAAAAACCTATAGCGTAAAAATAATACAGTAATCACAGAATTATTTAAAAATGGATACATTTCAAAATATGAAAAAATGTCAATGATAACTTATACAGCTGCAGCTCCCGAACTATATGGACTACCGAAGATTCATAAAGAAAATATCCCCTTAAGACCAATTTGTTCTTCACTCAAATTACCTTGTTATCAATTATCAAAATACATAGGACGTATTTAAAAAAACATAATTTCTCCAACGTATAACATAAAAAGCTCAACACAACTCAAAGAAAAATTATCAAGGATAACAATAGAAAAGGATGAAATTATAGTATCTTTTGATGTAGTATCACTGTTTACTAACATACCAATACACTTAGCGATAAAAAACATTCTTAACAAATGGGAAACTGTTAAAAAAACACACCAATATATCCAAAAAACAATTTTTGAAAATACTACAATTCTGCTTAAACGACAACAACTACTTTACATATAACGGAAAATTTTACCATCAGACATATGGTATGCCAATGGGTAATCCATTATCACCGACTATCGCAGATATAGTACTTGACACCCTCCTTGATGAAGTGATTGACGAACTAACAAGAAATAACATAACAATAAAACATATGTATATCAAAATACGTTGACGATCTGTTTGCAGTAATAAATAAAAAAGATGAAGAAATTATACTAAGTGCCATTATTACAACTTGCCGATAGGTAAAGGCAGGATTTTGTCTGCCCGATAAAAAGCTTTGCATTATTACAACTTAAATTTTTGTTTGTTATTATTATAATTAATAATAATATTTATTGGATGAAAAAATAATAAATGAAGGTTTTATTATGCTAAGCCATTTATCCGGCCGACAAAATCTTGCCTTTAACTATCGGCAAGTTGTAATAATGGCCCTAAGTCTGCTAAATAAATATCATAATAAGCTACAATTTACTATGGAAAAAGAGGAACACATGGAATTACCTTATCTAGATATAAAAATTATATAGGATAATAATAAATTAATTACAAACTGAAAAAAAACTGGAAAAGGTAATGATCCTAAGCCATGAAAAGTTCAAAAAAAAAATGTAAAAAAACTCAAAAATTACTAACCAACAATAACTTTCCTATAAATCTTACAAATAAATTGATAAATACAGCTTTAACAAACAATGGAAAAATAAATCAACTAAAGGATGGAGTAATTTGTTACAGTGTACCATATGTGCCGAAACTCACTGAAAGCAAACTTTTGAAAAAGATCATAAAGGATGACAAAACAAAAATAGCACACAAATCCAACAACACTACCAGACATCTATTCACGCGCAAAAAAACAATAATAAACAAAATGAAAATTGACAATGTAGTTTACGAAATAAAATGTGATGGCAATAATAAACAACAATGTAATATGATATATATAGGGACAACAAAGAGAAGACTAGAAACAAGAATAGGTGAACATGTAACAGATATTGAAAAGGGTAAAGAAAGCACAGCTTTATCCCAACATGCAAAAGAGAGTGGACACAATCACCCTTATTCCATTTAACGTCATCAATACGAAACGATGTCGTTTTGCATCGATTGTTGTAAATCGGTATGCGCATCATCAATATCAAATTTTATCGATAAGCGTCGATGCCTTTTTCGTATGTCGTACGCATCGTTAACGACGGTATCGATTTAAATTGGCTCTGTTTTTTTCGTCGGTCTGGTTTGTGTCGAAAAAGTGGATCTGTTCAGGGAGCGGAATTTATTGAATATGAGGATGTGGAAATAGAAGTTGTGGAAAGCAACGAATCGGTTCCTCAAAATGAAAGTGAAATACTGCCAGCTTCAGCTTCTATACAGAGCGCCGAAAATTGCACCCCTTTAAGAAGAAAGGAAAAATCTACCTCGAAGAAACCAGGATCACCTAATGCTCACTATGTACTGCGCCAAAAGCATAGTGATGAACAGGCGCATATGTTAAAAGAAATGAATAATTCAATGTCATCAATGAAAGTTATTTAAAATTATATGAATAATAGTTTATATTAAAACTGTAGGTCCTTTTTATTTTTTATATTTTTGTGAATATTTCGCTCTCCTACAAAAAAAAAACTTTACTAAAACTGAAAACAAAAAAACCAGCTGTCTAAATTGTTAGAGATGTGCTTTAAAAAACGATAAACGATACACTGCTCTTATGGCGTACTAGTTTTGTATTGAATTGATGACGATGTCGATAAAATTTGAGATTGATATTAAATTGATGACGATGACGACGACGAGAAATGGAATAAGGGTGAATATATGCTTTAAAACCGTTAATATATTAGACAGAGAAACTAACCATAATAAAAGATACACTCTGGAAAGTTTCAGAATACAGGAACGTATCAATAAAACGATGAACAACAAAGAAGACAAAAACAACATTAAATTACAATATTCAATTGCAATACAGTCTGATTAATCTGTGATATAAAACTAAACTGTGATAATTTATGTTTTGTGCCGTAATTATAATTTTTGTTATACAATTTAATTATATTAATTATTTAAAAATGTAATAATTTAATTTTATTTAATGACAATTTTATATTATGTCCGTGATGTTCAGTTTTTTTACATAAAAATTTTCATAATAATATGTAAAAAATCATAAAGCCTGTAAGTTTCATATATACATAAATACATATACATACATAATTACATACATATTGTAATATAATATTAATGTGCAAATTATTTGTCAGATTTAAATAAAGAAAGCTCCTGAAGAAGTTAGAAAAAAGCCAACGAAACGTCGAGCGAACAAAGATGTTAAAAAGCAACCACACATCGAAAAGAAATTGTTTTACTTAAAAATTTAAAACAATAATTGACCAAGGATTAGCCTAAGAAAACCCCCAATAATATATTTTAATTGGTACTATGTATGTACATATGTACTTAAACAGTTTGAACACAAATGCTTTATTCATTGGGACACTTTGCATTTGCTTTTAAAATTGCTTTGCTCGATATAGATAGGTAATTTTTTATTTTTGGTACATACATAATTTAATATGTATAAGTTTTGTAAAAGTTGAAATGGCACACATCGCAAATCGTATATAATGCTATAGTTTTTGAAGTCATTAAAAACTCATGCGATATTACTGGATAATATATTGAAATAAATATCCATCGAAAAAGGCATGCAAAAACGGAATTAAATCATCACATTGATAAATTTTTATAAACCAAGTTTTATCTCCAACAATTAACAAGACTACAATAGCTCACTTGTAGAGAGTATGCCTGGATAGTCAGAACAGTACGGTTCGTATCCCTGGCTATAACAATATTTTTTTTGTTTGTTTTCATTTACGTGTAAAATACATCATTGAATCAGGAAACTTACATGGGTTTAAATTCATTAATTTTAATGGATATCAAAGTATTTAAATTCTCGCTTAAACACAATGACAAGCTAATGTAAAAATCATGCATGTTTCACCTAAATCGAACCAATGAGTCATCACTTGAACCCATGATTCAACATTTGATTTGTCAATTTTTTTATTTTTTTTGCTAGGTATGCATGCATGTCTCTACATTTTATGATTTATGAAGGGTATGTAAGATTCGGCACAGCCGAATATAACGCTCTTGCTTTTTTTTACAGATTCCCTACAAACTTCGTACAAATAACGTCTTTATTTCGGAAAATATGCACTTATAAGTTTACTGACCATGCACATTTTGAAGCCAACTTTTTTCGACATACTTAATATGCGTATTTTTTGTTGATTTGATTCAGGCAACTTGCATTTTTTTAATGCACTATGGATTCTTCTTTTTGGTTTTGATAATTATCATATAAAAATAACCTACCATTTACACATGAAACTAATTGAATGAAAATCGCAATACACTAAAATTTTTAACTACCTTAATCACATTGTTTTTAATTTCCACTTTTTAAGAAAGTAATTTTTTGATGTTTTCAGAAAGTAAAATTAGAAAAAGGTAAACAGTGTTACCCACCTTAAAGGTGTGTATAAACATATAGGATTATGGCAAATAGTAATTATAAATTCTGCTTATTTTGTATAAATATTTAAAGAATTAAAAAATTTTATCTTCAAATATACATAATAATACAGTTCATGCCTTTTTAAAACAATAATGTTATTAAAACATTAACAATAATACTTATTCCTAAATTATGACCCTATAAATTTGTGTAGGTGAATATTCTGGGTAACTCTAAAAATAAAACAACTTTTTAACAACTTGTAAGTTTCGACGACATTTTTTAAATGAAAGTTTCTCTTTCCTATAAAAACTAACAACTGAAAGTAATTTATTTCATTAAAATTTTTTAGTTTGACTGCTTAGTCTGCATTTGAACAAGAAAACATTTCAAAGGGAATCATTTAGTTTGGGAGCAAATTACGGGTGGGGAAGAGAGAATAATTTTTGTGTTCTGTGGCCGGCCTAAAAACTCTTCTACTGAGCCCTCCTCGTGCTGGCTGGTAACGTCTACTAGGCTGTACACGGCTAATATCAGGGTTTTGAACATAGTGTCGCAATGTAATTCCTATTGCGTACATTATTGGAATGAGCTCTGATCATAGGTAGGAGGTAATCGTGGTTCCAATTCGGTCTGTGAGTCTTTCACTCATAAGTTGTGGACAAAAGCTTGGATTGGTATGACGGTTAAAAGCCAGGCACCTGTTCCATATTGGGCAGTATCCTGGTCCGCATCTGTTACCCAGAGGGTCGGCGGTACTTTTTTACATGACGAAATGTATAAAACTTTATGATGGGAAATGAGTAGTTACAATGAAAATAAGCGGGTGGTAATATACGCCCAAACCTCGGTGGTTGAATTGACTGCGACCACCGACGGGCACGGGGGGGAACTAATGATCCTCTGCGTGTCGCTAGCGGCCAAACCTCTACTGCGATGAAAACAGGTCAGAGTAGTTGTAGTGCTACTGAAAATATTATATCAATAATGACTAAGAACGTGGAACACTCAAGTACCTCGATCGACTCAGAATCAGACCTTGAAAATGTTACCTGCATCCAGGTCCTCCCATCTCAACTCCTGTTAAAAAGGAGAGAGCACCGAAAACAGGAGGCTACTAAGGCTCTCAGAATACAAGCCAGCGGTTTGGATCGCACACCTACTTGGCTTACAAAAAGATCTGTCTTCTGAACAGTCAGACAGCCCTAAGTGCGCTAAGGTAGCAGTGGTTAAAAGCCGTGAGCATTTCACAAATAAAAAACGTTTTGAGGCCTCTGAACCCCGATACCCGAATAGTATAGAGGAGATCGTGCTCAAAAGGTTGGAGGAAAACACCGATAAGTCCGGTAAGAGACGGAAAGCTGATAAAAGACTTAGATCAGTGGATGGCTCACAATCGACTGCAAAGAAGTCTTAACACAGCTTTAGAGAGAGAAACCGTCCACTTCCCAAGCTGCATCCAAAGCACCATCTGTTGTTACCAATGTCAATGAGGTTGCTAAACTATACTTGATCGTGGGACTCCTCGACAGAAGTGAACCTTTTGGAAAGGTGACAATAAAGCAGTGGATGGTTGCGGAAACGGCTATGTTTAACGTAATTGTTGCACTGATAAAGACGGTACCCGAGAATCCACTAACTTCCTTTGAAGTATCTAGCTCTAGGTTCAATAGTGCGAAACTCTTCAAGTGCAGGGACACACTGTCGATGGATTTGTTGAAAAGAGTTTTTCCAACACTCAAAATCCTGTTGCCTAGTGCACAACTTGATTGCGAACAAGGGCAACATATCCATCATACCTAAAGCGAAGGTCATAATTACGCGTGTAGTCAAACCACATGTCACTCTTCGCCTTTTGCAAAAAAATCAAAACCTTGATATTCCGACAAAGGATTGGAGGGTGCTACATGTTGCGAACCCGAATCCAGAGGGCCAAAGCTATATTCTGCAAATAAACAAGAATGCCGAGGACATTCTTTACAATCGGAATGGCAAGATAACATGGGGCGTGGGTAGTGTTTTTCATCGTTTAAAGATAAGACACCCACAAGACAAAAATGAGTACACGATAGCAGCCGAAGAATTGGAGAGCGAATTGGCAGCCTGGATACGGACTCAAGAAAGGAGAAATGAGTAAGGTTGGAAACCGAAACGAATAACAGTATCAATATTGATACCGGTACCATTATTTTTTAAATTTCGGTAACGGTATCGGTATTTTTTTATTTCGGTATCTGTATTACCGGTACATACCGTTAACGAGTCTGGTATACCGATATTACTGCTAAATTTATTAATTCAGGCAGTGGACATAGTAAAAAATCGTTTTTGTATTAAATTACTTTAAATTATTTCAAAACTTACACTTATATGTATGTGTCCATATATTTTGTTTTTATACTTTTATTAAAAAATAATTTTAATAAAAATTAAAGTAAGGAAACCGCAGTTTAAACCTTGCATACCTATATAAAGTATATATTTTGGTTAATTCAACAAAATAATGAAAATAAAAGTTTTGTACTATGCGAATATCCAGTGTATAAAATACACGAGCTGTACGTAGAAAATGTAAGTACTTAGTGATGTTCGAATGAAAATTGGTATTCGAACTCCCAAATATTCGTATATTTTTACATATTTGTATTCGTACTCGCCAAATTCAGAGGAAAGCGAACTTCTTGTACAATTAATGCTCAAATTCACAGTCATTAGTTAACTAATAGCAAAAGTATTTTTTTTACATATTATTTATTGTATCTTCAAATATGAACTAACAATAAGTGTTCAAATCTTAAATCTAAATATAATTATGAGGCCCGACCAATGTCGGACTTAAATTTAGTGATAGCAAATTAATGATACATAAGACAGCAAAAAATGAAAAAATAAAAGTATATTCAAGCAGTTACATCTGGAGAGTTGAATATTAGCGCCGTAGTGTCACTCTTTTTTAAGCAAATATGTCCAGTAAAATTCAAGATGTTACGAGCAAGGGAATTAGAATGGGATTTGAGTTTTGTTAAGTACTTGCCTGCGTATATTGCAATTTCTTCAGTCACTACTGGCATATTTAAGTCACGATGTAAATTTGAATTTTTAATGTACCATGGAGCCGATGTTATTAGCCTTAAAATATGTATTTGCCTTCGTTGGATTCTCTCTAGATTGGAAGCTGAAGCAGTGCCTCATAGCTGAATTCCGTAGCACCATATTGGTTTCAAAAGCGACTTGTATATTAACATTTGCAGTCTAGGCTGAGTGTTGAATTTCTGCCAATCAACCAATGTATTTGAGTTAACTTAAGTTTCATTTGAGTTAGCTTAGAGTCAATATGATGTTTCCATGTAAGCCTTCGATCAAGGTGTATACCAAAATATTTCACTTGAGAATGTTGAGTAATATTTTGGTTGTTAATTCGAATGAGGAAACAAGTATCTCTTCTTAAGGTAAAGGATATATGGACACAATTTTGCTCATTTACTTTAATTCACAACAGTGAACTTCCTATAAGTAATATAACTTTCCAAAAGTGTTTGTATGTTTATTGGCAGATAAGTTATTCGTAAAATAGCATGAAAAATAAATAGCAGTATTCTTATTGCAATTAGTGGCAAATTCATCAGCATCTTGATACTAATACCATCAATACCTGGAGCTTTTTTCGGGTTGACTTCAGCAATTATGGGCCTGTTCGGAAATGCATCTGTGCACTGCATCTGATGCGAATGTGTGATTTATTTGCGCAGTTGATACAAAACAGCTGATGCAGATTGATTGCAATTTCGAACGTGAGAACATTAAAAATGGAAAAATTAGTAATTAACTTATTTTTTGACTTGGATGAATACAAAACTGAGTTGAAATTGCGCAATATACAAAATAAAAGAGTCTTAAAATGTAAAAGGAGAAATTTATTGCTACATTTTTTTTGTTCCAACATCAGAAGAATTCCAAAAGTTATGGAATATCCTGATGATATATTTTTTGCCCACTTTCGAATGAGCCGCTCAACATTTCAGGTACGTATTGAAATATACATATCGCACACTAAATCATAAAGAGTCACAACTGAAAAAATTTTAGATGCTGAGAAGTGACAAACAACTATTGATACCGTACAAATGAAGCAAGTATATAATGTAAAAGCAAGCATAACAGTATTTTATATTCTTCAAGAAGACTGCAATGTACAAGAAATTGTTGCGGTCGTTAGAGATTTCTTCAATTAACTGGTTTATTAAAAAAACCAGTTTAATTATTTTGAGTTGTGGCTGTTTATGATTTAGTGTGCGATATGTATGTACTTGTCTGAAACATTATAAATTCCATAATTTTTGTTTTCAGGCTGTGCTGTTAGCTCTAAAACTATTCTGGACTACTTTTAAAAAAGGCCGATTAACGTATGATTTGGAGCTATGCTTATACATGACGTTGTGGAAGCTTAGCAATAATGGAGTAACGTTTCGCCTGATCAGTGATCGTTTTAATGTGGGAAAGGGTACTGCCCATAAAATGTTTTACGAAACCATGAAAACTATTTGTTGTTTGAAAAAAGAAATATCATGGCCATCAATCCCGCATCAACAAATTGTTATGGAGAATTTCCAAAAGGCCAGAGAGAACCCCTTTCCTTATGTTATTGGATGTGTCGACGGTACACATATGAGAATACCAAAGCCTAAGGTTGACGCAATAAGTTATTACAACAGGAAAGGATTTTACTCCATAAATGTACAAGTAAGTAGTACACGTACATAATTAAATATGTATAAAATATTATAAAAAAGTAAATTTATTAACTTTTAGGCTATATGCGACAGTAAATTTCGTTTCCTTCACGTTTTTATTGGCTATCCAGGCAGTTGTCACGATGCCAATGTGTGGAAAAATAGTCCAATAAATAAGAAAATTTTAAATGGGCAACTGCAACTCGTTCCCAATGCCATAATTCTAGCCGATTCAGCATATACTATTTCAAAATTCTTGTTAACTCCATTTCGAGATAACGGCCATCTCACACGTGAACAAAAAAAAATCAATTATTTTTTTAGTTCCACGCGAGTGTTTATTGAACAAGCTTTTGGAATTTTAAAAAATAAATTTAGAATTTTGGATCGTGTAGACATTTTATGTCTTAAAACCGTTTCCGAAATTATTTTGGCTTGTACAATTCTACATAATTTCATTATAAATAAGATAAGTCCTTCGGAATATATTTTACCAGATATTAATATATTACAAAATGAGAATTCAACAAACCAAATAAGAAATGAAATACCAGCTGAAGAAGATGAAGATGGGGTTTCCTTACGAAATTATTTACCAACATTATTTTCAGGTTAATATTAGTTTATTTCTTCTTCTTCATTTCTACATTTTTACTACTATTAAAACAAACAAAAATTTTTATAACTCTTTTTACAAAAAAACTAAAACAATGACTTCATTTAAGGTGCTATGCATAATTCTTTCAACTTGACGTTAACAAAAGTTAAAATTTTTCCAGACGTATAAACCGTTTGTCATTACTACAACCTTACTTTAACTTACTAGGTAAGATGAGCTTGTCGTTAAGTTATCGCTCACTTCAAGTTAATTTAAAGTTGTCATAATGATAAACTGTTCGTCTGACAAAATCCTACCTTTAACTATAACTGAGTTGTAACAATGGCCCTTAATGTAATTGATAATGCCGAATAACTTCATTTATTGGTAATTGCTTTTTCTAAAACTTCTTTAAGCTGAATCATAGTATTAATTCGCTTTTCTTCATCGCAAGATTTTCTTCGTGCCTTTTTTGTTCCTTAATGGATTCTTCTTCTAAAAATCCCAAAATTTAATTTTTCATTCTTTTTTTTTTGGGTGGTGGCTCGGGAGAGCTTACTTGCGGTTCCACCAATTCACTTTGAGTTTCATTCAAGTCCGTGTTGTCAGTTTCTTCCAGTGTGGATACTAAATGAAATTTAGGAGGGTTAATAGAATGCATGGTTCCGTAAATTTCATCAAAGTATTCAAAAAAGAGCCAAGTTGTAGCATTTCTTCCAGATTCCTTGTTCCTGGACTTGATTCTTCGATATGTCGTCAGAAAGTTTAGGAATTTTCTATTAATTTGATCTTTCGTGCAAATTGCATTGGGTGCTTGTTCCTTAACTTTGTCCAAGAATTTGCCCCAGAGTACTGACTTCTTTTTTCGTCCCGAAGAAAATTCCTCTTCCATGTCCAAACGAACTCTTATTATAAATTTTGCCAATTTGACGTCAATATCTATTCTAAAAATTGACAAAAAAATAATAAATTAACAAAATAAAACAAATAAATAACAAATCAAATATTTACTCATCTATTGCATCAGCCATTTTTAAGATTACTTTTTGATGTTATTTTGCGCATCATATACTTCAGTGATGCATTTTAGAACCCACAACATTTGAAGTGTTGCCATATGATGATTTTCAGAACTCACGACGCATCAGATGCAGCGCAGTCATGCATTTCCGAACAGACCCTATTTTTTGTACTTCATGCAGCTTAAACATTAAGGGACGAGGGGGTAGAGAAACTACACTCGGCAAATTAACAGCATCCGTACATGAATAAGGAGTGAATACAGATTTCAAATGCTCAGCAAATAAGTTACCTTTCTCACTATCGCTTCTTGCACATCCTCCGGGCGAAGTGCGCAGTGGTGATTTAAGCTCAACGGGTCTTTTAAGATTTCTAGCAGCTCGCCATAAAGAGTATTTAGATGCTGACGTGACACCGAGACCTTCTGGATATTTTTCCAGTAATGCAGTTTTTTCCGACGATAACAACTCTTTTAGGCGTTTAGTACATTATTTTAGTCTGATTTTATTAAGCGCTGATCTGTGTTGTTGCCATTCTCTTCTAGCTCTCCCTTTTTTCACACACAAGACGTTCAATATCCGTAGAATAAGTTCTATTAAAGCCAGTCTGCGGTTGGGAGGTAGTGGCATGTTCAGATGACTGTTTAATATTTATGTTAAGATTAGCATCGTTAAATTCAATATCTTCGGATGTTCTTAGCTTAATGTTTTCCGTATAATGACTACTGAGATATTTTTTGAACCCCAGAAAATTAACACTATTGATCATCCTCACATATGGGTGATGTAAATCACTTCTTAGTGGGCTACAAATTGTAACGATTGCGGGATAGTGATCGGAGGAGAGATCTAGAGAATACATTAAATCCCTCGAGATTTTTTATGACTCCAAAATCTATAAAATCCGGAATTTTTTGTATATACGTAGGCCAGTAAGTAGGCTCCCCACTCGAAATGAAGTACAAGCCAATTTTTTAAATTGTGTTGAACAACACCCGACCTCTAGGCGTAATAAGACGCGAACTCCAGAACGTATGTTTTGCATTGTAGTCGCCAGCTGCTACGAACCAAGGCCCAAGAAATTTGCAGAAATTCTCGTATAGAACCTCAGTGGTTGAAAATCTGCAGATATTTGTTGCTTGTAAGTGTTCTTCATAAATATTGTCTATATTCTTACTGCTTGAGCATCGACTTTATTAGAGTTGCTGATCCACCGCATGCTTTTCCTCTCAGGTCCTCTGAATCATACAAGTTGTAGCCATTGATTTTGAAAAGGCTTGTCGAAGTCAAATGAGTCTCAGAAACCAACATTATATCAATATTTTTTTCCATTAGAAAGTGCTAAAGTTAATTTTTGTGTTGGCGAATGCCGTTTGCGTTCCAGAAACATATCTTTAACGTGTTCATGGCTTATTAACTAATGCTTGAAGCAGTATATTCTGGATTCGCAGCATTTCTTGCATTATGTTAGTGATATTTGAAGTAAAGTGTCTTATAGTTTGCACCAGATTATCAATAGTAGTTTCAAGGCGATTAAAATTAAAGCTAGAGTTAGTATTTGTCGAATTATTTGGCGGTGAAACTTTTTGTGCGGGAATAGAATTTGTCTTAACAGCATCGGCATACGAAATACGTGAAGTAATTGGTTTGCTCATCTGAGGAAAAGTCGCGGAGTAAGCGTTGTCTGACTGAGCTGGAGCTAATTTAGGTTTTTGACCTATAGCCTGTTTAACGAAAGAATATACAGGGCATCCTCTGTAGTTAGCGGTGTGATTACCTCCACAATTAGTACACTTTATATCCGCTTGATGTTTTGGCTTAGTACAGCTAGCAGTACCGTGCAATTCACTTCAGATAACACAAACTGTAGGTAATTTGCAGTAAGTTTTCGTGTGGTTATATTCTTGGCAATTGTGGCACTGTACAGGCCCTGAACGCTTGTGTGGTTCTTCAACTGTCATTTTTCGGTATAAAAGATATTTTAAACTATAAATTAAATGGGTCTCATTTTTATATCATTTGGCTCAACGCGATATAGAGGTTGGGGGATCGTCTCCCTACTTATTATGTTAGATACTTTTTTACTTTCAATCCCTGGAAGACGACTGTACTCAGTCCAATTATGAATATTTCTGGGGAGTGTTTCTTATGGGAGACTTTGATACACACATAAAATAGCATGAAGAAAAATAGCACAACGGTCACACCTAGCATGATGCACACTTTTACATTGATCCTAATGGCACATTTTGATACTGGAGGAACATAAACAAACTACTCAGATTTTACTCTCTCCCGTATTTGCTTATTCCCTGTCTATTTAGAATGGTAATATTATTCCGTGGGAACAAATGATACGGAGAAGAAAAACTCCCCAGAAATATTCATAATTGGGCTGAGTACATCGTTCGTAAAACCGGGATGCCACTGTATATACATAAAGGGTCCGCCAGAAAAAAACCAAATGTTGCCAATATCCTCCTCTTCAATTTTTGTGAACAAAAATTTGTTCAACATGGCCCGATAACGATCGCCATTGACTGTAACGGCCACTCCTTGCTCGTTGGCCCAATTATGCCTCTGGACCAAAATCCGCACCAAACAGTGACTCGTTTTGGGTGCGTCGGCTTTTCAATGTATGCGTGCTGGTTTTCTGTGCCCCAAATGCGACAATTTTGCTTGTTGACATACCCGCCAAGATCAAAATGAGCTTCATCTGAAAAGTTGATTTTTTCGGTAAAATCGGCATCTTCTGCGTATACACAACCATATTCGTTCAGCGGAAGGATAAAACTAACTATCTGTCAAATCAGACATGAGCTAAGTGTTACCATTCACGAAATAAGCACTAGTTGAAAAAAAACGTTAGATGGCGGACCCATTATAAACAACTTTACTACAAATATGACTAGCATGATGCAATAAATGCTGGGAATGCAGAATACTCTGCTTCAAGCATTCGCCAATACAAAAATGAGCTCGATCACTTCCTTTCGGAAAAAATATTGATGTAATGTTAGTTTCTGAGACTCATTTGACTTCGAGAAGTTTATTTAAAATGAATGGCTACACCTTATATGATACTAAGGACCCGAGAGGAATAGCATGTGGTGGATCAGCAATTTTAATAAAGTCAAGACTCAAGCACTATATTCTTGATAATAATTGTGCAAAACATCTACAAGCAACTAATATTTGTGTTGAAAATTTTTGTACAAATTTCTTTATATCATCAATTTACTCCCCTCCAAGACTCTCAATCACTGAGGATGAATACGATGATTTCTACAAATCTCTTGGGCCTTGTTTCGTAGCAGCTGGAGACTACAATGAAAAACATACGTTCTGGGGTTCATGCATTATTACACCTAGAGGAAGAGCGTCATTCAACACAATTTCAAAAATGGGCTTGGACGTCATTTCGAGTGGAGAGCCCACTTTCTGGCCTACAGACATACAAAAAATTCCGGATGTTATAGATTTTGGAGTCATGAAAAATATTTCTAGGGATTTAGTTCATGTCGAAGCTTCCCTAGATCTCTCCCCTGATCACTCTCCGACTATCGTTACAATCTGTAACTCACTTAGAAATGATTTACCTCACCCATATCGTGGTAATTAACTGAGATTCAAAAAACATCTTAGTAGAAGAACATCCGAAGATATTGAATTTAACGATGCTAATCTTAACGAAAATATTAAGCAGGCTGCTGAACATGCTACTACCTTCCACCAGCAGACTGGGCTTAATAGAATTTATTCTACGGATATTGAACGACTTGTATGTGAAAAAAGAAGAGCTAGAAGGGAATGGCATGAACACAGATCACCACAACATAAAATTAGTTTAAAGAGTGCACTAAACGACTCCAAGAGTTGCTTGCATCTGAAAGAACTGCATGTCTTAAAAATTATCTGGAAAACCTCGATGTCATACCAGCATCTAATTAATCTTTGTGGCGGGCTGCGAGAAAGCTTAAAACACCCGTTGAGTTTAAACCACCTCTGCGCACTTCTACCGGAGGTTGGGCAAGAAGCGAAAAGGTAGCATATTTGCTAAGCATTTAAAATCCGTATTTACCCCAAACACATGCACAGGCGTTGTTGATTTGCCGCGTGTAGTTGCTCTACCCCCTCGACCCTTAAGTTTAAGATGTATGAGGTACAAAAACTAATTGCAACGCAACCCAAAGAAAGCTCCGGATATTGATTAAATTAGTAAGCAGATGATGATGAAGTTGCCTCGTATTGCAATTAGAATCTTGTTATTCATATTTAATGCCATTTTACGTCTGGAGTATTATTCACACCACTGGAAGCTTGCCAAGGTCAAAATGATTCCAAAGTCGGGCAAAGATCTTACCAAGGCTGAGCCATACAGGCCAATAAGTTTACTGTCAACAATGTCAAATCTCTTCGAAAAGTTACTCATGATAAAGTTGTCCCCAATTCTAACTGATAATGCGTGCATATCGGATCATCAGTTTGGTTTTAGAAGTCAGAATAGCACCATTGAACAAACGCGTAGATTGGTTCAATTTATTAGAAGAAGATTTGAAAAAAAAAATATTGTTCAGCCCTGTTTATTGATGTTTCTCAGGCATTTGATAAAGTGTGGCATGAATACCTAATTTTAAAATTGAAGACATATCAAAACCAATAAGCATTCTTAATCTTTTACAAAGTTATATTCTTGACCGGAAGTTCACTGTTGTGGAAGGAGATTTCATGAGTGTGCCCGAATCAATCACATCCGGTGTGCCACAGGGAAATATGCTGGGGCCAGTTTTGTATTTGATTTATACTTCTGATATGCCTGTGAGCAGTAACATCTACACATCTACATTTGCCCATGATACAGCCTGCCTTAGTATGCACGAAAACTCTCACGAGGCATCTCGATATCTTCAGGAACATATTCCCCAGCTGGTACTATAGCTAAACGTATGGAGAATAAAAGTAAACAAACAGAAGTGTGCTCAGATAACATTTACTCTAAGAAAACTGAGCCAATGTACTTGAGTTAATTTTAGTTTCATTTGTGTTAGCTTAGATTCAATGTGGTGTTTCCATGTAAGTCGTCGGTCAAGGTGTATACCAAGGTATTTCTCATAGCCGATTGGTAGAATCTCCACGCTGAGTCTAGATTGTAAACTTTTGATATACAAGTCGCTCTTGAAACCTATATGGTGCTACGGAATACATCTATCGGGCACTGCTTCCGCTTCCAGTATAGAGAGAATGCAACGAAGGCAAAACAAGATTTTAAGACTAATAACATCGGCTCCATGGTACATCAAAAATTCAAATTTATATCGTGATTTAAATATGCCACTAGTGACTGAAGAAATTAAAAAATACGCAGGCAAATACTTAACAAAACTCGAGTCTCATCCTAATCCACTTGCTCGTACCATCTTGAATTTTACTGGGCACATCCGCTTAAAAAAGAGGGACTATGGCTCTAATACTCAACACTCCAGATGAAACAGCTTGAAAATATTTTTGTGCTTAATACGATATTTATGTATTATTTATTACTATCACTAAGTTTATGCATGACACTGGTTGGTCCTAATTATTATATCTAGATTTAAGATTTGAAAACTTATTGTTAGTTAATTTTTTGAAGATACAATAAAGAAGAATACGCATAAAAAAATATTTCTTCAAGAGTGTTGCGTTCCTTGGTTAAACTTTCCTAACTTTTACTAAATAAATGTCAAAGACAAGCCCTTTTTGTCCATTTTCAATTTTAATCTTTTATTTGAACTTTAATTTCCATTTTATTTTCACATAAAACCAACATCACACCTGTTTTATGGACAACATAAGTCACCAACAAGACCCGACAACTTACAACGTCATTACCACCATTAAAAGAAACCAGTATTACATCTTATTGTTACAAATTTAGCTATCTCTTTTACATTATGGAGTTAATCGAAAATTTTGTATCTAAAATGTATAATACAAGATTACACACTTTTAAAGGCTTTTTTTATATTCTGTTGTTGATAATAATAAAAAACAACAATAATAAATTACTCCTTTGTAATTTTTGTGGTAGTTTCTTAAAATGTTTTATGGAAATGGAAAAAAAATTTCATGTATGAAAAAATTTGCTAGAAAAAAATAGCTGGATTAAAATAAAAGTGGTTAAATTGGCATCACTGGTTCTAATCAATATTATCGTAGATCTAGATCCTTAAAATAATTTTCAAGCAAAGAGCCAGTTGTCTGGCTAAAACGTTACAATTCAATATAGTGGAAAGTGCTTTCGTTCGTGTTGATTTAAGCGCCCCTGTAATTAGAATCGCCATTTGTCCAAAAACCATTTTTAGAATGACCCACCAAAATAACTCCCTGCAGAATAAAGAACTCTAAACTGTTTGAATATTTCTTATATTTCTCTGACCTTACAGGTTTATTAAAACATTTAAAAGCATCAAGCAAAACTAATTTGAATTTATAATATATTTAGAGTTATGACTAAAAAATCAATAACATCATTCATATCAATTATATGCAGTCGATTAAAGAAGAATATTTAGAATCTTCGACGTCTAAGCATCATGGTTACATGTTGTACGGAAACATTGTATCCACGAAATGTGTGCCAGGTAATGCCTTTGGCGTAATTTATATCACCATATTTGCCATTAAGATTGCTGCAAATAATAATATTATAAAACGAATATTTAATTTGTTGATGGTAGATTTTAATGTGAGTCTTAATCGTTATGTGCTCACCTGATATGACATTTCTTGTACCACCAAGCGCCCGTGTAAAGCTCTGCACAATTGCCTACATATTCATCGTTTTTACGATCTTTTGTGGTGAACTTTGCACCCATATGATGCGTTAACGAATCGCCAGCATCTCCAGAAAATACACCCACATTCTTCAAAGGATATGATTCATGTTCTGGGCCCAAAACGAAATTACTATAAAAAGCTTTTCGGACTTCATTTTTATCATCCATAAGAACAAACAACTCCTGTGGCCCATCATAATTGGTCAAAGCATACAAGTTGTCTAAACCAATAAAGAACTCTCCTTGGATGCTGCCAAAACCTCTCTTATATTCACTCCAATCACGATAAAAGTCCTCTGAGCCATCTTGACGTCTTTGTATTAAAGTCCAGCCTCCACCTTCAGTTTTGACATCACATTCGACTAGAAATGGTTCCACATTATGTCTTTGCAACGAAATCCTATAAATACCACTGCGCTGAGTGCAAGCTGTAGCCTCAACACAATTTCTTGGCAGGTTATCGGTTTTACTAAAACGATAAGAAATCCATGATATAGAATACTATCAAGGTTTAATGTAAGTTCATAATTTTTACCACATTTTTGGTAGAGTATCAAAACGTATATCGAATATAGAAGAATCTGAAAAAAAATTTCGAATTGAGTGGAGGTTAAATAGAAAAGTCTAGGATTTTTAGTTACCATCTTGTACCGAGGCAGTGTTTGTTTCCTCACATCTGTAAATTTAGTTAAAATGCAAAATTAAAATTTTTCCAAATAACATTTGTGTGAAAGAAATTTCAGTTGAATATCTATGAAATTAGGCTGGATTCATAAAGGCATTGAAAATACTTTGAAATGCGTTCCCTTTCGCTGTTATTTATGACTGAGACTTTTAAATGCACGGTGGTCCCAATGACAAATTTGGCGTGAAAAAAATCGTAACTTTCTTTTAGAAGTAGATACTAAAAAGCACAAAAGATTATATAAACAAATGACTTAGCATGGCACGATCTTATGCCGAAAATGGCCGAATTGTATTCTTTTTTCATATAAAAATTAAAAAAATCATTTCATAATCACTGATATTACTGTAAGTTTATTTATGTAACATTCAAGAGATTTATTATTCGAAATATTGTCATAATATTATACTATAAGTGAAATTTATTTGCTGGTGGTTAAGCGATGTCTATATGCATTTCATTGTTGCTTTAACAAATCGTCAGTAGACTTCAAACACGCATTTTGAACAGTCACAAACCTCTTATCTTATGCACAGACTTTCATAAACTATTTGAGAATTCACAAATATTAATATTTTTGAAAATCACATAAGAAAAATAAGCATAGTAGGCTTAGTAGCTCATACAAAACCAAGCAAACACAAAAAATAAGAAATTATGAAATCATACTCAAGAAGATAACTTTATTGTGATTTCAGACGTTTCGTTTTTCTCAGTAATTAACATGTGGCATTTAACGTCTGCAGCAACTCGTTTATCTGCCTTATAAAGACTACTTGCAGCAGCAAATGTTAACTCTTCTGGGGAGTAAGTACTCACAACAGATTTAATCTTCGATTGTTTCGATCTTTGCCCTTGCTAAACCAAATTGCAAGGTCGATCGTGTTTCAATATTGAGGGTCCGTCCGCCGAGTCTTCTTCGAAAAACATACACGAGGCCTTACTGCGAAAGAGAAAAATATTATCCAACACATTTGGAACACGTGTGCCCTAAAAAGCGTAACCAATAATTACTAATGAAAAACTGTTTGATGTATTTATTGATTTAAACTGTTTCCAATCAAGTTGGATTCTATAAAATTGTCTATTAGTTATATATAAAAATGTTTAACTTAATAAATACGTGTCTCAATCAAACAGTTTTTCATTAGTAATGAGTGGTTACGCTTTTTTTGGGCACATGTGTGCCAGATGTGCACTCGGCATTACAACATTTTATGGCGAATTTTCTTGTATCTTCGTTTAAGGATATTTCTGGAACAAAAGACAGCCACGGAGAAGGGTGAATATTTTTTCTCCTAGAAATTAACACTTTCCTTACCGAAAATGCAAACTGGTATAAGTTTGAAATACATTTTTGAACTCATTTAAAGTTTTGACTAATATAGTTGAATATACAGAAAGATATAATAAAACTTATTGAGAAACATTTTTGTACAATATTTCATGTGACCAACTTTCCCTTTTCCAAAAGGTACAAAAATATGTATACGGAGAAGTTTAATATGTGTAAATCATTTTCTGGAAATTATCATAAAACAAATGTGTCACTGTCCAATATCTGAAAAAACGCAGTAAGAGAAGTGCACAAATTTTTTTAACGACAGTAGCTTTGATTTGTGTCTTGTTATGGTGCACCGTCTCATTGAACTGTTGTGACTTGAAAAGATGATCCGAGTGGAATTTTGAGGTTTGCCCTGTGGCTACTACTGGTACTACGGGCATCGGTGGCGCAACAGGTTATACATTTCTGAGGTGTTTTATGGATGATGACGCGAGTATGGTAATACCGTTCAAAGTAGCTCAAAGCCGATAGTGGACGTCGTTCTGACTACAAAGAGTTAAATAGATGATACTTTCTATCGGCAACTAAAGGCTCAGTTAGCCGACTGTAATGCAATGTAACTGCAACAGTAGGAAACAGCTGATCGATATTTTTATATGAAAAATAGGTTACGTTACATTAAATCTCTATAACCATTTTCATTACTTTTCACATAACAATATCGATCAGCTGTTTCCTACTGTTGCAGTTACATTATATTACAGTCAGCTAACTGAGCCTTTAGTCTGTCTGTCCATGGACTTCACTTCAAGCCCACTCCTTAATAGCACTGACACTGCATCCGATGATTGGTGTGAGGTTCTGTGGGACTATACGTAGCGGCTATGAAAAACTACTGTCGCCAGTGATTCCAACTATTTATAACCCAAACGCACTATTCCCCTTCGCAAAACGCGCTAAGTTACAGCATTGTCAACTGTTTGTAGACAAAATGCGCTATTTTCCTACGCGCTAAATGAAATTTTAATAAAAGTCGTTGTATGTACCTGTGTATTAGTATATACAATTGATTTTTTTTAGTAGCTCTTTTCAGATCTTATAATATTATTTCTTCGAAATTATATCTAAAATAACTAAAATCCTTTAATACAGAATTGTCAGACCTTTTAACAACTTATATAAATTGTCGAATAGTTTTGCGATTCAAATGCTTTTTGTACTTTAGCTATAATAGATGCGTAATAAGTTGTATTATTTTTTTGGCCACGAGTACGACTACATATTTATAGTTGTGAAATTTCAAAATATTTGCTATTTACAGTATTGAAATGCGTTTTTAAGTCTAACCACAGTCAAGGGAATTTTATTTGCGACAGCCGAATCATTTACCAATTTAAAAAATTTTATGAATTTTGAATACCAGAAAATTGTTAAATTTATTTAAAAAAAAGTGTGGAGAGGTATCTTAGGACACCGGGTTGTTTATTTCCCATTATTTTCTTTTCTATCGGCGTGCAAATAAATTCATGTATTTGTGGCCGGCGGCGGTTGTTTGCCAGTTTACAGCCAATCGGCTGTGTTCTCTGGTTTGTGCTCATGTGCAAAAACAAAACAAAAATCAAACAATTTGTTTCGTTTATTTTCGTACTTTGCTTTTAAGTACAAAGAAATCAAAACAAAAATAAATCTATAACTGTAATAGTGTCGATTATTTTTGTTACGAAAATCACATCCTAACTCCTGTATCGCCCTATAAATAGCATAGCTACAAAAAGTTAAAAGAAAATATTGAACTGAAATGATGATGACTTTATTTAAAACGCGCTTTTTTTTACTAAGCGCTAAGACGAAAAAAGCGCGTTTGGCATAGTTAAAACGCGCTAATTCAAGCGCGAAACGCGCTATTTCGCATCGTTGACTGTCGCACTTTGTAATTTAGAAAAATCACACGCAGTTTCTAATACAAAAATCGATGAGGAAAGGGTCTGGGAAGTCTAGCGGTCAACCAATGGCAGTGGTTGGTCAGAATTGGTCAACCAGACAACTTTCAAGGTTCTGTTGCTGTTGGGAGATGCCTTATAGACTATTTTCCTTCGTTCGTCCCTTTTCTTATTTCTTATGTTATAACGGAATTAATTTACACACCAAGAGCTTATAGTTTGTTAATACATTCTTGTCAAAGCTGTAATACATTAATAATTTGAATTATTCATACTACCTTGAATTGCACTGTTCAAGTTCCTTCTTCAGAGAATACACTTGACTGATGAGAGTTTGTAATTCGTATTTACTAGCATAGACTAGTGAATCCGGTTTCTGAAAGTATTTATAAGATTATTTAAAATGATAAGGTATTTTAAAGGACTTCATACATGTATTTCTTTAACAAACCTCACATTCGTAACCGTTGGCTTTGCCATTGATCACAAAAAAACACAGAATAAAAATGCTTAATTGCATTTTGCTTATTAAAAATAAAGAAAACGTAGGAACGACCCAAACTGAATTTGGTATGATACTGAACTGTTTTATTTTGATAAGCGCTCTTTTTATACATTCTTGTAGCAGTTAAGTAAATAAAAAAAAAAACATGTGCAAAAGTTAAAAGAGAACTAAAACGACTTAATTGAGTTAAGTCGAAATGCAAAAGCCCCTTCACTAACATAGATAAGTGGTATCGTGGTATCAATTTTTAAATTTTTGCTCCTGAACTCTTATATTGACTTAAGCTCTCATTTAGAAAAGTTATAAAAAGGAGCCGTGCCCATTTAAAATATTTCTGATAATGAAACTTAACCTTAGCTAAATTTATTGATAAAGTTTTGTTTAAATATATTCTATTACAAACATCGGCTCAAATAAAGTTTATTGTTTTGGTAATGCTGGCAATTTTGTTTGTTTTATCTCGCGATTTATCGTATTTTATTGCTTATATTGAAAACAAAAGCAAATTTTCTAATTTTATTGTTGTTTTCAATACAAGTTGTCGATTGAACATTTCCTATCAACATCGTGGGATAGGCCATAATTTCGTGCATCTGCCATAAAGCTGTTATTGAATTTGCCATATAAATTATGACAATTTCAAATACTTAATGTTTGCTTTATAATCTACCAAACAGACAGAATAGACCTGTTTATCGATAAGTTTTATATTAAAGTCGAAGACACATCATATCCGATAACATAATAAATTTAACTATTGGGGAGTTAAAATAAAGGGCCTAAATTCAAAAGGTCTCTTGCGAAAAACTACAAAATTAGAGTCAAGCAAGTTTTCCTTATAGTTCTGTGGCAATAAGGAAAAAGTGCTTGAGTCTATTTTAGTTGTTTTGAAGGAGAGCACTTTTAAACTTTCAAGTCGATTTTCAGAAATTTATTTATTTTACAGTTAAATTGAGAAATTCGTTTTTAAATTTTTTATTTTTTTAGTAAAACAAATGTAAAATGTTAGGACATTATGACATTTAAGACGTTTGAATACTACAAATATGTGCAAAACATTGAACTTGAAACACACCAAAGTATAGGCCAAATTAAGTTATTATGTATTCAATATGGGATTGTAAGTCGAAAAAGATAAGTAGCAAGTCATTGAGCTATAATTTCCTAAAAAGTCGCACAAAATAATTTAAGTTTTTCCCAGGCGTACTTTTAAGTGTGATTATTACAGGGGTTTCATTAACTAAAAATCAGTTTATCTCGACTTAAGTACTTTTTCCTATTAATTACAAAACTCCAGTACACTTTTCGTTTGAGCTGAGTACCAGACAGCTAAAAACGGAAAGAGAAATAAATTTACCTGGATAAATTACAGTACATTTTGCACACTGTATGGGAACTCGAAATTCTAGCAAACATCAGAACTAAACTCGCTAGAGTTAATGGAATAATTGCCAAGTTACCATCCCCGATTTCGTCTAACATGGGGGTGGGTATGATATTAGCTGTGGCTGTTTTTGTTTCTTATTTGTTAATTTTTTTTAATGAGTTTCCAGCAAAAAAAGAACTTTGAAAATGTTAAAAAGGTTTAAATGTTTTAGTCACAAATTAGTGTATATACGCACTATTTCCAATGCCTTCAAAAAAAATCTGAGTATGGCTGAAGTTTATTTTTAGTAAATTATTATTATTAATTAATGCATTTTCATTTTAAGAGAAAAAACCCTATCCTATACGAGTTTACCGTAAAATTTCATGTCACTCCCGTCGAGGAAGATTTTGTCCGTTTGGTGGAGATGTCCGTTAACAATAATGAAACCAAAACTTTTTTATTTATAGCTTTTTTATTTATAGCTCTGTTCATAATTTCGTGCGAAATGCTGTCAAACTACATATAAAAGTATTTGGTGTGAAATATTTGCGAAATAAATTCGCAAAAGTAGTACTCAGTTCTTGTTGTGAAAAACACATAAAATCATGTCTTTCCATGCAAATTTAGTCTGGCATCATTTTAGTTTAGCTGCGAAACAACATGAGCAGTGCTTTTTTCGCACGGAATTTTAACAATGTTGCATACTTTCAAGCAATAAAAGCAAGAAATTTATAAAAAAAACCGCGAGTTGGGCTACATTTAGTACATGTCAAATTTTTCACGCGAAATAATCAATGGTGCTGAAAATTTTTCACAACTTTGAACAGAGTACCAGCCTTATTACAAAATTTAATTTATGATAACAAGGGATGATAATAGTCCAGAATACTTTTTTGTTTTAATCTTCTTATCTTCTTCTTTAAAACAATGTTCAGTGTAGGAATTTTCTAAATATTCTACATGCTCATGTCACAAAAGTTTTTTAACCTCTTAACTTGTTGAAGGGTTTCTTTATTAAAATAATTTTGGATTCCTAGATTTAGAAAACGTATTTTATATGGAAATTTATTTTCTTTACTTTAGCACTTTATTTTTTATATTGTGCAATTACTTAAAAAACGGAACTTTATTTTGTATGTAGCAGCAAAGAACTTAAAATGGGAATCATACAAATTCATCCATTTCTTAATTTTATCGTTTTTTAGTACTATTTTGAACAACAATGTTTTATTACTGATTCCAACTTTTCTTTTTCCTCTTGATATCATTGTTCTCTTGAATTTAAAATAATTATTTATTCAAAGTAATTTTTTAAAAAGGTAAGAATATAACATAATTTACTTGTTATCATGTCAAACGTCTTATGGGAACTTTTTTGTCAGAATTTATGATAGTTCATGCCCGCGAGCGGTCATGGGTGCGTCCGTTTGTTAGAAATCGTAATTTATTTGATTTCAATTATGTTGAATACAGTTTTAGAAAAATTGTTCGAACAAGGGCGATGTCTGCTTATAAGGGTGACCGAAATTTGTTTTCGTGTGTTTCATCATGTTTAGTGAAAATTTGAACTTCCTGAAACGTAAATAAAAATTTTCTAAATAGGAAAAATAAAAACTTTCTAAAAAATATTTAAACGACTTCAAAGATATGCATGAAATAATAAGAAATAAGTTAGGTTCATTTAATTAAAATATTATAATACGAGTACATGATTTTAAGGGCGGCAAATTTTTTAGAACCCTACAAATTAAGAACCGTAAAATTTTAGAATAATTTGAAATTTATAATTTTGCGAGTTAGTTTCGCTTTATATCGATGAAAAATTTAGAATACTCGTATAATTCTGACTTTACCCGCTAATTTATCGGTGCAATGTAAATTTTTTTAGCTCTTGAGTAGACTATTGTACATTGTTGAAATTTAGAGACAGTTCGAGTAAGTGTATTCTACATGTTTATTTACGACACCAGATAGCACTCCCGGGCTCCCAATGTGGAGTACGAGATCAAACCTAATGGATTATGGCTTCGTTAGTCATATCGCGTCGTGTGTTGCGTATCAGCTGACAAAATTTGTGTCATTTAATGAACAATTTGATACTTATTGAAAATGTATAGGCAACGTTTGCTACGTAAAAGTCTACTAAAATTAGATTTTTACATCAAACGTAAAGCAAAGAGAAATACAATAACAGCTGACACCTCGTCTCGTTACTAACTACATCCAAACTTAAACGATACGATAACTTTAAAAGTATTTCAAAAGCCAATATTCAGTTACGTTACTTTCTAACTTTAATTTAATTCAGTTGTGTCTACCACTACTTTAAAATGGTTATTAGAAATAAACGGAATCAATTGTTATACTAATAAAACTTTTGCGAGAATTCTATTTGTATTGTAGTTATGGTTTTTTGTTTATAAATATAAAAAAATCGTACAATTTATTGATAATCGATAGAAAATATGGAATATTGGAATACATAATTAAATATTTGTTGCTCCAACAGATTTTTAACCAATCTGTTCTCTCTGTGTATATATTCTATATATGCATGTACACATATGTATAGAGAGGGGTCAAAATAAAAAAAAAATTCCAAGTTCCTGTATGTTACAAACATACATATTTTGTACAGCAAGGACATTTTTTAAAAAGGTATATCGTCGGTTGGTTACTGGTTTGATGTATGGAACATTTTAAAAAAAATTGAGTTATTGATTGATTATATATGAATAATGTGTCCTCTTTCCAAATTCGTAATCAGTTTTCCGATATCTTGAGTATATCGGGATATATAGAGCTGCAATATTGCGCCATTTCCACAATTGTTGAACATTTAAAAAATTGTTTTACAGCAATCGAAAATTTTTGGGATATGTGGCACATTTCCAACGTAAAAATATTCATATTGTTATTCGCAATTGTTATGATGTATATCAATGCATATTCTACTCAACGAACGTAATTTAAAGCAAAATACAAAAATTTTATTATTGTGTTATGTTTTAATCAAATGAAATTGATATTTATTTTTTATTAATAAAATTTCTTTTATTAAATATATTCAAACCGTCTTTTATTTCTTCCGTTGTTTTTCCTTTAAATGTCATGTTATATGAATAAAATTGATATTTTCTACTTAAATATATAGAGTAATTTAACCTACTTGAAAGGCAGTGAACAATATTGTCGTTATGATTGGGACATGCATTAACAAAGATTTTTGTAATTTTTTCTTTAAATCCTAATAACTTTTCATGTTGGATGTAAAAAGTTTATCAACTTTAAATTTAACTAAAAAACATATGTATCTATTTCTTTTGTTATTAAACAAAAAATTCTCTCGTGTGTTTTTATAAAACTAATGAACTAAACATTCTTCATAGATTTTCTCGAAAACACATTTTTGTTCCATACATCAAAGCAGTAGCCAACCGACGATATGTCGCTACATTATATCAAACGTCACGACCTCTTCTAAGATAATTTAAATACATAGGACATATACACTAATATGAAATAGATATGTACATATGCATGTATGTATCTATGTCCAAATGTCGCTCCAAATTTCCAATATGTCAAATTAATGTTATTAATAGTACTTATTGTTAGTACACGAAACAAAACGTTTCTTGGAGGCTTGAGGCATTTTGGTTTTCACTTTAGTTTATACACTATGAACATCATCCACAAACTGAAAAAATTTTTAAAGTTTTTGTCTTTTGGTTAAGACATTAATTTACGAACAGGTCCGATGCAAGGCGTTCCTATTCCCCACTTATTGACCAAATATGGCCCCTTATGAAAACAATTTTTTCGTTCGCTTCGGAATTTTCTTGCTTTAATACCCTTCACATCAGAACAAATGACTAAAACTCGGCTTGACTCGTATCTGGCCCCAAAAGATGTGGAGTGATTTTAAATTAGAATACATACATAAATTGTCAGAAAGGTGTTACAAAATCGTAGCTTCCTGCAGTCGGCGTAGCTAGCGAATGCGTATCTATTTCGTTAACTACCAATCGTTAAGGGTAACGAGTACCAGCCTAACTACTCGCAATGCACACTACTGACAATTTTAACATGGGTATGACATTGACGGTAGTCAATTGCCACCCTCTGCATAATCCTTCGTCAGTGATTTCGCTATTCAATACAATTAATTTTTCTATAGATAAAACAAATAATTATTAATACATTTTTCAATTACTTTGTTCTTTTTTATGCGACGTGTTAATTGACTGCTGCTGCTCATTTTACCTTTATAAAAAACACCTTTTTCACTAAAAATTACACGTTCACTGACCACGAACTTCCATTCGTAACCGACGCCAACACAAAATCAAAATAATTACTTAAAATAATTTTTTTCTTGTTGATTTTCTTTGGATTATCAGCGCTGGGTGTTTTCCGCAGACAAGCTAGGTTGTTGTTGGAGTGCTTCCCTTTTTTTATATTTCCTTAAAAAATCGATTTTAGATCTTTTTGTGATGAGTCAATTATACATGTAAAATACATATATACTCGTATTTATTTACGATTATTCTTTGTGATTCCCATAAATGTATTGCGTACATACTCATACATATGTACATACATATACAGTATAGTTATTGATTAAACAGAATATCAGCATAAACACATTTCCCATACAAAATCGTACAAAAAAGCAGCCGCAAAAGCAGTCGTGAAATACAATATATTCTATTTTGAGAGCGTTTTTTCTTAATGATGGAACAGAATAAAGTCTGCAACTTCAGGAAAATCGCTCCCAAATTAATAAAGCCCGTAATAACATCGTCGGCAGTAACTTCAAATGCTCTCAAATTTTTGTTTTATTTTCCTTTGTGCTTATTTTTCTTTGTATTTTTGTTTACAAAATGTATGAAATTTGTTGAAAGTATGGTAACATTTTTGAGAGAATGAGTACTTATATGTGAGAGCATAAGAAAAAACGCTCCCAAAATTAAATAGATTATATCTCACGACTGCTTTCTGCGGCTGCTTTTTTTGTATCAATTTGTATGGAAAATGTGTTTATGCCGGTATTCCGTTTATTCATTTATACTCTCACATATAAATAAATATTCTCTCGAAAATGTTACCATACTTTCAATAGATTTCAAACACTTTGTAAACAAAACTACAATGAAAATTAAACAAAAATTAGAGAGAATTTGAAGTTACTGCCGACGATGTTATAACGGGCTTTATTAATTTGGAAGCGATTTTCCTGAAGTTGCAGACTTTATTCTGTTTCATCATTTATGTTCAAGGGATCTCTTAATCTTATGCCGAGTAAAAATCTGGCACACATGTGCCCAAAAAAGCGTAACCACTACTTACTAATGAAAAACTGTTTCATTCAGACACGTATTTATTAAGTTAAACAGCTTCATACATAACTAATAGACAATTTTACAAAATCCAACATGATTGGAAACTGTTTAAATCAATAAATACATGTCTGAATCAAACAGTTTTTCATTAGTAATTACGCTTTTTTGGGCACATGTGTGCCAGATGTGTACTCGACATTACACTCGCATTCACGCATGTATCTACATGTACATCATTTACGTCATAACTCAAAAATCCCATTTTGTGCGTAATGATGTAAGTGATGCAGATTTAATTCTCATATTATTATTCCTATTGTATAAAAATGGCATATAAATATATTGTATACTCAACTCTTGAGAGAAAAATTAAACTTTCTTTTTGAGTTATGACTAGTAGTGCGCCAGGCCAAGTTCCGGCCAATGCACGCAGTTTGTATATTTACGTAAAATACGTAAAATTCTAAAATTTAATACATAATTAGAATTAATTCATCTCACCTCACATACGAAGTTTGCAAGTTTTACAACAAAAGTTTCCTGAAATATGGAGGTGCAAAAACTGCATATTTTAAGACATACTCACTGACTGACTCACTCACTCATCAATATTACGAAGCACTCTAACTAAAGATAGAGAGGTGAAATATGGTGCACAAGTAGACCTAGGTGAGTAACCACCTAGAAAAATCTGAAAACCCGAAAAGGTTATATAAAGATTATCTAGAAATTATATGACACCCTTACGATTACAAATTTATATAGTGCATAGCATATTTCAATGTTAGGTATTGTGCCAAACAAGAACTTGGTAAAAAAAATTTATCTCACTACTTTAGATGGCCGAAATTTTGGAAAGGAACTTGGCCTTTTTTCACATTTATGTTTTTGTGAGGATGTATACGAGTATTTCATCATATCAATATTCATTGCGATTTCGTGCTATTGTAGAAGGAACAAACGGAATGGCAAACTCATATTGCTTTTTTCCCGTATATCCCGTATATGCATAAACATAAATTTAATATCGAGTTATAAAAAGTAGATGATGAAACTATCTAAAGGCTTGTATATATGTACATACATATGTATGTATGTACATAAATAAACAAGCCTTATCAAAAAAATATTGCAGCAATATAACAATTATCTTGTTATGGTCTAATTTATAAAAAATATTTCAGGTTTATTAAGGGCTTATTTAATGTATTTCTATGAGAAATTTGTCAAATAAACCTGTAATAAACCTAAAATATTTTTTTTGTAAATATGGCAGTTAGTATTTAGTTTAATTTATTCACAGCTTAAAAAAAATAACCAGCCTCTTAAAAAAAATAAATCCCATATAATTTCGAAACGAAACAATATATTGAAAATATTTAAATGAGGGCCTATAGAATACTCCACAAACATAAAAAATTAATTTCATTCAGTCTCAAATTTACACTCTTAAAAATTCACAAACTTAAAACTAAAAACATAGGTGCATAATTGCAAAGCTTATTTCAACCAGTTATTTTAAACGAGCATTCAAATGATTAGATTTAGTTTTAAAACTTAGTATGTATAACCTCCTTTTTGGTCAACTACTTCCAACTCGCATGGATTTGACTAACTTTCCTGTGGTTTGCGGAGTTATTTTTCCCCATCCCTTTTTTAGCGCTTCTCTAAGGTCATTCCTGTGTCGGCGTATGTTTTGATCTAGAATTACCCATCAATTTTCAACTATATTTAGATCAGATGGTTGTGGCAGCGGTTACATAAAGTGGGCACAGTTCCAAATAAGTCATAGCTGTATTATGCCTGGTTTATGTTTCGGGTCATTGTCCTGATAGGCACGAGATTGCTTTCTTTTCGGCATATTGAATTAAATTGGATCTTAGAATGTCTATGTACATATCTTTTTGGGTTGTACGAGGTTTGTTCAAAACGTATCGCGAATTTTGAATTTACGAATTTCGAATGTTAATTTTTTATGGCTTTATGTTGGTACTCATGTCTCTCACTTAGGCCGACAATTTCGGCCATTTTGAATGTTCAGTTAATTGTTGACAGCTGCCAAAACAAGGGCTAGTCTTCGATTTTTACCTATTAAAAAAAATTTAACAAGGAACCTGTATCAAATTTTGTGTGAAAAACGAAATTAAGTGCGCGGATGCATTCCGAGTGTTAACTGTGTCATACGGAGAAGCTATATAAAATAATTTACTTTTTGTTTTTTAATGTACGGCGTTTTATTTTTTTATGTATCTGTCGACAACCACAACACAAGTGACTGATTTTGATATTTGTAGTAGCATGATATTTCATAGGGAGGCGCAAATATGTATGAAAATCATAACGTTATTGTTCGCATTCATTATCGATAGACTTGTCGTGCTGATAATTTTAAGAGGCGCAAATCAGCTGTTTGTCGTCAAAAATGCATGCGAGCGATAGCGGTCGACATCGTGAGCCAGGCAGTTAGTCTCGTGTGTTCTAAAAAGAACAAAAACTGTGCGGCATAAAAATTAATGAATAAACACATTTTCCACAGTGATGGAAATTGGAATTCGTGCGTTCGTGCCGAATCTGTTTCTAAAAAGTGCCAAAATCACTTGAATAGTGCCAAGTAACTTTTTATATAATTTAACAGCCAAACCCACGATATTTAACGTTGTCGTTGGCAATCATTTTTAACGACAAACAGCTGATTTGGGACCCACTAAACTTTCTCAGCACGACAAGCCGATCGACAATGAATGCCAACGATAACATAACCATTTTCATACTAATTTGGTACCCACTATGGAAATTCAAACGATAACAAATGTCAAAATCAGTGCACACCAATACAAAATTTTTCAACATAAATTTACATTTATGAAATTCAAAAACAAAAATTTTAAAATTTTTTTGTTTTATATATGTATGTATGTCATACAATTATACTTTTCTTTGAATTACATACATATGTATGTATGCAATTTCTCTAACCAATTCTTCTAAAACACTCAATTAGACACATGGCTCTTTCCACATCAACAAATTGTTTGTCCCATTGGTGCTACTCCCTTCCATTCTTCATTACACTCCGCTTGCATTATTTTAGGAGTATCTACATATTCCAACCAATATGTTTTTGTATATCGTATTTTTAAAATAACTTTTAATATTTTTTGTATTGTCTTATGTTTATTATTGTTTTTATTTTTATTATTTATTTGTAGAAACTTTAAGTACCACAGAGTTGCATTTTTTATGGTACACTTTTCACATTTCAGCGCTTTTTATTTGTAAAGTAGCGTTTGATTTGGGAAATTTTTGATGTGGCAATATGTTAATTTGGCAGTGAGTAAATGCATTACGTTAACAACGTAAAGCCTGACGACCGACAATTCGATAGTTAGTAGGGCGCTCAAACGAACTATAATGAGTGACTTGGGTTAGGCTGTAAATGTTAGCGCTTGATGTTCGTTTAGTATACTATGTTCCTTGAATGATAGATCAATGTTTATATTATTAGTTGTTTACACACCAAAAATTGTTTAGAGGTTAGGGATCGAATGGACAAAAAGTGCCAGAACAGGAGCGAGAGTAACACAGTGTCAGCTAAAATTCAAGCCGCAGAAATCAGTCGTGAGATAGAATCTATTTTATTTTGAGAGCGTTTTTTCTTATGCTCTCAAATATAAGTACTCATTCTCTCAAAAATGTTACCATACTTTCAATAAATTTCATAAATTTTGTAAACAAAACTATAAAGAAAAATAAGCACAAAAGAAAATAAAAATAAAAATTAGAGAGCATTTGAAGTTACTGCCGAAGATGTTATTATGAGCTTCATTAATTTGCGATTTTCCTGAAGTTGCAGACTTTATTCTGTTTCATCATTAAAGCTGAAGGTCCATACCATCCGTTCCATGCGTTGTTCCGTTTTATGCATATGTCAAAAAGTAGAATCAGTGTAATTGTATGTGGCAAGTTACAGAGCAAAGCGCATAGGCGCATACGACGGATAAAGTAGGTTTATTTTCTACTTTTGTATCCGTCGCATGCATCACGAAAAAAGGTCAGCTGTTTTTGATAGCCAAAGATGGCAAATTATATTATGTTTCCAATGATATCGATAAAAATGTTCGTGTGGTGGATTTGAAATTTAAATTTTTTGGCATAAAAAAAGTTTTTAATAAAAGAAAAAGCTTTTGTAATAAAGCTTATTACTATTTTTAAGGATAAAATACATTAAAATAAGTTTTTAACATAGTTATTTCACGAACGAAATTTGCATTTTAGTTATCGATTGCTTTTATGTACTGAGTGTCATCTCTGTTGTGTTTATTATTTTTTAAGAAAGTACAATGTTGGAGGAGCTAATATAAGCTGTGGAAAATATTATGTATTATTTTTATTAAAAAATATTCCACAAATTCCTTCAGTCATAATTTCACTTTCCATTTTTTCCCAAAATTGTGTTTATTTGATAAAAATATTTACACTACATCTGATCAAAACAAAAATACCTGGCGCATAAAACGTATTGCATGTAACTTGAATTTTGAATCGCATAGGACGTACAGAAATGCATTCAACGCATACGCATAGAACGGATGGTATGGACCAGGGAACTGCAACGAGTGCTCAGAAAAATAATCATACGTAATCAATATCCTAAAAATATGTATTTTTGTTGAAAAAATCAAACTTGTTCAAAACACACATATTCGTTGCTAAGTTTTAATCGCTCAAGTGAGTGGAATGTTGTTGGATATGATTTATAATCATGCGTAGCATCAAACCAATCAGTTCGAATGATTGGTTTTTTGGCTCGACAATGAGTGTTTTGAACAAGAACATAATGCGAAAGGAAAAAATTTTCATTCTAATCAGCATCAAGTAGTTGATGCAGAGTAAAAGTGAAAATGAAAAAAATCATTGTGTATGAATGTTGTATTTATAAAGAGCCAACAAATCAATGTTTAAGTATGTATGGGTATGTGTACTTAATTTAGGAGTTTCATATCAGGGATGGGAAAAGTAAAGAAACTGTGTTTTTTATGAAACTTATATTTAGTTATATATTTTTAAGATCAAAGACACAAATTTTTATTTCTCAAAAATTTAAAAAATTTTAGTTACATAGTTTTGATATGTATAACAGCAAAAGTCTTGCAATTTTTCAAAACATTTTAACCATTTATTCAGTAAAAAAATTTACTGGTAAATCCTTATATATCAGTTGTGTTTGTGCAATATAAGTTTTCTTGGCATACATATGTATGTATGTGCAAGCAATTTAGCTGTTATTAATTTACAAGTACAACAATTTCATTCATTTATTGTCACGTATATGTATATAACAGGCAATTTAAGACCAAAAATTGCTGCTAAAATTTTTTACAGCCTTGTATTTTTCTAAGAGCTATTAAATATTTACTGCATTATTTATAAAAAAAATATATTATAATTATTAAAGGTCTATGACAACTATAGTAAAGAAAGTTGTTAAATAAGCTCTTAATAAGCATCAAACATATTTTGTAAATAAGAAGGTTAAACTTTAAGAGATATAAAACAGGTTAAACGAGTTCCCCTTATGTAAGTTCTTTTGAAGATTTTGTTATTAATACTCGTAGTTAAATGAAATACCGAAGTATATTTATTTGACATAAAGTCTTTATTTATTTAATTTGAAAATTTGCTTGTTTTTATGATTAAGCGATTGTCTGTATGCATTTCGTTCCCACTTTTTGGAACTCATCAGTAGACTTCAACCCAAAACATTTTTGAATTTAGCTAACAAACTTCGTATGTTTATAGTAAGACTCTTAATGCACAATCGAATAAAGATGCTTGTTTTGTAAAGATTTTTGTTTGAGGCTTTCAAACTTATTATGTTAATTTTCAAACTCGTAGTTAAACAAATCGTCGGCTTGTTTCTGGTTTGCTGCAGACATAATGTATTTTCAATATACTGTGCCGCAAACCAGAAACAAGCCGACGAAATGGTGCACCTTTTTTATAATTGGAACAAAAAGAAAACTCCAATTTTCCACCCCTGTTTGACATGTTTGTGTGTGTGTGTTTTAAAATAACTTGAACGAACTTGACACTTTGATTTTATTCAACGTCAGCGCTTGTTCACATAGAAGTTTGAATAAACCAAGTTCGATCACTCCACTCACAGTTATTCCAACGATGCGTTCGTTTCTATGATGCTGATTATATTCAACATTGAGTTTTGTTGCATGATTAAAACTGAATAAAACATTTAATGTATGTGAATGAATTGAGTAAAACATGTTCGATCCCTCCACTCACAATCATTCCAATGAACAGATATTAGAACGATGCTGATTTTATTGTACGTTGAATGTTTTGTACGTGATTAAATGTGAGTAAAAATTTTATTGTATGAGTAAATCATCGAAAACCATGAAAATTGCAGCTCACTGGTATGGACCTTCAGCTTTAGTCTCGTGTGTGAAAGGCCATTCTCATCAATCAGTGCCGACAACGTGTACGTGTAGCCTAAAAAAACGACTGCACGCACACAACTATGTGATTGATGGTTTTATTTGAACGTCTCCTGGACACTTTAGTGTTTAATGCATGAAGAATATTAGTTAGTTTGTGCACTGGTTAAGCAAAGTATATCTACATACATTTCGTTTCTGGTTAAGAAACTCATCAGTAAACTTCAACCAACATTTTTTTTAAATAATTTAAAAACTATTCATATGTTTGTAGAAGGACTCTCAATGTGTTAAGACGAACATAAGTTAAAAAGCTTCAAACAAAAATCTTTAATATTTATGATTTAATCAGGCTAAAGTTCGTATCGCTTTGTAAGCCAAATTACATGTGATAATTATTAATGAACAAATAACATCAAAGTTAGTTGTAAATATTCTGAAAACACATAGTTGAACGGAACAGCCAGCCGTTTTCGAAGGCCACTAAACCTTCATCATCAGCGTTCTTCTGTGTTTGGTCCTTAATTGGTCTTTAATTTTTCACAATTATTTGACACATTGGTAGAAATCTACTGTGAATTTCTTAAGCAGAAACGAAGTGCACTTAGACGTTGCTTACCCAAAATATGAGATGATATTGTTTTTATACAATCTGGAGATATAAATGTGTCAAAATAGTGGGAGTTATCAGCTTTAGGTAATCTTTTGTAAACAAAACACCTACGAGAGATTCAGTTTCCATACGATTACGAACTTTTTTTTTGTTCAAGTTCACTTGACTGAAAATATTTTCGATATTTGAAGACGAGACCTCGTTTTATTTCAGATATTTTTTTTCAGAAGCTTACCAAATCGACTTTTTCTTCAATAACATCTTCAAAGTTCAACAATTGTAATTCTCTAAAGTCCGAGTCGTTCGAACATAAAAGGAACAAATGATAATAATAAAATGAGAAAGACTTTAAAAATATGTTTCCATATTATTGGAGTTAAAAAATTTGCGTTTTTTTTCCAAAAATCTTAAAATCTGCATTTCGTCTTTTTAGAGAGTAAAAATCTGCAAAATGAAGATAAATCTGCGTTTCTGGCAACAGTGATCATGGTTATTGTTTACCAACTTGTTTTGGGATTTACTTTATGTTTTCCATTTAATTTTATATTTTATTGTGCTCAAAGTTAGAAAAATAATTAGACAACTGTTTTAATACTTACAAATTACCTTAACAAGTATCAATTAAAAAAATCATAAGAAATAAAGAAATCATAAGAGAAACCTAAAATGATTTTAAAATATCTGTTGAATTTTGTTATAATTCGCCGATTTTTTATTTTTTTAATACTTACAAAATGGCATCTGTTGGCCGCCACATTAAGTTTTGAGTACTGTCATCTTTAGTGCAAGACTGGCGACTGAGAGAACACCGAGGCAGTCTTGCTTTAGTGACACACACGATTAAGACAAATCGATTGATGTAAGAATCATCAAAATCGGTCCACGCGTTAGGTTTGTATACCCTGAAGAAAGCGTGGGGTTAATTGTCCCCAAGTGACCGCTTTTGTCGACTGTTTTGGTAATATTATCAACGGAGCGTCTACATATTAATTAACATTGTTTTTGGTGCGTAGAAAAAATTTTGTCAGCTACACACAACTATTCTTCTTCGTAATGTTTTATTGGTTTGTTCAAAATACAAGTGGCGACAAGCAAAATTCAAGTTTTAACAAAAATCAAAAAACAAAAATTGCAAAAGATAAATAAAAAGCAATCCATTTTGTATGTATAAAAATAAAAAATTTGAAAATAAAACAATTGTGGAAATTTTTGAGCCTGTCGTAGAGTTGTGCTTATCAGCTCTTTTGAGTGACCGCTCTTTTCAGCTCAGTTCAATTTACTCAAGTATTTCATTCAGTTGGCTCAGTAGCTCAGTTCATTTGTGGTGAAACATTTTGTCAAGCATAAAGAAAGAACGAAAACAGAAGCATAAAAAGTGACAGATTTATGCAGTAGCGTCTGCTGGCCGCCATATTGAATTTGTCCTACTGTCATATCTTTAGTGACCCTCCCGGGATTAATCATTAAAATCGGTCCACGCGTTAGGTTTGTATAAGGCCGCAAAGGAACACACATACATAAAAATAAATTTAGAATATTATACACTTTCCGCAATAAAAAATATTTCTCGTAATTATACGACATGCACTTCCATGTAAGTGTAGTTAATGGTAATAACAGGTAGCATTTAACTAATAACAAAACACATTTTTAGTGGATTTGAAAAGGTTTTCGCGCATTACTTTACAGAGGCATCGGTAGGTGCTACCTGATTATGATACTACTTAAAATAAATAATACTTCACAATACCAGGTAATTAGCAAAGGTGCTTATAAAGTATGCTGTATTGTAGAAAAACGCAGGATTCTTTTATAAGAATAATCACTCTATATTGAACTGTTATGGAGATTAGTATTAAATATAACGCGGTATGTAAACTTCTATGGGAATACGTTTCTGTTAGTTTATTGCGCCAAAAAATTTTTTTTAAATCATAATATAATTGACAACTCATTTGGATTAAAACTAACTGAAGATGCTACTAAAAAAATAGAGAACTTTTTGGTAGCGCACGTAAGAAAAATGAAAGAATTAAAACATAACAAAACTAAGTTCCAAAAACAAAATGAACAATGGCTAAAAGCCGAGATAGCCAGAAGAGAAAGCAAGAGGACCTCATTGAAAAACACTCTTTTGGCCTTATAAAAGATACCTTTAGAAGTGCCTTAACAAAAAAAAAACCGAAGGAAGTTGGCCAAATTGTAGATGCTCTTCTAAAAGCATCTCCAAAGAGAATACAACGTATGGTGGAAAGCATACTAACCCCTAAATCTAAAACAGATTTTACTAATGAAGATGCAACAAAGGATGCAATTTTGCCATCGGTTTCGAACGTTAATAGCACGTACGCCACTAATTGAGTTATGCAGTCTCCTCGAAAATACAGCTTCTAGGATAATTTCAACTTTTACCAAAGAAGACATAAATAAATGCCACAAGTCTGAGCTAGTATTAATTTGTAAATGGAGTTGTGATTGGACTATTTATGTCTACGTTGGTACCTCATAATGCGTTTATATACAAATTCATCATCATCATCAACTGTACCTGCATTTGAAAACGTATGTATAAACATCAAAGTTAATATGTCGACCAATAAAATTTTAATATGTTGAAGAAAATAGAGATGCAACACAAAATATTGTAGTTTCTATATCAGAAGAAATTAGCATTGCAGTAAAAATTTCTGACTGCATTATAAACATCACAATTGACTATGATAGGTGGAAAAGCTGTCAATGCCCTAACGGATACCAAGTCATACTGGCAGCGTGACCATTTCAGCGTTTTTGCAGCTAAATTTAGCATTTTCGATTTAGCAGTTAGCATTTTCTTTAACATTTTTCAATTATTTATTTACTATTTTCTAGCAATAATCTACACAATTTTCAGCAACACAATTTGTTACTGTACATTAGTAATTTTCACGTGTAAACAATTGGATGATGTATTTAATATGTAATAATGATTAATAATTCATTCATTTACATAAGAATTTGAAATTCTTTCTATTTTTCATATCAATTTTGTAACAATATACAAACTTTGTAAATGTACAAATATACACGAACATGTGATATTTAAAATAACAACCAAAATGTACATATACGTTCATATCACCGCAGTATATTGAGAATGAATGATTTTGATAATAGGTTTGTGCCAAACGCGACCGACTGAATAGTTCGACCCAAGTCTATACGTTTTGGAAGTCGTAAAAGTGGAAACGACGAAAGCTTTAAGGTAAGATCACACAATTGCCACAATATACGAATTATTTCTCTATTTTATATGCCAATCGTGTGATTTGAAATTTTATTGTCCCATACGACAATCAAGAGCAATATTGTGGTTACTTTGCGCATTCAAATGCAACTCTGGTGCAGCAATCGCGTGAACGGTTTATAGGCAACCATGCCCCAAAAAAAAATGCTAAATATGCATCAATATTTATTGTGTTCTCGAGCGGCAATCAAAGAAGCTAATACGCGACAATTTCTTAAGTGTTTTTGTAAGTACTGTAAACTTCAACTTACTTTATATGTAATTATAACTTACTTAAAACGTTAACATGGAACTCTGATCCAATCTTTAACCCATATATTTAGCTTTTATTCGCTTAAGAGAACGAAAATGGCATCTGCTTTGTATATTTAAAGCACAAAATATACAAACAGAGACAATTTTATTTCTTTTAAACGAATAAAACATTTTCCCGTGCAAAATAAAACAGAAAATAATTTAGTTCTTTTTAAAAGGAAACTTTTTGCACGTAAAACAAAACAAACTAAAAACTATCATGACAGCTGTTTGTTTGTGTTGCCGCAAGTTAGAACAATCGTATGAAAATTTGCGGAAATAAAATTTTTATAAAATAGGGCAATCATGTGACTGCAACGTATTTTATTGGGACAATTTTGTTATTGTGCTCCAATTTACCGCAATAAAAATTGTGTCAGATTGGTGTATTTGCGGCAATCCTACCTTTAGAATATTTTATAAAAAACAAATTTTGACACGTTTTTTATAAACGAAATATACGTGAGTTGAGATAAGGCTTGTTTTTGAAGAATCGTCTGTGAGTTAATATTTTTGTTTTGCTTTTAATAATTTTTTTAGCATTTATTTATTTAAAGTGAAAAATTAGCATGCAGCTTGCATAAGTGACATAATTCAACTAAATTTTAACGAGTTCCTCCACACAATTTGACATTTCAAATTGTCGCATAATGTTTTATATGCTAGTATGATTTTAAATATAAAATTTTAGGGCAAAACTCGTTAAGACCATGCTCAATTTTGCCATTTATGCTAACTTGCTGCCAAGAAATAATTTGTAATTTTTTTGAATATTTGGTTTCATTCAAAGGAAATAAAAATAAGTTATAAAATAAATATGAGCACAAATTACAAAAAAAAATAGACTTAAAAGAAACTATTTTATTAAAAAATAGTATATATTACATTTTAGCATTATGTTTTAGCACTTTAATTATTTTTTTAGCATTTTTCTTAAGTCAATTTAGCTGGAAAAATTTTTAGGATCTGGTCACACTGCATACTGGAAATGCAATATATGTGGGAAAAAAGCTCTGAGCTTGAAGATAAATCTGGTGAAACTACAAAAGAGGAAGCCCTTAAATTTGGAATTTCCCCACTTGCATCTATCATATAATACAAAATATAGAAATATCAACAATGCAATGTTCGATACCCGTTCTCGTTTCTAAAACAATAATTTAAAATTGTTTACATTTTAAGCTCACTAAAAAACGTTAATCAATTGTAAGTTAAATCAGAATTAACTAAAAATAACCTTTTTTTTAATTTGGCACAAGCTAACTCATTATGACCTATCTCATGGTTAGTTCAAAACTGATGCACTCATCCTGCTAAAACTGATCACTTTTAACATGCAGAATGAGTGCGAATTTTAATGCATAGAAAACACTTCTTCAGATACACACAACTATGCTTCTGCTTGTTTTATTGGTTTGTTGAAAATAAATATGACGTCAAGCGAAACTTAAGTGTTTATAAAAATAAGTTTAAGGAATCAAATTAAAAGGTTAATATAAATGTATTGAACAATAAATAAAAAACATTCCTACACAAAAAGAAATTACAACAAACAAATAAAATAACAATCCATATTGTATAAAAATATAAAATGTGAAAATTAAGCAATTTGAAGTGAAAGGTGCCAATTATGGAAATTTTAATTATGAAAGTGGTCGTCGGGGCTTCTAAAACTCTAAATTAAAATGTTGCATAATATAAAAATATTTTTTGATTTGTTCAAATGTAATCTGCTAAATAAGTCGACTAATTTTATTTAGTTTTTTTTTGCCACAGGTCCATGGCTATTAATTTTAGTTAATTTTAATTGTTATTGTTCGAACTTCATTTGTTTCTACATCTGTGATTTTTTGTTTGACCCAGTCAGTCAGTTAAAGATTTGTCGCACTTTCAAATCCATACGTATGTAAGTGTTTGACTTTACTAATTCAGCGAAACATATAATTTTTGATTTACATATATTTATTTAATAGAAATGATAAACAAAATCCCTACTTGCTGGTAATATGCTGAACGAATGAATGAATTAGTTTTATTTGTTTAATAAAATACCCAAGTTTTAAAAAAATATGAAATTTCATTAACAAAAAGCATTGTGTGGGGTATAATTAGTCAGTAGTACTGGCGACAGGCAATAGTGAATCATGATCAAAAGATCGGTCTTTTTGTTGAGGACTTGTTCGTGAGATGGACCGTGTGTAAAAAAGGTATATTTGTGAATTTTTTTTTTGCATATTTTTGTTTTTTGTACCGAGACAACATATTAAAAGCCATTCATACCATCAGCAATGAGTTGTTCCATAAAAACTACGATTTTTTAAGCATTTTCATAGCAGATGCTAATTATGAACAGTATTTTTGCTCTACTGAAAAAGTTGAAAATCATACATAAGTTGTTTGCTACAAGTTCGACAAAAATGTGTTTCTACATTCGCTAATGGGAGTAGGGTTTATTAGTGTGCTGGCCTTCTACTCTGCAACTCGAATAAAACCACACTTTGATCGAAATCATCCAGTCGGTCGTTTTTGACAGAAACCTTTGATCGAAGCCATGTAATTTAAATGGTTTTTTAAACGGTCTAAATAAAACGAAAATACATTTGAACTGCAATGTACAAAACATACATACAGACTCGAAAAGTTTTACAAAAAATAGTTAAACAAAATAATCGGAATTATTCTGTAAATACTTCTCGGTTTTTCGTCAACCAGACAACAAAAAGTTTGCACTTGCCTTGTATTGTATTCCACTTGAATTGTAAGGAGCTGTCAATAGTACTCAATTGTTACCGACAACAAGTAGATAAGTGCCAATTTTTTGTATAGGCTTGAGGAGTCGACATATAGATAGTTATACGAGTACACCGCCATTATGAATAAATTTCCGCAAGAAATTTCTCCTTTTTTCAATTATTTTTTTTTTTGGTTTTCCCTATTATTTGTTCTTAGTTGCATATTGATGAAAATAACGGACAAAAGTATTTAATTTATTTTGCTCTTGTTGTTACTTTATAAGAAATTTGTCACGAATACTCATTAAATTGGTAAAAGTGCACGTATAGGATTCTACGGGACTTTTAAATGTTATAAAAAAAAACACTGTGGTGCCTTCAAAACAAATACTTGGTAGAAAACCACTTGTTAAACAAATAATATTTAAAAACAAAAATAATCAAAAGTAATCAATTATTCATTGCTTTTTTAATATTTCAAATTAGCAAAAATTAATTTAATTGTAATTTGAATTCGTGAAATAAAATACATTCTTCTTTTAAAAAAATTGTTAGTTTTATTACAATTTACTCAAACAAATTGGTGACCATCGGAACAACCGTCAACATCAGGAAGCTATCGAGCGGTTCTTAAATGGATATTTCAAGAGTTGCTGTTAAAGCACCAAATGGAGTCGCAATTTATAATGGCTGGTTTCAGCCAACATTCAACTAAATTCCACACCATTGTGGCATCAATTGAGAGTCATATTCTCGTCATTATAAGCCCACCAAAAACAAACACTTTGAAACAAAAACTAATATGATAATTTTCTGACTCTAAAGAGAAACGCCTGAAGAAGCTTTTAACGGAAGTCACTTGTCAGACAGAAAATTTTCAGAATTATTAGGTCAAAGGCGTTCCTTAGCTCAATATAAAGTATCTGATAATATTTTGAAACAGCTATGGATGCAACGACTGTCATCTCAAACTCGCCACAATGGCAGATAAAATCTGTGATTGTTCTGATACAGAAATCCATGTGGTTTCTTCAACATCAGAAAAACGTTTAAGCAGACTGGACAATATTGAACATCAGTTGAAAAGTCTAGGCAAGAAAATTTAATCTTTATGAAGGTCAAGGAGCAAAAGTAAGTACACGGTAAAAATAGTCGTTCCAAATCAAGCAAACCTTTGTGCTGGTATCATTTTAAATTTGGAAACAAAGCAAAGAAATGTATTAGCCCGTGCGATTTCAACCAGTAAAAACTGGAAAACTTATCGGCGCTTTACCTTCGGCGACGGATGGGAGCAGCCAAGAGCTTTGTCGCCTGTTTATTTGAGATATCAAGTCGAAATCAAAGTTTTTAGTCGATTCTGTAGCTGATGTATCTATTATTCCAGTATCATCAATCAAACACAAGCAGCAACCAACTCCACTTGTTTTATATGCAGCCAACCAATCAACAATAAGAACTTTTGGCACCAAAACTCTCATTATCTATTAAGGACTCAAGCGATATCTCACATGGGATTTCGTCATTGCCGATATAGAAAAACCGATTATTGGATCAGACTTCTTAGGTTCAAAAGGTATTATTGTTTATAATGAAAATTTTTCAATAAAAACGTTAGCAACTTCGACTTCATTTTATGCACTTTTAACTCAAGCACTCAGTTCAACATTTTATAGAAACTACAAATGGTCAACCGTTATTTTGCAAGCCAATACGTTTTCCCCTGAAAAATTAATAGTTGTGGAAAAATAATTTAATGAAATGGTCCGCCTTGGAATATATCGTCCTTCCAATAGCAACTGGGCCAGTCCTCTACATATGGTCAAGAAAACCAATGGTGAGTGGCACCCCTGCAGATATTACCGTAACATAAATTCTCGCACCATACCTGATTGCTATGCTGTTCCATATATTCACGACTTTGGAATGCTGTTAGAACACAAAATAGACCATAGTTGAAGAAAGTGACTTAAGAAAAAAAGCTAAAATCCGCTTACAACACTGACAATAAATATACTTTATTGTTTTTTTTATTATAAAAAGTAACTTGAAAATACAGAGGTAAATAAAATATTTCAAACGAAAAATAAAAATAAGCAAAACCACAAAATAACCTAAGCGGTATCTAGCCCTCTTCACACCTTTTCACCACCAACGCATTTTTCTTTTTACAAATCGTCACCTTAAAGACGAAATAACCTATCTGCAGTTTTCAAAAGTTTACAGGAGAAAAACGTTATAAAATTGGATCTATTTGCAATATTGAAACGAAAATCACATATTTTGATTAAAATGAAACCAGAAATATATGTACATCGGTTGAGAAAATTTTGTTTTTCCAAGCACAGCTTATGTTATGTCACTTAGGTTATTTGAAATTGTAAAAATCTAAAACCAAATAACCTTTCAGCAGTACTAATTAGTATGAATAAATAACAATTTCTTTATACATATGCATATTATATACATTAAATAATAACAGTTGTAGTTTCTTTTACTCAAGAGATTTATTATTCGACATATTGTCATAATTATATTATAAGTGAAATTTATTTGCTGGTGGTTAAGCGATGTCTATATGCATTTCATTGTGTGGTTGAAGTCTACTGACGATTTGTTAAAGCAACAATGAAATGCATATAGACATCGCTTAACCACCAGCAAATAAATTTCACTTATAGTTTCTTTTACTGGTTTAAGCAAAAAAAAACTTAATGTTTGTTTAATTAATTAAACTTTTATCGTGATCTATGATGATTTATTTTTCTCTTTTTTTAGTGCCCGTTAAGTCCTCTAGGTACAAAAACTGTCGAAATTGAAATTCGATGGATAAAGATCTTTAAAAACAGTTATAAGTATTTTTATATAGAAATTAATTTTTTTATTGTAATTTTAATGATTAAATAAAAAGTTATTTTACTAAATAAAAAAAAACATTATTTCATTGAATAATAAATTAAAAATACTACACTTCTAACAATAAATAAAATTTAATAAAACACAAAGAATAACAAATCAAATGTAACTTCGTTTCAAAAAAAAACTAAATTAAATAAATATTTACTTATGTTATTTGGTTTCAGAAAATTGTAAACTCGCTGATAGGTTATTTGGTAATTTGGTAATAACTTGGTCGTTTGTAATATTAGATGTTCAAAATTTTGCTCACATATGCGTTATGATATCGGGAATAATAATCCATAAAAAAAACCAATTTTGAAATTTTTGCAGATAGGTGATTAGGTCTTGAAGATGACGAAATATCTAAAATTTTGAGAAATATACATATGTGTTAAATTAAACTTTTTTTATTCACTATTTTACTCATCTTTTTTAACACTTTTATAAATTTTAATTTCCACTTTGAAACTATCTATGCGATTTTCATAAAATTCAAAACATAGATAGATCTGACCATGAGGGGAGATTGGGGGAAATTTATTCCTCTTTGAAACTATCTATCTGATTTTTATGAAATTCAAAACATAGATAGGTCTATTTTTAAAAAATAGGACCACGAGGGTTGTAAGGGGAAATATTTTCCTCTTTAAAATTATCTATGCGATTTTGATTACATTAAAAAGAATACAACCACGAGGGAAGGGTAAATTTCTGCCTCTTTGAAATTATCTATCTGATTTTTATGAAATTTAAAATATAAAGGCTTAACAAGCATGAATGTATGGAAAGCTGTTCTAAAAACCCTTTATAAACGCTCAATAATTTTTATAAATAAGTCTGTTAATATTTAAAGAAATTGCTAACCTTCGGTTAACTTCTTCAGGATATTTTTGTTTGGTCGTTATGGAATCTTAATTTTTTGTTTTTTTTTCACAACGACCAAACAAAAATATCCTGAAGAAGTTAACCGAAGGTTAACGAAATATTGATATAATAAAATACAAATATAAAACAGACCTAAAGCTCAAAAAAATAGTTTAATTAAAATACAAAAATGGTCGAAAAATTAGATAAAAGAATTTAATAATTGTGAGCCCGCAAAAATACAGAAAAAAAGTGATAGATAGTGAATTTTTAATATGAACACACAAAGAATTATTCAAGATAGGAAAACAGAAGACAACAGATTATTCAATCGTGTTAATAGCAGAACCAATTTCAATAATAATTATAGAAGAGAACATCGATATGAACAAGCGATTGGCAAAAATTTCACAAGGTATCAAGACAGACATTATAGAGATATCAATATGGTCAGAAGAATAAGTGAAGGAAGAAACCCAATTAATTATAGAAGTATAAGACGAAATCAAATCACAAATAATAACAGATTCAGGAGAAGGGAGGAGAACGTACTTTTTGAAAACAATAACAGAGAAAACGGGTATGGAGTACTAAAAAGGGATAATGAGACGAGATGGACGATGAATAGATATAAGAAAATAAGGGAGAAAATTATAAAATGTAAAGCAACAATAACATTTCTGATTTGTTGCCGGAATAAAGGTATTATTCCTAATTTCATAAAAAATTCCACTAAAAATATTTTTACTATTTTTCATGATAACGGCAAATCATCTACACAATCGATGATTTCGAGATATATCAAAAATTTTCAAAGCAAGATGCTTAATTGGGCAATTAAACAAAAACATGAAAACCTTAAGGCATTTGGAGTTGAAATATCAGTTATTGAAGCAGCATTAAGAAGAATTTTAAATATTCAAGAGGTGAATTATTTTTTAGAATATACGAAAAGGGTGGAAGAGACATTTACTAAAATAATTAAAAACGTACATATTAAAAAATTTAATAGTCTAGTTAATTTACAAGAAAGAGAACTAGGAATCAGATTAAACCAAAAGTGGTTTGTCAATAAATCAGATGTAGTTTTTCCTTTTGATGTACAATTTATATTGTCTCTAGGAAAGAAACATGCATTACCAATACAAGGAAATAGTTTTCCTATTATGAAGGTAATAGCAGATGGAGAAGATTTCATCCAGACTGTACAAGATAGGGAAAAACAGGACATAATTAGATCAAGATTCACAACAATTGTTGATAATCACATAAACAAAAATATATTGACCAATAGGGATAAATATGTGATTAATTGTGTAAAATCTGCAAAAAAAATTTTAAAATTAAATAATAATGTACTTATTTTAAATGCAGATAAAGGAAACGTTACAGTTGCTATGAATAAAAGTGACTATGATGTGAGAATCGATAATATTTTAAGTGATGTTGCAACATATAATCTAGTTAATTGAAAGAAGAAAAGAAAAAACAAAAAATTAAGATTTCATAACGACCAAACAAAAATATCCTGAAGAAGTTAACCGAAGGTTAACGAAATATTGATATAATAAAATACAAATATAAAACAGACCTAAAGCTCAAAAAAAATAGTTTAATTAAAATACAAAAAAGGTCGAAAAATTAGATAAAAGAATATAAAAATATGTATTAAAAACTAATATAATATGCATTTGTTAATTCCATTTTCAACATTTAATAACATTAAAAACTTTAAAAAATCAGCTTCATTGCTCTCTTAACAAACATTTTGTCAAATCCTATGGAATGCAAAATAAAGTTAAGAACAACTTTTATTTACGTAAATGAATAAGTTTTTTTTTGTAAATTGTCAAAGGTAAATCTGACTATTTTTTCTGTCTTTCAGAGACCGCATCTTCAATTAATTCAAATTGAGCTGTTAAATAATCAAAACCATTTAATTGGGCTATAGTGTCAACACGAAAGCCATCCTCTGGGTGCACAAATATCAATTCAGTGCTTAAGTTTTTTTTAATTTAAAATTTCTTTAACTTTGTTATATAAATATAGTATTCGACAGCATTCCACCACGGTCCCCATCTAGTTACTATAGGCTGTGGGATCATTCGTATCCCTGAATATTTTTCTTTAAAGGCTGCAAGACGCAAAGGAGCTTTTAAAAACACTTTCTATCCGCATGAAATTAATACGGAACCGGCAAAGAGCACCAAAAAAAAAACGCAAAAACATTTTTGGGTTTAAAAGTGCTTTTATCCCATGATTTTGTATTTATTTCTTGTATTGAATTTTTCAAATGAATTGAGTTTTCATTCCAGTTGAAATTATTTTCGTTTTCCTCTTCACACAGTCGTAAGAATTGTAAAACTACTTTGCAACTAATCAAAAAATACCAAAATTTGCTTTATAACAGGAAAAAATTAAAAAATTTATTAAAAATATACATTTATAATGAAATATGTAAAAATATAAATATATAAATGTATCAAATTTGTTGATTCGCTTGATATGTTATTTACGTTGAACTACGACTAACGACAGAAAACATGTATTTACATGATAATCCTTTCCCTATTTATTACTAATAAAGGTAACAAATACATAGAAGAAATATATATTTATACATGGATATGACAAAATCAAATTATAAGTTTTAAAATTATTGTTGGCCTGAGGCTAAATCGTATTTTCAAAGGGATATTATTTGAATTTTTTATTTAACCGAATTAAAGAAAATATTTTCATAAAACAGTAGTTATCTAGGAACTAGACCGTTGGCCCATTCAATATATTTAAAGAATACTTTATTATATTTCAATATGGGAAATAATTTTTTTAATGTTAATTGTGCAAGAAGTTTGTTTTATTTGTTTTTAAGTTGGGTACAATAATTGAATTGATATATTTTTTTTAAATTATTACAAACTAATATTTTTAGCCATTTATGCATTTATTTCTTTAATTTTTTTAGAAAACTATTATGTATCTAAAAATGGCAGAACATTCGGAAATTTTAATACGAATACAAATATGTATATAAATAGACTGTAAAAGTTGTGGTTTAACTTTTAAACTTGGCTTTTGTGACTTTCAAAAATATTATTTTTTGTGAATTCTCAAATAGTTTTTGGAAGTTTATGCATACGATAAGAGGTTTGTGACTGTTCAAAATGTGTGGTTGAAGTGTACTGACGATTTGTTAAAGCAACAATGAAATGCATATAGACATCGCTTTACCACCAGCAAATAAATTTCACTTACAGTATAATTATGACAATATGTCGAATAATAAATTTCTTGAATTTTAAACTCAGCGTTTTTCATTATATGTAGACTATTTTGAAATTAAATTTAACATGTCTTCCGAAATAGTTGATATGTATAACAACAACAAAATTTGTCTCTCATTCAGTGTCCTTGTATTCAAACATTCAAACTATGCCTGGATAAATTTAAATTTTTTTGGGTTTGTTATACATATAGATATGTATGCACACGGTCTTTGTATCAAAATTAATCCAAAACTTTTTACTATTAAATTCATTTTGTTGACGTTTCATTTAAACTTACATTAACTGAAAAGGGAATTCATGAAACAAGTCGCACAAAATTTCCCAATTCACAAATGGTAATTGTAAGAGTTCTCACGAAAATATGTCGCTTTACATTTTAATTAATATCACCAATATCCTCAAAAAATGCAAGCTAACATTTTCAGGATTCAGATACCATTTTTGAAGGGTAAACCATGACAAGTCCTGGTCAACACTTTTAATACTAAATTAAACTTTTTATTCTGTAATGACCTAGCTTTAGATGGAAGTATACATACATACATCGAAAAACACAATATACGAGGTTTTCGCGGGTTAGACTAGCCAAAACACGTGCAAGCAAAGCAGCTGTCAACAATTAACTGAACATTCAAAATGGATGCAATTGTTGGCCTAAGGTACATGAGTACCAACGTAAAACCACGAAAAATTAACATTCGAATATACGTAACCCGAGTAAATTCAAAATTCGCGATACGTTTTGAACAAACCTCGTACCGTTATCTAGACATAAAATTTTATTTAATTTTTTTTTTGGTTAGCACAACTATGTATTTTGTTTGAAATGCAGTATAATACAATTTTGCTGTTCAAGAAGTAGTGCTCCAAAAGTCGCCATATTATAAGCTTTTTTGATATTTTTTCGTTCATTTTGTTAAATATTCGATACGTAGAGCAACTTTTGCTGTCAACTTCACAGGCAACAGCTTTTTAAAAGAATTTTTTTTAATAGAATCGATGTTTATTAATTAATGAGACATGTAAGGGGAAAAAGAGAATGTTCTCAAACTTTTGTGGGCGTGCAATATGCCAAAATCTGAAGTGATTAACCTGAATGTTTTTAGTGTATTTTTTTTCAAGTACCCACCGATTAGGGGTGTAAGAGTATGAAGAAGACCGAAAAAAAATATCCTATACAGTGAATAAACACTCTAATGTTTATCCTAAGGCCTATGACTCACTCTCCTGCACAATCGTACGACTTTTCAGTAAATGCAACCTGGCATGATGGAGTTTATGAAAATTTTCAAAAGGCAATAAAAATGCATAAGATCAGGGTTGTATTTTTGCCAAGTCGTACGATTGGGTGGGATAGTTTTTCCTAGCCTTATACCATGTTCACACTTACGTGTTTAACGCCTCATTCGTTTTTAAGAGCTTAAACACGACAATTTTGAGATGTTTTACCATACATTGACTCGTTTTGTTAAACATCTCAAATGAAGTGTTTGAGATTAAAACACTTCCTTAAACACGGAAATGGAGTATGTTCAGTCCGTTTTTTGAAACCCTGGCAACTTTGTGTTGTTTTTAAATGGCGGCACATGAAAAATTATTATTATTAAGCAAATTATTAAGCAAATAATTAGTTAAAAAATACTAAATTATTTACAAAAACATTTGTTGTTTGAAAATAATAAACCAATAAAAAATCATAATTGTTCGTAGTTTTTTACAAATATAACAATTTACTGACAAAACGTCAATCTTAAATATCTCAAATGTAATGTGAACGGTTGTGTTTAGTTGTTTAAAACACTTGCCTTGTGAACATAGTATTAAGATGTACATACTTATGTATGTATGTAGTACATATGTATATTTGCAATTTTAAAGTATTTAATTATGCAAATTTAATTCTTATTTTTTTACTTATGTGACCTAATTAAAGTGCCAGTTTTTTTGTTCTTGTTTTTATTTGTTTAATGACATTGTTTTTTCTAACATTCAAGCGTTATCAGAGTTGTATAAAAAATCCCATTTTTCTTTCTTATCAACACAAAGTACAGAAGATAGTTTAGGAGATTTTTGTCAGCCAGTAAAATCGCATTAGTAAATTAAAAATAACACTTATTTTGTTCAGTTTTATTAAAAATACATATTCATAAATGTATGTACATATATACATTAGGGTTACAACCAAAATTATTTTCATGAATTTTAAAGTTTTTTCAACGGAATATTGTGCCACTAGGTATAAAAGTTTTGGGCCGAAAATTTAAGCCAAATTGGATACCGTTTTCTGGACGCTCATCGAGGTCAAAGGTCAGGTATTTTCATATTTTACAATGTACGAGTATACGAAATAAATATGTTGAACTCGTTTATTTTCTTCAATATTTAACGAAAAAACGTAGATTTTTTTATTTTCGTAAAAAAATAGTAAAACACTTTTTTGGTAATTAACCCTCAGATTTCCTTTAAGTCAAAGCGGCCCAAAAAATAATTTATCGCAAAAATGTTTAATACATGTATGTACATTAGAGCGACTCAAGTTGTATGGAAGCGAAATTCGTGCAAGGTGTACCCCCCTCAAAACGAACATTGGTATTTTTTATGATGACATCTAAAATATTTCGGCTCTAGCTTTGACCTCTCGTGAGCTGGACCATTTTGAAAAAGGGTATATTTTTGCATGTTTTGTCAATTTGAGAATCTGTTTCCTTACCAACATGGGCATCATAAAAAAGGTTTTTTAAGGCGCGTCCAATGTATATACAATTTGTCCAAGGACAGTCATCCATGTCCTTTTTTTAAGGATATTCTGTAAACAAGACCGGTTTTTGAAATTTTTGTTCGGGGTTGTTTGTAATAAAAATGCCAAATTAACATATTTTAATCTTTAGTCGATTCAATTAAATACGGGTCTCACCTTTTGTTAAAATTCGTGCTAGTTCGCGTTTTGACAAAAATGCTATGGCGTGGTAACCCTTCGTTTTAAATAGGGCAATATTGGTATCAAATTTTTTCTTTTGCCAAGTACATCGCTGACAGTCAGCGATGCCAACTATTTATAACCCAAACGCGCTATTACCCTTCTCAAAACGCGCTAGAACGCGCAAAGTTATAGCATTGTCAACTATTTATAGCCAAAACGCGCTATTTTCCTACTCGCTAAATTAAATTTTAATAAAAGTCGATGTATGTATTAGTAAATACAATTATTTTATTTAAGTAACTATTCGAAATTATAAAATAACTAAAATCATTTAATACAGAATCAGAATCGCCTTCCAAATAATCTAAATCTTCAGTTTTTATTTTCATTTAATTTGTCAAACTTTGTAACAACGCATACATAAATTGTCGAATAGTTTTGCAATTCAAAAGTTTTTGTACTTCAGCTATAATAAATGCTTAATAAGTTATGTAAGTTTTTTGGGTCATTATACTAGTACATATTTTTAGTATGTGAAATTTCAAAATATATGCCATTTACAGTTTTATTCTAACCACAGTCAAGGAAACTTTATTTGCGTTTTTTATTAGACGCACTGAGATGAAAAAAGGCACGTTGGACATATTTAAAACGCGCTAAATCTAGCGCGAAACGCACTAAATTGGCATCGCTGCTCACAGTTTAGGTTCTATAGTACTATCACATATTCAGTTTGGCAATTTTGATGACCAATTTTTTTATGGGTCTCCACAATTTTCGAAAATCAGTGCGCCCTCAAAAAAATGGTGTTGCCAGTTTTTAGCCAACAGCTAATTCAGACTTAGCGGTATCGCTTTACTGTATATGGCAATAATGTATCTAACAGTCAGTCCACTTAATAAATCTCATTAACATTTTATGCCAAAAAAAGAACTTTTTTGTGAACTTTTTTTGCAAAAGTGAAGGAAAAAATTCTTATTTTTTACTTCTTTCAGAATAATAATTACCATTATTTGGCAAATACTGAACGTGTCCAGGCACCCTAATAGGTAATATACATATGTAGATCGATGCTAAAAAATTCTTAATTTTTAAATCATATATGTACATAGTATGTAAGTAATGCAAACTTCTTTGCTGAGTACCAGTAACAACACTGTGCGCTTATTTTCGAAAAATACAGGAAAGAACATATTATTATTTTTTCAGCATAAATTACAAGAACTACTGATTTTTCACTAACAATATATGACAAAGCAACAACAAAACTTTAAAATAGTAAATACTGTAATTTGCCAGACAAACAAGTAAATAAAAATGCAAAAAAAGTATATAATCTAACTATTAAAAAACGAAAATTTAACTTCCAATTTATTTAAAGCTTGAAAACTGTTCGAACGTGTTAAGTGCTGAAGTTCTTCGTTGTGTATAACTTTTCGTTTATTGCAAACGCTTTGACTGCGACTGTTTGCATATCCAGAAGCAGAAGCGCCAGTAGAAGCAAAACAATTACACCAATCAGAGGCTTTTAAACGCTGCAGCGTCAATACCTCCTAACTAGAGTTCACTCTGGTTTCGTAAATTAACATGTAAAATATATTTACCCGAACAGTCGTTAAATCTTAACAATGCACAATTGTCCACTCAAGTGCTTAAGAATACCATCATATAAATATAAAAACAATTACATTGCACCGATAAATTAACGGGTAGTCAGAATTATTTTTTAAATTTTTCAAGCGAAACTAATCCACAAAAATTATATATTTCAAATTATTCTAACATTTTACGGTTCTTAATTTTTAGGATTGTAAAAATTTTGCCGCCCCTAAAATCATGCCTCCCTAGACCCGGGCTTCACTGGCCAAGACGTAAATCTGTAACAGTACTGATTCACTATTGACTTCGTCACAGTATAGACGAATTATACCCCAGACAATGCTTTTTGCTACAGACATTTAAGATGTGCGTGTTATTTAAAAGCAACTACTGACGTTGGTACTGCAGACTAAAAACAGATAGTCACTAGTACAATAATCTACACTGTTCACTATTAAATTTCGTGCATATTTTATTCACATGTGTTTTATTAAGAAAATGTATAAAAGGGGGAACTAATGCATAAAAAACATATAATAAGACGAACTAATTTATTCATTCGTTCAGCATTACAAGCAAGTAGGGATTTTTCTTGTAATTTCTGTTAAATAAATACATATGTACATATGTATAAATCAAAAATTCAGTGTTTCGTTGAATTGATAAAGTCAAACATTTACGGCTCAGTTAGTGGAATGTAACTGCAACGGTAAAAACAGATTCTTACATTCCGGTTACAGCTCTATAACTATTTTCATTACTTTTCACATAATAATATCGATCAGCTATTTCCTACCGTTGCTGTTGCATTCCATTATATTCGGCTACCTCTCATGGGAACAAAATATGCTGTCAGCTTAGTCCAGGGTTGTCAGATTTATTTTGACCTTTGTCGCCAAATGTCTTGTCGAATATCGCCAACATAATAAAACATTAAATTATAGCTACAAAAATATTTTTTCATTTTGTAATTATATTACAAATATTGTTAAATTTTAAATTCAGCAGGTAACGTCTATCGTAAAACATAAAAATTATACTATATAAGAAAAATTAAGAAAAGTGTTTACATTAACATATAAATAGTGGAGTACAAAAAATAATTAAAAATAACTTATTCCAAAAGATCAATCCCAATAGGATAAATTGAACTTGAACACCAAGATAAAAATTATTATATAAATCTTATGATAAAACTGAAGTAACATTTACTTAAATGTGTATTTAAGTACACATATCATGTCCTCGAAGTGGTAAGCACCAGCAGAATCGTTGTATTCATACACCCTAGTGCCAGCCATACACTACACAAGTTCACTGCACACGTCTGGCACTGTACAGTGCGTTTGTATAGTGTATGGAGGTGGTTGTGCTATTTACGTAGTGACCTGAGTAAAAATCAAAACGATTTTGATATTTCCTCAAGTGTGTAAAATTGTACAGTGAACTTGTGTAGTATATGTTTCAAGCGCTCAGTTGTGTCGTGATTTTTTAAAATGAGCGCCGAAAAAATATTCTGGACAGAGTTCTTAGAATTATACAAAGAATCTCCTGCATTATGGCACATTAAAATAAAAACTGCACAGTTTACTTGTATAGTGTGTGTCACAAGCTTATTTTAGTCAGTGCCAGACTTGAGTACTGAACTTGTGTAGTGTATGGCTGTCGTAGGCGAGAACTCGTGCAGGCTTTTTGGTGCTTCATCATCAAAATGTTGGTTCTAATTAATAAAAGAAAGTTTTCCCCACTGTGTTTTATAAACACCAAATGAGATTTTGTGGGCCATATTTTTTAAACTTCTTGAATTTCAGAAAATTTTGTTTGACATAAAGAGTCACAACATTTAGAATTTCATGCATGAAATATTTTGTTGTAGAAAAAATTCTTTAAAAAAAATTTCATATTTTTAACATTATTCCATTTTATTGAAATCGTAAAAATATCGCCAAAAATATCGCCAAGGAGTTCAAATATCGCCAAGTAAATCGCCAATCGCCATTGAAAAATTTTTATCGCCAAAAATAAGTTTTCGTCGCCACGTTTGGCGAGATATCGCCATATCTGACAACACTGGCTTAGTCTATGCTGAAAAAGCATAGATCTGAACGTGTAACAAACTTTAACTGGTGGCACAAAATATTACACAGGCTGAACCAATTTTTTATAGTGAAAGAGTCCACTTAAAATTTGTAAATTTTCACATTTTCTATTTTTATACATATGTATTGTTTCTTTTTGTTTAGTTTTTGTAATTTCTTTTTGTTTGATTTTTTTAATTATTGTTTAATGAATGCATTTATATAAAATTTTTAAATTGATTTCGTCAACTAATTTTTATAAAAACTTAAATTTTGCTTGACTCTAGTTTTGTTTTTAACAAATCAATAAAACGTTAAGAAGTTATGTACGCTTCACATATGTATATACAGGGTGTTTTTTTAGAGGTATAGAACTTCGAATTGAAATAAAACACAAGAAAATCGTTTTAATGTCCATCAATTTGGCTTTATTGGAAGGATAATTTTATGCCATTAACGTTTAAATATGATTTCGGGCATGTGGCCGCCGCGGCTGGCTCGAATAAAGCCAATTCTACAGGTCCAATTTTCAACCACTTTTTCGAGCATATGGGGCCGTATGTTGGCAATAACACCACGAATGTTGGCTTCCAAATCCCCTAACGTTTCTGGTTTGTTGGCGTAGACGAGCGACTTCACATATCCCCAAAGAAAATAATCCAATGGTGTCAAATCACACGATCTTGGTGGCCAATTGACCGGTTAACCGAATTAATTGCTCTGATGGACGATTATGTCGACCATAAAATGGACGGAGCTTGCGGTAAACTTCGCGAACTGAACCATTATTTTCGAAATAAATTTGCACGATTTGCAAGCGTTGTTCTATTGTCAACCTGTTCATGATGAAATGGCAAACCAAACTAAATATTAATCACTTGACAGCTGACAAAATGGCCGCCAGTTAAAAAAGTGATGCCAACTTAAAGTTCTATACCTCAATAAAAAACACCCAATATATGTATATCGTCATATGTTTTTAAAAAAGTTACAAAAAATTCAAAATCGACTTTTTGATTGATAATGCACCGTATCAAAACACATGTTCCTGCAAAATTTTGCTCTCCTACAATGAAAAATAAATCTGTGAATGTAAAAAAAGTAAATAAAAAATACAATGACCGAATGACTGGTAAAATGTATAAAGCAATCATGTGCGAAAAAAATCCCCGAAAAATGGGGTTAAGATATAATTCAAAATTTTGTGAAATGAGCTCATTGCGCAATTGCTCTGAATTTTCTGCAAAAAAGCGCCAGGAAATATTTGCTCGATTTTGGAGCATGTCGTGGGAAGGAAAAAAGATTTATGTAAACTGTCAAGTAGACGTAGAAGAAAAAGCACGAAATCATAAATTATTTTCAATGCGATCGATAGCTAAACGTTATTATTTAAGCACTAAATCTTGTCGTACCCAAGTTTGCAGGCAAATGTTTATGTCAACTCTTGGAGTTCATAAAAAAATTATAAAAAATTGGCAATTCGATAAAGCACAGCCAAAAACAGAAACCTCTATTAATGATAAAAAATATTACCAAAAACATTTTTTAATTTATATATACATATGTACATATGTATGTATATCACAATCGCTGATTGTAGTCAGAGATGTTTCTTTCGATTTCTTCCGCGCTTAGATTTAACACATATGCACCATATAAGTGAGGGGTATAGAATCAAATGCGGTAATCTCCACTTTTATACTTTTTATAAAAAATGGTAATAACCTGTAACTGTAATGATATTAAATTTTATTGATTGCTTGTTTTGCTATTCAGTAAATTAGAAAAAGATAAAAATATTGTGCAAGTTTGAACCAAATTCATATAGCGGCTTACTAGTGGCGCTGGTAAGAAAATTGGACATAACTGTGTTTGGTCTAACCAAATCGACATTTCTGTTTTTGGAGTACTAAAATTTGGATTTTTCATTTTTTGATTTGATCTGAGATAAATAATACAGATTTATTTTTTATTCAATATATATTATTAAGGGTATTTATTATGGATAATGTACATGAAAAGAAGTAATTTTAAAATTTATATCTGAAACTTGGCTAAGGCATAAATTCAAAACAAAAAACAAATAACTTTAAAAATAGAAAAAAATTAAATTTAGATTTTTAATAATAGGGCTTCGTTTATGAGCTCAGAGCAGTATTCATACTTTTGGATGTCATCTTCCTCAATGATTTGATGGTGTAAGTTGTTAACGATATCCGCATAAAATTTTAAATTCTCATCATTCTCCCAGTGCTCTCCAAAGTGTTTTTTCAATAAATTATTAATATCCTTAATCTTCTGCAAATTGATTTTTACAGAGAATGGTTGCATATTTTCCAATTTAATTTTTTTTTTTGCAGATAGAGCGGAAATTGTTCTGATTGCAATGATTCCTATAATTTTCTTCACCTGTAATTACAACTTGTCCCTGATTTGTTTTTCTGAGCAAAAATGTTTTTGTTGTGACGAATTTAAAATGCCATTTTCCAGTTGGGAGTAAAAATTCTTTGCTTGATTCTTTCCAGTCTTTTATTGGGCAAACATCAATAATTCTCTGGACGGTGCCGAATTCTGCTAAACATTTTTCATACTCTTCAGGAAATAAGATGTTTTCCATTTTCCTTATGCGTTTCTCAGCATTTCCAAAAACTCTATCAGCCGGTAAATACGAATGACCGACAATAGGAAAAATAAATGAAATTTTTTTCAATGAAGGAGGAGCTTGCAAAAAACATTAATTAAATTTGAATTTTTGGAAAATTGGTTTTCAGTCCATGTATAAATGAAAACATTATTCCGGTTGAGTTTTGTAGTAGACGGTCCTTGAACAATAGTAAAATTTTGAAAGTAAAGTTGTCTACTATAATACGCTGCCTGATCATAAACTTTTGGAAGAACTTGATTTTTTTGACAGTCGAAACTAAGAATTAAAACTTCAGGATTTTCGTCTTTTAAAAATTTGTAAAATTCTTTATATTTTAGCGTATGTATTCCTTTTTCTGCCATATAAGTTTGTTTTAAATTTTCATCTGCACATCTTTTAATTCTTTCATACAACTCTTGGAAGCACAAGGTAGACCAGAGTTGTATAAATTGACTTATGAAAAAAGCTAAAATCCGCTGATTTGATCACTGTTAAAAAGGAACAAATATAGTGAGTTTGTTATTGAATATTTTTAGTACAATAATCAAAATAAACAGCAGAAAATGTATACTTAGTGAAATGAACAATTGAACATTTTTACAAAATTAAATGAAAGATTTTGCAGTGTTGAACTAAATAAAACAATGCGTAAAATATTATTAGTATTATAAAAGTGATTAAAATTAGTTTCCAAATGCTTACAAACTCAATTTTAAAAATTTTCCTTCAAAAATATAAATTTTTAACTTCAACTTGCAAAAAGCAAACAACGAATGAGACCACAAAGCATAAATTGAAAATACACTTGAGCACATGAACATTTGCACAAAATTAAATGAAGGAATTTGTGGTATTGAATTAAAAAACACAATGCGAAAAGGATTATTAGTATTAATAAAGCGATGAAAATTTGTTTTCAAATGATTAGAGACTTTGTTTTAAGTATTTTCGTTCACAAATATTAATTTTTACTATTTATTTACAAAAACTAGGCTGCGAATGAGACCACAAGGAATAAAATGTAATTACTTTAAAATAATACCACGCGAAAGAAAAAGTAAAGAGGATTTGATGACTGTGTGAGCGAGACCTCTAAAAACACCACAAAAACACAATTATCTTCCGTCCTGTGTCACCTCTAGTCTACTTTGTGCTTGGAAGTTTGAATCCAAGTTTGAAATTTGAATTAAGTATTGAACGAAAATAGCTTCTCTTTACTTTTAGTTCGTCCGATATTTTTTCATTATATAATTTGAATAGTTTGTTTATACTTAAATCGCTTGAAAGGTAAAGCCTTTTCGACTGTGTTCGACAAAAGTGTTAAAGATTCCAAAAAACTTACTACAGCTGATTTCTTCGCCTCATATTTATACGTTTTATGATCTCCACCACGTTTTTCAGTAGGTGGCTTTCCTTCTGTATGAAATGACTTCATAATATAGTGTAGTCTCGATTTTTTAATTCCAAGAATTGATAGGAAATTCTTTTGACAAACAGGTACCAGACGTTTACTACTACTTTTGCGAACAAAACACTTTGTTTGGAAGGTCTTTGGAGCTCTCACACTTTTCGTAGGTCTTCTTCTTTGAATTGGTGAAGTAGAGCAGTATTTTAAAATAAATTCGTCTTGATAAGACTTGGATTTTTTCGTATAAAATTTATTTTGAAAATCTTGAATGTCGAGTTCACTTAGTGACTTGCAATTGTAACTTTTAGTATTGTGGGTACAAACTATTTTTGGGGATTGTTTTGATGAATATCTGTAAACCAGTTAAACATTTATGAGCTCATGTAGGACTAAATATTGCTCATTTACTCAAACAACATCATAACTCAAAAAAAAACTTTTTCCGAGAAAATTGAGTTTAAAGTTTTAAATTCTCTAACAACCCTTAAGCTAAAAACGTAACTTATCCAAAAATTTTCAGAATATAGAAAAAGAAAATCTTCATTATTTTACCTAATTATCACAAAACATAAATTTTTTGAGTTATGACATTATTTGAGTAAAGTGTAAGCACTTAAATATTCTATATAAGTTTGTAAAATCCGAATTGACTACTGGTTGTTGTTATTACAGCAGCTAAAACAAAGGGGTGAAATCAATATATGTACATATGTACATATGTATGTAAACCAATTTTGCATTATTAACAAAGATTTGTTTGCATTTATATCATAGATGTTCAGCCCATACAACAATTGTTTGAAAAAAATTCATACACATTTGTTACGCTCTTTTAAAAACTCATTCATTCATCGTTGAGCAAGCGACGAAAACACATGCGTCGGAGTATCGTCATTTTTTTCAGGAATTTATTAAGCATTGTTGTTGGGTTTTGTTGAACAAAGCACAGTAAACACACACGATTCAATTACAATTGAACACACAAAAAACAAAGTAAAAAAAATAAAAGCACGTCTACGAAATGAGATGTGAACGGTATTTTATGATAAATGATGCTTTTCATAACATTCAATGCCTTTTATGCTACAAAATATTTAAGGCTGGAAATGAAAACGTTTTGAAAATACATTTTTATTCATATCATTATGAAATTTGTTTTAGGTGTTTGCCAATATGTTTGCTGGGAGTTAGGGTTGCGAGAGCGAGCGCTAATACATCTCATTTTTATTTTTGATCATCTATGATTTATATTAATTTGATATCTAGAAATTTTCTAGTGAAACTTTAAAAATTGGTTAAATACCGTAATAACGCTACCTGGTCGTTCTTTGGCCTTTACACATACATACATACATACCTTTTTATTTTTTCTAATTTTTTTCCATTTTTCGGTGTTCCTTAGCTTTTTTCTAGACTGATTTGAAGGAACTTCATAACAATTAATTTCCATTAGTCCATATTTACACTATGCAAGTCTTATTGCTAAGCTGATTAGTTTGAAGGAGAGAGACGAGGGGAACAGTAACGTTTCTTTTCCCCTCGTCTCTCTTTCCTAACAAACTAATCAGCTTAGCAATAAGACTTGCATAGTGTAAACTAGAACTTATTACGACTAATGATAAAATTATAAACTGAGAAGTAAAAATAAAGGTTTTTACAATACAAGAAATTGTTGATTTTTCCATTTCTTTTTAGCTTTGTTTCGCAATAAAAAGCATGCATTTTTTAAATAAGTTGAGAGAATAAGAGCTAAACAAATGTGATCAAAGCAAAAACGATTATCTCCAATAGACATTACAGTTTTTGAATCAATTCCTAACATTCGAACACATTTTTCTGAGTCATTATTGTGCATCTGGTATTGCCATATTTATTAATCGATAACATTTATTAAATACAACAAGATTGCATTAATAATTGCATTTGTGAAAAAGTGGAGATAACCGCCTTTGATTCTATACCCCTCAAGTATAAGTACATATGTATGTATGTATGTAAGTAAAATTTTATATGCTATGATGTTTAATCAGTGCGATATCGTTTAAAAACCTAAGAGATTATTACTACGTTTATACGCACGGCTTATTTGCAAATAAAACTAAATTTTTGCCATATTGTTGTTTTTATTGCGACTTACTAATTCAGAAAACTATTAACGATTAACGCACTATTTGCAAACAAAATGCTTGAGGTTTCCGAATAAAAAACAATAAATTGGTAAATATTGCACAAAAAAAGCTTTCAACAAAAAGCAGAAATTTACATCAACTGACACCACACACAGTGGACCAAACACAATAACGCTGATGATGAAGGTATAGTGGCCTTCGGAAACAGCCGATTGTTCCGTTCTACTAAGTGTTTGTCAGAATATTTACAACTAACGTTGGTGTTATTTGTTCATTAATAATTATCACATGTAATTTGGCTTACATAGCGATACGAACTTTAGCCTGATCAAATCATAAACAAACAAAAAACATTGATAGAAGAAATTAACGACAATAAAAACAAATTATTATTTGTTGTTTTATACGTTTACACAATTTTTTTTTGTAAACATAAGTAACATTTCTACAGAAGTGCTAACAAGTTTTTATACACTTACAATGCCGTATAAACAGTGAGTTAATTTATTTGCAAATATTTTTATTCGCAAATAGTGCGCGTATAAACGTAGTAGTCAACAAATGCCTTTACAATTTCATTTACATACATCCAAAGCAGTGTTGCCAATGAAGAATTCGGAAATTACACATGCCTGTGTCCCATGTAACACATTGGATGAAAAATTACACACGTCTTTTTTATAAAAAAAAAATATATATATATATAGTTCAAACACATATCTTATAATATTATTTAATAAAAAAAATGTACATATGTTTTAAAGCCTATTTTTTTAAGCGTGCTATAACTTTAAATGTTAGTAAAAAACACTTTGGAGCATTGCTGGCTTTATACGCCATAATACACCTTGTCTAAAATTTTCATAAATGTAAGCATTACTGTTGTGCCTTTATAAGTAAACAGATTTCAGACGCAGCCATAAGAATGAATGTATAAAACAACCATAAAACCTGTTCTCCTGTTAAATTTTTAAAATTTTAGTTAGGTCAGTTAGTTAAAACAGCGACGATATCACCAATAATACCAAAAATTTTGGCCCCCAACGAGTCAATTTTCGTTGATGTATCAGCATAATCCAATGGCTTCACAAAACGCCACAGGAAAAAATCTTGAGGTGTTAAATCATTTATTAAAAACTTTTAGGTAATGCCTAAAAAGCTCTTTTTACTTAGTTTTCGAAAGTCACAATACATAATTGCAACGTATGTATATGCAAAGTTTCAATAAAATCGCTTTAGAAAAAAGCTGTATATTTAATTTTTAATTCCAAAGTTTATTGGCGTGGCTCCGCCTCCCAATAAAAATTTTCCGTTTTTCAGATTTTTCTTGGTGGTTTCTCACCAAGGCCTTCATGTGTATCAAATTTTAACGCTCTAGCGCAATTTATAGCTTTTAAGTATAACGGGCGTGAGCCTGCCTACTTTTTTCAACTAAAGATTTTTCTGTGGCCAGTGTCTATCACTCGTTTAAAGAAAAAATATATATAGTAGATTTAAATCTACAAAGCCAAAATACATGAAACAGATCGATAGAATTGTATGGGTGTGGTAAAGCTCACTTTTTTAAACGAAAACTTATAGCCTTTCATTACCGCAACGTGTGTGCAAAATTTCAATGAAATAGATTGAGTTAAACGCTTTAGATTTACTTTCAAATTCGGAGCTGTATCGGCATGGCAACGCCCTTGCTTAAAAATTCCAGGTTTTCAGATTTTTTTTAGATCGTTACCATGGTAGAATTGTACCAGGTACCACCGCAAGCCCAGCATAAAAAAGTAAGAATCGCATATTTCATATGGTCGCACACAAGGTGAATTCATTTGAATGTAGTTTTGTAATATGGAAATTGAACGCGTCTTGAGAAATTAGAAAGAGATTTATTTTACATATGTATAACGAAATCACTTTCATACATCAGAAGTGGCTTGAAAAGATTAAATAAATGTTGGCACAGCTTTGAAATAAAAAAAGATCACATAAGAAAAATTTATAAAAAAGTCATGACACTTGATGAAATGTAGTTGTTAAAAATATTTTTTTGTATATTTATATATATATATATATTTTTAGCAAATCTTCAAACTGATTTGTTTAGACTTTGTGATAACTTTTTAATTTGTCTTCCGAGCTTTCATTATTACTTTGCTGAAGTTTTGTTGCTTATTCATAAGTTTTGTTGCTCATTCATAAGCTTCTAAAATCTTGAGGTACATAAATTTGGCAGAATTTTTTTTTTAATTTTTATAATTCCAAATTTTGGTCACACCCAGAGAGGAAAAAGTTGTGAATCACTTTTTAAATATGAGTAATTCGAACAATATACAACCAAAACTGAACAATGTAGTGACTCTTATTATATAATTGTATAAGCTGGGCCACATTCTGATTCAAAGAATTAATAAATTTCAACAGTAAGAAGCTTTACTTTCTTTCCACATATACTTACATATTAGCTTTTCTTGGTTCACAAGGATTATATGATCACTTAAATCCCTTGCACTTTGAGCACTTATTCCCTGAATTTTTATGAACGTTACCTGACCCTTACCCCTTAACCCCTTGTGCTTTAATATATATATATATATACCCTGTCGGAAATGCTCACTATTGACTTTGTCGCTAGTACTAGTGACTAGTTATACCCCACACAATGCTTTTTGTTATAGACATTTAACATGTGCGTGTCACTGAAAAGCAACTACTGACATTGGTACTACTGATTACATAGTTCTTTAGGGACCATATGAAGACATTGGAAACAGATGGTCACTAGTACATTTTGTAATTCTAGTATACACTTTTGATAATGAAATTGCATATTTTGTTCACATTTTGTTATTTTATTAAACAAATTTATAAAAAAAAATCATTCTTTCAGCATATTACCAGCAAGTAGGGATTTTGTTTGTCATTTCTATTAAATAAATATATGTAAATCAAAAATTATATGTTTCGCTGAATTAGTAAAGTCAAACACTTACGTATGGATTTGAAAGTGTGACAAATCTTTAACTGACGGCATAAAATCTTTCACTGGGTCAAACAAAAATTTCCATAATTGGCACCTTTCACTTAATTAAAACTGCTTTCAGAATCCATGTTGTATAAAATTTTCTATTTTTGTTATTTTATTTGTTTTTGTAACTTCTTTTGTGTATGTTTTTTAATCATTGTTCAATGCATTTATATTAACCTTTTAATTTGATTCCTTAAACTTATTTTTATAAACACTTAAGTTTTGCTTGATGGCACTTTTATTTTGAACAAACCAATAAAACAAGACGAAGCATAGTTGTGTGTATCTGTAAAAATGTTTTCTACGCATTAAAAATAATATTAATAGACACTCCGTTGACAATGTCACCAAAATAGCTGACAAAAGTGGTGACTTGGGGACTCTTAACCCCACGTTTCCTTCAGAGTATATATATATTTGTTCCTTTTAACACCTACAAGGAGCATAGGGCCGCACACACAGATTGGCAACACTGCATTATTTTAATCATGCATGATTGCCGCTCTGCAACTGTACTTTAAAAGCCCTGTAATTGTTATTTTTAAAAACAAAAGGCATCTGTTTTTGACTCATTTCTGTTTGTTTCTACCAACAAAGTGCGTGTGTTTTTTTGTGTTGTAATTTTTATGTAGTTCTGGTGGTACCTGGGCACTATTCCATAAAAAAACTTTTTAACTTTGCACTTATCAAATTTTTCGTCAATTTGCAAAACTTTTTGTTCTTCAGAACTATACAATTGGATAAGTGATAAGTTTAAATTGATAACTGTTATTTGCAAAGTCTTTGCAATTTCTGAAGCAGTTGTCTCATGGTGAAAAAGTTGTAATCAATAATAAAAATTTGACAACTACAACTAAAGGATCATAAATCATAATAGGGGTCATAATACTCACATCGATGTTACATTTCTTTAACCGTTATTAAAGATAGTAAAATAATTTTAGAATAACACATTGAAAACGTTACGTTCAAAATTTTGATTCTGCTTTTTTCAAAACTTCTTACCAAGGAGCCTGCTTATCTAATTTATTAACCTTCAAAATGAAATTTAAACTTTATGTTTTCTAAATATCTACAATCGTTGCTGCACAGAAAAATATCGGTATTTCCCCCAGCTTATAGTCTAATTTAATTTGTCTTCTCTTCTTTAGAAATTCACATTAATTAATTAAAAATATTTCATTCAATAAGAATTGAAATTACTGAACTTAAGCCCGACTAAGAAATTATTTCTGATTAAAATTCACTATAGTTCAACTAAACATTTAAAATTGTTTCATCTACAATAATTTTATACTTTACTTTACTGTTTGAAAACTAGCAAATAAATTTTTTTTTATATGTATGATTTGAGCTGGCTAAATAAAGTTCGCATTGCTTTGTAAGCCAAATTGTATGTGATAACTGTTAATAAACAAATAACACCAAAGTTAATTGTAAATATTCGGACACACACGTAGTAAAACGTAACAACCGGCTGTTTTCGGAGGCCACTACACCTTCATGTGATGTAGATTTCTGCTTTATGTTAACATTTATATTATTTTTGCTGCTGCAAAACAAAAACCTTAATCAGAATGTACCAAAAACCCAACCAATATCTGTGAAAGTACTCAACGTATCTTTCTGATTTTGGGTATTTTACCTTAGTTTTGGGATCTCCAATATAGTGTGTGCCCTTGCTAAAAGGTTCGTGACTTGGATAAGTGGTTCGTGCCAGTGATAACTGAAGGTGTCTCTGCCAACGAATATTAACAGGAACTTGTGCAACATTTTTATCTCACTACTCTTAATGGCCGAAATTTTAGAGAGGAACTTGGACTTTTTTCCCATGTATGTTATTGTGAGGATCTGACTACCTTTTGATAAGTTTTTTTTATAAAACTTTTTAAACTTAAAATTTCTATTCTACTATATTTCTGTTAATAATGACTGCGCCAGTTGAAAAGAGCAGAGTTACATAAAACAAGGGGTTAGAGCGTGATGGGTGGGTGCACTAGTGTGTCATTTCAAGAACCAAAGTATGTCCCACATCTTGCAAGAGTAATCTGATTATATGTAAAATATCTACTTTTATAAAGTCTGCCTAGACGAAGTACTTTGGAAAACGTAAAATTAAGGGCTTTCGTAAGTGCAAAGTGAATGCAAAGTTTCAATACAATGGATTGTGTTTTAGTTTTTGGGATCTTCCATTTTTCTACTTGGTCACTTACCCAAGCCTCTTTGTCTGCAAAATTTCAGCTCTCCATCGTATAACATTACTTTAACTCTTTATGTGCGTGTACCTACTTCGCCAATTCGTAACTCACGCGTTAACTTAAATTGTTGTTTTAGAATGCGTGCCCATGTCCACCAATTCAAACTTCCAGGTTTTTTAGATTTTTCTTGGTGTTCTCTAATTTAGATTCATTTGTGTATCGAATTTTAGCACTCTAGTGCGGATTTGAATTTTAAGGACATAGCTCCAACTAGATAAAACTTCTGGGCCACTTGCTCACTCATCTGCACTTACTTGTGTATACAATTTCAGCGCTGTAGTGCGAATGTTAGCTTGAAGCATCGCCCACTTTTTAATATTATAGTTTCAAACTTTACTAAGTACATAAAAGCTGAATGTTTAGTTTTTAATTCAGTGCAATATTAGCGAGTTAAAATGCTTCGGTTTTTAGATTTTTCTTGTTGGTTTCTCAACTTGACCTACTTGCGTATAAAATTTCAGCTCACTAGGGCAAATTTAAATTTTATGGGCGTGATCCCGCCCGCTTAAAAAAATATGTGTCAGCTCTTAAAGCATGTGTTTTTATTTACTTTTTTCATTGCATAACACATGTGTACATACATACAGACATACATACATAATCATTGCAAACTGTTGTACCATGTTTCGGATTATTGATCTTAATGCTTAATTAAACCGGTTTTCTTTTAATTGCATTAATGGATTAATTAACAGAGTATCGAGTGAATGAGTTTTCCGTTTAATTGCACCAAAAACCGGACATTTTCAGATAATCAATTAAGCAGAAATTACTGTAGTAAAAATGCATTGAAGTATACAAAATATTGTCGAAAAGAAGTTCCTCTCGATTCTATTTGAATACCCGCGCGGGTGGAGCGGGCAGACAGGTAAACCAACCACACAAAATATTTTGGTTTTTCTTATTAGTGCAAATTAAGCGTGTAATATTTTTGTTTTGGGAATATTTGTTATAATGACCTTGACAATACTGAGCTGAGTACTCGTTTCTTTTCCCCCTCGTCACGCACGACTATAAAGTATCAATCTTATCAATAAGACTCGATAGCAAAATCGTAGGCAAAGTACTGAATTGAACTCTTCACTGCTTCCAGAAACCTATAGCCTTGTGTACAAAGTGGCAAAATTGAACATGGTCTTAACGAGTTCCTCCATACAATTTGACATTTAAAGTAAGCGACTTTAACCCACTATTTAATCCTAGTGTGATTTCAAATTTAATATTGTGTGACAAAACCCTATCCAATTTTGCCAGGTATACATAAGTCTGCTAATGTTTTTGGCGGGAAAGTGTTTTAATAATTATATTTATTTCAGTAAACTATGTGTATTAAAGCATCATATTTTATTTGAATTTATGAGCTTTTTATGGTCCAGTATCTCTAACTAAATACATACTGTCGTCAGATATACTACATACTTAAATTAACAAACGCTGTCTTCAGATGTGCTTGCCAATGTTAACATTTTCAATCGTTTGAAAAATACTTTCTGTCGTTATCAAGAATTCACTTAGTTGACAACTATAAGACAAATTTAAAAATGCGGAACTTAAACTTTGCTTTAGTTATAATTCTTATAAGTTTTCTTAACTGTTCACTTGTTAAGGCAGATGTTCAAGAGGTTTGAAAATATAATTCACACATATTCGTCTATCATTTTCTTAAATTTAATATTTTAGTGCAACAAAATCCCGAGTGAGGTTTCACAACAAAATCAAAAAATATTAAGGTAATTATTTCAATACGAAATTAAAAATTTTATACAAATAAAAAATCTTAATAATAATTTGCAGCAATGAAGCAACTGAACAAATTAATAATTGCAAAGCAGACGGTAAGAGAACGTTTGATTTTATCTTTCTAATTACACAAATATCTAATACCTTAGAACAGGGATTTTGATTAGAAAAAATTTTAATAGCTTTTCTTTTCGACCTTTCTAGATTTGCCATATTTTGATCAACGTATCGATTTAATGTCACGACAATGGTAAAAGTTTCAAAAACTAAATATAAATTAAAAAATTAAACGTTAACATAAATTTTTTTTTAAGTTTTAACAGATTTCTACAAAACGATTGTGATTCGGCCACAGAGTGCACGAAGCGTAGCGGCATTTATAAAATAAAAGTCAACGAAATCAATGAACCATTTTTGGTGATGTGTGATGCCGAAACCGAAAACGGTGATTGGCTGGTAATACAAAAACGTCAAGATGGTTCCATGGACTTCTTCAGAGATTGGGTGGAATATGAAAACGGTTTTGGTGACGTTGAAGGCGAATTCTTCATTGGCTTAAAAAAACTCTACGCTCTAACAAATTACTATGGACCTCAGGAGTTGCTAATCGTAATGGAAGATGGTAACAGCACTAGAGCTTATGCCAAATACGATTCTTTCGCCATAGCCAATTGTACGGAATCGTATAAATTGAAAAGAATAGGAAAGTATTCAGGAACGGCAGGTAATTCCTTACAGGGCCATGTTGGCATGAAATTCACCACCAAAGACCACGATAATGACTTAAGACCAAATGAAAACTGTGCAGTGATGTTTAAGGGGGGATGGTGGTATAATAATTGCCATCATAGGTATGGAATTTTTCTGAATTATTGATTGTACTTATCTGACATATTGACGTATATCTATATTTTGTTTTAGTAATCTTAACGGTAAATATGGTGACAATGATTTTGGCAAAGGCATTAATTGGCTCGCATTCCGTGGTCACAAAACATCTCTTCCTTATATTAAAATGATGATACGTCGAAGCAGGGATGTATAACATAGAGAACCTTAAATTGTCATTAATAAACTATGTAACAAAAAAAATTCTTAAAATATATTTTGTGTTTAAGGATTAAATTTAGAAAAACATTTACATAAACTAATAGGAGTTAAATTCATTAATTTTCAAAAAACAAAATTCCTATTCGTAAACAAAAATGAATTGAAAATTTACATTGATTAGAAACGAATGCAGTTATAAGACATCGTTTTTATAGTAGAACTACTTTAAAAATTTTCTTCTTTATGTTATTTTTGTGCACGCTATTTCCTATAAAATTATTGATCGAAATTTCCTTTTTTGAAACAAAATAAGTAGTAGGGAACTACCGGTCCCACCACAATTAAAATTGTGAAATTTTGCTGAAATTTGTACATTTCAGTGCAAAATTTTCTGAAATTTTAAAATTTGAAATTTACATTAGGAGTTTTTTTGTTTACATTAACTGTTTTTTGTTTACATAAGGAGTTTTTTGTTTACATAAGGAGTTTTTTTATTATTACTACATACGAGGGCGGTTCAATAAGATTAAGATTTCATAAGTATACATATATGCCGACGGGGAAAATCATGAAAATGATTTTTCCTAATACCAGCGGGAAAATCATGAGATGATTTTTCCTAATACCAATGGTGAAATAGTGAAAATTAATTTTTCCTAATGCCTACAACAATGCATGATTATTTTTTTCAAATGCCGACGGCAAAACATGATTATTTTTTTCAAATGCCGACGGCAAAACATGATTACTATATTTCTTAATGCCGACAGGAAAATGATTTTTCCAAAGGGAAAATTGCCAGTGTTGCCAGAATGTATAAATTTGTTATCGTAATACTATATCAGTAATATCAGAGAAAATAGATTTGATGACTACTAGGCGATTCTCATATGAATCGTGGGAATGTGTTTGTGTGATTTCCTAACGCTATAAATTGTTTATAAATAAAATAAATTGTTTATAAATAAAATAAATTGTTTATAAATAAAATGTTCTCATGTATGTGAACACCCCTAATGCTTGTGTGTGGGTGGTCCAGCTTGATTGTCGCTGGTAATTGTACATTGTGTTTATTTGTTTAAGAAATATTTATTTCATAACATTATGAAATTCTTGAATGTGTATGTATGTATGTATGTAAATTTGTGCGATCGTGAGAACTTGTGCGTGGAATATTTTATTGAATACATTTATATTTTGCAAAGTAATCATTTTCTTTGTCTACGATTATTTTAAAGCAGAGGATTTTCAACTAAGTACAGTCATCAGCAGAGAAACAAAAAGTAGAAATTTGCAAGTAAGCAGAGCTACTGCTACTAATTTTCGTATAAATACGCCAACTTTTCTAATCAACACATCAGTACTTTATTGTATTTAGCAGCATCATCAGTTGTGTTAAAGTGAAATAATAATAATAAAATAATTAAAAATGAGTTCTTCAGGTTATATGTGTAATATATGAAACAAAGTTTACAAATATCAAAAATCCTTTTTGAATCATCTTAAGACCCATAGTGTGCTGAATCAAGGGGTGGTAAGCGAGCACACATCTCTTCATCATCATCATCAGCAACAACCATCTCTACAATACCCTCAATATCAACCACCAATGAGTTATCAGCAATACGTTGTGCCTAACTGTTACCCTACACCAATGTCATGGAATAATCAGTTTTTGGGATCAGGAGTGCCAATGCAATATGAGCATTCAAATTACAATTATAATCCCAATTTGATGCAATGGCAACCTCTTAATTATTATCAACAAGAGCAGCAGCAACAACAACAAGCTCAACAACAAGGTGTCGATATCCTTGGAGGGACTTTATACAACGATGCTATGGATATAAGTTTACCGAAAAGTGATAGAGAAGTAGAAGTAGAAGAAAGAAGAGAAGAAACTCTGCAAACTCCAATGAGTACTTCACATGCTAGGACAGAAGAAGTCGAAGAGAATGTGAAATATTACAAAATATCGAAAGCCTTCAAAAATCATATCGCCACATACGCAATTCTAAATAAAAAAGATCAACTTCTCTTGGAAGAATTTATTAAGGAAAACAAAAATATTTTTATTGAGAGGCTTCAAATGAATTTATCTAAGCATATAATTATTAAATTTCATGTGAGTATTGTGGCGGAGTACATCAAAATTGTTGAAGAAGAATTGGAGTTGTGCATAATATCACATGTAGCCAAAATGAGTTTGCTGACGAAGGCAGATAACATAGAAGAGTTATTCCGTAAACAGGTTGAGGAGATTTCAACCAAAATGTCCGAATTTGAAGAGCGAGATTCTGGTTGGACCTTGTCACTCATAGTCCGAGCAGAAATCAACATCAGCAAATCGTCGCTCGTCAAAGGCTCGAATTGGATATCCACACCTCAAAAATTAGAAGGAAGAAAAGCTTGCATCAACATAGAAAACAGCGATGCATATTGTTTCAAGTGGTGTCTGATTGCTGCAATGGATTCCACAAAATACGATAACGCAAAACGTTGCAGTTCGTATAATATCCCTGACATTGCTGCAGAGACGATTGTTACGCGAAATGGTGTAGCGTTAAATTTCAAAAATTTAACGTACCCATTAGCACTAAACAAAATCAAAGAGTTCGAGGTGAATAATCCGGCAATAAGTGTTAACGTATTTGGGTATGATGAGAGAGTAAATCAGATCATTGGTCCTTATTATGTGACCAAAGATGAGAAAATAAATCATGTGAACTTACTGCTTTTAGAGAATGGTGAATGTCATCACTACATTTTGATAAAGAATATATCAAGGTAAGTTAAAAAATTATACAACTCTTTATTTTAATGATACATATATTGGTTTTATATATTTTTATAAAATATATACGTTTTATTTATAAACTTTTTTCTATTTTTATTTTTTATTATTCACAGACTTTTACAGAAGCACACTACCAAATATGGACACAAATTAATTTTCTGCAATAGTTGTCTGCAGTATACACATAGGGAGAACGTCATGTCTAACCATAAAGCAGAATGCTTCAAAATCGTTACAACTATGCCAACAGGTGCGGATGCTATCCTACAGTTTAAGGGACATCAGAGAAAAATGGATGTGCCCTTAGTAGTATATGCGGACTTCGAATGCATATTAGAAGACATTAGTGATAGTGTAAGTAGTAAAACCAGTCTTATCAAAAAGCACACTCCTTGTGTCTCCATAGCAGTAAGTTAGATAAGTTAAGGATTTATACAGGCAAAGATGCCTCAAAAGAATTCGTGACATATTTAATTAAAGATTGTGAGGATATTTATAAAAACTATTTAGTAAATAATAGGCAAATGTATACTTTATCCCCTTCTGATATTTATAATTTTTATAGTGCGGTGAATTGTCACATTTGTCAAAAATTTCTAGGTAAAGATCACGTTAGAGATCATTGTCATATTAGTGGTAAATTTAGAGGTGCAGCCCACAATAACTGTAATTTAAATTACCAAATCCCCAAGTTTGTACCAGTTTACTTTCACAATTACTCAAATTATGACTCACATCTTTTTATTAAAGAACTAGGTGAAATTTCAATGCAACTGAAAGTACTCCCTCTCAATAAGGAACTTTATATATCCATCTCCCAATTTACAGAAATGAGCGACGGTCATAAGCTTGAAATAAGATTTCTTGATACAATACGGTTTATGGCTGAGAGTTTGGAACCATTAGCCTACAATTTGTCGGATAATGATTTCAGCACTATAAGGTCCTTATTTCAGTCAGAAAAAGAATTTCAGCTTATTAAGAAAAAAAGGTATTTTCCCCTATGAGTACCTAAATTCATTCCAAAAACTAGATGAATGTCAGCTGCCTTCACGCAGTGATTTCTTTAATAAGTTGAACAATAAAGAGTGTTCGTTAGAGGAATACTCACATGTTGTAGAGGTATGGAATACTTTTGGTTGCAAAACTATGAAAGATTACATGGAACTTTACTTAAAAACAGATGTCCTCTTACTGACAGATATTTTCGAGAACTTTAGAAAAGTTTGCAAAGGTATTTATGAGCTGGATCCATGTCAATATTATACAGCACCTGGACTTTCCTGGGATGCAATGATCAAATACACAAAAATTGAATTAGAATTATTGACAGACATAGACATGTACAATTTTATGAAAAAAGGTATACGTGGGGGAATCGTACAGTGTAGCCAAAAATATTCGAAAGCGAATAACAAATACTTGAAAGATTTCGATAAAGAGAAGCCCTCAGAATTTCTCGTCTATTTAGACGCTAACAATTTGTATGGTTGGGCGATGTCGGAATATCTTCCTCATGGTGGGTTCAGATGGTTATCGCAAGACGAGCTGAATCTGGATCCACACAGCATAGCTGATAATGGAACAGACGGTTATGTATATGAGGTCACGTTGGAGTATCCTTCTCATTTACACGACTTGCATAATGACCTTCCTTTTTGCGCTGAAAATAAAAAAGTTATGCAAGCGAAGTATAGCAAGTTGATAACCGATTTCTCTACAAAGCAATCATACGTGATACACTTTAGAGTTCTGAAACAGTGCTTAGAATATGGCTTAGTTTTAAAGAAAACTCATCGCATTCTAGCATTTAAACAATCTCCATGGTTAAAAGGCTATATTGACCTAAATACCAGACATAGGGCCACTGCTAAAAATACTTTTGAAAAAAACTTTTTCAAACTACTCAATAATGCAGTGTATGGTAAAACAATGGGAAATGTGGATAAGAGGAGAGATGTTAAAATTGTCAATAGTTGGGAGAGAACGAATTGTAATCAATTGGGTGCCCAAGATTGGATATCAAAACCAAATTTTCATAGTTTATCTATATTTTCTGAAGATCTGGTAGCTATCGAAATGAATAGAGTCAAAACCTGCTACAATAAACCAATTTACTTAGGATTTTGTGTACTGGAGCTTTCCAAATGGAAAATGTATAATTTCCATTACGGGTACATGCAACCTAAGTTTAAGACAAAACTCTCATTAAATTATATAGACACGGACGCTTTTACGCTGACATAAAAAATGACATACAAGAACAATTTGATACATCGGACTATCCTACAGACAATATTTATAATTTTCCACTAGTAAATAAAAAAGTAATTGGTATGATGAAGGATGAGAATTGCGGTAAGATAATGACAGAGTTTGTTGGGCTGCGATCAAAAATGTACTCATTTAGTGTACAGAACCAAAATGACACTAAAAAATCGAAGGGGGTAAAGAGAGTCATATTAGATAAATATAGTTTAGCTACAAAAATAGCTATAAAAATTGTTTATTCAATAAGAGTAATGTATATGATAATGTGTTAACATTTAAATCTAAGCTGCATCAAATATATACTAGTGAATTAAGTAAGGTAGTCTTAAGTTATGGAGACGATAAGAGAAAAATTAGATCAAACAACATTAACACGTATGCATGGTATCATTTTCGTATTAAGGAAACTAACCCTGAATACGAACTTGACATGTTGCTAGATGAGATTGCTAGAATGCAAGAAAATGGTTAAAATTAATTAATTTTTAGTTAATTAGTTAATTTTTCAATTGTACATAAAATCTTAGTTATTAAGAAAAATTATTATAAATAAAATCCTATTTATTTATTAAGAAAAACTATTGTACATATGTAAATGAATTTTTAAGAAAAAATTTTAAATAAAATATTGAAAAAAGAATGAAAATGTGAATGGTGTTTATTTCTTTATTGGCTTTACTTCGTTGGATCAAAAAAATTTTTATTTTTGCTTATTTGCAAATTCTTGCTTTCATATCGCTTAAACATGCACAGTCTTGTTTTCTTTGAGATTCTGCACAAGAAAAATTGAATTTCACAATATTATGAAATTCCATTAAATTTCATTAGATATTTTCATAAAAACCAAAAATTTAGATAATCGGATAAGTCCTTATATTTTTCACTACATACAAGTTTCTGTTATTTTCTATTCGAACAGATGATTCCTAATTTTCCTTTAGAAAAAATAATATAAAACAAGGAATATTTTAATAATACAATTTTATTTTATTTTATTTCTGTTAATAATACCATTATTTTAATTTCTTAAATATTTTATTTATAATGATGGAAACATTTCATAGTATCCAATTATTAGATGTTCTAATATACTTTTCTGTAAAAAATATATTGTACATCTACAAGTATCAGGTCCTTCCTCACACTTATGAATAAAAAGACATTAAAGAGTTTTGTAAAATATAAATGTTTGTGTTTTTATTTAATATTTTCAGTTATTTCATAAAGAAATTTAAGACATAAATGTCCACAGGTTGATACATCTAAATTGATTATTCCACATTCAATTTTCTTTGTTCGTTTTGGTAGAGTATTCAACATGAAAACACCTCTAAAATATGGAATATTTATAGAGAAACGTCTTAGGTCCACATCAGATAGTGGTCTGTTGGGTAGCATCTTTAAGAGTTTTTTGATTCTTCTTTATGAACTAAGCCATAACCCTTTTTATATAGTTTTAAGTAAAGTCCTTTTCCAACTGCTATAGATTCCATCGCTCTATTATGTCTAGTTGCTTCATCAAGTTGATTTTTTGCATTCCTTGTTGCATTAACAGCCTTAGCTATAGCAGCACCTCCAGTTGTTAGACTACCAATTGCACCCAGAGCAGTTAAAATCGGTATTAGAGGCAAAAAGCCACCAATTTTTGGGACACGTATCACACGTGGTACTATAATTTGAGACTTTCTTCCTTTTAGTGACGTGTTAATACTTTTTCGTGCAATTTTAATAGCTGTGTTAATATCTAATGGTTTTTCTTTTTTTAGTATTTTTGATGCAGCTCTAATTGATGTTCTAAATAGTGTTTTAACATTTAGTTTGTTCTTTTTAACATTTTTCTTTTTCTCCACACCCATACCAAATTTTGTTTTGGCTGTCATTGCGTTAGTAACCATATATGCAAATGATTTTTCAGCAAGACTACTATCTTTTGATAAAACTCGATCCCAAGCGGAGTTTTCAAGTATATTATCAGCTTTATGTCTGGTACTTAAATCCTTATTTTTGGAATAAGCAATATTGTGATTTTTACACGCAGAGTCCAATAAATTAATTCCTTTATCACCTCGATTTAAACGTTTTTGTAGTTTTGTTCCAGGTCCACAGTACTGATATCCAGGTAGATGAAGTTCAACAGGTAGAGAGTTTATTATTTTGTCTACTATACCTCCTCCAACGACGGTGTTTTTATGACTAAACGTTTTCTGATATCGTATAACCATATTATCTAATTTTTCCTAAATAAGAGGTAATATATATGAAATGCATTTAGTTACAAAAATGCAGTTAGTAAAACAACATAAAAATATTTTAGTTCGTAATATTGATGATTCAGCGAACATCAGTTCAAAAATAAAGCATAGTCCTCTCTTACCACATTCTATTCGTGCTCTAATAGTGGGACCATCAAATTGTGGAAAGACTAATGTTATGATTGGCTTGCTAGAAAGTCCTAATGGACTCAAGATTGAAAACATCTATTTATACTCAAAATCTCTCTATCAACCTAAATATGAATACCTAAAGAAACTAATTTCACCAATTAAAGGTATGGGCTATTATACATTCACCGATAATGAATCAGTTATTCCACCTGACGAAGCTAAAACTAATTCAATTATGATATTTGATGATGTTGCATGTGAAAAGCAGAATAATATACGTACATATTTTTGTATGGGGCGACATAGGGATGTTGATTCATTCTACCTGTGTCAAACTTATACCAGAATTCCCAAGCATTTAATAAGAGATAATGCAAATGTTATTATAATGTTTAAGCAAGATGAGACAAATATGAAGCATGTTTATAAGGATCATGTTGCCAGCGATATGAGCTATGAAAAGTTTCAAGAAATTTGTCGAGAATGTTGGAAGGATAAATATGGATTTTTGATGATAAGCAAAGATAACGAATTAAACGATGGTCGCTACAGAAAGCAATTTGACTATTTCGTAACTATATAAGCAACTAATCATAAAAAATTACCTTTAGTTATTAATCCAACTTTAAACTTGATACATCTATTTGCTATAACCTCATCTGATACCTGATAAGCTGATCTGAAAACCAGACCAGGTCCTGATAAGCTGATCTGAAAACCAGACCAGGTCCTGATAAGCTGATCTGAAAACCAGACCAGGTCCTGATAAACTGATCTGAAAATCAGACCAGGTCCTGATAAACTAATACCTGATCTAATAGCTGATACCTCTTATTTGCTAAACATGGATGAGAAAATTTTAAAACAGTTGGTGTTGACAAGAAATGTCTTGAAGAAAAAGCTTCGTAGTATAAAAACTGGTGAAATAGATACACGTGAACAACTAAGAGATACATTTAAACCTATAACAGAACCACTCAAAGAATTCATAAATAGTTCTAAAAATATTAAAAGAATTCCCATAAAATAAGAAAGTAAAATGAAGACAGAAGTTGAAAATAATACAAGTTTTAAACCTGAAAAAACATCAGTCAAGATAGAGACAAGTACACCAAAGAAACTAGCAGAAGGAACAATATTCGATAATACCATCTTGTTTAATGATGCTAATAATGAGAATGATGATGACGATGATGAAGATGATTTTTACTCATAGACTTCCAATACAGAAGATACTTATACTTACTTATCAGTCTTGGAAGGAAGAAATGAATTAGATACAAACTATGGTCCACATAAAGATTTCAATAATGAATGGAAATTTGGTGATAGTAACCTCAAACTTAATGAAGATAAAATACAAGTTGGTGGTCAAATATGGGCTCTAACACCAGGACTATTTTCTCTAATGTTTAATAAAATACCAAAAAATTATGATAAATTTGAACTCGAAATCTATAAAAAGATTTTAATTACTACTAATGCATATAGAAGGGAGTATAAACCTGATGGTCAAATTAAGGGTACTAGAGGATATAAATACAAACATATTATTAAGAAATTTATTGACGAGAAAAATCAGAAGAATTTAGCCGAATCAACAGGATCTAAGCCAAAAGGTAGTTACTTAGGTGATGCAATGATGGAATTTAACGCCCATAAGCCAAACTATATATACTGGGACGATCCAAATGAGTTAGTAGATAATCGTCTACTACTGCTTGCATCTCAAGGTGCAGGTCACACTAATCACAATAACGAGATTGTATCAATTATTGAAGAATTATATTGATATAATACATTAACTTTAATAAAGTATATAAAGTATGTCTGTTGATAAATTTGGACACTATTTAAACGATACTAGCAGCATAATTTCTTTGAAAAATTCACCTAAACTGCTGGGGTTTTTTATGGATACTAACAACAACATTGATGTCCAAAACAAAAGAATCAAAAATGTTGCAAAAGCTCTGAAGGAAAACGATGTTATCAATAAATTGTTTCTGCAAACTCAAATCGAAAAATTAAAAGAGAAATTATTAACATACTTTAAGGAAGATAATACTATAATTCAAGAAGATATTCAAATGCAAATTGAGGAGCTACAACGCGAAATAAAATTAGATATAGAAGAAAATTATAAAATTCAAAAAGACATTCTACAAATTAAAACATCCTTTGAAGAACAAATTGAACAGCTTAATGAGAAAATTTATAGATTGGAAAATTACATGTTTGTATCAATAGCTGAAAGTGCGTCAAGTAGATCACAACACTCTCTAAAAAATCTGTAAAACAACTTAATGTCTTCAAAAAGAAATTTAGTAAACGAACTACATAAGCAAGCTCGGAAGGTTTTTTGCGTCGTAGAGTTGTAATGAAAGAAATAGATGATCTTTGGCAAGCTGATTTAGTTGAAATGGTGATCTATTCTAGAGAAAACAGAAGTGATCGATTTTTGTTAACTGTAATTGACACATTTTCAAAATATGCATGGGCAGTACCACTAAAATCTAAAACTGCACTCGAAACAACCAAGGCGATGGAAAATATTTTTGAATTAGGACGAGTACCAAAAACCTTACAAACAGAAGATGGTAAAGAATTTTTCAACACTTTGGAAAATTAATGGATAAATACAACATTAATCACTACTCAACATATAGCAGTATGAAAGCATCAATAGTAGAGCGATTTAACAGAACATTGAAAGGAATGACGTGGAAAGTTTTTAGATTTAATGGTTCATATAAGTGGATTGATATATACAAAGATTTAATTAATGCATACAATAGAAAAGTTCATCGCACCATTAAAATGTCTCCGATTAAAGTTAACTCAACAAATGAGCAAAAGCTACTAAATACAGTATACAGTCATTTAAAAATTTATAAAATGTCGAAATTTAATGTAGGAGATCATGTACGCATAAGCAAATATAAGCATACATTTGAAAAAGGTTATACTCCAAATTGGACTACAGAAATTTTCACAATTACAAGAGTTCAAAATACAAATCCTACAACATTCATATTAGAAGATTATCTTGGTAATCCTATTAAAGGTGGATTCTATACTGAAGAACTTTCGAAAACTAGATATCCAAATACATATCTAGTTGAAAAGGTTCTTAAAACTAAAGGAAAGGAGGCATACGTTAAATGGTTGGGATTTTCTAATCAGCACAATTCTTGGATAAGTAAGAACGAAATATTATAGCTGAACACCACCACCATCAACAACAATAGCAGTAATATTAAGAAACTAATGTTAATTTTAAAATAAGAAAATGAAATAAATATGTAAATCATACTTATAAACCATATGTTGTACTAAACTTTATTTAATTGTAATCAGTCTGTTATAATGTCAATAACACTTACTCTGAGCTCTAACTCATCAGAATTATCTGCTAGTTACTTTCCTCCTATTGAATTACATGGTGCATATGAGTGTGCTCTAACTGATTTTCATTCATACAACAGCATTCCAAATGTAGACACCTACAACAATATGTTTCATATAGGGGAACATACAATTGAAATACCAATTGGATCTTAAGAATTGAATGATATTGTAGATTTTATACAAGAGCAATACAGAAGACTCTGTCCAGAAAATAAGATTTTTATTGAAGCCAATAACAATACAATGCAAGTTAAAGTTAATAGTTCCAAAGATCCTGTATATTTTAATAAAGACAGCACAATTGGAAAACTTTTATGATTCAATAGCAAAATCCTAACACCAAACAAATATTATTACTCAGTTCTTCCAGTTAATATTTTTGAAGTGAATCTCTTGCGAATTGAAAGTAGTATCGCTATTAACACATATATGAATAACTCCAAGTCGCATACACTTCATGAATTTCCGATTAATGTGCCTCCAGGCTATAAAATGGATGAGGTTCCAAGAAATCTCATCTATTTACCTGTGAACACCAGAAAGATAAGTTCACTAGCACTGCGCGTAGTTGATCAACACGGTGATTTAATTAATTTTCGAGGAGAGGAAGTTACAATACGAATACATTTGAGGTCAACTAAATAATGCTAATATACAACACAAATACATTGAAAAATAAAGCAGTAACAACAACAAGAACATTAAAGCGACCACTTCAACAGAAAGTACTAACAACATCAAATAAAAATTTCCTAAAGTCCTTGAATTTTAAATTGAAGACAAAATGAGTTCAATAATAGATGTCTTAGATAAACCTTTCTCTGATGAGAATATAATCAAAAAGGACTATCATACATATGTACCATACTTACAATCTTACAACAATAATGATGAAATCAGAATTTCAATACAAAATCAAGATTTATACGTGCTACCCAGTGAGAGCTACATTTATGTAGAGGGGTTTGTTGCCGATGATAATACCCCTAAATCTTCTTCTTCAGAGAACTTTAAATTAAAAAACAACTTTGTAGCATATCTATTTGATGAAATTCGCTATGAGCTCAATGGATTTGAAATTGATCATACAAGATATTTAGGAGCCACGAGCACCATAAAGAACTTGGTATCTCTATCACCAAACGAAAGCAATGTGATGCAAAATGCTGGATGGAACAAAATTAACGATGTCACTCTTGCAAATGGATTTTTCAATTTCTATGTACCTCTAAAAATGCTTCTAGGATTCGCTGAAGACTACAACAAAGTTATATTAAATGGAAAACATGAACTGATACTCTTGCGCAATAAGAACGACGAAGATCTTGTACGCTCAAGTGTTTCTACTGAAAAAGCTAAACTTACAATTTCACTCGTCTCATGGAGAATACCACATGTTCAATTATCTGACCTTAGCAAATTTAATATGATTAAAATTGTTAACAATGGTGCTTCTATACCCATAGCATTTCGCAGTTGGGATTGTCATATTAATCCACAATTAAACACAGGAACTAACCATATTTGGAATGTTAAACTGGCTGCAAATAGAGAACGCCCCCGTTTTGTGTTGATCGCTTTTCAACAAGAAAATAAGTTTGTTCATTGTGATTTGACTAATTTAAAAGTACATGTAAATTCAGTCTCATACCCGTATGATGATCTAAATATAAAGTTCAAAAATGAACGTTATGCAATTCTATACGATATGTATCTAAGATTCCAACACAGCTACTATATGAAAGAATCTCAACCGCTTCTAACTGTATCAGAGTTTAAGACAAAAGCTCCTATTATTGTAGTAGATGTCAGTCATCAGAATGAATCACTCAATAATGGACCGATTGATATAAAAATAGAATTTGAAACAACTAATATTGCAGCAAAGACATCAGCTTACTGCATTCTTATTCATGATCGTATAATAGAATATATACCCATCAAAGGACAAGTTCGAAAAGTGTTATAAATTGAATAATATGGAAAATAACATAATTTTTATAGACGTACAAGGTTTCAAAACTAATTCAAACGATTTCATCCCAAAAGAAGTAGCGATTGTTTTCAACAATTATGAATATAACAATTTCATTATAAAACCACCATTTGATTTTAAATGCTTATCAATAAAAAAGCAAAGAGAAGCAAAGTGGCTAACAAAAAACTATCATCACCTAAGCTGGACTGCTGGATCAGTTTCATTTCACAGCGTTTGCAATTTTTAAAAGCCAACGCAAGATGTTCTCAAATTTACGTAAAAGGTGAAGAAAAAAGACTATGGTTGGAAAAATGTTACACCGAAAAATTTCTAACGTTGAGGATATAGGCTGCATCAACTTTCAACAAATGGAAATCAAGTATCCAGAATATTTTTATTGTAATTATCATAAATTTGGTGTATGCGCATTAACAAATGCTATTTTACTAACAAAAGAAATGTCTTGCTTTAAATGATATTTTTACTTTTTAAAATATTAATGTAAAAATTTAAAAAAATGTAAACAATAAATGTATACAAAATAAAAGAATGTACAAGTGTTTTCTTATTTCAAATACAAACTACATAAAGGGAATAGAAGGAGGTGGGGAGGAGGAGAAGTTAACTTTTTTGCTTACTTGCAAATGTTTACTTTTTGTTTCTCTGCTGATGAGTGTACTTAGTTGAAAATCCTCTACTTTAAAATAATCGTTGACAAAAAAAATGATTACGTTGCACAATATACAATTACCAGCGACAATCAAGCTGGACCACCCACACACAAGCATTAGGGGCGTTCACATACATGAGAACATTTTATAAATAAATAAATAAAATAAATTAAATTAATTTATTTAATTATTTTATTTATAAGCAATTTATTTTATTTATAAACAGTTTATTTTATTTATAAATAATTTATTTTATTTATAAACAATTTATTTTATTTATAAACAATTTATAGCGTTAGGAAATCACACAAACACATTCCCACGATTCATATGAGAATTGCCTAGTAGTCATCAAATCTATTTTCTCTGATATTACTGATATAGTATTACGATAACAAATTTATACATTCTGGCAACACTGGCAATTTTCCCTTTGGAAAAATCATTTTCCTTTCGGCATTAAGAAATATAGTAATCATGTTTTGCCGTCGGCATTTGAAAAAAATAATCATGTTTTGCCGTCGGCATTTGAAAAAAATAATCATTGATTGCCGTAGGCATTAAGAAAAATTAATTTTCACTATTTCACCATTGGTATTAGGAAAAATCATCTCATGATTTTCCCGCTGGTATTAGGAAAAATCATTTTCATGATTTTCCCCGTCGGCATATATGTATACTTATAAAATCTTAATCTTATGAAACCCCTTAATCCACCCCACAAACATACATACATATAAATTCCCACGGTCATAAAAAACATGACTTATTGAACCGCCCTCGTATGTAGTAATAATAAAAAAACTCCTTATGTAAACAAAAAACTCCTTATGTAAACAAAAAACAGTTAATGTAAACAAAAAAACTCCTAATGTAAACAAAAAACATCAAAGCGCACCGACAACACAAATTTCAAATTTTAATTACCCAAATTTTAAAATTTCAGAAAATTTTGCACTGAAATTTACAAATTTCAGCAAAATTTTAGCAAAATTTCACAATTTTAATTGTGGTGGGATCGGTAGTTCCCTACTACTAAAATATAATATTAAAAAATATAATGAATGTAGGAAGTTACAAACTTTACCCCATTTTTCGTTTCCTGAGAGCCGATTCTGACTATTTTCACGATCATGCCACTATGTATGTATTTAAATATCTCATAACTTGCCTACCAAACATGTCTAAAGTTTGAGGTCCATAGCTTGCTTTTTGCGCGTTACGCGTTCTATGCATCTGTCAAAAAAGTAGAATCAATGTAATAGTATGTGACAAGTTACATTGCAAAAAGCGCAGAACGCGTAGGCGCTTTTTGCGCGTTACGCTTTCTATGCATCTGTCAAAAAAGTAGAATCAATGTAATAGTATGTGACAAGTTACATTGCAAAAAGCGCAGAACGCGTAGGCGCTTTTTGCGCGTTACGCGTTCTGCGCTGCATCTGTCAAAAAAGTAGAATCAATGTAATAGTATGTGACAAGTTACATTGGAAAAAGCGCAGAACGCGTAGGCGCAAAAAGCAAAAAGTAGGTCTACTTTCTACTTTTGTATCCGTCGTATGCATCACGAAAAAAGGTCAGCTGTTTTTGATAGCCAAAGATGGCAAATTATATTATGTTTCCAATGATATCGATAAAAATGTTCGTGTGGTGGATTTGAATTTAAAATTTTTTGGCATAAAAAAAGTTTTTAATAAAAGAAAAAGCTTTTGTAATAAAGCTTATTACTATTTTTAAGAATAAAATACATTAAAATCAGTTTTTAACATAGTTATTTCACGAACGAAATTTGCATTTTAGTTATCGATTGCTTTTATGTACTGAGTGTCATCTCTGTTGTGTTTATTATTTTTTAAGAAAGTACAATGTTGGAGGAGCTAATATAAGCTGTGGAAAATATTATGTATTATTTTTATTAAAAAATATTCCACAAATTCTTTCAGTCATAATTTCACTTTGAATTTTTTCCCAAAATTGTGTTTATTTGATAAAAATATTTACACTACATCTGATCGAAAAAAAAATACCTGGCGCATAAAACGTATTGCATGTAACTTGAAATTTGAATCGCATAGGACGTACAGAAATGCATTCAACGCATACGCATAGAACGGATGGTATGGACCTTCAGCTTTGCTCTTTAGTATGGTAACACTAATATGAATGGCAAAAAATTCTCAAAAAGAATATTGAAAATTACTTATTGTTTCAACTTTGTTATTTGTTGAGCTTCTCATTTGTTTAAATGAAAGTTTAACATAGTAATTGTAATTGTTCCAAGAAATTTTTGGGTAGACAGTGATGGGATGTATGTACATATATTGAATGGGAGTGTGGCACAATAACCCTATTTTGGTACTTTTGTTTCTTTTAATAATTTAAGATTTTGAATTGCTAAATTTGTATACGTACACGAAATAAGTGCCACTCATATTATTTCGCATGAAAATTTAAAATGTTAAAGATATATTTCATATATTTTTCCCAAGATAAACAGAGTACTACTGCTACAACATTTTTTCATTAACAATTCATTCCAATTTTTTTAATAGTTATTTTGACGGCATTTCACATGAAATGTTGAACAAAGTACCCGACTTTATTATCTATACTAATTTCATATATGTATCTTTCTGTTTTAACAATTTGTATTTTTAATAAACTAAGAAATATTTACTCAATTCAAGACCCAATTTTAATAAAATGAACGTATTGGTAACATTTGCATTGGCTTTCGCAAAAACTAAAATATTTTATTCGCTTTCGCATTCGCTAAACTGGTATTCATACTCCCCAATTTAAACAACGAAAATTCGTCAAACAAAGATTAACATTACCTTAAAAATTAATATGCTTAATTATTAACGATCTAAAAGTTTGCAACGTAAAAAAAAGTACAAAGTGACCTCCTACAGTTTTAAGACTATTAGTGCATTAATTCTTTCTTTTTATTAAATTTTTTACACCGAATTTATTTATTTTTATTTTTTTATAATATGAAGAACAATTTTTATTTATATTATATTTTCTGCTTATTTTCATTAAAATGAGAGAGAAATAGAAGCCAGCTCACACGTACAGAGGAGAATAGGTTAGTATTTTATCAAGGGCCTGTGCAAAATTACTGAAATTTTTTGAATTTCTAACATATACTTTGGTTATGAGTACTTATTATGTAACGAGTTATACAACCCGTACCGTTCTTGCAGGGTTAAAAGCAGGTTAACGGGTCGGTTGAAATTTTGACGCATTCGAAAGATGTTGAGCTCACTTAGATCTAGTAAGATAGTGAATCGATTGGGTTCGGTGGATTTCGAAAATTTTTACAAACCGTTTCTCTTAAATTTTTTTTAGATAGATTTCAAATATGACCGAAAATAAAGTTTTCACGAAACGCGTTTTTTTTCAAAGAAATTTCAAACTATTAAGCCGATCAAGTTCAAAATCTAATGAGCTCTTATCCACACAAAAATCGTCGATTGTTGCCTATTTGAATTAAATCGGGAGATATCGTTGAATAAAATTTGAAAAAAAAATTGTTTTTATCTAATATCTAAAAAAGACTTCATCAAATAGACTTAAGATATTTATTAATTTTTAATAACTTAAAAATTGTACCAGATGGCGCAAATTTGACAAAGATCTGTTGAATGGTTCGGCAGATATCGTTGTTTAAAATTTGCAAATTAATTTTGTATTTTGTTACTACGAAATATCTTGTCAAATTTTTCGATACACATTAATTTTTTTACTAAAAATATGCTTTCGAAATTAATTTCGATAGCAAGAGTGACATCACCGTCACTCAATACTAAGACAATCGAGTTTTTGTTTCAGTGTTGGTAAAATGCAAATAAATTCATTAAACAACACAGATTAAATTGTAAGAAAAAATATGTTTGTATACATGTATGTACATAAGTATGTATATCACAACTCAAAAAACTAGTTTTGAAGAAATGAAAAAATATTCTTATCTCACGAGGTTGTAGTAAAAGCTATTTATATGAAATTTTTACGCAAGATAAAATACGAAATGCCGAATTATTTTGCATCATTAAATGAGCGATGTGTATGTACGTACATACATACGTATATGCAATAAAAAATAAAAAAATATGCATACATATATACATATGTAAGTATGTACTAAAACAGATATCTGAAATTTTAAAGTCTTTGATTATGACAATATAATTTTTATTTTTCGCGCTCATTAAAGTGAATGTTTTCTTTTATTGTTTTGTTGAATCTTATTTGTATTTTTTAAATATATCAAGCGTTATCAGTGTTGTATAAATAAATCTACACCGAAATTTTTTATTTTTTATTCTTATCAACAAAAAGTACACAAGATAATTTAGGGGATTTTTTGTTAGATAAACGAATAATTTCGCATCAGTAAATTAAAACTTTAAAAATCCCATTATTTTTTTTAATTTATTAAAAAACAAACTATGTATACATGCATGCATACTTATACTCATATATACATATTTGTCAGCACATATTAGTACAGTACAGTACAGTCTCATATGCAGCGATGCCAATTTAGCGCGTTTCGCGCTAGATTTAGCGCGTTTTAACTATGCCAAACGCGCTTTTTTTCGTCTTAGCGCGTTTACTAAAAAAAGCGCTAAATTAGCGCGTTTTGAATGAAGTCATCATCACTTCAGTTCAATATTTTTTTTTTGCATAAATTTAATAATATTCTAGTATTCAAAACTCATAATATTTTTTAAATTGGTTAATGATGCAGATGTCGCAAATATAATTCCCTTGCCTATGGTTAGAATTAAAAACGCATTTTAATAGTGTAAATGGCAAACATTTTGAAATTTCACAACTAAAAATATGTACTCGGACCAAAACAATTAATGTTACTTATTAAGCATCTATTCTAACTGTAGTATAAAAAGCATTTGAATCGAAAAACTATTCGACAATTTATATAAGTTGTTACAAAGTTTGGCAAATAAAATTAAAATAAAAACGAAGGATTTCGATTATTTGGAAGGCAATTCTGATTCTGTATTCAATGATTTTAGTTATTTAGGATACAGTTTCGAAGAAACAATCACCTGTATTACGTATGTCGAGTCGAATATTCGTCTAAGAGAATTTTGTTCTAGATTAAAGAAAATGTGAACAAGTTTTCTTTAATCGTGTTTAATCTGTGCGCTCAGTCTTCAAAAAGAGATGATGTCATCAAGTGTTCATACAATTACAGTCTAGCGAAATTAAACCATGATCACACTTACGTGTTTAATGCCTCATTTGTGTTTATGAGCTTAAGCAAGACGATTTTAAGATGTTTTACCATACATTGACTTGTTTTGCCAAACATCTCAAATGAAGTGTTTAAGATTTAAACACTTCCTTAAACACGCAAATGAAATATGTTCAGCCCGTTTTTTGATAAGTCTGGTAACTTTGTGTAGTTATTAAATGGCGGCACGTGAAAAATTATTTTGTAAACAAGTAATTAGTTAAAAAATAATCAGTTATTTACAAAAACATTTGTTGTTTGAAAATAATAAACCAATAAAAAACACAATTGTTCGTAATTTTTTACAAATACTCGTACAATAATTTACTGACAAAACGTCAACCTTAAACATCTCAAATGTAATGTGAATGGTTGTGCTTAGTTTTTTAAAACACTTGCCTTAAACACGTTTAAGACCATAAGTGTGAACATAATATAAGATTAACAAATTGTACAAACTTTAAAAAAAATTCCACTTTTTTCTTGCGCAAAACGCAAACAGTGGTTACTCTTTTTTGTCCTTCGCTCTTTGCGCATGCTCCACATTTAATGTGCAAGTAAACGGTGAGAAATGAGCAAAAGAGTGCGCATTTACTTACCCTGGTTGTAACAGCTTTCTTCATATTTCAAGAAAATCTGTAATATTTTGTAGCCAAATTATTTAAGGTGTAGTGTAGCGAATATGCTCCGAAAATGTGGGCGGGACCATTTTTGGCCATTTTTAGATATGCTCTAAAAATAGGGAGTCTGAAAAACGGCAATTACCAAAAGAGTAGGGCATCTGATGAACATTTGTTACTTTTTTTAATAAAAAAATAAACGTACCTTTAAAACAATACCAAAAAAGTAATGATCAAATGGCCATGTCTCTGACACATCAATACTAAAGTGTATTTTTTTCAAGATCACCTTTTTTTGGCTTTCTAAAAATTTTTCGAATTTAAGCAGTTCCTTCAGCTATATTTTTTTATTCAATTAAGAAAAACGTTTTTGAATTGGCATGAGTAAGAAGCTCTTTATACGATGTGTTCATTCATGTTACAAAATTTTGTCATCAAATTTTGTATTTTTGACACGGATTTTGGGAAAAGGCGCCAGCTGTTTTTTCTTATTTTTTAATTTTCTATCGGATGGGATAATTTTTATTTATTTCCGAGAGGAGGTCCTAAGCCCTAGTTAAGATGTTTTTTTTAAAAAAATTTTTACATGGAAGAAATTGATTATTCGACATTTTGTCATAATTTATTTACTGGTGGTTAAGCATTGACTATATGCATTTCATTGTTCCTTTAACAAATCGTCAGTAGACTTCAACCACACATTGTAAACAGTCACAAGCCTCTAATCTTACGCACAGACTTTCAAAAACTATTTGAGAATTCACAAATAATAATATTTTTGAAAATCACAAAAGAAAAACAAGGTGTAGAAAAATAAAATTGATTCATATCGAATATAAATTATTTGCTGGGTTTTATATAAGTTTCTAAGCCAACTACGCTTATTATTCTTTTGTGATTTTCAAAAATATTATTATTTGTGAATTCTCAAAGAGTATTTGAAAGTCTGTAAATAAGATAAGATATTTGTGACTGTTTAAAATTTTTACAACAAAAAACTGCACAACACACTTTACTTCAAGTAATAAATGAAATGAAAAATAAACTCTCTTACTGTTTTCACACCTAAAGTTAAAACCTGGTTTTAACGTTAAAACCACAAACAGCTGATTTTGTGTTCCCACTGCAAGTTTGATAAATTCAGGTTTTCAACAACAGGCTGACTTATAAATTTGTCCAAAATAAAATAAATGTACTGTAGAAATGCGTGTATTTGTTGCTGTATTGTTTCAGCTTTTTATAATAATCATCTGACACCTTGTACAACGGTTGTTTTTGTTTGCATGAAAAACTCAGGGGGTTAATAGAGTAGAAATTAATTTAGAAAGCAAGAGTGACATCATCGTCCCTCGATACCAAGCCAATCGAGTTTTTGTCTCAGTGTTAATAAAAGGGGAATAAATTCATTTCACAACACTAAATAAATTGTAAGCAAAAACATATGTGTATATACATGTATGTGTGCAAAAACATATCGCTCATTTACTTCAATAGTGTAACAACTCAAACAACTAGTTTTGCAGAAAACGCGATTAAAGTTTTCAATTTACATACAACTCAATGAAAAAATTAAAAAATATTCTTCGCTCACGAGGTGGTAGTAAAAGCTATTTATATGAAATTTCTACGCTAGATAAAATACGAAATACCGAATTATTTTGCATCATTAACTCAAAAAATTAATTTTTTGAGTTATGACACTATTGAAGTAAAAGAGCGACATGTATATAAGTATATACATATGTACGTATGAGCAAAAAAAAATAAATGAATATAAATGTTATTTTCATTTTTATTTGATTAATTACCTAATAATAATTAATTAGTGTAAAGTTAGAGAATAGAGAACTGTGAGAACTGTTGGGCAAAACATTATTTACCGAATCATTGAAGTAATCTAGAAATTCTTTATATTTGTATTTTTTATAAGTTCATTTGTGCATACATTTATATATTAATAAATAAGTAAAATATTGCACATACATTTTCTTTGCTAAAAACACTAACGGTTGCATTTTAATGGCTGCTTATTAAGGTGTCTTTACATGGTAATACAAAGTATTACGACTTTGTAGAATCCAAATATTATGAAATTCTATCCGTGTTAAAAAAAGAGAACAAAAGTCAGTTGTAGGTATTTTTCATGTTTACACTGATACTATAAGTAAAATGCAAACAAAGATATTAAACTGCTTAGTTAATAACAAAAAAAAAGAAAACATGTTATTATTATTTCAATGTAATTTTACTACAAAATATAATTATTTGTATAGGTTTGCTTATTGTTTGTTTGCTTTTGCTGTACCATCAGCTACTTGATGGTTGCAGTTGTAGAATATTTACAAAAACAACATCAAAATTTCCTGAGTTAAGTTTGGTTCTTTTTGTAAAAGTGTTAACAAATTCAATAAATACCATTAATGCTGCCAATGTTTACTTTAAAATACAACTCTGGTGTGATGAGAATACATAAGTTTCTAAAATGGTTTAGAAAATAAACATTTAGCGACCGCTTGTCAAATTTTCTATCCGTATTTTCTCCTACTCGATGTATTATGCGTTTACATGATTGGATTTTGTACATTGTACAGCATTTTTTGACATGTCGTAATACATTATGTAAAGACACTCTTATCGAATGCTGTCATTAGAAATTTCGATATGTTATTCGAAATCGAATTAGAAAATTCCAAAAGTTAAAAAACTCACTCGTTCGAGTAATAACTCACTCGCAATCGAATGCGGGAATTAGACCCCAGAAATTTTACAATGCACCCTAAATAGAAACTATTTTAAATTTTCTAAATGGACATTTTAAAATTATATAACGGGTTATGCAAAGTGAAGAAGTGCTTGGAAATCATATCATTATATAAAAAAATGCACAAATATATTATGAGCTTAACCTCTATTTTCACTTCCCAAAGGTCAGTGAAAATATTTTCATTGTTTTCCGTCCAAAGGATATTTTGCATCTATTTTTCAGTTGAAAATGTATCAATTGGTATACTTATATTCATTTTCCCTGGCATACACATTGTCAGCTGCTTCCGGTCATTTTAACTTGGCAGCATTGAACTTAGCACAGCGAATACAAAATTGCATTTCATAAAACCGACTTAGAACCAATTGAAAAATGGTTTTAAGTTGGTTTTGACAAAAAAAAATTTTATGGTAAAACCATGTTTTAACAGTTGGTTTTAACGTTAAAGTCAACTTTTATTAAAACCATGTCAGTGTGAAAACACTTCATGCCAGAATTTGTTTATGCTAAAGACTGCGGAAGCGAAATTTTTGCTTCTTTGACTTTTTTCAGTAACAAAAAAGACTCCAATTTTTTTCGAGGACAGATGACAAAACAAGTAGTAATTAAAAAAGTCAAAAAACCCGACTGCGACCAGCTTTGAACCATTCAATATCCTAAACGGTCATTCGAAATGAAAAATCAAAACAGAAACCTAACAATAATTTTAAAATACCTGTCGAATTATACCGATTGATTGTATCAATTGATACCTTTCGAATGATACCAATTTTGATCCCGAACAACGGCGCTATTTTAGCACCTCAGGCGGAGGATAGGGGAGGACATCATCAGCGACCCCCCTGATACACTGCACAAGTGGTCATTTGTATGACTGTCATGTCCCGGGTCTGGCACGGACCGACGGGATTTCATGTTTGAGACTCGAAGGATCGTTGTCATGGCCAGGCTGCGTGATGGTGAAAATGAAATGGCGTACCCTGAGAAAGAGGCGCCAAGGTTGGGAGAACCATGGGAAGATAACCATGTATGGAGACTCCCGATCATGGGAAACATTCCACCCATGTATGTTATCATGATGGGGACATGCTATCTAGCGCGATCAACTTTCCATCTTTGAAAGAGATCGTGCTGGGCGGTCATGAGTCCGGCTTAGTATTCGTTGCGTGGCATCTCTCTTTATGATGCTGTTTTCTCTATGCATGGAGCCCGCGAACCAAAACTAAACCACTTGTAAGGTTAAGGTGGATGGTAGCAGTGCCGAGAACCTGAATGGCTAGTTAGTGGTTAAAGAAGACTAGTCGTTAACAGCTCCACGCAGACGCCAGCGCACGGGTCGGTTAAAACGTGTTTGCCTAGCCCATGTACGCCGTCACTGCATGGGTGGTCCAACCTCTTACGTGTAGAAAAATAATAAACTAAAAAACAAAAAACCAAACCCTGTCATTACATTAGGAAGTGCAAGGTTAATCCGCAGCGTGTCCTTGGACGTTAGTCCAAGTATATCTGCTGCAGTCAAATTTAGAGCTGAGCAATCAGCCAAAATAACTTTGGGTGTGCCAACCGGGAAATCCTCGGCAGTGCAAACTGCATCCAAAAAACAAATGAAAGGTACGCCGGCTGGAGTAACAACAGCCGTGCCAACTGCACCTAAAATCACAAATGTGCTCGAGAAGGATGTGCCAGTCAGTGTAAAGCCGACAGTGCCTACTGCATCTGGATCGAGCATACAGGATACGCGTGAACGTAGCTTACTGACGCGCAAAGCCACCGGTGAATTACGGGCTGCTCGACGCTATATCGAGCAGTTGGGCAATAAGCCGTCCAAAGATCTAACCAGCACACTTGGCCCCGGTCAGTGAGATACCTCGCAGGCCGAGAGCAATTGCTGTCATTCCGGCTGAACCACATGACCCAGCGAAGATCCTGGACATCTTCCGGAAAGTTAACCCGGACCTACCAATCAATGACTGGAAGGTAGTAAAGGTTTTCGAACCGGTTGGTGCCCGTAGGAAAGTGATCGTGGTACTTAATAACGAGACGTTGTCTCTACTGAGGGAGAAGCAAGGGATGGTGTACTATGGTTTCATGGACATCAAACTGCGCATCTACCGGGGTGATGACAAACCCGATCCCGAAAACCCGTTGCAGCAGAGGGATACAGGTTGACCATGGCCAACGCGGAGGCCATAGTTAAAACTGCGAATTCAGTCGCTTCGGGGTGCTAACAAACAAACTCTTGTCTGATTGGGGACTTTCTGGATAGACTTGACTTCGTAGACGATGAAAACGCTCTTCTGGATCCAAACCCAGATGACGCAGACATCGTTGTCAACTATGACCCTGATATCTGAGAATGGCGAAGGTTATCCAGATTAATCTTCACCACTCGAAGGCAGCCTCAGCGGCATTAACCAACCGACTCGTAGAATGAGGAGTGGATATTGCGTTCATCCAAGAACCATGGACAGTCAATGTTAAAATTCTTGGACTCAGCGCAAAAGGTTACAGACTACTGTATGTAAGTAAATCAGGTAACAATGATAAAAAACACCAGATCATGTATTATGGTTAAAACCAATTTAAATATCTTCATTCTGTATAATTTCAGTGATGAAAAACTACAGTGTGGTGTCTTCTCTCATGCTATATGGCCCATGACCACGCGAACCCCCCACCAAGCATTTTGGTCCAAAAGGCAGTCAAGGAAGCAAGTAAGCGCGGTAATCCTATCTTAATAGGCGCTGATGCAAATGCACATCATCATATCTGGGGAAGCTCAGACACAAATGTAAGAGGTGAGTGCTTATTTGATTTTATTATGGACAATAATCTGGCAGTAATAAATCAGGGTTCAGAACCAACATTCGTAGTCTCTAATAGGCAGGAGGTTTAGACATAACTCTAGTCAATTCGAGGGACGCTCATTTAATTCGTGAATGGAGAGTCTCTTCGGACTGCTCGTTCTCTGACCATCGCTATTTAACATTCTTAATTAGCATTTCAAAAAGGAACGCAAGATTATACATTAAGAGATGTAAAACAAACTAGGAGGTACAGAACCAAATCCTCACCAACTTGATTGCGGAACATCCAATTACACTGTGGAACAAATTCAGGTCAGCAAAAGTTAGGTCGATTCTGAGAGCGAGGGGTGAAAATAGAGGCTAAATTAGAAGACCCGTATCGCGGCGTTTGTTTATGTCAGTTCGAATTTTTGTTTAATAGCAAAGTTCGAAGGTCGATTAAAAAAAAATTCGAACTAACATAAACAAACGCCGCGATACGGGTCCTCTAATTTAGCCTCTATTTTCACCCTTCGCTCTCAGAATCGACAAAACTTTTGCTGACCTGAATTTGTTCCACAGTATTATTCGAATAAGCACTATATTAAAAATTTTATTCGAATAACACAGTGGAACAAATTCAGGTTAGCAAAAGTTAGGTCGATTCTGAGAGCGAGAGGTAAAAATAGAGGCTAAATTAGAAGACCTGTATCGCGGCGTTTGTTTATGTTATTTCGAATTTTTTTTTAATCGACCTTCGAACTCTCCGATTAAAATAAATTCGAACTATTTAAAGAAACCACTGGTCTATCTTGCAGGGCATCTATACAACGCAAAAATAAGAGACTACCCTGGTGGTCCGATAGCATTGCAGAAACTCGTAAGAACTGCAGACAACTTTTCAATGCGGCAAAAAGGGCAGGTAATTAGTCACTTTATAAAGCCTCATTTCTCGCTGAACCTTCATAGTAAACAGACGTCTTAGCAGAGTTTTTTTTCATATACATATTAAACAAACAAAAAATCATAAAAAAAATATTCGTAATACATAATAACAGTAATACATATTGGGGGCTAATCTGGAAAACGCGTCGAAAAAGTGAAACTTTACATTAAAATAAAAACAAATTTTCAAAACTTGTTTTTGTTTGTAATACATTTCTAAAATGAAATAAACGTGAGAATTTCAACGCGTTTCTCTCTCTTTTAAAAACGGTTAATTTTGTATGCGAAACAAAAACAATTTTTTTTACATCTACACAGTTTTGTTTTTGTTTTGCATGTAACTTTCACCAATTCGACGCGTATTCCAGAATAGCCCCCATTAACTTTGATAAATAGGCAAAGCAAATATTGCTGATATTTTTTTTTTACATAGCAAGAAACAAAAAAACAAAAACAAACAAAAACCGCAAACAAAGTGCCCTTGAGGAATACTCTACATGAGTACCTCAAAAACAAAAAATTGTGAAGTGAGTTCAAACGGCAGAAATGCATATTTTACTGTGAGTTCTTAAGCTCTCAATGTTAACAATAAAAATAAAAATTCTGATGATAGTCTTTTTCTAACGGCAAAGCCACTTTTTCGTCAGCGATCAACTTCGCTTTGTGCAATGCCAACAAGTGATTCGTTAACATTACAGTTGCTTAGTACATCTTCATATAAGTCAGCGATATCATCCCTTTCGGGCTCATATACATCACTAAACAAAGTTATCACTACAGATAACAGTAGCACTAAGCCCAAGGTCCAAGTCGGAATGGATAGGTATATAACTGTGGTAAAGCGTGGGCGAAGCCCAAATTCTTCAAAAATTTCATCTGCTCCAAAGATGTCTAGGGATAACAGCGCATCATCTACAAATCGTCAAAATCGGTTTTCACTATTGCAAGACAATAACGACAAGCCCGCTGCATTATCGCTAAAGTCTTTTAAGCCACCACCTATCTATCTGAGAGAAAAAAACTCTAACGCGCTTTTAAAAAAACTATTGTCGGCCATTGGTGAAAATACTTTTCACATCATTCCAATTAAACGAGGTAATATTGATGAAACTAAGATCCAAATATATGATAAAAAGATTTCCGGAAAATTATTAGTGAATTTGAAAAAAACAAAACAAATTTTTACACCTATCAACTTAAAAGAGCTAAAGGCCTACATATGCTAAAGGCTATTCATATGTTGACCCCGAAGAAGTAAAATGTGCTCTTATCGACAAAGGATTTAAGGTTAAAAATGTTACTAATATAATTAACAGAGAAAAGGTCCCCTAACACCTATTTCGGGTCGAACTGGAGCCGAATGACATACAATTGGAAAAAAATGAAAACCATCCAATTTATAGCGTTAAGTTTCTCTTGCACCGAAAAATCACAGTTAAAGAGTCACGTAAGCGTTCAGGTACCGTACAGTGCCACACTTGCCAAGAATATGGCCACATTAAAACTTACTGCAAATTACCTACAGTTTGTGTTATCTCCGGTGAATTGCATGGTTCTGCTAGCTGTACGAAGGCAAAAGATCAAGCTGAAAAAAATTTAGTAATTGTGGAGGTAATCACACTGCTAACTACAGGGCATGTCCTGTATATTCTTTCGTTAAACAGACTATGGGACAAAAATCTAAATTAGCTCTAGCTCAATGAGTAAACGCTTTCTCCGCCAATTTTCCTCCAATGAGCCAACCAATTACTTCATGTGTATCATATGCCGATGCTGTTAGGACAAATTCTTTTCCCACGCAGAAAGTGTCCCCACCAAGTAATTCAACAAATGCTAACACAAGCTTTAATTTCAGTCGCCTTCAAGCCACTATTGATAATCTGGTGCAAACTATAAGCAACTTTACTACAAATATGACTAGCATGATGCAAGAAATGCTGCGAATGCAGAATACTCTGCTTCAAGCATTAATTAACAAGCCATGAAGACGTTAAAAATATGTTTCTGGAACGCAAACGGCATTCGCCAACACAAAAATGAGCTCGAGCGCTTCCTTTCGGAAAAAAATATTGATGTAATGTTAGTTTCTGAGACTCATTTGACTTCGAGAAGCCTTTTTAAAATGAATGACTACACCTTATATGATACTAAGGACCCGAAAGGAAGAGCATGCTGTGGATCAGCAATTTTAATAAAGTCAAGACTCAAGCACTATATTCTTGATAACATCTGTGCAGAACATTTACAAGCAACTAATATTTGTGTTGAAAATTTTTGTACAAATTTCGTTATATCATCAATTTACTCCCCTCCAAGATTCTCAATCACTGAGGATGAATACGAGGATTTCTACAAATCTCTTGGGCCTTGTTTCGTAAAAGCTGGAGACTACAATGTAAAACATACGTTCTGGGGTTCACGCCTTATTACACCTAGAGGAAGAGCGTTGTGCAATACAATTTCAAAAATGGGCTTGGACGTCATTTCAAGTGGAGAGCCCACTTACTGGCCTACAGGCATACAAAAAATTCCGGATGTTATAGATTTTGGATTCATGAAAAATATTTCTAGAGATTTAGTTCATGTCGAAGCTTCCTTAGATCTCTCCTCCGATCACTCTCCCACTATCGTTACAATCTGTAACCCACTAAGAAGTGATTTACCTCATCCATATGTGAAGATGATCAATCGTGTTAATTGGCTGAGATTCAAAAAATATCTTAGTAGTCATTGCACGGAAAACATAATGCTAAGAACATCCGATGATATTGAATCTAACATTGTGAATCTTAACGAAAATATTAAGCAGGCTGCTGAACATGCTTCTACCTCCTACCCGCAGACTGGGTTCAATAGAACTTATTCTACGGATATTGAACGTCTCGTATGTGGAAAAAGAAGAGCTAGACGGGAATGGCAACAGCACAGATCGCCCCAGCATAAAATCAGACTTAAAGAGTGCACTAAACGACTCGAAGAGTTGCTTGCATATGAAAAAACTGTACCTTTAAAAAATTATTTGAAAAACCTCGATGTCACACCAGCATCCAATTAATCTTTGTGACGCGCTGCGAAAAAGCTTAAAACACCCGTTGAGTTAAAATAACCTCTGCGCACTTCTACCGGAGGTTGGGCAAGAAGTGATACGGAAAAAGGTAACTTGTTTGCAAAGCATTTAAAATCCGTATTTACCCCAAACAGATGTACTGCTGCTGTTGATTTACCGAGTGTAGTTGCTCTACCCCCTCGACCCTTAAAGTTTAAGATGCGTGACGTACAGAAACTAGTTGATGAACTCAACCCGAAGAAAGCTCCAGGTATTGATGGAATTAGTAACAAGATGCTGATGAATTTGCCAAATATTGCAATTGCAATACTTCTATTTATTTTTTTTAATGCCATATTAAGACTAGAGTATTATCCACACTTCTGGAAGCTTGCTAAGGTCAAAATGATTCCAAAGCCGGGCAAAGACCTTACCAAGGCTAAATCGTACAGGCAAATAAGTCTACTATCAACAATGTCTAAACTTTTCGAAAAACTGCTTATGATAAAATTGTCCCCAATTCCAACTGATATCATCAGTTTGGTTTTAGAAGTCAGCATAGCACCATTGAACAAACGCATAGATTGGTTCAATTTATAAGAAGAACATTTGAAGAAAAGAAATATTGTTCTGCCCTCTTCATTGATGTTTCTCAGGCATTTGGTAAAGTATGGCATGAAGACCTTATTTAAAAATTTAAATCATATCTACCAATAAATTTTCTGAAGCTATTGGAAAGTTATATTACTACCCGGAAGTTCACGGTTGTTGAAGGAGACTTCATGAGTGTGCCCGAATCTATATCATCCGGTGTGCCACAGGGGGGCATATTGGGGCCAGTTTTGTATTTGATTTATACTTGTGATATGGCTTTAAGCAGCAATATCCATACATCTACATTTGCTACCCTGACAAAGCTTCCCGATATCTACAAGAACATATTACACAGCTGGAACTATGGTTAAACTTATGGAGAATTAAAGTTAACGAACAAAAGTGTGTTCAGCTAACATTTACCCTGCGAAGAGATACTTGTTCCCCAATTCGAATCAACAATCAAGTTGTTCCTTAACATTCACATGTAAAATACCTTGGTATACACCTTGATCGACGGCTTACATGGAAACACCATATTGACTCAAAGCTAACACAAATGAAACTTAAATTAAGTCAGATACATTGGCTGATTGTTAGAAATTAAACACTCAGTCTAGATTGTAAACTTTTAATATACAAGTCGCTTTTGAACCCCATATGGTGCTACGGAATACAGCTATGGGGCACTCTTTCAGCTTTTAATATAGAGAGAATCCAACGAAGGCAAAACAAGATTTTTAGACTAATAACATCGGCTCCATGGTACATCAAAAATTCAAATTTACATCGTGATTTAAATATGCCACTAGTGACAGAAGAAATTAAAAAATATGCAGGCAAATACTTAACAAATACAAAACTCGAGTCTCATCCTAATCCACTTCCTTGTAACATCTTGAATTTTAGTGGACACATCCGCTTAAAAAAGGGGGACACTTTGGCTCTAATACTCAACACTCCAGATGAAACAGCTTGAAAATATTTTTGTGCTTAATACGATATTTATGTATTATTGATTACTATCACTAAGTTTATGCCTGACACTGGTTGGGCCTTAATATTATATCTAGATTTAAGATTTGAAAACTTATTGTTAGTTCATTTTTTGAAGATACAATAAATAAATATACGCATGAAAAAAATAAATAAATAAATAAAGCCTCATTGAAAAAATTCAAAAATGAATTCAGGAATGGAAAACGCAAAACTTGGAGAGAATTCTGTAACAAAGTAGAATCCCACTTCGAGACTAACAGGCTGCCTAAAATCCTAGCGAAAAAACCGTCGATACCCAGTGACATCCAGAATAATGATGGAAACTGGACGACAGATAGTAACGGATCTCCTGAGGTCCTAATCAACACCTACTTTCCGGGCTGTCAATCCTACAGTTATACTCAACAAGTATACCCCTCCCATGCCCAGACACATGTATCCATAGACATTACTGTGGAGAAAGTGAAATGAGCCCTCAATAGCTTCCATCCATTTAAATCTCCGGATCCGGATGCTATCATTCCTGCGGATCTGCAACAGAACGCAGATCTAGTAATCCTATGGTTACTTGTAATATATAAAGCCTGCTTTATATGGTCATATATTTCAATTACATGGACTAAATGTAATGTGATCTTCCTACCCAAAGTGGGAAAGGCTTCACATACCAAGGTGAAGGATTTTAGGCCTATTAGTTTAACTTCCTTTTTTCTAAAAACACTTGAGAGAATAATGGATGTTCATATTAGAACAGTCATTGATAACTCTCAACTCTCGGCCTCTCAACATGTATATACCAAGGGCAAATCGGTTGAGACCGCCTTACATTCGCTTGTAGGATGCATAGAGAAGTCACGCGAGCATAAAAATTATACCATGGTAGGCTTCATGGAGATTGAAGGTGCCTTTAATAACATTGAACCGACGGCAATCATTCAGTCTCTTAGAGAACTGAGGGTTGATCGAGAAGTCTATCAGCTCATTACAAATTTGCTACTTCGCAGAATCATCACTTCTACCATAGGAATAGCCACCAACACCAGGCAAGCCCACAGAGGTACATCTCAGGGTGGTGTGCTGTCACCCCTGTTGTGGAATGTGACGGTGAATAATCTGCTGAAAAAATTGGATTCCATGAATATTAAAACAGTTGCATACGCAGATGATGTAGCGATTGTAATATCTGGATTCCATCTGAAAACTATATCACAGAGACTTGAAACAGCACTAAATGAGGTTAAAGCCTGGTGCTCTCGTAGCGGACTTAGTGTCAACCCGACCAAAACGGAACTGGTACTCTTTTCTAGGAGATAATGGCATTATCCTAACCCTGTTGGACAATGCCAAATATGTGGGTGTTGTCCTCGATAACAAGCTCTCCTGGAGGGAAAATCTTCAGGTAAGAGTAGCGAAAGCTACAACGGCAATATACGTCTGTACAAACGCAATCGGACCTACCTGAGGAATAAGTCCCAAGGGAGTCGGTTATATATTAGAGATGGTTATAAAACCTATACTTTTTTATGGAATTTCAGTCTGGTGGAGAGCACTCGACTCAGCGATTAATCAGTCCCGTATAGAGGGAACTCTCCGCAAAATGGCACTCATGATAACAGGTGCTCTAAGATCAAAGCCAACAAAAGCGCTCTTCTCTATTTTGTGTTGGCTTCCAGTGGACTTAGCGGCTAGAAAGCTGGCTCTACGTACCGCCGTCAGACTAATCGCAATAGGCCATGGAACTACCGACTTTGGGGCAATGCAAGCATTTTAAATATAGTGGATAACATTCCGGATATTGTCGACTACTGCACTCTGAAACCGTACTTCAAGGGTTCTCCCCATTGAACAAAGCCGTACAGATTTTCACGGATGGTTCAAAAAAAGGGGGAGGGTTTGTGGGGGCGTTTATATTCCAGAATATGGAATTTAAATGTCCTTTAGTCTCCCCGATGAATGTAGTATATTACAGGCAGAGTTATCTGCCATTAAAAAAGCGATTCACTGGTTAAGATTCTATCGGATCTATTAGGTCTCTCATAGGTGTGTACACCACATCTATTCTCGTGCAAGAATGTCGCAAGGCCCTCGACGGAATTGCACAGCACTCAAATATTCTACTAAGTTGGGTGCGGGGACATGGGAATATTTCAGGAAACGTAGTTGCGGATGACCTGGCAAAGAGAGGAACCATACTTACAGAGGTTAATATTGACAATTTTTGTGGTCTCCCACTCTCATTCTGCTGGAGACGTTTCGATGTTACCTTTCTTGAAAAAGCCCAAGACAGATAACACAATGAGCCCATCTGTGCAATAGCGATAACCTTCTGGTCTTGCCTAAACTCCCATAGAACGAAAAACCTCATGAATTTCAATAGGAAGCACTTGAGAAACCTCGTGGCCACGTTGACCGGTCATTGTGCCTTCGGAACACGTGCTAAACGTATGGGTCTCCCGTATAATGACTACTGCTATAGTTACAATGACGAGGAAGAGGAGGAAAATGTCCTGCATCTCCTGTGACATTGTCCCGCTCTGGAGGATCTTCGGCTGCACCTCTTTGGCAGAATATCCTTCGGCAGCTTATCTGAGTTATCGGAAATTGAGCTGAAAACTTGAGCCTTTATATAAGAAATAGTGGTTGGTATAGCCGCTAACTCCCCCCTAGCCAAATTAGGACCCACTCTCACCTCACCTCACCCTACCTCTCCAAATATAACTCATATCTTTTACCTCTATCCCTCTCACAATCCTTTCTCTTTCTCTCTCTTTATTTATTCTTTTAATACAGGTAGCACAAAGGGATCATTATAATGGACCCAAGTGAGCTGGACTCCTACCTTTTCAAATCTTCCTTGACAGCAACCTGCTAACCTAACCTAACCTAACCTACCAATTTTGATATAGTTCACCGACTTTTTATTTCTTTTGTATTTACAAAATGGCTGCCATATTGAGTTTTTACTACTGTCATATCTTTAGTGACACTCCCGGGATTAAGATAAATCTATTGACGTAAGAATCATTTAAATCGGTCCACGCGTTAGGTTTACATAAGGCGGCAAAAGAACACACACATACATACATACACAATACCCGTTTTTGCGTCGCGCAGTCGGTTAAAAAAAGGACAATGTCCGGGAAAAAGAGGACGGATAACAACTCTACTTAAGGTAATTGGCATGCAAGTTTTTCTTAAACTTAAAACTAATCTACAAAAATACATGTTAATCATTGTGAGTAAAAATTTAGTCTAGAAATACTTTCCAGGGGTTCCCGTAAAATACCTATTACAGATAAATAATATGTATTGGACCAACTAAATTAATATTTGTTAGAAATCATATTTTAAAATCGTTTAAGCAAACTAACATATTTGGAAATCGGTAGAATAGAAGCCATATTGTAACCACTGTTAATTATTGAAAGTTATTATCTGGGTATCTAAATAGTATGCAGTATGCAGTTTAGTTTCTTGACTTAAAAAAAATATACATGCATACATACATACATACATATGTATGTAAGTATGTACTAAAATGGATATCTGAATTTTTAAAGTCTTTAATTATGACAATATAATTTTTATTTTTCGTGGCTAAATGCGCTAATTAAAGTGAATGTTTTCTTTTTTTGTTTTATTGAATCTTATTTGTATTTATTAAAAACATCTCAAGCACTATCAGTATTGTATAAATAAATCTACAACGAAATTTTTTATTCTTATCAACAAAAACTACAGAAGATCATTTAGGGGATTTTTGTCAACAAGATGAAGTGTTAGATAAACGAATAATTTCGCATCAGTAAATTAAAACCTTAAAAATCCCATTATTATTTTTTTATTTCTTAAAAAACTACCTATGTATACATGCATGCATACTTATATTCAAGGCCGATTAATAAGGTCAAATTGAAAACACAGCTGATCTACTTTTTTTCTGCCTAATTCAAGGCGAATTCATATAACTGTTGGCTCGTATGTCAAAAGTTGTTTATGTACAAAGACCTTAGACGGGTGATTGTTTTGGCCGCGACGGCTGAGAACAAATAACATGAAAATCAAATTTAAGATAAAAAATAATTAAAAAATAAATTAAACAAGTAAGAGTGCTATATTCGGCTGTGCCGAATCTTATATACCCTTCACAAATCATAAAATGTAGAGAAAAGACATGCGTGCATATGTACGTATGTATATATATACATACGTAGATACGTAAACATGCAATTAAACTGCAATATGCAGCGCAAAACTGCATTTTGCTCAGCAGCGAACTTGTATTTTTTGTCATTTATAATAGAATATTTTCTTCCAACTTCTAACGCTGTAAATCGTGCAATTTAAAAAACCAATTATTTATCTTTCATTAATTTTTTAAAATCACCGTGTTTTGACATGTCGTGATTTGCAGAACAGGCCCTTATGAATTAAGTCAAGTGAAACTGAAATATAGACACTTTGCAGCAATATGCATGGGTATAAGGGTTAAAATATATGTGTTTTATATACATATAGGACACAATGGGGGCTATTCTGGAATACGCGTCGAATTGGTGAAAGTTACATGCAAAACAAAAACAAAACTGTGTAAATGTAAAAAAAAATTTCTTTGTTTCGCATACAAAATTAACCGTTTTTAAAAGAGAGAGAAACGCGTTGAAATTCTCACGTTTATTTCATTTTAGAAATGTATTACAAACAAAAACAATTTTTGAAAATTTGTTTTTATTTTAATGTAAAGTTTCACTTTTTCGACGCGTTTTCCAGAATAGCCCCCAATATATTTTAGTTTATAAAACTTTTTTCATTTACTCATTTACCGATAAATTTTTTAAAATATGTACATTGGAGCGACTCACTTGAAAAAAGTTTTTGTTACCCCTCAATATAGTTCATTTTAAACTTTAAAGTATTCAATTTACACACAACTTAATGAAAATTTAATTTTTCTCTCGATAGTTTAGTATACAAGATATTTGTATGAAATTTTTACACAATATCAATATGAGGATTAATTTTGCATCATTAACTCAAAAATCTCATTTTTTGATATGTGATGTTGTTTTAGAAAATGAGAGATATGTATGTATTTTTTTAAGTTGCAAATAACCACTAGCCTACTATGTTCCGTTGAAAGTTCTTATAATACCTAAGACAGTTTAAAAATAAACTTTTTAAACATTACTGCTGCACTTCTACCAATGAGTAAACATAAGCACCAACAAAATGCAGGAATACAAACTGGCTTTAGATATAAAAGTTAGCAATTTTCTTTTTTTTAAACCAACACTTCTCTATAGGTAAGTTTATTTAGCAATCGAATAATTAAGTTATTTTCGGACCCAGCAAAAACGACATGAAAAAGAAATAGTTAATGCATGGGTTCAATTTAGGTGCAGAACGCAAGATTTAAACACAGGCGTGTCATTGACGACCATGTGTTTACATTTAACAAAACTGCTCGTCATTGAAATGAGTGCTTAGAACCCACGAAAGTTCCCTTATTCGATGACGTTTTTCACAAAGCTAAGAAAAAAAGCATTTTTCTCTGCCAGGATACGAACCTCGCTATTAAGACTGTTAAGACACACTCTCTACCATCGACCTACTGTGTATTTATTATTTTACGCAGATAAAACTGGTTTTATGACAATATGTCAATATGATGATTTAATTCCGTTTTTACATGGCTATTTCGGCGGATATTTATTTCAATGTATTAATTACCCAGCAATATCGTATGCTTTTATGATGAGTTCAAAAACTATAGCTTTATTACGATTTGCACAAATGCTAAAGAAAGCATGAAAACTATTAAATTTTGAACGCATTAATTTTTTTTGCTGGGGAAAACATTAATAAATTTATTATTTGCAATAATATACATACTAAGATACATTCATGTAGGTATTACACAAGAATGATAAAATAATTATTTTATCATTCTTGGGTATTACATACATATTTATTTACATGTACATATGTACATAAGCAGCTACATAGGTACATACATATGTATGTAATTAACCTAAGTTTTAGATCTTTAAAATAAGTGCAAAATGCCAATAAAACAAAATGTGAATAAATGTATTTACATACATACATATGTAAATATGTATATACTATAAAGGAGTTTTTCTGAAGAATTTTAGAAAATAATATAAAATAAAAAGATACCTACATTAGTATACATATGTACCTATTTGTATATTTTTTTAAAAAATATAGGTATTTACATACATATGTACATATATACATACATACATACATCATAAATTGAACTCACCCAGCGAATCAATCCAGCTTAACTAAGCAGAAGTACTTTTTAATACATTTATTGAAAAAAAAACAAAAACCACATGAATGAAATAAAATAGCAACAACAAGCACCCTCAAACAAACAATCTCGTCCACTTTAAAATATTATAAGACATCCATGATCTTTAGCAAGGGCTTACTTTTTTTTACATACATATACAGACACATTTATATTTACTTGGGCATATTTATATACATATATGTACTCGTATGTATGTATCAACATGTCTTTAAAAAAAATTCATAAGTTTCAACACAACAACCAGTGTTGCCAGAAAATGATGGTGAGAGAATGCCAAATCGGTCAAAAAATTCTGATAAAATGTTCTACAGAAGAAACGTATAATGCTAGATTTAAATGTAGAAAAATTATTGTAATAGCTTTGAATTTCATGTTTATATGAACTTATTAGTATTTACAGGTATTTTTATAGGAAATGTTGCAATTACGTTTAAAATTTTTAACTAATAATCCACTATGACAACAAAAAGCGCTTGGGATAGTTTCATTGTTGCCATTTTAGCATTTCCACTGCTAGGTCTGGAATTTCCATTAGTTAAGCAGCATTTAACTATCAAAAAATTCTGCTAAATGCTTTCTAGCAGAGTTTGTTGCAAATAAAAAATTTTAATTTCTTAACAAAATTCTTCTGTATGGAGGATTTTTCTCATAAATGTACATGTATTTCAGGGTAAAGGTTCCCTGATGATCTGCACTAGCAACAGTGAAATTCGCATAGCATCCAGCTAACCCTTCAATAATCAATTTCAATGTACGTATTTTTAATAAACAAATATTTTACTGAATGGGTAAAATAATAATTTGAGATTATTAGTGCGTTAAAGTTTTTTTAACGTAATTATAACATTTCCAAAACACACCAATTATTAACTATTTTATGTACTATAAAAATTTATGTAAATACTAATGAGTTTGTATAAACATAAAATTCAAAGCTATTTTAATAATTTTTTCTACATTTACATCTAGCATTATACTTTTCTTCTGTAGAACATTTTAGCAGAATTTTTTTGACCGATTTAGCATTCTCTCATCAGCATTTTCTGGCAACACTGGATGTATTTACAATAGTATGCATGTACAATGTGTACGCCAACCACTACTTTGATACAAAGCGAGCACGTTACTACCCAGCAGGAAAACTCAGAATATCTTGTTACTTAAGGTCTTATCAAATCAATTACTATTTTTATCTAACTGCTAAAGAACGCCTTATAGAAGGTCGCTACACTTTTGCATAAAAGATAAGATACACATTCCACATTTCCTTTTAAGAGAAGGGGGAAGAGGAGCAAATTTTTTTTTTTACCAAACGAAAATAAAATCTATTAATTTGAAGACTTTTCAGAATGGCTGGCAAAAAAAGCGAGAGGGAAAAGCAAAAATGATATAAGAGTGGAATGGAGCGAGTAGGCCTTGTACATCCAAAGTAAGGAGTACAACGGCCTTCTAGAAAGTATCCTTGCTCTTTCTTTTTCCCGCTGGGTAATTGGGAATTTCGTATTTGCAAACATGTGTATGTATGTACATATGTATATACATATCGAAAACAAAAAATATAAACAAACTAGGAGAAGTGTTCATGCAATTTCCTTGCAAATAATCTGCGTAAGCAAATGATGCCGATTTTTTAATTGTAGGGGACGCATACATGTTTTATTGTTGTACAATTGCAAATAGATATATAAGTATATCGATGCACACCGAAGTCAATATTGCGCTAATAAATATCTATACATATATAATTGCAAGGCTTAATTTTTAAAAAAATTGCCTTATTTATAAAAAATAGTTTATATTTTTAAGAGCGCAATTTTCATCACATGTAGTACATATTATGTCCATGCAAAAATAAATGAAAATGTATCAGACTTTGGAGGTTTGTGTGATCCATCCGGCTCATTTCTTGCAGTTTGTTAGGCTGATTTTACATCTGGCATTTCTTGTGTGCCATCTGCCAAAAAAAAGCGTAACCAGCAATTACTAATGAAAAACTGTTTGATTCAGACATGTATTTATTGATTTAAACTGTTTCCAATCATGTTGGATTTTCTAAAATTGCCTATTAGTTATGCATGAAACTGTTCAACTTAATAAGTATGTACGTGTCTGAATCAAACAGTTTTCATTAGTAATTACTGGTTACGCTTTTTTACGCATCTTCGAAAATTTTTGTTTAAATTACAAAGAAATCAAGAGCTGTAAAAGTTAAGGTTTGGAACCAGTAAAATTTTAAATAGCACTTACATAAGTCTTTAAGTACATACTCGTATGTATGTATACCTGTCTGTGAATATAATTAATAAATAGTTATAAGTTAGCAAGCATAAGCTTTCGTTTTATTACATCTTCGTTTCATAGATTTATACCTACACATACATACATATGTATGTATGTTATATATAAATAATTGAATTTTATAAAAACAATTTCACTCTAATTCAGTGCGAGTCGCTATAGTTTAATTTTTACAACAATAAAACACATGATTTTACCCTACAATAACTCAAGAAGGCACATAATTTTACAACCAAAAATGTATATCTTGCAGGAGCTACATAAGTGCCATTTCAACTTTTACAAAACTTATATTAGGTATTTATGTACCTACCAAAAATAAAAAAGTACCTTACCAAAAATAAAAAAGTATCTTAGTATATCGAACACAGCAATTTTAAACGCAAATGCAAAATTTCTCTGTGATTAAAGCATTTGTGTTAAGATGTTTTCGTATATACATATTAAAATATATTATGTTTATATAATCTATAGGAGTTTCACTGCAAAGTTCCTTTTTGGCAGTATTTATAGCAAATACACGTGTTGAAATAATTGTTTACTTGTATGGCTGTGTGTACAAAGTACCGAAATTTTATAAATATGTACCTATGTACACATTTTAAAATTTTTGAATTAAATTCGGTGAACCTGGAATATATGTATGTGACTAAGATATGCATAAGTAGGTATAAGGGTTAAAAATGTGTAGGTATGTGTTTTTACTAAAACAACGCCAGATATCAGTAAATGAGTTCAAATTTTCATAATGATTTCACCATGATTTTTCCATCGGAAAATCCCTATCATTTGACAGCCATATCATAAAAGTGTGAAAAATATCGGTTCGCCGCTTTGGGGCGGCTACCACGTTTTTTGGCTACGGAATCTCCACACGTTGATCCTGTCGTAGTAGTTATATCCTATATGTACCTATAAGTTCATAGTGTGTATGTATGTAGGCATATGTATTTTTTCCCACAATGTAACTTAATTTAATTTCTGTCCGAAAAAGTAGAAATCACAAATTGACTTTGATTTATTCTCGAAAAAATAAAAATCGGAAAATAATTATTTCTATAATTAAAATTTAAGTAGGCTAAAGTTCGTATCTCTTTATAAGCCAAATTACATGTGATAATTTTTAAGGAACAAATAACACCAAAGTTAATTGGAAATATTCTGACAAACACCAACAAAACAAAACCACTAACAATTATTTCTGCTTGAAAAAAGAAAAATCAAGAAATAACAATTATTTCCGGTTAAAAACAAAAAATCCGGAAATAACATTTATTTCTGCTTAAAAAACAAAAATTTAAATTTTAAAACCATTGAAGTTTAGAAAAATCTAGTTTAGAACAATTAAAATGGTGTGGTTGTCCACGTTGTTTGATGTTTCCCTTCTATACAGTTTCTTTTTTTTAAAGTTCGAAAATAATGACTATTTTTGGTCCCCGATTAATTTATTTTGCAAAAATACATACATATGTATGTATATTGAAAAAAAACTTTCAAGTGTAAGTTCGAAACTCAACAAACGAATCATAACAGGCCGACTTCTAATTTATTAACCATGATAGCCATTCATTTTGTTGCAAAACATATTCAGAAAACAAATAAGCAAATCAAACAGATTCAAACAATCCTATCCCCTTTTGTATGTATGTATGTACATATATACGTATTTACAATCAGACATATGTGCCCTTAAGTATGAAAGTGGTCTAAGTCATATGCGTTTCTGCATCGAAATATGAAATAAATCTCTAAAAAAATTCAATAAACATTAAATAAACTTCTATGAATTTATAAATTAAAATGTTGCATAATATAAAAATATTTTTTAATTTCTTCAAAGTAATCTATTAAATATCTCGATGAAAGAAATATATGACTTAGACCACTTTCATAATTAAGCGCACATATATTTAATATATTTTATCAACACGCATTCATTAGCACAATACTTTATTTGTATACAAAAAAAAATTCCCAGTTCTTACCACAAACAACTTAATATTCTTCTTTCAATACGTTTGCTAGCATATTGTTGCTGTGCGTAGAGTTGACTACATACATACGTACAAACAATTAAATATTCTTCTCTGAATACTATTTGTCGCATATTGTTGTTGTTGTAGTTTTTCATATGAACACTCTTATGCACATACATATGTATGTGTGTATGTACGAGGGAATGGTCTTCATGCTAGCGTATATTTATACATACATATCTACATAATGTTTTTTGCATGAGGCTACTGATTGTTATACACATCCATTCATATGCATGCATACGAAAAAGAATGTGCCAAGCAAAAATACCATAAGGCAAAGTCTATGTATTGGTGACAAAAAGGGGTTTAATACGAAATAATGCAAATTAAAGCAAATGCTTAAGTATAGTAAATATTTATCGCATTTAAGCGAGCTTCAGCAGCACAGTGACTAGTGTGGTTGATTAGAACTTTGAATATGCTTGGTTCTATGCGCGGTAGGTAGTTTTTTCATGAAATTTTAAAAATGTATGATAAAACCATATATTTCAAAATTTTATGAACCGATTATTTTTTTTTGCTGATTTTCATAACCAATTGTGCTGAGGCAAGTGCGGTCGTTTCAGTCCAACTCCGAGCTCTCTAACTTGTTTGGGAGCTTCAAAAACCGCGTTTCACGCCACCCATATAAAATCCGTACAGACAGACGGACAGACGGACAGACGGATAGACGGACAGACGGACAGACGGACATGTCTTTTTTTCATCTCCTGTTCATAAGGATTCAGAATAACTAACTTTATCTGGCAGGAAATGAATATTGTAGAAGTTACAAAAATCTGGACAAACCTATATATACCCTTTACCATTTTTGGTGAAGGGTATAATAATTATTAGTTTATATTGTACATGGAGATAGGTAGCGACATAATGTCGGTTGGTTACTGGTTTAATGTATGTAACAAAAATGTGCTTTCGAGAAAATCGATGAAGAATGTTTAGTTCATTAGTTTTATAAAAATACACGATAGGATTTTTTGTATAATAATAAAAGTAATAGATACATATGTTTTTTATTCAAACTTAAAGTTGGTAAGCTTTTTACATCCAACATGAAAAGTTATTTGGATTTAAAGAAAAAATTACAAAAGTCTTTGTCAACGCATGTACCAACCATAACTTCATATTGTTCACCACTTGTTCAAGTAGGTTAAATTACTGTATACTCGTATGTATATGTAAGTAAAAAACATCAATTTGATTCATGTAACATGACATTTAAAGGAAAAACAACAGAAGACATAAAAGACAGTTTGAATATACATAATTAATAAAAGGAATTATATTAATAAAAAATAAATATCAATTCATTTGATTAAAACATAACACAATAATTAAGTTTTTGTATTTTGCTTTGATTCATGTTCGTTGAGTAGAATATGCGTTAATATACATCATAAAAATGGCGAATAACAATATTAATACTTTTACGTTGGAAATGTGCCACATATCCCAAAAATTGTCCATTGCGGTAAAACAATTTTTTAAATTCTATATATCTTTAAATTCTATAGCTCTATATCTCCTGATATATTCAAGATATCGGAAAACTTGTAACGAATTTGGAAAGAGGACACATTATTCATATATAATCGATCAATAGCTCAATTTTTTTTTAAATATTCCATACATCAAACCAGTAACCAACTGACGATAAGCCAAACTTTTTTCGGCCGCGGCGTAGCTTACTAAAATTATCGACGGCTCAGCCGGATGTGAGCCATCATGGCGTAGGTCTCTGCCTTAGTATCTTCAATCAGCTGCTTTTGACATACGAGCCTCCCAAGGCAACAACAAAATACCATATTGTTTTTGTTTTTTTACTTTGTTGTAGTATTAACATTACTTGTCATGAATTTTCCTTGCTTATACTCATATATATTTGTCAGTACATATCAGTACAACAGCACAGTACAGTGTCATATACTGTTTAATCTGTGTGCTCTGGCTTAAAAAAGAGATGATGTCATCAAGTGTTTATACAATTAAGGTAGAGGTCCATAGCTCGCTTTTTGCGCGTTACGCTTTCTATGCATCTGTCAAAAAAGTAGAATCAATGTAATAGTATGTGACAAGTTACATTGCAAAAAGCGCAGAACGCGTAGGCGCGTTCAAAGCACAAAGTAGGTCTACTTTCTACTTTTGTACGCGTTACAAGCACCATGAAAGAAAGTCAGCTTCAGTTAAATAATACTTTATACTTTAACTGACTTTTCAAAATGTGTGGTTGAAGTCTACTGACGATTTGTTAAAACAACAATGAAATGCATATAGACATCGCTTAACCACCAGCAAATAAATTTCACTTATAATATAATTATGACAATATGTCGAATAATAAATCTCTTGAATGTAATTAAGTTATTTTATAGCGTATATGGCATCCATTGTAATTTCTAGAAATATGTTCTTGTTTTTCACTGTGAAAGAGAAAGTTTTTCTTCCTCCGTATTTCACCCAGCTGAATTAACATTCTGCAAAGGAAACTTTGCGTGTCTAAAAGGAGTGTAATCAGATAGTTTTTGAAAAGTGGAAAATTCTTATTTGGTGTTTTTATAAATTTAGTAGATGTGTAAAACACACTAAAAGCACTAAAATCAAAAGTAAAAAAGCACCAGATTAGTGCCTTTTTTAAAAAAGTACCAAGTGGAAAAATTCCGCACTGTTATGAATTAAAAAGCATTAAATCTAAGGCGAAAAGCACTTAATTGGCACGCTGCACACGAAGCAGAATGAACCGTGTAAACAGCAAGATGCATAAAGATGATCCAGAGAGCGAAGCAGGTGATTCAACTCGTCGTCTGAACATACTGTTACCATACATTGACTTGTCTCAAATGAATTGTTTAAGATTTAAATACTTCCTTAAACACGCAAATAGAGCACGCTCAGTCCGTTTTTTATAACTCTGGCAACTTTGTGTTGTTATAAAATGGCGGCACATGAAAAATTATTTTGTAAACAAGTAATTAGTTAAAAAATACTCAATTATTTACAAAAGCATTTGTTGTTTGAAAATAAAAAACCAATAAAAAAAGATAATTGTTCGTAATTTTTACAAATACAATAATTTACTGACAAAATGTCAACCTTAACCATCTCAAATGTAATGTATTTTTTGTTGTAAAAAGCAATACATACAAAGAAAAAAAATATTTCATATGTATATTTATTTCATATATGTACGTACACGGCAAAAAAATTTGATTTGCATTTTTTGTAAAAATTATCAGAAATGAAAAAAAAGGTTAGTGCGTGTTAATTTTATTTCAAACTCTCTCAGAGTGAACGCTGACATTTTTCAAAAAGTGTCAAAAAAAGGAATTTTTTAAAGTAGCACTAAATAGGGGATTCATCAAAAAAAAAAGGGGCAACATGAAAAAAAAGAGATAACTACACTAAACTTTTTATTTTTTAATATATTATTATGTTCAATTTACTTAACTGACATTTTTTTTACTTTACTTTATTAAAAGAACCAAAAATACTACTTAATAATCATAAACTATGATCGCTCAAAATTAGACCACTTGACACGAATGTGCATATAGGAAGTTGTTTTTTCCCGAAAATTTTAAACGCTTTTATACAAGTTTTATGCAGAGAAATTAAAAAAAAAACATTTACATTGTGCATATCTACACAAACAGACCTTATAAGCCATATTCATATATTTCACCGATATTGGTGGACGATAAGATACATACTTAAAAGTGTACGACAAGAAATGTGTGCCGTATTAATATATAAGAAGATATTTCGGAGATCCAAACGGTCTTAAGTGTCGTCGTAATGTTTAATTATTTTAATACAATTGATTCTTGCATTCCATTTTCTGACGGTTTGGTACCGGAAAGCACCGAATCTTGAAGCAAGATCACAACTCCAAGTATTTTACATTTTAAACATTTTTGTTGCTATTTTCTTATTTTTTGTATAAACATATAAATTACCACCGTAAATATTGGCACAGTTTATTTTTTTAATATCTTTCCAAATTCCATTAAACTCCAAATATTATGGGTGTAAGGACAGTTTACATGATAAAATGGAAAATATATAGATGTTCAATGCAAATTTTTTTTCTTTAAACCTCCTACTCATGCCAAAATAGTTTAGCATCAGAAATTTTAATTGTGTACGTGATCATAGTTTTGGTCATTTAGTTTGAATTTAAATAACTTTAATTCATTAACAAACGCGTCTGGATCAGTTATTACGTGCTTAGTTAGATATTAAACAAGCTTGAAATAATTTATGTCTTCATTGGAATTTAAAAGTACTGGATCCAAATACGTTAGTACACTAAACCTTTTATTCTTAATATCAATTCTTGATAGTATTTCTCAACACAGTTTTTGATAAGAAGTTAAAAGTTTTCTTTTAATAACAATTATACAGTTCTCTAGAACCCTCCAGCACATACATACATATTGTTACGTAAAATTATTGGAACAGAGCTAATGTAAATGTTTTTATAAATAAAAAGAATTATCTAGAAAACTAAATGTACACACGTATATATAATTATATAAAAGTGCAAGCTCTGTATTACCAGCAACACACGGTATTACCCACATTAAAGTTGTTGCCTACTATTCGGAAATTCAAAATAACGGAAAATAGAATTATCTACAAACGCCTAGAAACAGCATCAGTAATTTTTCCGATTATGTTAGAAGACTGTTTGATCAATTGGCTACCAATAGTAAACGATAGCACTTGTGCATAGCAGCACAGGGATGGAAAAGTTGGTACAATTGTACTTTTTTCAGCATGAAAAAAAAATTAATCAATAAATAACCAGTTTTGAGAGCTGGTTGATGTAGGAATTATTAAGTCTTTTGCTCGAGGGTATTAGAAATTAAAAATGAATTAAACAAACCTATGTTTTCCGATATTTCCAGAAATGCTAGAGGAATATTATCTATTCTACATTCGCTTGAAAATGTGGAAAGGGTATTCGTACCAACATAAATATAAATAAAACCAAAGTAATAAAGACTGTTTGCTTCGACTGTGTCCAATCGAATCAAGGATGAATAATTATATCTCCTAAATGTTACTTTTATATTCAGATCTCAACAACTAATAGTCCTTTATATACCTACTGAAGTTAGACATTAATATTGTTTAAAAATTTATATTAATTAATGATATTATAATAAATTAACTTCAAAGTGCCTTTTTGTTAATTGTTAAGTTTTTACACACATACATGCATACATATACAAATGAATTTTACGTACGTTTAGAGTTAATTGAAAAAAATTAAGAATTTGGTACAATTGTACTGGAAAAAGTAAAATTTTTCTTAAAAGTTAGTACAATTTGAAAATCTGATTTTGCATCCCTGTAGCAGCAACATCTGTATGCAGTAATACAGCTTTACATTTCACTTCGTCACACAGTGGGGTTTTCGATTGCTAAAATGGGTATCAATTCCTGGTGACTTTCTCTGTTTATAATTTTAGATTTTTTTGGTCAATATCACTTAAAGATAGCGATTTGCGAAGTTCGGCACAAAATTGGCGGAATAGGACTGCGGGAAGATGTACTCCCCATACAAAATAATTAATAATAATCTAATATCTAGAAAGCTACAATAGTGAGGGGCTTCAAATTTGGCATTAGTTAATTTTGACATAGGATATACATTTTAGCAAAAGTCTGGCAAGTTAGGTCCGGGGGAGGGGGTACTCCCCATACAAAATAATTAAAAATAATCTGCTATCTCAAAACCTATGATAGTTAGAGGCTTCGAATTTGGTGTAAGCTACTTTCAAGGCAGCACACAAGATCAAAAACTGGCGGGTTAGGTTCGCGGGAAGGGGTACTCCCCATACAAAGTAATTAATAATAATATGCTATCTTGAAACCTATAGTAGTGAAAGCTTCAAATTCAAAACGAATCACAACAAGTAAAATAATTTTTAATTTTTTATGGGAACCACAATTTCATATAAAAAAGTTTGATAGCTTTTTAACGATTATTTGAAGTAAACAAGTAATTTGCATACATTCCATTTATTCGTACTTTTTATTTTTGCACTATTGTTATATTTGCTCTTAACAATATTAATATTATTATTATAGACGCGAAAATAACGTAACCCGCAAATGCAAATTTTACAGGAAAAGTTTTTTTTTTTACTTTTTTATGATTTTATAAAATTTTTGTAATGAAAATTCAAATGTAGCCTACTAATGACATTATGCAAGTTATAGATAAGTTTTATGTTTATTATTCGTATAGAATTTTTTGTTAGTTACGTTAATTTTGTCGATCACATTTTTAGCAGATTACACTTAAATATGACCATTATAATTTTCAAATTAATGTTTTAACAGATGATGTGTTCGATGCTGCATCAAAAAGTCAATTTCGAAAAATATATCAGTTACGTTATTTTCGGTGTTAGGGCTAGACGTTGATTCTTTTTCCCTTCTTTAATCCCTCTTTATGTATACATATGTATGTATATTAATTATTAATATATGTATTAAAATAAATGTAAGCTGTCATGAAAACAAGAACAAAAGCAACAGTAATATGATGTTGTTATTGCTTTTATGTAGTTTTGGCAACAATATATTTAAATTTTATTTTAAAATGTGCAAAAAAGTGCAGACAAATTTTTCATAAATATTTTCAAAAGCGTTCATATTTTTAGAAAAAATGTCGCTTTATTCACAACTATTTATTCACATATTTCCCGAAATCCACTAATTTATAGGCTTACGCGTAAAAATTAATTAAAAATAATAACACAAACTACACATAAAAACAAAAAACATAAATTAATCTTACTAAACTGAGGTTAAAGGTTCCATTAAAATATTTTTAATTATCACTTTACAAAACACTCAAAACTAGTTCTTAAAACACCGAAAATTGCAATTTTTATTGAACGAGAGGAAAACGTCCAATAACTCAAACTTTAAAATTGTATAGTGACATAACGGTAGTTGTCAAAAACAAAATTTTTGCAATAGTGATGTGGAATGTTGTGTACTTTTACCGACTACAAAAATTTATTCGGTTCTCCTAAATTTAATTTTGCAATTAATTCCCATTTTTAGTATCAAAAACCACACAGTGCGTCATCTGCAAGTACATGGCGAACATTCTAGATCCGTTTCCTGTAGTATAAAAAGAGAGACCCTGCGTCGCAGTCAGTTCAGTAGTAATCAGAAAGTAGTAGGGTCAACATCGTTGAAAGTAAAGTCATCGTGCGCAGTGTTGCCAGAAATTGATGATGCGAGAATGCTAAATCGGTCAAAAAATTCTGCTAAAATGTTCTACAGAAGGAAGGTATAATGCCAGATTAAAATGTACAAGAAATTATTGAAATGGCTTTGAATTTCATGTTTATACAAACTTATTAGTATTTGCAGGTATTTTTAGAGCACATACAAACATAAAATAGTTAATAATTGGTGTTTTTTGGAAATCTTACAATTGCGTTTAAAATTTTTTAACGCACTATAATTCCAAATTATTATATTACTTATTCAGTAAAATATTTTTTTATTAAAAATACATTGAAATTGATAATTGAGGGGATAGCTGGATCATATGCGCACTTCACTGTTGCTAGTGCAGATCATCAGGGAACCTTTAGCCTGCACAATACATGTACATTTATGAGAAAAATCCACTATACAGAAGAATTTTTTTTAGCAATTTACAATTTTTTTTTTTCAACAAATTCTGCCAGAAAGCATCTAGCAGAATTTTTTGAAAGTTGAATGCTTTTTAACTAATGAAAATGCCAGATCTGGCAGTGAAAATGCTAAAATGGCAACAATGATCGTGCGGTGGATAAAAGCAGTTAGGAAGTAATTAAGTACAGACAGTGAGTGGCCTTTCACACACGAGTCTAATTTTTATGCCGCACAGTTTTTGTTCTTTCTAGAACACACGAGATTAATTAATCTGGCATAAAAATGTATACGTGCACACAGCTTTGTGTGTAGTAGTGTTTTTTGTATTCATTTTATATTTGCTGTTTTTTAAGTTGTGTGTGTATTGGTTTTGTGCTGCTGATGCGGAGTTGTAGCTGGTTGAAAAATTATGCCAAACACAAAACCACTCTCTTTGACCCTCTCGCCAACAAACTAGCATTTTATGCCAGCACAATTGTTCTCGTGTGTGACTGGCCAGTGAGTCTTTAGTGTTGTATAAACAGTGAGCATCCGCAGAATAAGTCTTGTATATGATCAGTGTTGCCAAAACTTGTTGAGAAAAAATGCTAGATTTTGTGGAAAAAAATGCTGAAAAAAATGCCAAAACATTTTAATTAAAAATACATCAGAAATAAAGCAAGGTTGTATATTTTGATCAGTCTTTAATGCAGTTTATTGATTTGGTTTATCACATATGGTGTACAATTGATGAAATTAAACATAAAAAAGATTTTTAGCAAACTGATAAGAACAATTCATTTGATTTATATTCATATATATACATATGAACATAATTTGCAATTTAGTATATTTTTAAAGCAGCAAAATCAGTTAAAAGATTAATCACCAAAAAATTCAAATAACCCAGTCATCTTCATCGTCAATATTTATTTCATTGTTGCTTTTGTCAAGATAACTTTCGTTTGATCCAATCAATTTTAGATAAGTTTGTGGGACTTCATATTGAAAGCAACACACACAACTCCTTTTTAATCCATATCTAAAATTAAATTTTATGAAATTGGCTTTAAACATCACTGCTTCCAAAATTGCAAATAATTACCTTATAGCCAAAACGGAGTTAACTGTTTGTAAATGTATTCGGTTTCGCAGTTTTGTTTTTACAAGGTTTATTTGGCTAAATACACGTTCAACATCGGCATTTGACCATGCCAAGCATAGAAGTTTCAGAACAAACTTCGAAATGTCTTTAAAACGATTATTGCCATCAGCATCTCTGGATGAATTTACTTCAGCCCAAAAAGGTATTGTTTTGTCCGTATTTATCCATTTAATGTATTGGATATTTGAATATTGCTCTTGGATTTTCTCTATTTCTTCATCCTCTATATTAAACAGTTTTAAAATTGGTAAAATTTCTTCTTTATGAGATCTCAATATATTTCGAGCAGAAAAAAAATCAACGTTTTGAAGAACTTTAATGTTATCCGGTAACCTATGAAAAATAAAAGTTTTAAATAAACATATTTTTAAGTATACTTACATATATGTATATTTTTTAACTCACCTCTGCTTTAATTGATTTATTAATCCAACAACGAAGTTGCAACAATTATGTCTAATTTCAATTTCTTTGCTTTTGCTTAGCCTTCCCAAATTTATAAATTTTTGAGTACAAGTTTCAAATTCATGTCCAAGGCAACAATTAAATGAAATTGCATTTTCGAAATCGTTAAACAATGGGTCTAAAGTTTCGTCGTCTATTATTTTTATTTTGAGGAATTTGATACGCAGGCTAAAAGCCGCGTTGGATCGTTGTCGTTACTTTCAAAAACTTTGTTGACAATTTGGACTTCGCGTAAAATTGGTTTCAGGAAAATTAAATACAAACGAACTGTTTCGTCGTCAAATAATTCATATAAAATTCTTGCCTTGTGACATTTTTCATTGCTGCTCGCCATTGGAAAATGCAATTTCAACTCATCCCACTGCTGTAATATCCTTGAAACTGAAGTTTCAACAGATAGCCATCTCGTATCGGAAGTTCTTGTAATTTTTAGTGGTACCTTTAAAGAAGCAAACAAAAACCTTAAAGTAGATATGTACATACATATGTATGTATACATGTGAGCCTATACAAACCTCTCCATTTAATTTTTCGTATAAACTTTTATACAAAATTTGACGGTTAGAGCTTTTAGAAAACCAGTTGTACGTTTCATAAACAATAAATTCTAAATTTTCTGGCAAAAAATCTTTAAGTGACTGATTTACAGCAAGCTGTAAAGAATGGCAGATGCATTTTACTAGGATTAAATTGGGAACTTCTTTTTTCAGCGCTGTATAAACGCTTTTGTTTTTTCCAATCATCACATTTGCATTGTCCGTACCAATTCCGGCTGAGTTTTTTATATCTAATTTAAATTTTGTTAAAGCCTTTTTCACTGAAAGTACTATGCTTTCAGCCGACCTACTTTCAAGCTCTTCAATGCATAGAAATGTAGAAATAATTTTGTTTTTTGTCTGGTTAAAATAAATTATTACCAAACCTAAAATAAAAACCCATAAAATACTAGTATTGTACTGCTTTAAAATTTTTGTTTAGCTCGTTAAATAGCTTACCCAAAATCTTTGTAAATGAAACATCAGTTGTAAAAACCACTTTTTATATCTTTAGTAAGATCTTCATTGAAGTGAGGGCTATGCAACTTCAGCGACGAACAGTCATATTGGCTTTTGCAAAGGTTTGTCAAATGATCAACAGGTGCAACCGAACTGTGCACATCCATAAATAAACTTAATGCCGCCTGCTGCTGCTGAAGTTTGTAGCAAACTTTTTTAAAAGGAATGCGATTGTTTTTAATTATACCCATAGCATTTTTATGCTTTCTTGTTTCTGCATGTTGCTCCAGGCTACTAATTTTTGAAACAATATCGCATTTGCAATATTTGCAAAAGGATGTCGGATGTTTCTTGCACCCATTCTTTTAACTTTGGATGCTTGAGCCAATCTTGACGAAACTTTTGCGAATATGTTTTACTCATTTTATGTTTTTTATATTTTTCCTCTTTTAATGTTCACTTTTTCTATTTTTTGTCTTTTTTAAAACACTTCTATTTGGTTTTTATACAAGTTTGTTCATATTTTTAGTGTTACCATATCCACATTAATAAGCATTAACATTGTTGCATTTTTATAGAGGTAATTCAATGTTGTACATTTGCGGGTTTTTCTTGTACCTTTATATAATATAAAAAATTAAAAATGACAAAAAATTATGCTAGAAAATGATAGAAAACTTTTGAAAAATGATAGAAAATATGCTAGATGCTAGATCGGTTTTTTTCATGCCAAATGACTTTGAAAAATGCTAGATCTAGCATGAAAAATGCTAAATTGGCAACGCTGTATATGATAAACAGCCGAGAGGGAGTTTTGCTACAAGACCAGTGCAGTCAGTTGAGTGAGACCTGTTTATACAACAGCGAGGAAGACGTATTGGTAACCAGTTGCGGTATATTAAAGTAATCTATGTGTGTTTATTTAAGCTCTTGAATTGGATTAGTATAAGTGCGTTTATTTGTAAATAAAGTGTCGTTCTTAAACCTAATTAGTACACTGGGGTCAAAAAGTGGCAAGGCAGTCGAAAAAGTGACAATTTGCCCCTTTAGTCGGTCACACAGTCATGCTGGTCGTAATTTAGGTTGGTCTGTAAGAGTTTCATAGCACAATTGCGCTAGCTAAAATCACACACATTCTTAAGGCAGAATTAGTTTGTACGTGCTGTTCTGTTCTGAATCAGCTTTTTTGTTTCTGTTCAATTGAAAGTCTGTATGTGTGGTTTGTTTTTCCTTTTTCGTTCTGTTCTGTTACGGACAAATCTGTAGAAAATAGAATTCAACGTTAAGTGACAGCCTAAAGTGTGTATGTATTAGTTTGTTGTGATATTTTGTATACAACTGAAATCAGTTCTATAGGTTGCCAGCTGATTCCTTGCACAGAAAAAGTAATTGCAAAATATTTTATACGGAAAAGAACGGCACAGAACGACAACGAAAAGTAAAAACTAATGAGGCCTTTATTCTCTTTCATTTAGTCGTCAATGAGATAGCGAAGATAACACATGCGTAGCGGGTGTATTAAATTCTTTATATTTAGATATAGTGAAAAAAAAAGTGGTATGCGGAAAATATTCTATGATCACCAATGCTTTTCGCGACATTCAATGTGTTTTATGTTACAAAACTTTTAAAAAGAGAAATTAATATCTATTTAAAAGACGTTTTCATATATTTTGACCAGTTTCACTAAACTATATTTTCTATCAAAACTTTAAAGACTAATAACTCGGGAAATATGGGTCGCAGCCAATTTTTTGATTAAGTAATGTAAAAAAAGTTTTCTTGAAAAGAAATTTTTGAGTATTTTTGGTTTTCATATAATTTTCATGCTCTCGTTTTTAATTTTGCTTATAACTTACGACTATTTGTTCACTTAAATGTAAAAAAATGAAATCTATAACAAAAAATTTCATATGCAAAAAAGGAAAAAAATATTTACGATAAAACTCAAAATTTAAAACTATTTTAACATTTTCTTGACAAACTGTATGTACATATGTATGAATACATTTAATTATTATGTAAAAATGGGCAAAATTAATGTGCAAATTGAAGTAATGAGATCAACGTTAGAATGTAGGTCAGTGTCATAAAAGTGGAAAAAATTTATTGACAGTAAAGAAAAAAAAACAGAGAAATGAAAAGTGAAAAATATTAGCCCACTAAAATAAATTGAGAAAAAAAATGATCAAAGGTAAAATCTCCGTTGATCTTTCCGCAAATCAATCACCCAGATGTTAAAAGGTGTCAATCAATGCTTAATGTATTTACCTATTCTTACTCTAGCAAAAAGAGTAAGTAAAACCTTTTTTTTTTTTTTGAATTAGTATTACTTTATGAAAACGTAATAAGTACAGGAGATATCAAAAGGTTCAGCAAAATAAAAAATGTAATAACATTAATGTTAAATAATAAAATAAAGGTGTTTATGCTGTTTACGATTGTCCCCAAAAATTTTACTAACATTTTTATTATGACAACAGCGATTCAAGTAGTTCTTAACAATTGCCAAATAACTCTCAATTTGTACATGTTAAATATAACTACACAAGATTTAAATTTCATCTAATTATTATCTAATCGTAATTATAAATATAAATATCACTTTTGAATGACAAATCAAAAAGCAAATAGTTTGATACCAAATTTAATAGAAAAATATTAATTCATCGGGAAGAAACCGATAGTTTTGTGAATAATTACATATGTACATTAATTAACAAAAAGAATAATTTTCCGAAATCTTTTAATTTCATTTGTTTGGAAACTTCACTTTTGCGGCTACCTAAGCGCTACCTAAACGGTGTTAAGAATCAGTCCTAGGAAGTTCATATATTTTAGAAAGTTGTTTATTGAGATCTTACGTACATTTATGTAGCGGATTGTTTCCTTGAATTTTGAACGGTTTGCTACCTATGGACCTGACTGAACAGGGGGGAAAAGGTAAAAAAGAAATCGATTTTTTTTAATTTTTTGCAATTTTTTTGATTTTATATGTCATAATTTTTATTCTTTATGACAAGAGCTACAACTTTGCCTTAGAGAGAAAATCAAAAGTCCGAAAATAAAAGTCCAATTATTTAAGTTTTTATACTATAAATTCTTGAAAAGTAGTTTTTTTTCTTTGCTAACATACTATAAATGATACTAATTACACAGGTCAACAGCAAAAAAAATGCTTAAATCCACTATACAAATTTGATGTATTGTGGTTCCAGTAGTACAAAAATGGTCCAAATTTTCTATGGAGAGGTTTTTTTAAGTAAAATTGTCAATATTTTGAGACATGTCTTCTTTTATGTTCTCATATCTCCAAAAAAAACTAGTCCAATTTTGTTAAACTAAATTTGAAAGAACATAACATTTAATCCGTTTATATATTGCATTTCAATCGGCTCAATAGTTCGGAGTTATAATAAAAAATTTTAGCCAAAAATATATATTTTACGTAAAAATAGCAAATCTTTTTTTTTTTTTAAAATCATGAAAAATCGAAAACGGCTAAACTTGTTCAGACTTATTGCTTTATCGCAAAGCCACATGTAATAGAAACAAAATGAGATATTGGTCCTAAAAATCGATTGAGTCTTTTCGCATTTATTCACAATTCAGTGAATTCATTCATTTACAGACCCTTCTCATAAAACAGCCTCTTTCAAGTATAGCTTGCATGTAATTGTCTCAAAATGGATCACCTTACCCACGAATTGATAGATATTAATATTAATTAAAGTTTGAGTGACAAATTCAACCCTTAAAGTCTGTGACACATTCTCGACTTTAATTACAACTGGGAGGAAAACTAAAGTGATATTCGGAAAAAACATCACATAGTTTTTAATTCAAAATATGTCAAATTGTTTAAGTGAAGCCCTCTGATGAGATAAATATCCTTACAAGGACTAATTATAATCAAAACAGTTCATACTCCCTTGATTTTTACTATACTCATCAAAAAACCGAATATTAATGACCCTACATTTTTGGAAGTACTTCAAATAATCTGTCAGTTTTTACCTACTGATATAATTTTTTCGATTATTTTTTATGAAGTCATATTGGTACCCAATTGCTAAATAAAATAATGAAAGAAATTTTTCAGTTTAAATGGTTACCATTGTTTGGTAGACTTTTTATTGATTGTGAATCTGCAAACCGATTATTAGTGACAGTAACTGTATGTAAGTATGTACATAATAAAAAATGTTTTTAATTACACATATACATATGTATGTGATTGATTTTTTATTACACTTTTTTAATAAAAAACAATCAATATTGGCCTGCATTTTGATTGTTTTTATCTCAGACGTATCGATTTTTGTAAGAACCATAAAAATCGGTGCACGCGTTCGGTTTATACAGTGGCGCAAAGGAACACACATCAGTACATACATACATACATACATGCATATTCCCCTATTCTAATGGTAGAATTACTGAAATCGTATCGTGCTGTTGCGTGTCAGCTGACAAAATCCGTAACATTTAATAAGCATGTTGATGCTTATTGAAAATGTGTTGGCAACTTTTGCTACATAAAAATCTACAGAAAATAGATTTTTACTTAGCAAACGTCAACTTCTGGCTTACATACATACACACACACGTATAAAGCATAGTAACAGCTGACACTTTCGCTGGCAGCCTCACGTTTTTGCTAACTAATATCCAGACTTAAACGATACGACAACTTCAAAAGTAAGACGATACGATTTGACTAACGAAGCCATAAGCTCTGTGACAGTGACAAAATTATAACAAAACTGAGGTGATTGACTATTTGTATATTTTTGGTATTCTGAAAAATATTGTCATGAATAAAATATAACAAATTTGTCACCTTATGAAAAGCACATAACAAAATAAAAATTTGCTAATTTTCCTTTTAATTTACTTTTTAGTTGTGCGAGTTAAAGAGAAAAAAGCGTGATTATTGAAAAATTTTTAACATTTTATGCCAAAAAAAAATTATTTCTTTGTGCACTTTTTTTGCAAAAGTAAAGGACATTTTGTTTCACTTTTTCAAGATAACTTCCAGGAACTCCCGATTTTTTGCCAACAATATTTGCAAAGCTGTAGCTACGGTAAAACTGGACAACTTTTGCAAATATATTAATACAATTTGAACGTGTCTAGGCACCCTAATAGCTCATACACCTATGGAATAATAAAGTACACGCAACTCAGTAGAGTTGAAAATAAGAAAGAATATTTTGTTTTCACTTTTTTCAGCATAACTTACAAGGACTAATAACTTCTCTATCTAGCACGATCAGATTATATTGATGTGTTCACAGAATTTTTCCAGCTTTACCGTGGATACAATTTTCCTAAATATTGTTATAGCGTTTTGACACTGACATGGTTTTTATAAAAGTTGGTTTTAACGTTAACCGTACGATCAAAGACCAAAAAAATATTCGTTAGTCAATGACCGGGTTAGTCAATGACCCTAATGTACTTTTTTCCAATCTTTTAATTGAAAATAAGTTATATGTGTTTAATATATGCTAAATCATTTGATGTGAACGCCAATTCTATCAAATGCTTTTTCAAAGTCAGTCGATAAAATAATGACATGATTTTTTTCAGACATTTCATAGCTAAAGCTATGCTTTGCTTTTTCATAAATGCAGCTTGGTTTGGAGTAAGAAAGTTATTTGATTTAATGAACCACATTAGTCGTCTAGCGATAATTTTTTCAAGAATTTTGCTGAAACAAGAAAGGAGGAAAATTGGTCTGTATCCAGAAACCGTAAGGTGTTCCTTATTAGGTTTTGGGATGGGGATAACTACGGCAGTTTTCCATGCTTGCTGAAAAATGCTGTATTCGAATATATTATTGTATATCAGAAGCATATGTCTTTTCGATGAAAGACATAGATTTTTAACATTGCTTTCAATATACTATGGTGAGATTTATTTCAAATTTACAACTATATTTATTTATTTAAAAAATAATAAAAAAAAAGTATTATGAACTTAAAGAAAGGTATTTTTTATTACATGAGCCGGAGTATCTTGCACTTACATGAGTAAATAACAAACGATGGTCGCACACATAGAAATGTACTAATAATAACTCTTTGCAACAAATTAAGACTTTTTGAAAAACACACGGACTGGACAGAGACTCCTAATTTTTTGCTAACAATATTTGGGGAAATTGTATCTACGGTAAAACTGGAAAATTCTGTGAACACATCAATATAATCTGAACGTATCTAGGTGCACTATTTACCTCATTCAGACCACTTTGTACCTTAAAGAAAGTTAGTTATTTACTTTTATAGCATTTTTTCCCTTTCTTTATTATTGTTATTATGTGTGAGAAAAAATTTCTCATTCGCCTCTAAAGTACATAGAAAAAAATAATTGTTTGGACAAATGCTGTTTAGCAAAGCAGCTCAAAAAAATTAAAAGGGGCCTATGTGATGGAAAATTAAAATATAACAGAAAAAAATTTTATAAAATAGTTGGCGCCGACCCATATTTTCATAGGAAACTGTGAAAAATCTCCAAAAAGAAATGTTTAAATAGCTTATCTGATAGAATCGTGAAAAATACGAAAAAAAATTACTGAAAAAAATTTGCTACGACCCATATTTTCCGAGTTATTGGTCTTAAAAGTTTAGATAGAAAGTGCAGTTTAGAGAAACTGCTTCAAAAAAATTAAAATGTCTTTTTAATATCTACATATTCATAGTTTTGTAACATAAAACACGTTGAATGTCGTGAAAAGCATTGGTGACCATATAGTATTTTTCGCATACCACTTCTTTTCTTTCACTGTACCTACACTATAGATTCAGTGATCCGCATAATAGAATATGTTTGTATTCGTGAGAAAAATGAGAGTAAAACAAAGTTACACTTTAAGAAAATTTTTGTAATTTAAAATACATGCTATGGTTATTCATTAATTGAGCATTTGTTGTAAACAAACAATTTAATAAAAACTTACGAAAAAAGTAAAAAATATAATACAGCCCAATCATGAACATTCCTGCGGAATTTATTCTCACGGAAAATAATTTTCTCGAGAAAACATTTCTCCAATCATAAATTCCTTGGGGGAAAAAAATAGTAATACATGGCATCACCGCATTACGAAGCTCGTTGTTTTGCTTGTTTGTTGACATTTTGTTTCTCCTTTTTTTTTTTTTTTTGATTGAGAGAGCAAAAAATTAATAAAATTCACCAACTTGAAAAAAATGTAAAAAAAGTTTATAAATGATTTATTTGGTCATTATTTGTGTTTTTCCAAATAAAAGAACTATAAAATACAAGTTTATGTATATAAATTTTGTTTTAATGGAGTATTAACCATGTTTTTATGTAAAATCCCTTCTGTTTTGCAAGAGAAAGATTTTTTAGTGAAAAAAGCAAGTTCAACTGCGTTCATAATACCTACTTTTTTCCCGGGGAGTTTTTTTGTTCTCGGATTTGGCAAAAAAGGGGAAAAAACAAATTCATGATAGGAAAAGTGAGAAAACTCGTGCGGAATTTTTGTTTATGATTGGGCTGATAATCCATTCATCAATGTAGTATATAAATTCCAAATTAAATTTATTCACAGATGTGTGAAAACTATTAAAATGTCTTTTTATACTATCTTCCCAAGCATTTTTTATCACGAAATATTTCTTAGCTTCCATAACTATTTTTTATTTTTTTGCTGTACAAATTTATTAAATTTGAACTTTAATTTCGTTCCGTGTGCTCAAAAAACTAAGAAAAAAATTCGTACACAACGTGCACAACTTCATTCCTCGCTTTTTCGGAGATGATGATGTTGGGATATGGCTATTGTACCATGAAAATGGTAAAATTGTACTAAATTAACATCAGTTTTACCAAAATGTAGCCATCTGCTAACTAAGCATACACAGTAAAGGCCCAACTATAATATGAATAAGCAATCTTAAGCAACTGTGCGATTACATACAATACGTATGTGTGCAACTATAATGTACTTAATGAAACTTTTCGTCAAGTTGCGACAAATGTCATTTGCTTAAGTAAAGTGCCAAACTGAACGCACATTCCGTACTGAGTAATTTTTTTTTGTATCTCAATAAATGGATATTTCGTATACACTAGGATTTATTGTTCATTACGTTTTATTTTATATTTAATTAAAAAGTGTTGAAAAAACAAATTTGTAAGCAAACAAACTACCAAAACATTGACATTTTCTTATTATGATACATTTTTTGCCTGCCATTGTTGTATATTTTAGTACTTTTGCCCTTAAACAAAAAAAAAATGCACTATTTACATAATTTCTGCTTCAAACTTTTCTCATAATTAATAAAAATAATTGCAGATTATAATACCTTAACATAATTTTTATAAATTATAATCATTTTATAGTCTTTAATGAACAAAATTCAATTAATTTAGGGAAAATAAGAAGAAATAAAATTTTTCGAAAATTACGTAAGGTACACATATGTGCAACTATGGCTGAATAATTTTTTATGTTAAATAAGTTTATTATAGCCACCTAAAAGTCTCTTCGAATTTGCTTAAGCATTTGACAGGCTTTTCGTTCAATTCTGGCATTAGCTTATTATAGTTGGGCCTTAAGAATTCATAACAATTTTTCATTTATTGAAAACAAAACCATAAATAAATCAACAGATACTATCGAACAAAACAGTTTTTCATGTATGTATGTAAGTATACATACAAAGTCTAAAGAACTGGGACAAGTGCGTGCTACCAAAGCAAATGAAAAATATGAGCATAAACTACCAATGTTGCAAATTTTGATACTTATGATCAGTGTTAGGCAACCATGTTGGGAGAAATTATTATTACTGTACCAAATTTGGTACAATTGTACCACAAATCACAACAGTGGTGTGTGATTTTCTTGTGGTATGGCGTGCGGATCACTGGTGTAGATCATTGATGTCAGTTTCATACCACAATTGTGCTAGCTAAAATCACACACATTCTTATTCTCTTTCATTTAGTCGTCAATGAGACGATAACACATGCATAGCGGGTGTGTAAAATTCTTTATAGGTACAGTGAAAGAAAAGAAGTGGTATGTGAAAAATATTCTATGGTCACCAATGCTTTTCACAGTCATTAAAAATTATAACACCACGCATTTTTCTGATGTGCAATAGTGTCCTTTATATTAGTTGTTGTGGGATAAGTTCTAGTGATGCAGGCATAAGGCACTGGTCACTAAAAACTACACCGACTTCATCAGATACTAATCCTAATGTAACATCAGAGCGCCATCCTTCGTTGTGTAGCAGAATCATTGGCGAAGTAAAATAACCAATAAAATGGCTACTAAACACAGCTTCAAAATTTAATACGCCTCATTTACCACCAGAATGCGCTGCAACACTGCATTATCAAAAAGCGTGCAAAAAAAAGCAGAGTTGTAAAAGAATGAAGCTTTCCTCCATCTCTTCCTTCACCACCTGTCTTCTCTATCACTATCCCTTTCCTGTCACCTTCTCTCACTATCTTCTCTTCAACTAACAGGTAGCACAAAGGGATCATTGTATTGGACCCAAGTGAGCTGGACTCTAAATTTCACCTTTCCTTACCAGCAGCCTGTTAACCTAACCTAACCTAATGCTTTTCACGACATTCAATGTGTTTTATGTTACAAAAATTTTAAGGAAAGAAATTAATATGTATTAAAAAGGCATTTTGATTTTTTGTAGATCATTGGTGGGTGCTGTGAATGTATTGGTGTACTGTAAATGTACTGAGGTAGCGAGCTACCCACCAAACACAAAGCCATACCGTTAAAATATTAATTGAAAACAAAAAATTTTCTAAGCAAACTGTCAATTGTACAAAACTTTTTCAAAGTTTATTTTGGTATGCTCCACTGAAACAAACTATTTTTTTTAAATAAATATTTGTATTTTTATTTAAAATTTCTCTCTTTCCCTACCATTAAACTAATGAAAGCATCATAATTCCTTTTTTTCCTTAAATCTTTGATAACATAAAAGGCATTGTGTGTTTCCAAATGCGTTATTTATAGTAAAATATTTTTTGCATATCATAAAGTTGAAAGGCAACACGTGTGTTTGCTGGACAAATATTCTAGAAACAAATATGTAAGCATCCGCCTCATGCGCATTCGTCCCTGTCTAAGGTAGGACCACACGATTGCCGCAATGCGCCAATTATTGGTCCATTTTATATGCCAATCGTGAGATTTCACAATTTATTGCCCCATAGGACAATCGAGAACAATATTGTGCTGATTTGCTGCAATCAAATGCAACTCTGGTGGGGCAATAGTGTAAACAGTTGACAGGAAACCGTGCCCCAATGAAAATGTTAAAAATGCACCAATATTTATTGTGTTCTCGAGCGGCAATCAAAGCAGCCAATACGCGACAATTTCTTAAATTAATTTATTTTTTCGTGGGCGCCAAGTGTTTTCGTAAGTACAGTAAACTTAAACTCACTTTGTATGCAATTATAACTTATTTGAAACGTTAACATGGAGCTGTGAGCCAATCATTAACCATATATTTAGTTTTATTCGTTTAAAAGAACAAAATTGATTCTTCTTTGTATATTTAATGAGCACAAAATATACAAAGCATAGGCAATTTTATTTCTTTTAAACAAATATACCATTTTTACGTACAAAAAAACCATTTGCACCTAAAACAAAACAAACTAAAACTTACCACAACAGCTGGTTGTTTGTGTTGCCGTAAGTTAGGACAATCGTATGACTGGGCTGCTACAATTATTTCCACAAATTCATTCATTCATTCTTCGCCAATCTGCAGCAATCAAATTTTTATAAAATGGGGCAATTGTGAGATTGCAACGTATTTCGTTGGGATAATTTTATTATGTTGCACCAATTCAGCACATTAAAAATTGGATCAGATTGGTGTATATGCGGCAATCGTGTGATCCTACCTTTATGGACGACTAAATTAAAAAGGGTGAGGAAAAGTGCTAGATTGCAGAAAAAAAAGTGCTAAAATGTTATACAGAACACACAACAAAGTGCTAAAATCAGTTAAAATTTTTAGTTTCTCTTATTTCTTAAGTGACCCATACACTTGCAATAACATTTAGAATTTTTGTATTCTATATCATCGCTAAAGTCTATATTATATTTAAAGGTGGCACAATGCTTTTTTCATGAGAAAGAAAATATATATATGGAAATCCCATTAGAGATTTGGAACACGCCTATGCCATAGCACAGACTATTGAGCACGACAATATCCATAGAGACTTTCAACTAGGCAAGACATCCAATGTAAGCAGATTACAACCTTCAAAACATCACCTGAAGGAGCAACAACAGTTCAGTAAACAAAATCGCCATTATAGACGTCCGTCGTATAAGCCATTCAACTTACAACGACCAAATTGGCAACAGCAGAATGTATCTAGACCAGAGCAAATGGATACATCTTCGGGCAAGACCAAACAATTACCACAACAAGGTTTCCATAGTCAACCCTGGAAAAGGATGAGAGACCAAAGCGGTAATTTTCAACAACAACACAAAATGCAGAGGAACAACGGGATACAAACCACTCATCAAGAAGACGATAATATCAGCACTACAGCACAAAAAGGTAGCAATTCATTTTTTAATAATAGTATATTTAAAACTTTAAACTAATAGACGGCTTGTACTACATTTTTGTGAAAGATGAGGGTAACAAAGAGTATAAAATCTTCATTGACTGCGGTGCAACCCATAACTATATTAATAAATATTTAGTCTTAGGTAATAGAATTGTGACCAAACTATTAAGAATGATTACCATGCATGATGAATCGATATTAAATTACAAACAAAAAATAAGTGTATTAAAAAAAGAATTAGAATTTTTTGAAATATTGACTAATGACGACTACGACTTGATGTGAGGAGTTAAGGGTATAACACAATTAGGAGCAGTCTTAGACATAGGAAAAAAATTGTTTATAGTCCCTGAGAAAAAAATAAACTACTCCATAGGAGATAAAAAGATATGAATTAGAGATAAATGAAACAGTACAATAAAATAGGACCGTTACCATTCACAACAACCATAGAAGCTAGCATTAGAACAACAACTAAAGAACCAATCTGGACTAAACAATACCCACGTAATTTAAATGATACTGAATTCGTGAATGAAGAAATAAAGAATCTATTGGAACAAGGTATTATACAAAAAAGCTATAACCCATATAATTCACCAATCTTGACCGTACACAAGAAAGGATTAGACAAAAACGGGAAACCAAAACGACGAATGGTTATAGATTTTAGAAAACTTAATGAGCATACTGTAACAGATAGATACATCATACCTGATGTCAATGTTACATTACAAAACTTAGGAAATGCCAAATACTTCACCATACTAGGTGTAGAATCTGGTTTCCACCAGATAAAAATAAAAAAGAAGATAGAGAAAAAACAGCTTTTTGCGTTAACGGAGGCAAATACGAATTTGTACGTATGCCTTTCGGTTTAAAAAATGCACCGTCCATTTTTCGACGTTGTGTAGATGACATACTGAGAGAATTCATAGGAAAATTCGTGTACGTCTACATTGACGATGTTTTAATTTTTTCATCTTCTCTAGAAAAACATACACATAGTGTTTAAAGCCTTAAATAAAGCTATTCTTAAAATTTTGGACGAGAAGTGGAGTAGTTAGGTCATATTATTAAACATAATAAAATAACAGCAGACCCCGAGAAAATAAAAGCTATTAAGAAATTCCTATTCCTAGTACACTTAAGGATTTACGAGGTTTTCTATGATTAACTGGATACTATAGGAGATTTGTACAAAACTATGCACAAATTACGATACACTAAAATCAAAATTGAAAGAACAGGTCGAATTATTTCAACCTAATTACGAAAAACCTTTTGAGCTTACTACAGACGCATCCAACATGGCTATTGGAGCCGTATTAAGTCAAAATAAGAATCCAATACATATTTTGTCTCGCACATTAAGTGCTACAGAACAGAACTATAGTACTAATGAGAAAGAATTATTGGCAATTATTTGATCATTGCAGAAATTAAGAAATTTATGTTTACTGACCATCAGTCACTCACCTACGCAATCTCCGAAAAAAAAAACTAAATCAGAAGTGAAAACACTGGAAGTCTATCATAGAGGACTACGGCGCAAAAATCAAATATAAACCAGGAACAAAAAATGTTGTAGCTAACGCTAGTGACATAATAAAACTGTTTCACTGTCTTTTAATACCTACAGTATACAATTAGAACTTGTACCAACGCCAAACTTTACTGAAACAAGAACACGAACTATTTTTTCTGATAAAATACGTTACACTATTAATTTTATGAATAACGATAATATAATCAACATTTGTCGGAAATCATTTCATATACACGCCAAAGAAATTGAAAGATATAACAGATAGAAATGAACAACTTCATATAATAGAAGAAACCCACAATAGAGCCCATAGGAACTTTAATAATACAACAAAGGAAATACTTGAAAATTATTATTGGACAAGCATAAAAAAAGATGCCAAGCAATTTAATAACCATTGTTCTGCTTGTTTATTAGGACGTTGTGAAAGGAATCCAACTAAAGAACCACTTCGCTATTCAAACATACCAACACAACCAAGAGAATACATACATGCAGATATTTACTACAATGACAAAGTCATTTATTTGGTAACCATAGATAAATTTTCCAAACATATAGTCGCACATGAACTTAGCACTAAAGCTAATATAGAGAATAAGATGGAAGAATTAATTACTAACAATTTTCCTGAATGCAAACGACTCATGACTGATAAAGAAGCAAATTTGATCACAACAGCATTCAAACAGATGTGTATAAAGCACTGTGCTGGTAAAATTATACCAGGTACTTGCACGACTACAACAAAATTACAGCACCCAAAAACACAAGCATTTTATTGGTAGAAACAAACGTATAATTGTCAGAAACAGATGTCTTTTGTTTTAAAAATTACAATCACAGTGTAACTAAAGTACAATTGCAGACGCATCATTTATGCATGATTATAGTCATTCAGTGTTGCCAATATGTATGTAATACAAAGTGTGTAATTTGTACTCTCATGTGTGGGCCATGTAATGAGATTATGTATAATCTGTGTGTAATTATACTTTGGGTTTTATTTTTATTTATTTTGGTTTAAAACCAATTTTAACGCACACAAAAGATGTGTAGTGTAATTGGAGACACAGCCATGTGCAAATTCATTGGCAACACTGTAATCATTTCATTCATACACATGCTTGTAAAGAAAGTTAGACAACTTTCTGCATTGTATATATTAACAGGCTGGCCTTGTACATGTACCTTTTATAATTTTACCATGGCACGGTGTACAAAAAATAGAGACACCAGTTCATCGCTCATCAGCAAACGGACAAGTAGAGAGAGCTCATAACTCTATAAGCGAATTAACGCGCATTTTCAAAATAAAGAACTCATCTACAACAAAAGGCGAAATATTCAAATCCATCAAAGAACTCAACAACTCGATACACTCTGTAACAGGATACGGGCCTAGAGAAATATATATTTTGGAACTATAAAATTTAAAGGAAAGAAATCATAAGGAAATTAGGACAAGAAAAAATGTCCAGATTTTATACAACAGAGAACTAGAAAAAATTCGACGAGAGATAAACGTTAACTAAGTATAAATCGGGACGATTCATTTTAAGTAAGGGGAGAGTTAAGAACGATAGGTACAATACTTACACAGACAAACGATAGTAAATGACGATCACGCATTAACATGATAACGATACCACAGCAAAGAAAGTATACATTAACAGAAATTATCTTTTCTTTTTTTCGTAATAGTAATAAAAACACTTTCCCTAAACTAGTATCTAAAGTAAAAAGAAATAAGCATTCCCTTGTTCTTAATAATTTAATGACTCTAGGTATAAGCAACGATCATGCATCGACATGATAATCTATAACAAAGACACTTTCCCTAACATGTAATAAAAGACAAATATTCCTTTGTTAGAATTTTAAGCATATGTAGTTGTAGATTGTAAATACCTTTGAGATAAAAAAAAATAAAGACATGATGAATTTTGTTAAAGTACAAAAATAACAAAACAAAACTCATCATGTCCAAATGTACCAGTTTCAGTGTTGTCAGTGAAATTTCGAGAAAGATACATTTTGGTTTCCAAAAAGATACATTTGTTCCCAAAAAGATACATTTTGTAAAAAATTTTAAAGTGCATTTTTAACATTTAACATTTATTAACATAACATCTTTATTTCATATTTAATGAATATTGTAAAGAAAATGATATCATATAAATTTATTTTTATATATATTTAAGTCATAAATATTAGGCATTTAATTTTTCAAAATATAGTAAGCAAACTTTAAAATTAATTATATGTACGTAACTATCTTTGGATTTTATCAAAACAAATTCATTTTTGTAAAAATATACGAGTTAAGGCGCTTATACTAAGGCGATTATATAAAAAAATTCATATAATTTCCTGAAAATAAAAAAGATGTTCATATTTTCTGTATATTTTGCGTACAGATTCAAAAAATACGAAAAATTTCGGGATTACACATGATACCTGAAGTCATCAAAAGATACGAAAAATGTATCTTTCATATCCTAATGGCATCACTGGTAGGTACCCATATCTACATACATTTAATTTAAGAAATCTATTGTTATTTTTTAGTATTTCTGAAACATATTTAAAAATTGTAAGTGAGTTAAGATTTAGTATAAGAAGAAAGAATAACTCACCGGAGTTAAAAAATAAATAAAGTAAAAAGACGCATAGACGTCTAGAAAATATATTTTTTTAATTCAACTAAAAGTGAAAACTTTAATTTATGTGTACCTCAGTTGTATGTATGACTCCTGTCATACTAAGCACTTAATGAAGATAAATAAATTTGATAAACATATAATATTATTAGGCTCGCAATTTGTGTTAAGGAATTATCTATGGAAACTTGGAACAAATGCTGCAGTAGTTTATGTATATGATGCCATAGCGCCAGAAAATAAGCGGATGTGTATCTGTAGATGTACTAGAATTTATCCACGTCTTCTTTAGAAGAATTACACCTTAATCTGGACAAGGGCTCAAAGCCTACTTTTTGTGGACTTAACAGAACTTCTATGAGGTGTAAGGCTGACGGTGTTAGCAATACTTATTTACAGAATATAAAGCTACATTCAGGTCAACTAACTCAATAAGACCAATGCAATAGAAAAATTCTTTCTTTCGTTATCAAAGATCAAGCAGTGTACATAAACATAATGTTTCAGTTTTAGACCATCAAATCTTTCATTTAGACACAATTCCAAGTAAATCTCTAATTTTTGCGACTTTGATTTATGATCCCTTTAGAGTAGTTTTGTGAATTAACTTTGTAGTATGCAGTTTTAAGTTCTACTTTGCATTTTATACGAGGTAGATAACCTTCTGCTGAAACTCGTTGTTGTATAAAACTCCTCTCAATCGTTATTAAGTAGAAAAAATAAGCCTTGAAAATAATTAAGCAGTGTCAAAAACATAAGTGTGAAAAGTAGGACAACTCCGGATAATTGCTAAAAAAGAAGTAGGACCACCCCGGACGCCCTAAAAAAGAAGACGGTGTCCGGCGAAAAGGGACGGATGTCAACCCTATGCGCAACCATCAGGAAGTATAAACAACTTTGAAATAGGATGTTTTTGGTTAAGTTCCTTAACAATTAACTTCAGAAAGCAATGCATCATATTTATTGTGTGCCAGTTGATCGCTCTTCATAGCAAAGGATCTTGCTACTGTGCAACGATGCAACACAAGTAAAAATGGTTACTTGGGAGTAGCTTAAATTAGCAGACTCAATTTCATTTGAGTGGCGAGCCTATAGTTTTCCGCAAAAGGGATTAAAGGAATAGCTGCATCTTTTTGTACAAACTTTGTTCGTTAACGGCATGGTCGTCATATAAAAGTAATATCCGCCACTCGTTTGAGTTTTGGTTGACATATGGTACCATTTGTTATATGCAGGCCCTTAAATCAGTGACTTCATGCAGTGGTACATTAGTTTGTAAAATAGTTAAATCGTGACGCCCTACAACTTTGAAAAGTCTTAATTCAGCTGAAAGAAGAACAGAAAAAGTATTATTGCCTCCATCTTTCACATAGCTGAATTAAGACTTTATTAAGTTAACTTTGCATATCTAAAACGGGTATTAACCCATTTCGCTACGCTGTTCGCGAAATGGTATGAATGTTAAGGTTCATCTCTCAGCAAATAAAAAAAATTTATCCCCTCGTGACCACCCCCTCCCCCCATTGAAAGGGGAATATTTCGTTATCCCATATTTTTAGACTCTTTTTAATTTAATTATTAAGAAATATATAAAAAATAAATTTAAAAAAAAATTGTGAAGAAATATTGCCAATATAGAACCAAATCCTAAAAATTGTTGCAGCTAAACTGACTTAAAAAAAAAACCTAAAAAATGCTAAAAAATATTTAAAGTGCTAAAATGTAATGGTAAAATTTAATACTTCTTTTTTAAGCAAATATTTTCTTTAAAAGTGGTTATTTTTGCAATTTCTGCTCATACAGCCTTACAGATTTTTATTTGAACGAAATAAAACAATAACGAATTATTTATTTAGCATAAAAAGTATTAAAAGCAAAACAAAAATATTAAGTCACAGCCGGTTCATCGAATATATATGTCTTCAACGTTCAAAAATTGGTATTTCTAACAACATGTAAAGCTTTTTCAATTATTTATTCTGATTTTATGTAAAAAGAACTTTTTCGTATAACCAAAAACACATTCAATTAAAAACGTTTTAGTTCATTATTTTTAAGATCGTATATATTTATTCATTTTCGAAAAACAGGCTTTCAGTTTTTACTTGTGTTCTTCAAACATATCACAATTTTTTTTTGTTATTTTTAAGAAATGGTTAAACTAAATATCACATGTATGTACGTGTATATTTATAAATTCATGTATTTATGTAAAAGTATGCACTTTGTATATTGTATGAAAAATGAAAAAGATTTCAAATTATTATGTATATACATAAATTTGTATGCAAATAAAGGAATCATTAATTATTACATATTAAATACATGACCAAATGAATATTCTTCATTAGATTCTGAATATTTGTTCAAATTATCGTTATAATATGTATATAAAGAATTTTTGCTTGTTTAGTTGGTTAACTACCATCTATAATATAGACTCTATATGCATTTCGTTCAATCTTAGTAGATTTTAACACAATATTTTGGAAATAAGCGAAAAAACTTCGTATGTTTATGGTAAGACTTTTAATATGTTATTAAGAATCACATGGACAAACATAATAAGTTTAAAGGCCTCATACAAAAATCTTTACAAACCAAGCAGCTTAATTTCTTAGAAAAAATTAAATTGTTGTAAAAATATATTATTTATATATACTTACATATATTACAATATTTGTAGGTCTTAAGAAACAGTATTGCTCGTGAAAATTACTAATATACCCAAAATGGCATAGATTATATTATCAAAAATTTAATAGATATTCCATTTGCAAAAAAGTTTCGTATATAAGGCAGAAATCTACATCAACTGACACCACACACAGTGGACCAAACACAGAAGAACGCTGATGATGAAGGTTTAGTGGCCTTCGAAAACGGCTGGCTGTTCCGTTCAACTATGTGTTGTCAGAATATTTACAACTAACTTTGATGTTATTTGTTCATTAATAATTATCACATGTAATTTGGCTTAAAAGGCGATACGAACATTAGCCTGTTCAATTCATTAAATATAGAAACAAATGCAGTTCGAATAATAATAATTAAATTAACTAAAATTAATAGATTATGTTATTAAAAATGCTAGCAAATGCTAAATAAATAATTAAAGAATGCTAAAGAAAATGCTAACTGCTAAATTTAAAATTTTACAGCTAAATTAACGGAAAAATGCTAAATTTAGATGCAAAAATGCTAATATGGTCACGCTGATTATAAGTATAAATAATCTGACTTACATGAGGATGCTTGACTTCACATGTGTGTAAACGTGACTGTTCGAAATTTCGAAGGCAGGCGCTTATCCTATAGTCATTGACTGATGATGACACGTGCATGATATTTTTTATTTTCTCTGTTATATTTGACACGGATTAGTTGTGAAGACTCTTCTTTATTATATTTCTCTTTTATCGATTGTTACATACACTGAAAGAACAGTTTAACATAAATTAAATGAACTCGCATTCTTTGATTTAAATTCATTGAAATTCAATGTACTATACGTTGTTTCAAAAAAATATTCCCTGAAATTCAACGTAAAATTTTATGTAGATATGAACTGAACGTTGAAACCATTCCTTGTTATTATTCGTTGCATGTAACAACGAACTAGTTTTTTGATTTAACCTACAAAACGTTGAATTTAAGGAACACGTTCATTCTCATACCTATAAATAAAAGCAAAAAGTTTACCAAATTTCAAGAAAGTTTACTTTGATTCAAGAAACCCGTTCATTGATTTTCAGTAATGTACGTTGAATTTGACTTCAAGAACAAGAAGAATATGTTTTATTCAATGAACGAGTACTTTGATTCGAGGAATCGCCATTTGAATTTTTGTCTTACTTGGTTTAATTTAACGTACTAGTTCCTTGTTTTATAACGGGAAAAAGACATACTAAAAAGAAAAATAAACACAAAGCAAGCAGTTATTGTTCTTCGTTTAACAAATAAGTTTGTGCGCAATAAAAAAGATAATTTGAAATAAAAAAGTGCTAAAAAGTTAATAATAAGAAGTGATTATAATTAATATTCATTACAAAAAGAAATATAGTTGTATAGTATCCCGAATATCAGGTACTTGCTGAATTACTTCAAAGTTGGAAAATCGGAAAATCAGTTCCGGATGCACCTTCGCCTGACATTATTGGTTCCAATTCTCAAGTTGTATGTAAGTAATTATTTTGAATGCTATTTAGATAGTATAATTTTATACGTATATTATATGTACGTATTTATGTATGTTAATTTTAAAGATTAAGGAAGCCTCAGATACGATAATTTGAGTGCAGAGGAATTCAATAGCACTTAGCGAGCATGCAGCAATTTCAGAATTAATGAAGTAAACCATGCTTCCACTTTAGCCAAAGTTTTTAACAGATGGTCCGATTATAAGTAACCGAGAAAAAAAATATTTATAACTATATTTCAGATTGACAAGGACTTTGGCGTTGTTTTTGAGAAACGTGAAGGAGTTTTCTTTAACTGGCCGAAACGATTCGGGAAGAGAACAACATCAAAGATAAAGCTTTGATAGAAATATTGCATAATTTGGATGAGTCGGAGAGCAATCAAAAATTTAAGTTTGTCTTGCATTTTAAAATTTATACATGAAGTATAAATTAATAGTCTAATTTATAAAAATTGTTAAGGTTTTATAAAGGGTTTATAAAAAGTGATTTCCATATTTACCCTTTATAAAGCTTTAATAATTTTTATAAATAAGGCAGTAATAATTTAGTAGACAATGATATTATCATAACCAAATTTTTTTATGTGCATACATATTTATATATATGTATACATATGTATATATGTCTAAATTATGTCTTATAATATGAATTTTTAAATAAGATATTAAATTTAATATAAACTTGCCTATTATTATATTTATTAAAAGTGAAATTTTGAATGTATAGGTGCATTGAGTCAAGGAATAAATATATTAAAAAATCAAAATCAATGGGCCAGGAATAGGTTCCTTAAATTCAAGGAACTATTTCATTAAATTCAAAGTATAAATACGTTGGGTTAGGGAATAAGTTCATTGCATTCAGCATATAGCTTTAATGAATGTACGTAAGGTTTCAACGTATGGATTCTTAACTTCAACGAACTGGTACTTGAATTCAACAAGTCAATGATTGGCATACGTTGAATTCAATGAACCTGTTCCTTAGGTAAAAAATAAGCAATAAATTCATTGAATCAATGAATTTTTTCGTTGCATTTATGTTCCTATTTTGTTCAGTGTATTATCATAAAATTTTTTAAAGAAAAGCTGAATATTTCATATTTCATGTACAAGTTAATAGTGAATTTCGACTTCTTCTCGGTTTTATATTGTTTTTTGTTATTGATTTGTCCTTTGTATAGGTAAGTATGAGTAGACGTAAAAAGGTTTTGTCTATGAAGGTTTTGTCTATAAGTGGTAGGGTAACAAAGGGGTCACCATGGCAACAAATTTCGATCAAGTCTTAATTTTGCACATTGTCAAATAACGGGATTTTTCCATTTAAATTTTAGATTTTTGGTACAGTGTATCGTTTTTTCTTTAACTTTTGTGTTACTTAATAACATTTTTAATTTTTCTTTTCAAATTCAAGGAGCTTTTCTTTCAAAGCATATTTATATAAAGTATATGCAGGTCTACAACAACTAAGAAAATACAAAAACAACAGGCGCTTTGTTTGTGTAAAAATAATGGATGAATGTCAAAAACATATGAATACAACCAGACCTGGACAACTTGTAATACTTTTGCATAAGCACTGATTGAAAAACAAATATATAAGCGCAAATTTAAATTTGATGCTTGAAGTGCACTAGTTTTTGCAGTAAAATAAAATCTCTTAAAAGGAATGGATTAATACTACATTAGCAGCTAATCGCATGGCGAAAACGCACTAATTTTGTATTGCCACTAAGCACGTCATGAAGTAATGCAATATTAAATAAAAAAATAAAAAATACGGTAAAGTGCCCATTATATACAAGCACGTACATACAAATAAAAGAAAAGAAAAATTTTCAATATAAATCAGAGATAAGCAAAAGGCCGCTCGTGGGCACTTCGTTATGTTCTTATTTTCACGTAAAAGCATGCATGCTTTTCATTCATATTATATCTGTATGTGTTTGCCTGACTTTGATATAAATAAAAACTAAATTTCAGAACCAATTAAACCAATAATTTTCAATACAGTGCAATTGACAAAAGATCAGAACTTATGTTTTCGTTTCTTTTATTGTAGGGTTACATTTAAAAAAATTGTGATTTATAAAAAAGTAGTGATATGATTTTTCGTCTTAGGTGACGATATGTACATAGAAAAAAATTTACATATTTATGTATGTACACATTTACGTTCTATTTTCCACTATATTTTTCTGTGATAATGCAATAATAGGTTATGTTAGGTTAGCAGGCTGCTAGGTAGGTTAGAAAAATTAGATTAATAAATTTGCATTTGCATCGATTTGGTTTAGTGTGGGAAAATGGTCAATGCATTTGCTTAGTCCTAGTTTACACTATGCAAGTCTTATTGCTAAGCTGATTACTTTGTTGGGAAGGAGAGACGAGGGGAAAAGAAACGTTACTGTTCCCCTCGTCTCTCTGTCACCATCAGACTAATCAGCTTAGCAATAAGACTTGCATAGTGTAAATATGGACTTATTTAATGCAATAGTCCCAGATCTGCATAAAACAAAAAGGAAATGTATGGATAAACAAAACAAAAGTAAATTTATTAATTGATAAACCTTTATTACGTGAAATAAGTGTAAGAAATTATGTATTTTAACAATGAAATATAATTATTTCAAAATGTTTTGTAACACCTTTTTTAAGTAAAAATTTATTTTAACTTTTTCACTTACTTTTCATTACACACAATTGTTTATAACAAAGCAAAACAAAACAAAATGGCATACGAAAATTGTAAACAACTTTTGACATTCATGCATTAACACTACACAAGAAAAAAATTAATCACCTGAGTACTTGCATATACTTGATATACATTTACTTTGTTTTCTTTTAAGTTTTAGATTTTTGGTAAAGTTAATAGTTTTTTCTTTAACTTTTTTAATTAATTTTTAGATTTTTGGTAAAGTTTATCGTTTTTTTAGCTTTTGTGTTACTGATCACATTGAAACATGTGGTTTAACGCTTTTGTTTTTTCGTGATATAAGAATGCATATCGCATACAGTGAAACATTTGCTGCAAACCTTTGAGTTTGTTGATGAAGGAGGAAATAGGAATGGAAAAGGCTATTTTGTTTCATGTACTTGCAGTTCTTGTTGAGTACGTCATTATCTTCTCATTCTCATTAGAAATACATGAGAAAATGTATTAAGCTGCAAAACAAAAACTTCACAGTGTGGACACAAATGCAGTTTCAAAAGAAAAATCAAAAATGTTTAGCAGCAAATGTTTCGCTGTATGGACGGGGACTAACTGCTTTATTTTCATGATTTCAAGACCACTCTGTAACTCAAAGTTTAACTTTTTTCTATTATTTTTTCCTCACGGACGCCATGTAATTAATAACCAAGCGATCACGGTTAAAGTTGCTCAACGAATGAATCGTCATCATCATGGTAAAATTATACAAGGTCTTTGGACGACAACAACAAAATTATAACACAAAAACACATGCATTTTGTTGGTAGAAAGAAAGTCTCGGTTCAAACAGTTCAACTTTTGTTGATCAAATCGTAATTCTGCTGTAAGAAAGACAGAGAAGGAAATACAAACATCTCTTTTTTTCTTACAGCTGAATTACGAGTTAATCAACAAAATTTGAACTGTGTGAACCGGGACAAACGAATAATTGTCAGAAAAAGATGTCTTTTGTTTTTAAGAATAACAATCCCAGGATAACTAAATCCCGGTTCACACTCTTCAACTTTTGTTGATCAACTCTTAATTCAGCTGTAAGAAAAAAAGAGATATTTGTATTTCCTTCTCCGTCTTTCTTTCAGCCGAATTGCGAGTTGATCAACAAAAGTTGAAATGTGTGAACCGGGACTAAATTACAATTGCAGACGCGGCATTCATGCATGATTATAGTCTTTCAGGGTTGCCAATATGTGTGTAATACACAGTGTGTAATTTCTTTTCTCATGTGTAGGCCATTAATGAGATTCAAGTATAATTTGTGTGTAATCCTACATTGGGTTCTATTTTTATTAATTTTTTTTTTCAATTTTAACCTACACAAAAGACGTGTAGTGTAATTTTCTTCAATGTGTAATTGGAGACAGAGCCATGTGCAAATTCATTCGCATCACTATAATCATTTTATTTACACACATACACTAATAGCATGTTCACACGGACACCAATTATCGAGGTTCGCTCTCTCATTCGAAGTTCGCGGTCGAATCTTGATTGAATCAACATGGTTCACCATGCCAATTTTTGAGAGCGAACCATCTTGGTTCATTTTGAACCTTGTTGCGAACCATGATAACAAATTATCGCTAGTTTATCTGAATTAACTATCAAAAGAAATTGAGTACACACATACACATACACATGTGTAAACAAAAATCAAACCAAAAAGTGAATGCGTGTAGGAATTAAAAAAAATTGGAACACATTTTATTAATTATTTTTTGCGTAATTTGTTTATCTACTGTAAAAAAGCAAGTAACACAGAATATAAAACTCGTGGCAACTATTCACGTATGAATGTATGTATTCATTGTAAATACATCAAAGTAGCGATTCCAACTTTTGATACTCGAAACGCGTAAAATTTTTTTGAAAATGGGTTAAATTGAAAAAAATATACTTTTGGCGCAAAATAAAGTCAAAATTTTCGAATAAACGCGAAAAAAAGTTTTAAAATGTTTCTCTTGTAAGTCAGAACATCAAAAACATTTTTGTAAAGTAATTTTCTTTTTAGTAAATAACTATCATGAGATCAACACATATGTATGTACATAGCTTGAGATTTTACATTTCATATTACATTTCGAGAGGTGGTGGATACTTCCTTTAATACACTTTAGTGGAACTATAAAATTTTTAACATAGTTTTTTTTTAAATATTGCATGTATTCTATTTTTATTATTAAAAATTTGTTGAACTGAGAAAAAAGAAAAAAACCAAGAAAAAAAATTCCTTCATTTTTAAATAGTATTTAATTGTACATAATTTTGAGAAACTACATACACATACATATGTATGTATCTATGTTAACATAAGTACATACATATAAAATTGGTTGTTATTAAATAAAATTTCGATTTCTCGCTCTTCAAAAATCATACATACGTTTTCTGTTTTCTGGGACTAAACAAAGTTTAACAATTTTCTACATTCTATACATTGACATGGTAGGGTTGTGAATGTTCTTTTTATAATTTTACCATGCTCATGTGGTTTCGCAGCTGAAAAAAATTATGCTAGATTCATTGTGCATGGAAAAACATGCTGCCAGATAGATTTTACGTGTTATTCGCAATAAGAACAGAGTACTACTATCGCAAGTTTATTTCGCAAATATTTCATACCAAATACTATGTAGTTTGACAGCATTTCGCATCAAATTGTGCACAGAGTACCAGGCTTTACGTATGAATCTGGAGTTACAGCAAATTTTTATCTTATCCCTCAAAATATTCTACAGACTCAAAAATTTTCACAATGGTGTCATTTTAAAATTTTTTATTTTTATACATACCTACAAAATTAATAGCTTTTTATCTATCTTTTGCAATTTCTGTTCGTTTGATTCTTTGAAATATTTTTTAATACATTTATATTTGCCTTGTAAATGCATTTCGTAAACTAATTTTTATAAAAACTTGAATTTTGCTTGAAGCCACTTGTATTTTGAAAAAAACCAATAAAACATTAAGAAGAAGAATAAATGTGTGTATCTGAAAAAATGTTTTCTACGCATCAAAAGCAATGTTAATTAATATGTTGACGATCCGTTGACAATGTCACCAAAATAGTCGACAAAAATAATGACTTGGGAACACTTCAGGTGGAGGTACATACCACGCGTTACGCGGCAACGCGTTTCTTGCTTGCTAAACACCACGTTACACACCACGCTTTTGAAGCTTTTTTAGTTGTACAATTTCAAGCCTTTGCCGACTATTTTTTGTCTTGCATTTACGTTTTATTTTTCTTTAAATATTTAATGCGGTACGCGCGTCGCAAGCTCTTTTATGTAACTTGCCTTATGAAAACATACCATTTCAACTTTTTTGACAGAAGTTTGTATCGCATTAGCGCATGGAACGCGTGTTATGTACTTCCACATTTAACCCTACGCTTCCTTCATGGATTAGGTACATACATACAAACATACTTATGTACATATTGAAGAAATAGTATAAATACTTGCATACTTACCTAATCACACCGTATGTGAAGGAATGCTAAAAATGTGCAATGCTACTTCAGAAACTACTCCTGTCTCGAATGAAGTGCCAGAGATTTGGTATGCAAACAAGCATATAACAAAAGTTTGCAATAAACTCAAGCGATGCCATTCATTGTTCTTCAATCCTGCACTAACCCACTGACATTTTTGGGGACAGACATTATTATGTGAATATTTGCGTATCTATGGAGAGTACACTAAGCTAAAATCTCCATACTTTGTTTTTGTTACCTTTTCCATTTTCTTTTGAAAAACGTACAAAGTGCGATAGTATGTTTTATTTCCGTTTGTATCCTTAAATACATATATATGTATATTGTTAGATAGCTAAGTTTCATGTAGAGAAAAATACTAATGCATTGTAATTGGAAAAAAGGAATAGTTGTGATAGACATACATATTTAGATGCCTTATATTTTTCCAGCAACTTTCAAGGCTGAGTCAACTTACCAAGACTGGTTCACATAGACCTATGAAATTGTCCCCAATTCTAGCTGAAAATTGGTGCATACCGCACCATCAATTTGGTCTGAGAAGCCATCATAGCACCAATGAATAAACGCATAGATTGGTTCAAGTTATAAGAAGAGCATTTGAAAAAAAAGTATTGTCCTGCCCTCTTTATTGATATTTCTCAGGCATTTGATAAAGTAAGGCATAAAGGCCTAATTTTAAAATTGAAGATATATACATATCTACCAATATATAAAATTAAGCTAATGGAAAGTTATATTATTGCCCGGAAGTTAACTGTTCTGGAAGGAGACTTCATGAGTGCCCGAATCTATCTCATCGGGTCTGCCACAGGAGAGTATACTGGGACCATTTTTGTATTTGTTATATACTTGTGATATGCCTTTAAGCAGTAATATCCACATACCAACATTTGCCGATAATATAGCCTGTCTTAGCTCACGAGGCATCCCGATATCTTCCATACTACCCTGCCGTTTACTTGCATTAAAAAAACGTTTGACGCCAAACGGTGCTGCCAAGCTATGAATTTTTGAAACTTATACTGTTTTCACACCGAAAGTTAAACTCTGGTTTTAACGTTAAAAACATAAACAGCTGATTTTGCGTCCCCACTGCAAGTTTTATAAATTCAGGTTTTAAACAACAGGCTGTCTTATAAATTTGTACAAAATAAAATAAATGTAGTGTAGAAATGTGTGTATTTGTTTCTGTATTTTTTTCAGCTTTTTGTAATACTTATCTGACACCCTGTACAACGGTTGTTTTTGTTTGCATGAAAAACTAAGAAATTTTTTAATTTGCACCCTAAAATAGAAATTATTTTATATTTTCAACATATTAAAACTATGTAATTACTTATACAACGTAAAGAAATGCTTGTACATCATATTATTATATAAAAAACTGCACAAATATATTAGCTTATAACCTTTTTTCGCAGATGGATGTCAGTCATATCGTCTATTTTCACTTCCCAGAGGTCATTGAAAATTTTACTTTGTTTTTCGTCCAAAGGACTCTTTTTCTTCATATGTGACCTTCTCCAAGAAAAGGGACCTGACGAAAAAACGCAATTTTAAATTTTTAGTTGAACTATAGTGAATTTTAATCAGAAATAATTTCTTAGTCGGGCATAAGTTCAGTAATTTCAATTCTTGTTGAATGAAATATTTTTATTAATTAATGTGAGTTTCTAAAGAATAGAAGAAAAATTAAATTAATCTTTATTAGCTGGGGGAAATACCGATATTTTTCTGTGCAGCCACGCACTTCATCAGCACCCAAGTCTATTTCAGTGAAATGGAGTATGAGAAATATTGTGTATACAATTATTGATTTACCTTTGGTAAATACATTAGTAAGTATCACTTATTAATTTTCTGTTTATCCGTTTTTTAATTTTTCTATTCAGGTTAGCACGAATTTATGTCACTCTACCTAAGTATGTTTAACTATTCTTGCTTATCTTTTACGATCATCACATTAATTATTTTTACTTATCCGATGTACCGTCGGTACATACATGTAAGTATTATTGTAGTGGATATTATGTTACATTGTTTTTGCTTTCTACAGTTGATTTTACTTTTCAGTATATGAAACTGCGATTGCCAAGTGAACATATACAATTTGTCACGTGCCCATGATGATTTAAGTGAGACAATTTTCAATTTTTAGTTGAACTATAGTGAATTTTAATCAGAAATAATTTCTTAGTCGGGCTTAAGTTCTTTAGAAACTCACATTAATTAATAAAAATATTTCATTCAACAAGAATTGAAATTACTGAACTTAAGCCCGACTAAGAAATTTACCCATATGGTCACAGCCAATTTTTTTCTTCTTATTTTTCACGTTTCTATCAGATAAGCTATTTAACACTTTAATTTTCGAGATTATTCACAGTTTTCTATGAAAAGTTCAGAGCTCCATAACTCGGAAAATATGAGTCTCTGTAACTTTTTTATATAATTTTTTTTCTTAGTTTTTCGTTTCCTATCACCATTTTTGTATTTGTTATATACTTGTGATATGCCTTTAAATATCCACATACCTACATTTGCCGATGATACAGCCTGCCTCAATATGCACGAAAACAGGGATATGTAGAACTACCCAGCGAAAAATAAAAGGAGTACTTCATCACGAACCAATTAAAAATTACTTCGAAAGTAGCTAGTGCATATTTTTAGATGTTAGAAGTTATTTTTAATCACTTATCTAATGGCATTTTGAATCACAACTTTGTTTTCAACAAATTCATTACTTGTTAGCTCAAGTCAAAGGCAATTTTTTTGCCAAAAGAAAACAGCCTGAAGTTGGTGCTGGTTAATTTATTTTCTTATGAACAGATGTTAATAGTGTTGCGTATTGCATACGATTTATTGTACGAGCACTCATTTCAATAATAACTTTTGAATTTTTTAACATTTAATACTTAAAATTTGTAAACAATAAGTTAATAGGTGTGTTTTTTTTACTTTTGTAGTAAAATGCAGTAAATGAGTAGTTACTGCAAAAATTTAAAAATTTACTCTCAAAAAGAGTTGTTGCCGCAAAAATTAGTAAGATTAAGGAAACAGCTGACTCCAACTACAAGTAGTGCTGAAAAATATATGCACTTTTGACTATTCAATTCTTTTTCTTATTGGTACTCGATACAATATTTTTTATAACACGGTAAATCTAGGAATAAATTTTTAATTTATTTGATGTAATATTTGCAAATAATTTGTTTTTAATTTTTCTGACTTGTTGTTGGTTAAATTTATTAATTAGTACATGAACGTTTGTTAATGTTACTGACTACCTTAAAAACCAGATAATCAGATACTTTACAGTTTTACAACTCTGAATAATAAAGCCATCCACAAAACAAAAGAATTAATAAATTACATTATAAAATATGTATATTAACAGTTATTATTACCATTCTTTATTAATTGTCTATTTTGAAATGACTTTCACAATTTTTATTTAACATTTTCAAAAATTTTTGCACTTTTCGTTTGCTTACTTTTCCTTTGTTTAAATTTTGAATCATATGTTTTTATCTTACTAAACTTTACTACGATAAATTCTGCAGTAAAAATTTGCAAAATACTCAGGCAAGAACTGTCACTTGACTCTTTCAATTTGTGTTTTCATTTAAGGTAGAGGTCCATAGCTCGCTTTTTGCGCGTTATGCTTTACACGCGTTTAATCCTTTTGTTTCATTCTATACTTTGTTCGCGTTGAGTTACATGCACTGCTTTTCAAGCGCCATTTTATTTTTGTTTTGATCAGCTGTGTGCGTTTGTTTATAAATACTTATAAAGAAAAAATGGAGATTGAAATCGAGTTTTTAAAAGAATTTGTGGAGTTAGTCGTAAAAGTAATCGATAACTAATATGCAAAATTTGTTACTGAGAAAAGTGTGGTGAAAAGTTAATTAAAATACATCGCATTAATGGAAATATTCACATATTTTATTAAACAAGTTTTTTTTACTAAGAAATTTTTTTTATTGAAAAAAATTATAAACGGCAAAATAATATTTATCGATAAAATAAGAAATAAAGTATTATTTAACATCTTTAGCATTCAAGAACAGCTGACTTTCTTTCATGGTGCTTGTAACGCGTACAAAAGTAGAAAGTAGACCTACTTTTTGCTTTGAACGCGCCTACGCGTTCTGCGCTTTTTGCAATGTAACTTGTCACATACTATTACATTGATTCTACTTTTTTGACAGATGCATAGAAAGCGTATCGCGCAAAAAGCGAGCTATGGACCTCTACCTTTACTGTATTTTGGGTAAACGAACGCAATTTAGGAAAATGCAGTAAATTTCAGTAAAAATTTGTAAAAACTTTTGGTACTTTTATAACAAAAAGTTCAGAAAATAGTGTTATGGGCTTATGTATATGATAGAAGATCGTGCATTTATGATACAAAATAGTACCATTCGAGTATTTTGTAATTCGTTTATTTCTTTTCACTCTCGAAAATCGAGTAACTACAACATTTTTCAAAGTTCTTAAATGGATGGTTAAAACCATCATTAAAATTAAATAAAAGACAATATAAAAAAGTTAAGTTAAGTAAGTAAGTACGTTCTCAAAGAAAGAAAATTACTTGCCAGCAAATGCCGGGACCAGAGTGTTCGTCCCAACATGTTGAAGATGATGGCCAATGTAATTTCTTTATATTTATTTTAAATTGTATTCAACTTCATTTAGATTTCATCTGTCAAAGCAATTGCGGGGAAACCGTGGGTTGCAAAGAGAGCTGTCTGTCCGATATAATTCCTCCGAAATTATTAGTGCACTTCAATCTAGATAGAAGTCACAATAAAAATATGCTGCTGAACTATTCAAAACTTATCAATATCGTATATCGTAAGCACATAATAAATAAGTGCATACATACATATATGTATGTCCACATACATGTATATATTATTAACATACTTATGTATATATTAATAATTAATTATTTTAATGTGTATTTCTTATTTAGATGGAACATGTGACGAGAACTGTACTGACAAATCTTTTAAAGCATCGTTCGAGATGCATTAAAGTTGGCGAAAAATAGGTTCTTCAAAGATAAAAGATTGAGTAAACGCAATATAGAAACGCCGGGTAAAAGCAATTCCCAAAAGGAAGATCTAGGCGCAAGGTAGTGCGCCAGGCCAAGTTCCGGCCAATGCACGCAGTGTGTATATATACAGGAAGCCATTCATCTCACCACATATGCGAAGCTTGAAAGTTTTACAACAAAAGCTTCCTGAGATATGGAGGTGCAAAAAACCCATATTTTAAGACATACTCACTGACTGACTCACTGACTCACTTATCAATATTATGAAGCACTTCCGCTTTAGCTAGAAAGCTGAAATTTAATACACAAGTAGACCTAGGTAAGTAACCACCTAAAAAAATCTGAAAACCCGAAAATTTTAACCGAGGGGGTGGGGCTATGCCCATAAAGCTCAGAATTACAAAAACAAATGTAATGCGTTTAACTCAAGCGTTTTTTTTTTAATTCAGCACACATGTTTCAATAATGCAAGGTTATAGATTTTCGTTGAGAGAGATATCGGCGTTACACGCTCATAAAATTTAAGCCTCCTATTTCATGTACTTCGGCTCAGCACATTTAAATATACTTTTTATATATTCATTATTATCCGTTTCCAACGAAACTTGACGCGAATGATAAGCACCGGCCAAAAAAATTTTTCTTTTAAAAAAGTGGGCGGGAATACGCCAATAAAAATAAAAAAATTTAATTTGCGCTAGAGCGCTGAAATTTGATACGCAAGCAGGACCAAGGTGAGAAACCAACTAGAAAAATCTAAAAACCAAAACATTTTAAACAGGAGTGGCGTGCCCACGCTAATTTTGCACTGAATTGAAAACTAAATATACAGATTTTAACTGAAGTAATTTTATTGAAACTTGTATGTACGTATGTAAGGCTTGAAACTGTGATCTTAAAAAGTGGACGATGATAAGTACGCGCTTCTCACTAAAAAATCTTGAGCTTAAAAAAGTGATGGAAGTTAGCAGATTATCTAGAAATTATATGGCACCCTTACGAATACAAATTTATGTAATTCATAGCATATTTCAATAATAGGTATTGTGCCAAACAAGAACTTGGTCAAAAATTTTGTTTCACTGCTTTTGATGGCCTATATTTTGGAAAAGAGCTTGGCCTTTTTTCACATTTATGTTTTTGTGAGAATATATATTTAAAATTATTAAAAGATGTACATTCTAAGGTGCGTAAATTTGTATTGATGGTTATTATCATGTTTTTAATGGAAAAGGTGTGAAATTGTCGAGTGTGTTTTGTTTTTGGTGATATATTTTTTTAAATTAAAGATTAAATGTATTGAAAAAATTAAGTCTGTCCTTTCATAATTCATAGAATTTGGAGAAAAAACAAACATATTCAAAATGTTGTTTTTGTTTCCAGGTAATAATCACCCACAATGTACGATTAAGAGCTAATGTGAACTTTAACTACAAAATCTTCATACTAAACTTGCCGTTAAAGTCCCTTTAATTGTACATTCTGACAAGTAGTAATTAAAAAAATAAAAAAAAAACCCGACTGCTACCAAATATGAAAAGTTAAATATCATAAATGCTCATTTTAAATGAAAAATTGTAAGAGAAACCTAAAGATGATTTTAAATACATGTCGAATGACACCCATTTTGATATAGTTCGCCAACTTTTTACTATTTTCATATCTTAAATGACACCCCCAGGATTAAGACAAATCGATTGATGTAATATTTATCAAAATCGGTCCACACGTTGGGTTTATACAGTGTCGCATAATAACACACATATGTTAATACATACATACATAATATATATACATTGACTGAAGGGTATTGTGTTACCCTTCTTTGCGTCGCGCAGTGGAGTAAAAAGTGCCGTAAGCACTGTTGCCAGATTTGCTGATTTCTCTGCATTTTGCTGATTTTTCATTGCAAAAATTATAAAGTTAGATTTGCAGATTTTCACTGCCAAATAGCAGATTTTCTGAAAAACTTGTGTAAAATTAACATTTCGTGTTTTTCTTCAAGGTAGAATTAGTCAAATCGTATCGTCATGTTGCAATGCATTTACTAGTTATGAAACATGTGGTGGTAGCACTGCAAACCTAGAAATCTACAGCAAATAAATTTTTCTGTTGCGAATGTCAAAAAAGCCGCACTAAAAGCCAAAAATTAAGACAGGTGTCTAGGACACCCGGATTGAGCTTTGCAACTAAGCAGATAGCAGCATAAAACAAATTTAATGTGTGAAATAGTAATGCAATAAAATTATATTATCTGATCATGTTAAATTCGATGCAAATATTTCAAAACGTTTCTATTTATTTTCTTTTCTAACTGCATTCGACTAATGTATTGTTTGTGGCCGGTGGCGGATGTTAGTCGGCTTCTTTCTCTGGTTTGTGCTCATGTGCAAAAACAATACAAAAACATATTGAGCAATTGTTATCATTGGTTTTGTTTTTGTTTTACTCACTTCAAAGAACGAAACAAGACAAAATCAAACATTTTGTTTCGTTTATTTTCGAACTCTGTTTTTAAGTACAAAGACATAAAAAAAAATAAGTTTATAACTTTAATAGTGTCGATTATTTTTGTTACAAAAATCACATTCTAACTCCTGTATAACTTGCACATAAAGCTGAACGATTCAGCAAGCTGTAAAGTAGATCGATATGATTTTACTAATTTTACATTTATTCCGTAAAAGAAATAACCATGGTGTTACTGTCAGAAACATACACATAAGAAGCACTAACAAATAAGTAGTTTTTGAAGTTTAATGCCCCTATCACGGTTCTCAACTAAATTCAGTTTGGTCGTCGAATAGCAGACCAAACTAACACACGACCAAACTGTGTTTTAGTATTATTTGACAGAAAACAATTGATTTGTGTTAAAATAAAAAAAACACAATCAAGTTTTAGTAAAAATATTGTTTTTAGTGTTTTAGTTCCAAGAAATCATACCAAATGTATACAAATGTGTATAGATTTATTTTATGACGTGGAAAATAAAGTCGCAAATATAGATGAGCTACGTATCAAAAGAAAAATTCGTGGTGATTCCAACCCTCTTGAACTACGCAATGCAAGGTAAGATAATCAATATAGGGAACGAATTTCTTAAAAAATAATTTTGGAAGGTTTTTTGGTTATTTCCGGTTGAACAAGGAAGCGTTTTGTTATATGTTGGATCACCTAAAACCATATTTAAAGAAATCTTTGTATGTGACCGATATACCGCGGATACTGAAACTGATAAGAAAATTTTGTTATTAAGCATAACAAATATTTCTGGCTACGATTTTCCATTTTTTCTGCTTTTTATATCGAACCAACCTGTAACTAGAAAAACCCAACGGTGCAGTATTATAAAGCCATATGGCGTTATTTCTCAATGGAATGAGAAATGAAACCATATGGCTTTATTACCTACACCCAAGTGTAATATCACCATAATCGTTTAGTAACCAAAGTGGAAATAACGCCATAACAGTGTAATTGTTACGGTTACAAATTGCCAAAAGAATGAGTTGCTATTGAAAAAATATGGTAGAGGAGGTGGAAAGGGGGGGAAGGGGAGCGCGTCCGGCGGGTGTGCGCGGCAGGTGCGCTCTATATTGAATTTTAACCGCCGTTCTTCAATATATTGAAAACATTTTTGTCTATTGCTATGACCAACATTTCAAGTTTTCTGTGATACTGTACTTATTTAAGAACTTATCAAAAGAGAAAGTAACAGTACTGACTATGTAAGTATGAAGAAATGTTAGTGTATATCAGAACGTTTTTTTTATTATTACATGACATTATCAATTCAGTATACTATCCGCGTGTTACAAGCACACATCATCAAAAAATTAAATCAAATAATAAAATGGAAGAGGACCAAATATAGGAATATGAATTAATACCTGGACTTAGGGCATCTAGCAAATTATTATACATAAAAGATGAAGAACAAATATTTAAATGTAAATATAGCAGAAATAATATTAAATATTATTATTGCTATGAAAAAAACTGTAACGTTGGTGTTGCGGTGGACTTAAATAACACAATATATTGGCGAAAAAGTGGAAAATTCCAAACTCATAATCATGGACCACAAGTTGAACTTTTTAGTAAATTGGAAGTTATCAATTCAATTAAATGTAAAGTTAAAACATCGTCAATTAAAAGATCAACTGTAAGTGATATTTTTGACCATCAATGTAAAAAATTTAAAGAATCTTCCAATACAATAGAGTATGGAAGAATGCGTAGACAGCTATTCAATATAAAAAACAAAAATTTCCTAAATCTCCAATGACTTTCAGTAACATCATTGACGTATTTAAAAATTAAGAAGTTGTTCAAAAATTTGCCATGTCCATATATGACAGTGAATAAAAATTTTATAATCATACAATAATTACTGAGAATTTCTCATACACTCTTTTCGTTTCGCCAACAATTTCAAAAGCTATACAATCAATGAGCAGCACGTCTGAGCCACGTAATTACGTAATGGATGCAACTTTTAATGTGGTTCCAACATCGAAGGATTTTAAGCAATTGCTCATTATTCATTTCGTTCACGGCGAACATGTAAGTTATAATAATGTTGTTAAATATATCTATCAATATGACTGCTTTCAGGCGTTTCCATTTATATATGTGTTGATGTCCAAGAAAACAGAAGAAGCATATACGCACATGTTGCAATATGTAAAGTCTAATATATTAGATTTACAACCAACCAGAGTTATAACAGATTATAAAAATGGGCTTCGAAATGCCATTCAAAAGTTATACCCAACAGTAAAACTGGTTGGTTGTTGGTTTCATTGCACACAAGCATTGAGGCGAAAGACCTTAAAAATTCCTGGATTCATAAATGAGTTAAATAAGAATAATCAGGCTAAAGTTTTATTTAATAAATTCTTATATTTGCCATTGTTAAAACCAAACGATATAACAGCAGCATACCAAATTTTGAAAGCAGATGCAATGGATGTAAAATATGTTAAAGGAAAGATGTCAGAAAGCTATTTTCAACCTTTCATCAAATATTTTGATTCTTACTGGATGAAAAAGGTATATGAACAATTATACAGTTTATATTTTTTTCAAATATGAAAATAAATGTTTTATTTTTCTTTTTGCTTTTTAATACTTTTATGTAAACATGTTTGTATTTGTAAATTATTTCAAATTATTTTATCCAATTGTGTAATTTTTATTCAGTGTTTTATAAACTGAAAAATTAATAAAGTAAACTACGCGTATATTTGTCCCTATCCTTTTGTTAATGTTTATTTATACCAAGATAATTTATGTTAAGCCTATAGTACACGGTATGTAAAAAACCACATGCTCATGTGGTTCTGACGTAAATTTGACGTCATCATGAAACTATGTACATTTGCTACATGCCGTGTAATAGTAACATATGTACATGTAGATATTCACATGCTTACAGATGTGCTGCCTCAAAAAATGTGTTCGATTCAGCTACATGGGCCACATTTGTATTTTGGAAAAAAATCTATAAACATTTTACGGCATGTAGCCACTACTAGTAATTTTAAAAAATGCAACCAACATGCTGAAAATTCTCGTGACGTCATCGCCACATACGAATGTGGCTTTTTACATGCCGTGTACTATAGGCTTTAATTCGAAAACAAAATTAAAAACAATTAAAAAGGAAGGTGTTTTTATTGTTGCAGATTTGTTGCCGATTTTTTTAAATTATTTTTAAATTTTTTAGCCAATTTTTGCAGATTTTTGGTAAAATTTTCTGGCAACAGTGGCGTAAATGTAATTTATTAGTCTGCAATTAAATATCACTCATACGCATTTAGATCTTTAAACGAAAACTGTTGCCTACTTCTTTAGATACTGATACACAATATAGGCCTGCACAGATATATCTTTTCGCATGAGTTTTGCCTGTGTATTGGTTCTATGTTTTTGTTATGTTAATTAGCGTTCCTGTTACTAGTTGTCATTTTTTTTTTTACAAATATATTTTTTGTAAATGTATAATGAGCAAATTCTCTTTCTTTCTTTCTTTCTTTCTTGCTTTTCTGAAACAAATCAAATACGTAAAACTGCTTTTAATACAAGTAACATATGGTGTGTTGAGAAAAAATTCCCATTGATGATGAATGAGAGACTGCTTTGATACTTTGTTCTTTTTTTTGTTTTCGATAACGTTTAATTAATATAACTTATTAAAAAAAAAACTAATTGAGTGCTTGGAAGTTAAACATGCTAATAAAATACTATTTTCGAAAAATTTTAAACTTTAAACTTGCACTTGATTGTCTTTTAATTGAAGGCTTGTATGAATGGTTGGACGAGATATTAACTGTTTCATCTTAATTTTTTTTAGAATTTAATTTTTAGTCAAAAAGCTAAAATTTATTTAAAAGACGAGAGGACCCTATAAATCTTTATATTGGAATTATTATTTTAATTTGAAAAATTGTGAAAAACAAGAATTTTTAAGGAAAAAAGTGTATGAGCAATTAGGGTGCCTAGTCCTTGTTAATTATTCTAAAAAAAGTGCACAAAATTTTTTTCTTTACTTTTGAAAAAAAAAAATGAGCGAATAGATTTTATTTACTTAGTGAATTAGATTTATTTATTTAGTGAACTCTTATTACTACATTACATTATTGTCATATATGTTGGCATTTTTCTCAAAAGGTCCAACATGACAAAAAAATTTCAAGTCATTAAAAACTAACTATTGTACGATATTGTAATAGAAAAATATTTAAATTTTATTAATTTAATCAGTTTAATCGCAATATTTTCCGCTAAGATGATAAGGCTGACGGTTGTGTTTGCACAAATGCCATTTCTTATTTCCGATACAATTTGTTGCGTGTTTTTTATTATTATATTTTTTAAAATAAGAGCACAATTGTAACAATTATTCCAAGAAATTACTCTTATAAGTTTAGTAATTTAAGAAAATTGGAAAGGAGAATGATGGAAATGTGATTACCGGTAAATTTTTAATTTCTTTTTGTCTATTTCGTAATATCGTTTATTGCCATTGCGTCATAGCTGCTCGGAGAAGTTGTTTCAAACTTTTTAAGCCAAATTTTAAGCTAAACTTTTTTCATTTTTATAATCTAATCAGAGAAAATGTATAAAAAATTAAGTTTAAATACTTTTAAGCTTTTCGAATTTGCTCACGTTCGACGCAATAAGTATCAGATTTACTTGTAAAACTTAATCCATGTATGTTTTCCCAAATTACTAAATCAAAAAATAGAGCATTATCTGACGCTTTTTTATTTTTCAAATGTGCGCAAGTTGAAGAGTATTCCCTTCAATCTATTGACAAATCGAATAAATTAAAAAAAATTCCTGGTATCCAAAAATTGCACTCGTTTTCTTGCGATGCACAGACGAGTTTTTGAGCCAAAAAGCTGGCCAAAAAGGCAAAACTTAATTTAAAGATATCTTAAGAACTAATACACAGCTCGATACACCACAAAATTTTACATCATATTGTAAATTTTGAAGACTAAGTTGTGATTGGTAGCTCTCATACACTGCTAAATTCAGGAAAGTGAAAAAATAACATGCTCTTTGGTCCAAGCTTACGGGTTTGAACTTTCGCCAACATTAAAAGTTGCATTTGCAAAAAAAAAAAAAAAAACTTTGGAAAAATTAAGAAAAAAAATAAATTTTTTAGAGGTAGGGTTAGTTTCGCTATGGGTAACTTTTTCCCCCTTTGTCTTATTTTAAAGCTTTAACAGCCTGTGAATATAAGAAGCAAATTTCTGCCAAGTTTCATTGATCTAGAGGCACTCAATAACTTTTCACGAGCAATATAAACTAAAAAAAGTAATGGCCAGCTTTTTGGCTCAAATACTTCTCTGTGCGATGGTATTGAAATGAAAGCAGCTCGGACTGCGTATTCACATAAAGAAATATTTTCATTTATATTAATAATATCCATTTTATATTTTGAAGAACAAATTTGTTTAAAAGTTACTAATAACTAAATAATAACTAAATTGTGGAAAAAATGTCACGTTAGAAACGTCACGTTAGGACCCAGATTATAGCTTAAAAAAATACAAACACGAGATTTTTTGCCAAGCCAAACGCATTTAAAAGTTAAATTGTTACCTAAGATTTGCTGAATTTCTCCCTTCTAAGCGTGAGCATGAAAACGACTTCTATTTTTGTCGCGTTCAAACCTCTACTTTTATTTGCCATTTTCTTTTATCCCTACTACTATTTTATGTCAACTTCAATATAGATTCTAGTGCTCCCTACAAGTTATAACTTAGAATAAAACTAACTTGAAAATGTTTTTTTATTTTGTTTTTTTTTTATATTTTAAATGCATACGACCATCACGTTCGACACCAGAAAAATACCCATATGGAAGTACTAGAAGTGTACGCAAGCTATGAAAAAGTGCACAGTATTGTATTTTTTGCAAGAGCGAATATTGTTTGTGGTGGCGATCGTAATTGAGTGTAAAGCAAAAATAGAGAACAAGGAAATAAAGAACACATTGCACAAGAGTTGAATAGACAATATTTTTATTGTACACTTCATAGTGCACCATACTTCATTTCACAAACTCAAAATTTCATAAAATATTAAGTGATAATAAATGAAATTTAGTATAATTATGACAATATGTCGAATAATAAATCTCTTGAGTGATAATAAAACTTTATTACTTTTATGTCCATTGTCAAAGATATTATTTTTATAGATATTTTATTTTTTAGACTCTTAAATCAATAAATCATAAAACTTAGACCAGTATCGCATGCGAACTAACACGCTCAAACAATCTACGTTGTTTGTTTTTTTCTTTTACACATACACATATTTTTACACTTGTGTGTTCATTTTACAATTGTCATTCGGTGTGCACAAGTGAAATATGCTTCGACACTACAATAACTAATGCACTCGCTAGGCAGATCAACAAATGCTGTTGCATGCTTTTGATAAAATTGATCACCAGTTTCAGTGTTCTCATAAAATCAAGAGCACAAAAAAGAGAGAACAAGTCAATAATATACACCATGAAGATTAAGCAAGCAAACATCTTCTGCTCAGCTCTAGTAAGTACCACCACCGTGGGGCAAAAACTGATGACACCAATTTTTCAGAGTGCACTGATTTTCGAAGTCTTTGGAGGGCAATAAAAAAATGGTCCCCAAAATCACCAAACTGTGAATAGAGTTTCACTATCCTTCAATAGTAGAATCCAACCTATACTGTCAAATCTATCTGCTGTTTTCACTGTTGCACATCTTAATCAACCGAGAAAACCTTGAAATCTCTCCATGAAAAAAACACTAAAATACTCTTATAATTGTAATAATTCTGTATTGACATTTTATTTGGCAAGTGTTAATACTATGTATAAATTTTTAAAAAACCCAATTAAATTAAACTACTTAATTAAATATTTTACATGTATTCATTAAATTTATTATTTGATATGTACACATACAATGTATATTATACTCGTACGTACAGTTTGTCAAGAAAATATTTTGACATAGTTAAAATCATTTTAAATTTTGACTTTTATCGTAAATATTTTTTTACTTTTTTACATTATGAATTTTTTTGTTATAGATTTCATTTTGTTTTCATTTAAGTGAACAAATCAGTGATGCCAAAAGTAGGGAATTTTCCCTTTTTGTAGAGATTTTGCTGTTAAATTTTGAGCGTAGGGAAAAAGGACAGATTTTTTATTTTGAAGAAAATGTAGGGAATTTTTAAGAGCTAAAATTTTTCACATAGTTTAGAATCTGTTTGAAGAAATACATAATATATGGTTAACAATCTGAAAATCACTTATACTATCCTACATAGTTATATATGAAAAATCGCTAAAATAAAATATACATATACACAGGGTACACGTATGTTCATAAAAACCTTATTTTTAAAGCTGCTATATAAATTGTCTAACTCCAAATGAAAACGGACAATATAGGTTAATGTTCATATATATATGGTCTTGCATTGTGTAAACTAACTTGCATATGAAACATGTAAAATTGTGTCACCAAGGCTCCACAAACTTTTATTTTTTATACTTGGATAGTTTAGAAAAATTAAGTATTTTCCTAAAATATCCAATAAATAAACTAGTTTATTTTTAAGATAAACACGTAAAAAAGAGAACCGTAACAAAATGCATTTCAATCTAACAAGATATATACAAAGTGATATTTATTATGTATTCTACTGCTTGACTTAAACCAAATTTTTCATAACTAAATACGTTTACTAAAATATTTCACCCTGCGTAGGGTTGTGAGATTTTTTTCCGACCTATTTTGCAAAATATACTTAAAAATTGCCAAAAATCAGTTTTATGCAGTTTTTCTCAATATATACTTTTAATTTTATATAATTCTTTTTTTAATATAAGTTTTTATAAGATAATCGTATAAAAATTTAGAAAATCGCCAAAAATGAGAAATAAAATCGCCAAAAATTATTTCTTGTAAACTTTTCTCATCCAAATTCAAAACGCATTAATTACTTTCACTAATATAAGAAAAATCATCGAAATCAAATTGTTTTAATTTATTGCAGACGAGTTTTGGTAGGATTTATTTATTAAACTACTCCTTCAACAAACTAATTTCGTGGATTAAAAAAATTTGGAAGCCAAAAAAGTTGAAAAATCGCCGCGTTTGGCGAGAAATCGCTATATCTGACAGCTCTGACCCTGAGTTTTAAATTTATAACTACCCATTTTAACGAAATATATTCTAACTTCCATATTCATAAGAAATATTTCAGGTTTATTAAGCGCTTATTTGACATATTTCTTTGGGAAATTTTTCAAATAAACCTGTCATAAACCTAAAATATTTTTTAAGAAATAAGAATTTGTATAAATAATATGTTTGCAACATAATTTTTAAGTATGTGCAGTTTTTATATGGATGTAGGGATGTATATAGAATTTACATATATATATGTTTTTAGTTTATTTTTGTTAATTAATGCTTTAACTCCTTTTCTACCTGGTACCCAACTAATACTATAGTCTGTTTTGTACAATATATGAAAAAAATTGTGTAAAAAATTTACAATACTCACAAAATTCCTGTTAAAAATACTAAATTTTCAGCGTAGGGAAAACTGTAGGGAAAATAGTTTTGGCTGGAGGGGGAAAAAAGGGATTTTTTCCCCGACGTGTAGGAAATTTTAAAAATATTCACTGGCATCACTGGAACAAATAATCGTAAGTTATAAGTAAGGAAAGGATTTTCATGCATTTAAAATCGCGTTTTATGTACATAAAATATACATTAAAAATATAAAAATATGTATTAAAAACTAATAAAATATGCATTTATTAACTCTTTTTTCAACATTTAATAATATTAAAAACTTAAAAAAGTGCGGTTCATTGCTTTCTTAAAAGCATTTTGTCAAATCATATGGAATACAAAATAAAGTTAAGAAGAACTTTTACTTACGTAAATGAATAAGAATTTTTGTAAATTGTCAAAGGTAAATCTTTGACTATTTTTTCTGAATAAACATTTTTATTATAAAAATTAGAGATGTCCAAATGTCGTGATTTTATCGTGTCACGCGTGAATAAAATTTATTATTAATCACGCGTGAGTGCGTGAACGTGAGCTATTTTTAGGTACATATGTAACTGTACCTACATATGTATGTTTTTTAGATGCTTCGAGTATGTAGGAAATATCAATTGAGAAACACTACTGATTCACCAGTGCCTTTGTCACCACTACTACTGACGAATTGTACCGCATAAGACATTTAACATGTGCATGTTATTGAAAATCAACTAATGCCCATGGTACTATTGACTAGGTAGTTATTTTTGGACTATATGTACACATTGACTCACTAGTACATTCGTATTTGGTGTTTTATTAAAAGAAAAGAACTAACTGCTAAGCTACATAATATGTAGCGGTCAAGTAGAATGACATGAAATAATAATTACGGATGTCCCCGCTCACTTTTTTGTCGTTTGTTCTTTATTAATTATGTACATGTTAGTTAATTTGCTTATTTTTTGTTCTACTTAAGACAAACTTTTTTGGTTTGATACTATAAGTATATTTTTGACAATGGCAAGACTGTTGTAAATTTAGAGATGTTAAAAATGAGCTTTCATTACAAAAAAGCTTTCAGCAAATTGTAATACGATGAATCAAAACAATTCACATATTCCATTTGCAAAAAAGTTGCGTATATAAAGCAGAAATCTACATCAACTGACACCACACACAGTGGACTAAACACAAAGAACGCTGATGAGGAAGGTTTAGTGGCCTTCGAAACAGCCGGTTCAACTATGTGTTTTACAGAATATTTACAACTAACTTTGGTGTTATTTGTTCATTAATAATTATCACATGTAATTTGGCTTACAAAGCGATACGAACTTTACCCTGATCAAATCATAAATATAGAAACAAATGAAGTTCGAACAATAATAATTAAAAATTTATCTAATTTATTTTTAATTTCTTCACTTATTCTGTCTTTCAGAGCACAATTTTTCTTAACGCATCTTTAATTGATATAACTTGAGCTGTTAAAGAATCAAAACGATCTAATTGGGCTATAGTGTCAACACGAAAGCCATTCTCTGGGTACACAAATATCAATTCAGTGCTTAAGTTTTCTTTTTTTAATTTAAAATTTCTTTAACCAACCAACCAACTACCCATCTAGTTACAATAGGCTGTGGGGGAATTGGTATTCCTGAATACTTTTCTTGAAAGGCTGCAACAAGAAAAACAAAATTAATACGGAACCGGTAAAGAGCGCCGAAAAAAATTACACAAACATTTTTGAGTTTAAAAGGGGTTTTATCCCATACTTTTGTATTGTTTTTTTTCTTTCTATTGAATATTCCAAATGAATTGAGTTTTCATCCCAGTTGAAATTATTTTCGTTTTCCTCTTTTTTGTTCTTACACAGTCGTAAGAATTTCAAAAATGCTTTGCAACTAATCAAAAAACACCAAAATTTGTTTTGTAGCATGAAAAATTAAAAAATATATTAAACATATACATTTTAAGTGAAATATGCAAAAATATGTATTTATTTTAAAATATGCAAAAATATGCGCTAACAAAACGATGCCATTTTGTCGCAAATTTGTTGATTCGCAAAGATATTTTATATATGTACGTTGAACTACGACCAACGACAGAAAACATGTATTTAATTGAAAATCCTTTCCCTAGTTATAAGCAATATTAAAAATGAGAGCATAAAAATTATATGAAAACCAAAAATACTCAAAAATTTCCTTGTCAAGAAAATGTTTTTACATCCTTGTAAATATTATATAGTGAAAAAATAGGAAAGATTTTAATGTGTACCAAAATAAATAATTTTTGTGGCCGCCATTGGCATCAAATCGGCTTGTAAGACGATACACACACCTTATCTGGTGTATGTACATGCATGAGGTTTGTATATGGTCACATGCAGTTTTAAAAGTAGAAATTTACTCAAAATCGTTGGGTATTGCCCTAAACAAAAACCGACTACCTACTACAGTTGCCACAAGTAATGCAAGAGTTCAGGCCCAACTATAATATGAATAAGCAAACTTACCCAACTGTGCGATTACATACAATACGTATGTGTGCAACTATAATGTACTTAATGAAACTTTTCGTCAAGTTTCGTCAAATGCTTATAGCTAATAAATCAGTGAATGTTTAAATATAGTTTGAGTTAATTTTCATAAAAACTCAAAATGTGTTTAAACACACTTTCATTTTTTCAGTGGCGAATTAAAGTTATTATCAAATTACTTTGAAGGTACGGTAGCACTACAAGATTTCCAAATATTATGGAAAGCTTTCCAAAGAACAGCTGTTCAATATAAATAAGAAAGTTGATTTATCAATTTGCAGAAAAGTGAAATACCAAAAAACACATTTTATGATACAAAAAGAGCATCGGAATGCATTTTTCTAAATATATATTTCATGATATGAAAATATGTGTTACATTTTTTGTATATTTGCGAAAATTAAACGAAATTCTTTTTAATACGACCACATGATGTTCATGTACATGCATTCAAAAAACACACACATGCACAAAACATATGGTATGTTTGTAAAACTTAAACAACACTTAAATGCACAATGTTGGCTATTTAAGATTCATTTAATTTTGGGATGAAAAACAAAATTTTCTGTTTAAACATGATTTAAAAATAAAATACATATAATCATTGACTGATTTATTATTTATTGCTTTCGTCGGAAGTTTTTCTTGAAGCAGTTCTCTTCAATTCTCTTTTAAAATTGCTCGTTTGTTTACATTCAGACGGTTTCTTGTTCAATTTTGCTGTTGTTTCTCATGTTTTAGACTCAGCAGTTTTTCTTGAAGAAAGTCTGATTTTATGGGAGAGAAGGAAAAGAAGAAAGAAGAGGGGTACTGAACTGCTTGTACCGAAAAGTTACTTCAATTCTCTTTTGTTATTTCATTCGCTGTATTAAAAGAAGAAAAACTGCCGAGTCTAAAACAAGATATAAGTAAAGTGCCGAATTGAACGCGCATCCGTACTGAGTAATTTTTTTTTTTGTATAGTGACATTAAAATAAAGCAAATTAAAATGGAAAAAGAAGATGAAACAGTTTTATTACAAATTTAATAGAAAATGTGGAAAAATATAAATGTCTCTATGATAAAAGAAGTCCCTTTTACTTCAACAGAAACGTTAAGGAGAAGGCATGGAAAGAAATAGGGAAATTTTGCAATAAAAGTGGTATGTATGCAATATGTACATTAGAAGTGTTTGTTCGCGTGTAAATTTGTAATATTTTCTTGAATTACCAGGAGCGATATTTCGTATACACTTGGATTTATTGTTCATTACGTTTTATTTTATATTTAATTAAAAAGTGTTGAATAAACAAATTTGTAGGCAAACAAACTACCAAAACATTGACATTTTCTTATTATGATAAATTTTTTGCCTGCCATTGTTGTATATTTTAGTACTTTTGCTCTTAAACAAAAAAATGTACTAGGTACATAATTTCGGTTTCAAACTTTTCTCATAATTAATAAAAATAATTGCAGATTATAATACTTTAAAATAATTTTTTTTAAATTATAATCATTTTATAGTCTTTAATGAACAAAATTCAATTAATTTAGGGAAAATAAGAAATAAAATTTTTCGAAACTATGGCTGATTAATTTTTTATGTCAAATAAGTTTATTACATATGGTCTACACCTAACATAATATGTAAGTTAAGAGCGTCAAATTCAATCGCAGAGAGAATTATGTTACGTGTAGACTTCACATTAGTGTTATCTCAATCTTATAAGATTTGTTATAAGAGCGTTGTTATTAAGAAATCCTATAACAACAATCTTATGAGATGAACTGTCAAAAAACACACGTACATGAAAATAAATTAGTATGCATATGTGAGTATTTATAAAAATAAATGAAAAACAATGTTTTGGACAAAATTTCTGGGATTCTATATGTTTAAATGTGCTTAATTTGATTTATAAATAAAAAATTGTGTGAAAAAGTGAAAACAAAATAAATAGTTATAGAAAAGTAAAATTACGTGTTCCTGTTGTATAAGATGAAGAGAAATATCGGCATTTTATTATTGTTATTCTGCCGACGTTCTCTCACATATTATATCAGAGTTAATCGCAGTTGTAGACGCTATGTTATGGCCACCTAAAAGTGTCTTCGAATTTGCTTAAGCATTTGACAGGCTTTTCGTTCAATTTTGGCATTAGCTTAAGCCAACTTATTCATATTATAGTTGGGCCTTTCGCTTTTTGACTCTCTCACTCATGGATAAGTTAATGCGTTTAACATAAAAGATGTTTTTTTGCTAGTGGAAAAAACTGTTCCGTTATTCCAAAGAAAATTCATAAGAAAAAATTATTTTAAGAAATTATTTTAAATTAGCTCCAGCCAATTACTTCACGTGTATCGTATGAAGATGTTGTTAAGACAAATTCTATTCCCACACAAAAACTTTCACCGCCAAATAATTCAACAAATACAAACTCGATCTTTAATTTCAATAGCCTTGAAGCTGCTACTGATAATCTTGTGCAAACTGTAAACAACTTTACAACAAACATGACTACCTTGATGCAAGAAATGGTGCAAATGCAAAATACACTACTTCAAGCAATTATAAATAAACCATGAACAGTTTAAAAATATGTTTCTGGAACGCAAACGGCATTCGCCAACACAAAAATTAACTCGAGCTCTTCCTTTTAGAAAACAATATTAAATATATTATCATATTATCAAAAACGAAGTTACTTTTGAAATACTTATTATTTTTTAAAAATTAATTTTTCACTTGGAATTCATTCTTCCAGCTCTGATTCGGGCAAATTGAGAGAGGAAAGCATGGACTCACAAGCTCAGTGTTGCCAGAAAATGATGATGATAAATCGATCAAAAAACTCTGCTAAAATGTTCTACAGAAGAAAATTATAATGCCAGATTTAAATGTAGAAAAAATTATTGAAATAGCTTTGGATTTCATGTTTATACAAACTTATAAATATTTTGCAGGTATTTTTAGAGCACATACAAATATAAAATAGTTAATAATTGGTGTTTTTTGGAAATGTTACAATTGCGTTTAAATTTTTTTTACGCACTATAATTCCAAAATATTATTTTACTTATTCAGTACAATATTTTTTTAATTATAAATACATTGAAATTTATTATTGAGGAATTAGCTGGATCCTATGCGCACTGTTGCTAGTGCAGATCATCAGGGAACCTTTAGCCTGCAATACATGTACATTTATGAGAAAAATCCTCTATACAGAAGAGTTTTGTTTAACAAATTACAATTTTTTTATTTTCAACAAATTCTACCAGAAAGCATCTTGCAGAATTTTTTGAAAGTTGAATGCTTTTTAACTAATGAAAATGTCAGATCTGGCAGTGAAAATGCTAAAATGGCTACAATGCACAAACTTCTATTTTAAGTTTGTTTGTAAGTTTATTTTTAATCAGTGGTAGTTTTGAAAAAATTCGTTAATTTCTTAATTTCACGCCACTGTATGGTGTTGCTCGTGAAACGCTCTAATATTTAATATGGTATATATATAAATCAGGGCCTACGCACAGTTGATCATCAGTTCATTTTACACAATTGTTAAACTTTATATGAAAAAAATAGGAATACATGGAATATGACAGTTGCATAAAAGTCAGATGTTGCAAAATAATAATATCGCAAGCAATTCTTATACATATGTACGTTCACAAAACTCATGTATGGAAATATGTATGTATACAACACACATGCATAAAAGTATACTGAAAACTGTCGTGAGGAATATTGTAACTTTAACTCATTTTCAAATTTGGCATTCATTTTGTTAAAATTATACAAAGGGATAAAATAAAAAAAGGGTCATAAAAAACGTCATTGGCACGAGAAAGGGTCAAAAGTGATACTTTAGTGTCACAACGGCAACGCTGATCAACCCTACAATTGTCGTATAAGAGGCAGAGAAACAGTAAAATTGCACATACAAATATGAGAGCTATATAAAGAAAAGACGATTTAACGATTTTTTCTCGACAAACGGTGAAGGTATTAAAAAAATTAATGTGGTAGCTTTATTTACTGTAAAGTAAATATACAAGAACATTCACAGTTTGTATGAAAGAACTATATGTATCTATTTCCAAAACCTGTTAAGCTTATAGTACACGGCATGTAAAATACCACATGTGCATGTGGCTCTGACGTCACGAAATTTTTAACAAGTTCGTTGCATTTTTAAGTATGTAGAAGTGCCTACATGCCGTAAAATTTTGTTAGTGTGTTTTTGTCCCAAAATACAAATGTGACATATGTACCCGAACCGAACACATTTGCAAAGGCAGCACATGTGTAAGCATGTCAGTGGCTACATGTATGCTACTAGTACACGGCATGCAGCATATGTAGGCGTTTTACGTATGCATGTTTATGCGGCTTTCTAGTCATACAATCGTTTAATTACAAATTATTAAAATGTAAAAGAGGAAGTGCGCTGCTATTGTTATTTTGGCTATTTATACGTATAGGGTGTTTTTTTAGAGGTATAGAACTTCGAATTGAAATAAAACACAAGAAAATCGTTTTAATGTCCATCAATTTGGCTTTATTGGAAGGATAATTTTATGCCATTAACGTTTAAATATGATTTCGGGCATGTGGCCGCCGCGGCTGGCTCGAATAAAGCCAATTCTACAGGTCCAATTTTCAACCACTTTTTCGAGCATATGGGGCCGTATGTTGGCAATAACGCCACGAATGTTGGCTTCCAAGTCCCCTAACGTTTCTGGTTTGTTGGCGTAGACGAGCGACTTCAGCGGATGCGTATTATCACATAGAGTAAACGTAGTGCGAAAACGATCCATGGTTAACCGAATTAATTGCTCTGATGGACGATTATGTCGACCATAAAATGGACGGAGCTTGCGGTAAACTTCGCGAACTGAACCATTATTTTCGAAATAAATTTGCACGATTTGCAAGCGTTGTTCTTTTGTCAACCTGTTCATGATGAAATGGCAAACCAAACTAAATATTAATCACTTGACAGCTGACAAAATGGCCGCCAGTTAAAAAAGTGATGCCAACTTAAAGTTCTATACCTCAATAAAAAACACCCTTTATTTTAAATGATGAAATGAAGACGATGACGAATATCATAATAGCCTTTTCACACTTATCAATATCTAACATCTACCATCAGTTTGCGATGATGTTGAAAATTTCCCATAAGAAATGTACAGGGCTAAAAAACAACATCTTTCAACATCTTTGTAAAATGTTCCTAACTCATTTTGTTCCACTCAACATCTTTCGATTATTTTAGTGCCATCACTGATAAATGACAAAAAATTGTAGTGGCATCACTGGAATTTTTGACATTTAATGACATAAAAAAATATTTACAAAATTATTAAAAATGAGCGAAACATGTAAGTATTTTTATTTTTAAATATTATATGTACATATATACAAACATTTTGTTGTATGTACATTCTTACATACCCAAGGTGTACAAAGCTATAGCAATGCGCTTTTCCAAATCTAAATCTTGTGTTTTTCTTTTGCAAAACTTTTAGCTTCTGTATTATAATTGGAAACAAATTTCGTTCTACGCGAAACGCCTCCTTGAAAAAGCCGTCATTGTTATTTTGTACATCTTTCTCCCAAAATGTTCCGTACCGATTCTTAAAATATATGTCTTATTAAGTTTTAAATCATTTTTCAAACGTCCAAACTCTCCTAGGAATTGGCATGATATTGTCCAAAACTATGTCTTCATCATCTTCTTCCTCCAGTAAGCTTTTTATGGATTCTACACACTGCATTAATAGTAGAGATTGCTCTTTCAAATTAACAACTAGTCCTATTATTAATTTCCCTTCATTATCCATTTTTTTTTAATTTTTATTATTTTTTTACACAAAATGTGGCCTTATTTATTTTGACAGCTATACATATATGATGGTTGATGTTAGATGTTGTAATGTGAACGTATGTTTCACATTTTCAACATCTTCCACACATTCCACAAAAATGTTGGCAAGTGTGAAAAGGCTATAAAAAACAAAACGCGGGTACGTAATGCGTGGATGAGAAATTGGTTAAAAAGGCAATGGGGAAGGGTATTGTGCAAAAATAATGCACGAATTGAGTGCTGCAGAGCCTAATCTACATACATACATACATATACGAGTATGTATATATTGCGGGTTCATGCGTATGACAGCAGACCAATTTGATTATATGCTGCATTTGGTGACATCATATACTACATACATACATACATATGTATGTAAATAGATATGAACATACTTATATATGTCCATATCCGTGCTGAGTTTTTCAATTGCGAAGGAGTGGCGCTCGAATCATCTTCATTGACTATAACAAAGTTATAATAATCACACATATTTTTATATCAAACAATATAAAAAATCAAATAAATAAACAAACAGCACAAACTCATTAAAATAACATCAGCTGCTTATAGTTGTCAGTATTGCCACTGTTATATGTATATACGTGGCTGTCAGCAATCAAATAGAAACAATAAAATTCCGTTTTGCTAAAAATATAAATTGACAATATACGAGTATGTAGTGTACGAAAAACAGACATTGTGAACAAAAAACAGACATCGTAACATTTTATATATATGTACATATCAATACATATATAATAAGGTAAAATAAAAATAAAAAATAAATACATAAATATATTGAAGTAAATATACGAGTACCAATATATTTTTTTTTTTTTTTTTGTAAAAAGAATCCAAATGATTTGTTCGTGAATTTACATAATATACTCGTATGCCAGTATGTACGCAGATTTTTTATAAAATAAAATAATTAAAAAAAACAAAAACGTAGAGTTCACATTTGTTTGACATCGGCCAAAGTTTACCTTGATTGTAGGCTTATTGATACATGGATTGCATATTTCATTAAATCAATAATTGCAACCACACGAAAAAACGCAGACTATGCAAAAAGTACGTTTTGTTATGCACCAATTATTGGAAATCCCATTTTCTTTAATAAAAAACATATGGTAACTGAATTTTTTTAGAAGATTCAAATTCAAAAATTGTAAAAATACCAAAAAAAAAACAATTCGTCAAAAAACTCGAAAAGGTATGTTTTGTTTTGCGGCTCCTCTTATATGAATATATCGTTTTTTTTAATCTGTATTATTTTGATATACATGTCTTTTATTTTCAAGCAAAATTAAAAAATCAAAAATTCTTGCTGTTACATATTTGTGACAGCTACATAGTCATGTAAAAATATTGCACATCTCAAAGTTCATATGTACCAAGTTAGTACACGACATGTCAAAAATACAAATGTATGCATGTGTCTATGATGTTACATGCGGTACACATTCCTAGGTGCACTGCATGTGTCACAAAAAGGGGAAGTACACGGCATGTAGCAAATGTAGCTTCATGATGACGTCAAAATTACGTCACAGCCACATGTGCCTGTGGTTTTTTACATGCCGTGTACTATAGGCTTTACTTGAGAAATTCAGTCACAGTTGTGATTAGTGATTTTTAAATCGCTGTGAAAAAGTGACAGGTTTCGAAAAATCGCTCATCTCTAATGGACATATGTGCCCTTAATTATGAAAGTGGTCTAAGTCACGTATTTGTCTTGTCGAGATATTTACTAGATTACATTTGAAAAAATTAAAAAAATATTTTTATATTATATAACATTTTAATTTAGAGTTGTTATAGTCGCGATTAATATAAATTTATTTAATATTTATTGCAGTTTTTTTAAGATTTATTTAATATTTCAAAGCAAAAATGCATATGACTTAGACCACTTTTATAATTATACATGTGTATGTAAAAAAAATATTCTTATTGTACGATTTTATATATTGTGGCGCGCTTTAATAAATCAGATTATCAAAAGAATAATTCAGTCATTAATTTTATAGAAAATAACGGAATTATCTAGATATTTTAAAGAAACAAAGTTCATATTACTGCAAAAAATTTCTTTAGTTGGAACTTAATACTGTTTTCACACCAGTTAAAAACTGGTTTTAACGTTAAAACCTGCTGATTTTACGTTCCCACTGCAATTTTGATAAATTCAGGTTTTAAGTAACAGGTTGTCTAATGAATTTGTCAAGAATAAAAAAATCTACTGTAGAAATATCGGTATATTTTTGTATTTTTTTTCTGCTTTTTATAACACTTATTTGACAAACTGTCCAAGGGCCGTTTTTGTTTGTATGAAAACCACGGAAATTTTACAATGAACTCTGAAATCGAAATTATTTTATATTTTGTAAATGAACATTTTAAAATTATAGAACTTCTTATACAAAGTGAAGAAGTGCTTGAAAATCATATTATTATATAAAAAATGCACAAATACATTGTAAGCTAAACCTTTTTTGATCGCCAGATGTATGTCAGTCATATCGTGTATTTTCACTTGCCAGAGGTCAATGAAAATATTTCTGTTGTTTTCCGTCCAAAAGATTATTTTTTCAGCAATTTTGTTTTATTATTATTGCGGCTACATCCATTTTTAAGTTGAAAATGTATGAATTGGTTTCTATTCTTATTCACTGGCATAAATACTATCAGCTGCTTCCGGTCATTTCAACTTGGCAGCACTGAATTTAGCACAGCGAAAACAAGGTTGCATTTCATAAAACATACTTAAAACTAATTCAAAAATTGTTTTAAGTTGGTTTTAACACAATAATTTTGTATGGCAAAACAAGGTTTTAGCAGTGGTTTTAACGTTAAAACCAACTTTGATTAAAATCATGTTAGTGTGAAAACACTATAATGTTTGAAGATAACACATTCAGCTCCCTATAATTCATATGGGAAGATGTCATCTTGACGAACTAATGAAATATGAAAGATGTGGGCAAGTGGAAAAAGCCTATTATCTATTTATTCGTTTGTCAAAAGTTGTGCATATTTCCTACTCATAGTGCCTATTAAGGGCATACAAATAAAACTATTTTAATACAAGTACATATACATACATATATTACTTGTATGATTGCGCTATGGCAGCTGACCAACTACAAATCGAATTAAGAAAACTGTTCCTCGGAATCCCTTCAAAATAGCATTTTTAAGGCATTCAACTTTTGTAATTGTTCCAGAAACCTAAATTTGTTTGCTGGGTTGTGTTTTAATAATTTTATTTATTCCAGTATGCTACATTAAAGCATCACTTTTTATTTGAATTAATGCGCTTTTTACGGTCGAGAAAAAACACATTTGTTTGAAAAATATGTTTTGTCGTTATCAAGAATTCATTTGGTTCACTAATAAAAGACAAATTTAAAAATGGTGAAGTTAAACTTTTCTTTAGTTATATTTTTTATAATTTTTTTAAACTGCTCAGTTGCTAAAGCAGCTTTTCAAGAGGTTTGAAAATACAGTACATACATACTCGTCTATGCTTTTCTATGTCTATGCTCAAATTTAATATTTTAGTGCAACAAAACCCCGTGTGAAGGTGGACTACAAAATTTAGGTAATTATAATACGAAATTAAAAATTGTTTACAAATAAAAAAGTCTTAATGACAATAATTACACTAAAATCTAACTTCTTAGAATATGTATGCATGTACTCGTACATATTTTGTTTGGAAGAAATTATAATGGCTTCTCTTTTCGACGTGTCTAGATTTGCCATATTTTGATCAACGTGTTGATTTAATGTCTCGGCAATGGTAATATCAAAAACTAAAAATTAATTAAAAAAGTAAATGTTTACATAAACCATTTTGCAAGCTTGAATAGAGTTCTCCAAAACGATTGTGCTTCGGCCACAGAGTGCACTAAGCGTAGCGGCATTTACAAAATAAAAGTCGATAAGATAAATGAAGCATTTCTGGTGGTATGTGACGCTGAAACCGAAAACGGTGATTGGCTGGTGATACAAAAGCGTCAAGATGGTTCCATGGACTTCTACAGAGATTGGGTGGAATATGAAAACGGTTTTGGAGAGATTGAAGGCGAATTCTTTATTGGCTTAAAAAAATTATACGCTCTTACTAATTACTATGGACCTCAGGAGATGTTAATCGTAATGGAAGATGGTAACAGCACTAAGGCTTACGCCAAATACGATTCTTTCGCTATATCCAATGGCACGGAATCGTATAAATTGAAAAGAATAGGAAAATATACCGGAACGGCAGGTAATTCCTTACAGAGCCATATTGGTATGAAATTCACCACCAAGGACAAGGATAATGACTCAAGACCAAATGAAAATTGTGCAGTGATGTTTACGGGGGCATGGTGGTACAAAAGTTGTCATCAAAGGTATGAAATTTTTCGAATTGCGCTTATCTAATGTGTTGATAAACGTTTTTTTTTAGTAATCTTAACGGTAAATATGGTGACATTGGTGTTGGCAAGGGCATTATTTGGTTCGGCTTTCGTGGTCATACTATATCTCTTCCTTATGTTAAAATGATGATACGCAGGAGCAGAGCTGTATAACATGTTTTAAATAAACTTATGACCTCACAGCAATGATGGGCGATTGCTTTAATAAGCTTTCTATGCTTTATATACCATAGTATAAAAAGAGAAAGTACTTCCATTCTCTAATTTTATCTTAACATTCACCATCTTGACGAACTACCGTATTAATTTAATATTTTCACTATGTTTCCTGTTTGTTTGAAAGTTTTATTCCAAGACTTTTTTCAAATTTTTCTATGAAATACAGATAAAGAAAGTGAAGATGAGCTGCATAACTCCATGCTGTGTATGAGCAAAAAAATATATAATATAATGAATAGCATTTGCCAAAAGATCGGATCGGGTATTAAATAGTGCTACAAAACTGTCGATAGTTTGATGTAAAACTATCAATACTATCGAATGATTTTATAAATGTTGCCACACAACCGACTTTTAGCATTTTTCATTGCTAGTATCTACAAATATATCGCATATAAATTAAAAAAAGGCATAAAGTTACGGTCAGACTTGTAAAACATTTGACCAAAAACATGAAATTTTTTATTGCCATAAATATGACCATAAAATATTTTTGAGGGCAGCAACATTTAGAGAAAATAAATTTGTTTGTTAGCAAATTAAAGTTACTCTAATGTGAACATAATGTGAGCAAACTCTGTCAAACATTTTTCGGCTGTTCGGTCAAAATAATATTTGTTCTTTTATCGCGAAGATTATGCTTCTTTAAACAACCATCTCAAGTGGTCTAATATAGTATACTAGCATATTGCCCGCTACTTTGTCAGCGGATAATTGATATGTACTAATCAAGGTATTTCATTTCAGACCCAAATAGATAGGGATCAAATATAAAAGTTCGCCAAACTCGTCATTTTGATATTGTGTTCAAATGAGACTTTCTTCATGTTGATTCCTTAAACCTAATCATAAAGCCGTTTTATTTGGGACCCATATTGATAAGTGTATTTCTTGTCCAAAAGAAATCTATTTTGATAGGCCATTTTATTCTAGCCTTTGAGAAATTCTTTATATCTGTGGCAAAAAGGAAAAAGTGCTCAAGTCGAGATAAGCTAATTTCGAGTTAATGGTACCACTGTAATTACCATATTGGAAAGTACCCCTGAGCAAAATTTCAATTAATTTGCACGATTTTTTAAGAATTTATAGCAAAATTAATTGCGGCTTATCTTTTTTAGACTTCCAATGTCATTTGGAATAATAGCTTAATTTAGCTTATAGTTTGATATATTTCAACTTGAATGCATTTTCTACAGTCCGTGGAACGATGTTTGCTTAAAAAAAATAAAGGTTAACAAAGAATTTCCCAATTTAACTGTAAAAGAGATAAATTTCTGAAAATCGACTTGAACGCTTAAAAGTGTTCTCCTGCAAAACAGTCAAATATGAGTTAAACACTTTTTCCTTATTGCCACAGATATTATTTTTTATAATGTACCAACCAAGTCCTTTTATTTGAAATCCATATTGATAGAGTTTAGATCTAAGATATACACACTTTTGATGTTAGTTCCCTAAATTTAATCGTCAACCCCTTTTATTTCAGACTCGTATTGGTAGGCTTGTTTTTTGCCCAAATATATCAAGTTTCACTCTCCATATTCTTGTTGAGGTCGTCTCACATTTTTTAATGATATTTTAATGATGCACTAACCAAGTCCTTTTGTCTGAGACCCATATTGATAGAATTCCTATTCTTTTTCCTCCATTTTAACCACCTAGAAGCAATTTTTTAATGCTGAATTTTTGTAGCTTGGGCATTCTTTCGGTTTACGATTTTTTCAATTTAGCAAAGTTTTGTTTTTTTAAGTTTTTTTCGTTTAGGTGCGTTTTTTTTTTTTTGCTTTAGCGATTTTCTCTTGATTGGAAAAACCCAAATCTTTCTAATGTTAATCCCATTTAATGTTTTGAATTCATTTACATATTTATTTTATGAAATGAGATTTGTGTAGGAAAAGTAGCAAAAATTTTTACCATTTTCACGACTTATTTGTGTGAATTTAAATGCAGCGCTAAAACATTTTTAAGACTTTTTCAAAATAAGATCAAATACTATTTATTTTGATTTTACTTCGGAAGATAATTTCTAACCTATTCCCCTTTTTTATTCAAATTTAATTCAATTTGAATTGTTATTCTACATACTCGTGTTTTTCTATTTTTTAGACCTTTAGCATTCAAATTTCCAAAAATCAATTTTTAATACATCTGCTAAACAAGCTAATAACAAAATTTAATTACCCCTGAAATAAAAATTAAACTTCATACGAAAAGTCCAGAAAAGAGGTATCAATTTTACCATTTATTTTTTCAAAGTTGAAAAAAGTGCCAGCACATACGAGTATATATTCGAAATTTTTTCAAGGAAAGTTTAACATAAATAAAGTTTTGTTTTTGTTTATGTATCGACAAATCTTTGTGAACAAGTGTCAAACTAGATTTCAAAGTATTATTAATCGTCACCAGCCTGATGATCCATTGGCAGAATTTGAGATGCGCACTTTAAATTTTGGTGTTAATTGCGCCCCTTACTTGGCAATCTGGCCAAGCAGTGCGAAACTGATTCCCTAATTGTGTCTGAAATTTCTAGACGATATATGTACGTTGATGACGTCCTGTTTGGATCTCATGATATGAGTGAGGGAATACAAGCACCTGATGAACTCATAAAATTTTTAGGGTCAGCTGGATTTGTTCTGAGAAAGTGGACCACCAATAGCGACTACCTTTTACAATTTATATCTCCTAAACACCTCTAAGATTCAAATTTTCTAAAACTTTCTGACTTGCATTTCTAAAACACTAGGTCTAAGATGGAATGCGGGAAATTATTGTTTTTATTTTGAACCTTTGAAGTTTCCAGAAGAAAAAGCTATCACTAAACGAATGGTTTATCTGAAATCGCAAGTTTTTGACCCCGCCCGTTTGCTCGTCCCAAAGATAATAGTTAAAAAAATAATTATCCATATATTTTTAATATATGAATGTATATAAACTTGTATGAATATGTATGAATTCATGTATGGAAATGTATGGGATTATACATGGCAAAAGTATTATATATATGGACTAATATATAAAATGTATATATGGGAATTTAATTATGAAGCGCTTCATATGTGAATCCATATATAGAAATAAGATGTATATTATGTATTGATAGAAAACTACTGAATACTCTAGATATATTTAAGAAACAAAGTTCCTATTACTGCAAAAAATTATATTGACAACTAGTGTTAGTATAAATACGGATTAGTTTTTCTTTTATAATTAATTGGACTAGTTTTTAATCTGGTTTCGTAAATTAAATTTTATGTACGAATATCAATTTTGTGTTTTCTGCATAATCGATTCATCTTTTCGCTTAAAACGATAAGTAAGTTGTCTTTTAATGCGTTTGTAATTATTTGTACAAACAAATGTTTTATTAAATGTAACCTCCATGTTCAAGATCTTAAAAAAAAGTAATTTTAATCATTTAATATATTTCACAGCAGTGCGTCTTACTGAATCAAGGGAGTATGAATACGAACTTTGCATACTGTATAGGGAATATTTACACATACGAGTACATGTTTGAAACTGTATTAATATATGTTATCATATATGTCCATATACCCTCATTTTTCGGATCGGAACCATATATGGGATATCATATATGCTCCATACATATTTTTTTAGCTGGGCATGCAAAAAATTTGGAAAGATCCAACAGAGTGGGATGACATTATTGAACCCCTTACTTTGAAACAGTGGAAAATATTTCTCGATGAATATTCGAAAACAAGACAAATAAAAATTCCCCGTCATATTGACTATGATCCCTCTTTTTACTTTGAATTACATTTGTTTTTTGATGCATCGGAAAAAGCATATGCCGCCACCTTATATCTTCGGACAGAAAGACCAGATGTCACCCTTCCACGAAAAGAACTACGTGGTGCTGAATTTGTATGTGGACGGATTTCATGATAGTGCTATCATGGCTTCAGAAGCCTCCCAACCATTGGAAGACGTTTGTAGCAAATCGCGTTTCATCGATAGTCGAAGAATTAGAGCCCAGCATCTGGTTTCATGTTGATTCAAAAAACAATCCCGTTCACCTAGCATCTCGCTGTATCACAAATAGGGAGCTGATCTCTAACACATTATGGTGAAACGGACCTTTTTCTCAAATTTCCATATTTGCCATGATATAGCTACTGAATAAAAATGCGTCTCTTTTGCGCCAAATAAAATTTCAGGTCTTACATCAATTTTCTTTAGAGCACAACTTGTTGCATCTAAACCTCATAATTCTGAGACATAATAGGGTCAGGACTAGCATAACAGGTGTAAATGAAGGAAATCTAAAGAAGGAAGGAAAGAAACATCGCAACGCAGGTCGAAAAAATTTTTCAACTTACTGGGACTTATGTTTCCTAAAAGGGCAGTTTGTACAGTCAAGCACTACTACTGTAACACTATTATAAATTAAATTACATATCGCGATTTAAATACTAAGCTTTTCGATGCAATAAGTTTACAATATTTATGCTTCTGTTGGATAAGCTTGCGGTGGGCACCATCTTTGTTACACTTTCTTTACTATCTACGTTTGGAAACGCTGCATGATAGGTTTTCTTCGGCTTGTATCAGTCGGCTGACGAGGTTCTTGCTTCCAAATAAGTAGACTCGTGTAAACAATAGAATTTTACATGCAATCAGTGTTGCCAGTGAAATTTCGAGAAAGATACATTTTAGGTTCCAAAAAGATACATTTGTTCCCAAAAAGATACATTTTGTACAAAATTTTAAACTCCATTTTTAACGTTTAAAATTTATAAACATAAATTTTTTTTTCATATTTAATGAATATTGTAAAGAAAATGATATCATATAAATTTATTTTTATATTTATTTAAGTCATAAATATAAGGCATGTAATTTTTAAAAATACAGTAAGCAAACTTTAAAATTAATTATATGTACATAACTATCTTTGGATGTTATCAAAACAAATCCATTTTTGTAAAAATTAATATACGAGTTGAGGCGCTTATACTAAGGCGATTATATAAAAAAATTCATATAATTTCCTGAAAATAAAAAAGATGTTATTTCTTAAAAAAAAAGATTTTCATATTTTCTGTACATTTTGCGTACAGATTCAAAAGATACGAAAAATGTCGGGATTACACATGGTATTGAAGTCATCAAAAGATACGAAAAATTTATCTTTCGTATCCTAATGGCATCACTGCATGCAATTAAATAAATTCGCCGAATAACTAAATAATTTACGAGAGCTAGTTTTCCGAGGTTCGTAAGCAGCGTTACCGTTGGTGCTACCAAAGTACCAATTTGCCACTTTTTCGACTGCTTGGATACAAAATGCACCCAAATTTTATACTTTTTATAATTTTTGCCACTTTCTGATACTTTTTACTGAATGAAGATGTATTTTTTTGTACTTTCGGTTTTATTAATTAATATAAAAGTTGTGCTGTTTTAATATATCAATATGTAAGCAAGCTTATACTAAATCTTTTTTTTTTGTCCTGCGTGGCCAGCTTATGCATATCTTTCGAATAATTAATACGCATGCTTATATTCCTATACCTCTGTCTGTAGGGATATATAAATATAAATATGTAAATACATATTTATGTCTGTATGTGCAATGTACATACATACAATGTATTTATTTAGATCCGGTATTTGTTAAATCAATTGAGGACACTAACTAATCGCTCGATTAATTAATCAAGGTTCTAGCTTAATCGGTTAATTTCGGTATTAACCGGTTAAACGATTAAAAAAGTTTTTTCATAAATGAAGAAATTTGAACAAATAAAAGTGCATAAATTATTTATTAATTTGAGTTTATTAGTAAAACAAAAAAAAACACCTCAGAATTCTTTAACTAAATCAAGCAAAAAAATCATAAATATATTAGTACTTCAATAATTTAAAGAGATCTTCTAACACAATCTTTCGGAAAAATAATTTGGTTTAAGTGTTTAGGATTTAAGCTAAATAGTTTTGATAAAACTTGACTTGGAAAAATCCTTTAACTTATCGTAGATGTTGAGGAAATCGAAAGTAATCCATAATACAGATCATCTAGTTTCTTTTCGTTTTTTTTCCTGGATTTCTCTAAGCATATAAAATTTTTCATTATGCCATTATAGTCCTGTTTTATTTATTTTTTTTTAAATTAATTAATTTTGTTGAAACATTTCTTGTATTATTATCGATAGTTCCTTCTGTTTGCGCGTCATAATCTGAGCCATGCTGGCATAGGTCAACGGCGAACATTCTGCAAAAGAGTTTATATCAGAATTTCTTAGTTTTCGTTTTTGTACTTTAAAACACTGTTGCCTGAAGAAAATATTTCAAAGTGCAGGTATAAAATAATTGAATTCGTCTTTCATTAAATCTACGAGTAATTGTTAAAACTTAACAATTCCCTCTAGTTTAACTAGAGTAGCAGAGTCTTTACTAAACTATTTATAGCCACGTCGATGGATTTTAAAGTTTTACTTAAGTTAGAATCACTAAACATACTTCTTTGTTTGTATGAAAAATTTGTATTTGAGACGAAACAAGTACTTAAACACACAAAAAATACGCTATAATGCAACAAAATATTTAAAAATTTGTTATTTCGGTTAATCTGTAAGTAATTTGTTATTATATGAATTATTTTTACATTTTGTGGCTTTATTGTATCACAAAAATAGTATATATATTTTAGTCTGTAAACATGCAAAACCTAATTTTTATTCTTGATGTTTTTAAAAATAAGCAGATTTGTTTTAATTTTTCTTATTTTTAACGCTGCCACTTTTTTTTAAATCCCCTTGTGCCATTTTGTGAAATTTTACAACGGTAACGCTGGATGAGATCTGCCAAATGTTGTTTATGTTTTACCAACACACGCGCACAGTGCCTATTAAAGCTGTACTAATGCCAACAAGCTTTGCAAAGCCAAGATAAAACGCAAGTACAGGTCTCCTTTTTTGTCTTGGATTTTTTACAGTTGTCATCACAAAACAGCAATAAAAATCACTGCTGTTTCATTTTTGTACATTTGTTGTAGATTCGCGGTTACCTGTATTGTTGTATCATGTGTCGTAGTAAAGTAGTGATGTCAAAAATATTATTATAGTTGTATGTATGTGTAAGAAAAAATGTCTCATTGAAGTACATTGAAAAAAATAAATATTTGGACAAATGCAGTTTAGTAAAACAGCTCAAAAAAATAAAAAGGGGCATATGTGGTAGAAAGTTAAAAATTAAGAGAAAAATATTTATTAAAAAAGTTGGCGTTGACGCATATTTTCCGAGTTATGGGGCTCTGATCTTTTCACAGGAAACTGTGAAAAATCTCAAAAAAGAAATGTTTAAATAGCTTATCTGATAGAAACGTAAAAAATTAGAAAAAATAATTAATAAAAAATATTTGTTGCGACCCATATTGTCCGAGATATTGGTCTTAAAAGTTTAGATATAAAGTGAAGTTTAGTGAAACTGCTCCAAAAAAAATCAAAATGTCTTTTTAATTCATATTCAAAAAAAATCAAAATGTCTTTTTAATTCATATTCATTGTATGTATGTCTTTTAATGATTATTTGGGAAATCAGAGATGATTCAAGCTTATTTCACTTTTGTATGTCGACGTTTATTTTCTACGCCGGTATTGGTTTCCTATCAAAATTCATACAACACGTTATTAGGTTATGTGGTGGAACTTAGCTCTGATAAAGATTTGGGCAGAATAATTTTAGACATGCAAAGTTTACTTTGAAAAGTCTTAACTCAGCTATGTGAAAGACAGAGGGAGGAATACTATCTATTTCTGTCTTTCTCCCAGATGAATTAAGTTTTTGCAAGGTAAACTTTCCTTGTCTAAAAAGGGTAAAAGGTGCAAAACAACCGAAGTTATCTATCTCTACGTACACGTGCTATATTTGCAAGGTGTCTTACCTAGTATAGTTTTGTGAGCTAATTATAAAATTTTTACTATTTCTTCCAAGCGACTATGTGTATACAGGTCCTTGTTTGGTTGGCATTACTAAGGATCTGGATCCTTGAAATTAAATCTTCACAATTTTCCCTTTATTACGTTCGGACTTTTTACTACTTCGGCACTGATAAAGGAAATGAAGTAAAGGCTCAGTTAGCAGACTGTAATATAATGTAACTGCAACAGTGGAAAACAGCTGATCGATATTGTTATGTGAAAAGTAATGGAAATGGTTATAGAGATGTAATGTAACGTAACATACTTTTCATATAAAAATATCGATCAGCTGTTTCCTACATTACAGTTACATTGCATTACAGTCGGCTAACTGAGCCTTAAGACTTGTCATAAAACGTGCTGAAAAAAAAACTAAACCGATTACTAATTACTTTATTAATAAAATTTAGAGGTTTCTCTTATTTGTAGGGTTTCTCGCACAATTAATCGGGACGTCTAGAAGAGATAATAGAAATCGTTACAGGAGTGGACCAGCGATGCCAACTTGGTGCTTTTGGCACTATTTTTAGTGCTTTTTGAAGACTTAAAACGCCAAATTTTGAGCGTTGGTGCCAAACTGAGAAAAAGCACTATGTAGTGCTTTTAAGAAATTTGTGTATTTCTTAAAATTACTTTAATAAAAACTTGATGTATTTATTTTTTCATTGTAAAGCATATCTTTTTCGTCTGATATATTTTATTAAAGATACTATTGCCGAAATATAGAATAGTTTAGAAAACATTATTATTAAACTACACTCGTTTTTTTGAAAAATAAGTTTTTAGTGCTTTTTAAAATTTTGATTTGGTATCACTGGAGTGGACTGTATACGGGTTGAATATGATTGAAAACGAGCTGCTGCAGCAGAAGAACATGAAGGAATGTCATCAGGGTTTATTACTGCAGAAGAGATTGCAATATTTGAGGTCTTCTGGCTATTATTGTGGACTTTGCTCACATTCGGGTTAGATGATGTACGATGCAGAAGAGTGTGGTGCTTTTGCTTGCAGAAGGAGCAAAGATACTGACCTTTACACTTCTTCAAATTGTGTGACGATGCTAATTACAACAAAGTTTATGGCTTTTTACAGCAGATATACTTTCATCTACGGACACCTTCAAAAACATTGGACGATTCCGGATGGGGTGTGAATCTGTGCACAAAAAACATTTTTGGGGTTTATTTGAAGTTACATTGGTATGAAAACTGTGCAGCTTTTTCGAAGTACTTTTGTTAGAGGAACTATTCTGATTGCCAGTTGTGGGTGGTTTTGATGATCGAAGGTCAGCAAAGGACTCCAAAGTATGAAAACGCATTGTCAGAGAGTCATTCATTTGAGCCCAAGTGGGTAATTCGGTGTTAGTTTTGTGGTGTTGCTTCCACAAATCTAATGTTGTATTAGGCAGGCATGTGAAACAAGGACATACAAAGAGCACATCCCATTTACTGGTTTCTACTTTAAGAGGAGATAGATTTGCTATACAATAGTTAATAGTACGTTGTATATTTATGCTGAATCCAGACTCCTTGGTAATAGGATTCAGACCGAAAAGCGTTTTTAGTTGCATACACTGAACCAAATGTTGTAAGTAATATTAACAAAAAAATTTAGTAGACCCTTAACGAAAAAAATTGTCAAATACACTGACTTTTTATTCAAATCTAAAGAAAATTTATTAAAATAAACAAATTTTATTCAAAACAAATAATGGAATTTTGTTAAAGATGTCGTAAAATATAATCTGTTGGCTTGAATAAAAATTAGTTAAAAGAATATCAAGAATTCTGTTTAAATAACAAAATTTTTGTTAAAACAGTGGTAAAATAGTAGAATCGCACCTTAGTCAAAACTACACAAAAAATTGTTAAATTAATAACCTTAAAGGAAGTAAACTTGAATAATGTATCGTTTATTTTAATAAATTTTGTTAATTTAACTCCAAGGAAAGTGTTGTTTTGAATATTAATTCGTTTAAATTTCGTTAAAGCAAGAAGAAGACTAAATAAACTAAAGAGTTGTAGATTTGAAGAAGTTTTGTAGAATTCAACTAATAAAATATATTAGATCTGAATAAAATATTTGGAAATAACTAAAGGTACGTAGAATTGAAGAATAGGATGTAGAATTGAAGAAAATTCGTTAAGTTTAACAACTTCATTTTATTTACATTGAATAAAGGCACGTAGAAGTGAAGAAATTTATTCATTTCGCACAAACAAAAAAACAACCCCAGATATAAGAACAGTTAAGCTTGTACAGCTTGTGTGACGAACACTTTATTTCATATTGTGGTACAAAGCAGATCATTTTTAAATATAGAATAATTCTAAAATAATAGTAAAAAGTTGAAGCAAAGATTAAAAAAATTTATTAAAAAGTGTGTATTTATGTTATCAATTTAAGTAATTATATACATATACTTATATATATATATGAAGTGCATAATTTATAAATATGAAGTGTTATTATTTAATATAAAATTTTATATTATACATATGTACATATCTTATTTTATGTTATATATAATTTTATATTACTTATAAATTTTTTGTAATAAATTTTGATTTATTTGTAATTGACATTGTTTTTAACTTCCTACTGGGGCTCAGTAATTTAATAAAATGGGGTAGTTAAATTTAAAACTAATTATTCATTATGAATAAAAACTTAATTCATACGAACTAAATTCATTAGTTCACTTGAATAAAAATTCTTCAAAATAAATAAAAAAAAACATTCAAATTAACTACATTAATGAGTTATTATAAATAAGAATTCTTACTAAATTGAACTAAAATTTCGTAATATTTACCACCCAAAAAATAACGAAACAATAATAGTCCAAATGAAGAAATTTCTTCCATTTAACTTTTTACTAAAATTATTTTCTTTAACGAAAAAAACCGTAGCCGTGAATAATGAATTTGTTAGCTGTATAATGACCTACATTTCTTCATTTTTACACCCCATTTTGCAATATTTAGTTAGTTTTTTCGTTCTGTGTATATTTTCTTCATTTTGCAGATTTTTTCACTCCAAAAAGAAGAGAAAGTAACTTCGGTACATCTCAAAAAAAAAATATTTGAAATAAAACGAGGTAATTCTGATCATAGTTTTCCAACCTTAACCAATGAAACATAATGACTGCCACATTCATCGGTAAATATTAACATTTTCAGTCATGTGAGCTTTAATTGAAAATTCGCAATCGTTTGGAAACTGAATCTCTTGTTGATGTTTTGTTTACAAAAGATTACCTGACACATTTATATCTAAAGATTGTATAAAATAATATCATGATATTTTTATGTAAAAATTAAATGACTATTTCTATAATTTTTTAAACATGTATCCGTTTTCTTCATTTATTTTTCTATTATTTATCTACATACATATATGTACATATTTAGAATTTTGTTTACTTGTTGTTTGTGTGTGTTTATGCTTACGAAATTTAATTCAAATTTCTACCATTGCGACTTTCTACAAACATGTGAACAGTTTTTAAAAAATTTTTGGTTAAAGTCTTTGGTTTAAGATGCAATATAAAATCCGCTGATAATCTTTTTTTTTTAATAATATCCGTCTTTTTACTCCATATTTGACATTTATTTCTCCTTGTCAGTGCACTTTAAGAAATTTTTTCCATTCGCAGCACAGTGATTCAATTACGAACAGGCCAAATATGTATGTTATACAAGTCAATAAATTGTTAATTTGTCTTAATAAAATATAAAAACGTTGTGTTAAAAAGTTGCTTTGAAGAATTTTTGAAGATTTTGAAAATAAAATGCAGATTTTGCAGATTTTTCGTGCAAAATTTTTAAATTTTGTAGATTTTATCCCTAAAATTTCTGGCAACACTGATTGCGCAATAAGAAGCAATTTTTTATTTTCGTACATGTCAACAAGATTGTTCCAAGCCATCTCAAAACCTGCGTCGGTAAATGGACACGACTTTACAATATCTTCATTTTGAGTTTTTTTGATTAGATGATGTATGTAGTAGAAATGAGCAAATTTTCGAAACCTGTTACTTTTTCATAGCGATTGAAAAATCACTAATCACAACTGGGACTAAAATTATTAAGTAACATGTTTGGAAATATAGTTCTTTCATATAAACTGTGAATGTTCTTGTATGCTTACTTTACAGTACTGTTGAGCGATACTGTGATTTTTTTATAATGTTGCTCCTTGTGAACGTGATTTCTAATCGATGTTCTTTTAAACTGTGACTGTGATCACAGCTTAGCAGTATTTTGTTTGTAGAAGTTCCGTTACTTTGAAAAAATCTAATAAGAAGAGCAGAGCAGAAGTGAAATTAAACAGTGACTGTGATCACGGTTTAACACATTTCAGCTCTTCTTTTTCAAAAGTATTTATTAGTATTGGTATTTTGATAAATACTATTAAGAAGAGCGACAACAACAAACAATTAGCAATCAACCCCATCCAAATATTATGAATTGTCTTATAAGAGCCAAATACAAAAATGTGAGAGCTATACAAACCCAGAAAAAAAAGTTTGACTACTAGAATGCAAAAAAAGTGTATGTACTCTCCAGTCGTAAAGTACTTACAATTTGACTGAATAACCCATTATTTTTGTTTGAGAAGTTCAAAAAGTATGCGGTACCCTATACTGTTTGCCTACAAATACCCAAATGTTAATAGATTACTGCTTGCCTAAAAGTACTAAAAATTTAATGGGTTTTTTTTTTGCTTACAAAAATGCAAAATTTTTTAGATTACTTTTTGCCTAAAATTATTCAAAAGTTAATTGGCAATTTTTTCTAATAAAAATATGTAAATAGAATTTTGTAACAAAATTATAAAACTTGTACCTTTTTTGTTATTGTTAAAAATTATAGTTTTACAAAGAAAATATGTGAATATATATATTAAAGAATATGCGAAAATAATTAAGGACATAATTTTGTAAAACGCAGCTATTAGTGTTAAAAAATGTTGTATGAGAAACTTTTAAATTACAAAAACAAAATGGATATAACGCTGAGCGTTGGGTGTTACAAAATTAGGCCCTAAGTTTTGTAAGAAAAATTATAATAAATCAAAGTTATTTTATTGTTTTCGCAGCTCATTTTCACAATCAATAAATTTTACTCTGGATATATTTCATTATTAACTTGAAAGTACTACAATAAATACTTTAACGTAATGATGTAAATAAGTTGTTATTTTATTCATTACAAGACAGTCATTATTATACGCATAAAATAATTTGATAAATAGGTACCACTCATTACTTTGTAAGCCATTAAAAGAGTACTATCCATTACAAAATCTTGAAACATTTTTGCTGGGTAGTTGCCAGAAAAGACGATTTGACTCGATTTGACGAGTTTTTCTCTGAAGGTATAACAAAAATTCACGTGGTATCTTTATTTAGTGTAAAGTAAGCTTATAAGAACATTCATAGTTTGTATGAAAGATCTATATTTCCAAAACCTGTTACTTGGTAAATTCAGTCACAGTTGTGATTAGTGATTTTTCAATAGCTGTGAAAAATAACAGGTTTCGAAAAGTCGCTCATCACTACTTTACAGTAAATAAAGCTACCACATGAACTTTTTTTATACCTTCAACGTATGTGGAGAAAAAATCGTCAAACTATGTATAGCTCTCACATTTTTTTATTTGCAATTTTACTGTCTCTCTGGCTCTTATACGACAATTCATAATATTTGGATGGGGTTGATTGCTAATTGTTTGTTCTTGTCGCTCTTCTTAATAGTACCAATAATAAATACTTTAAAGCAGAAGAGCTGAAATGTGTTAAACAGTGATCACAATCACTGTTTAATTTCACTGCTGCTCTTCTTATTAGATTTTGCCAAAATAACATAACTGCTACAAACGAAATACTGCTAAACTGTGATCACAGTCACAGTATAAAAGAACAGCGATTTATAAATCACGTTCACAAGGAGCAACATTATTAAAAAATCAGAGTATCGCTCAACACTAGTATGTAGCTTTTCAACTGGAAACAAGCGCGAATTATTTTTATATAGGACAATGAACATGTATCTGAAAGTTGGCCAGGAGACGTAATCTCCTTTGAAAATATCCGTATCACACGGTGGAACAGATAGACTCGAAATTTGCGGAGTGCAGCTTAGTTGATAGATGTTCAGTAGGCGCACTTATCCTTGATGTACATTTGAGATATGCGTTGTAAGCGACATAAAATTTGATTTTAACAGTCCCAACGGACTTTTTGTTTCTTATTCTTTTTATTATCTGAGCCCTCAGACCAGCGTTGCCACTGGTGGAAAAAGAAATTACACAGCTGCAAGTCTAAAATAGTGCAAAACCAAATGAAATAGTGCAAAAAAATTTAAGAAAAAAAATTAATTTTTAATTAGTTTTTTGGTTGATTGAAATTTAAAAGCAGAGAATTTTTTTAATTTATAAAAAACGTACAACAAAATTAAAAATATTACATAAAATTCAATAATTCACAAAAACTTACTTCAATGAAGAATAGTTTACCACCTTCCTCTTAATATTTTGACAAAATTTCATAAAATATTATTTAAGCCAGGCGTTTAAGAAGAAGGTGCTCTCCATTATTATTTTTTCTTAATTTAAACTCATTTACCTAGAAGTACTGAGCGATACTTATATGTAAATTCCTTAGTTATTTTAAATCATGTCATCGTATCATCTTTTCATCATTTTAAGCTAAAAATTTGCACCACAATATTAAAATCAATGCTACTGTATAAGCTGATAACTCATTTTTGGGGTATCAGTTTTAATTAAGGAACTCCATATAATATTTTGTAGATTGTTCATCTAATGCAGAAAGCATTGATTCAGTTATTTTTGAATGATCTTCAAAAACTTCCAATCTTCAATATAATCTCAATACTTCTTCATATTGTTCCAGAGCACTTTCAATACAACAAGCTTTTAATGATAACAATTGAGTTATAATAGATGATAAGATTGTATGGCTCTCTAGTGGGAAATATCGTAGAAATGCTCGGAGTTTGCATTACGTTTATAATAGGATGCAAGATTTCTTAGCAAATCTTCTTTCATTAAGACTTACAGCAATATTGTTTTGTTAATGTCTTTATAATAAACTTTGTTAGAGACATGGGGATTTCCCACAGGCATGAATTTTCGTTTGTATAATTTTGTAGCATATATAACTCGATTTTGTCTTATGTCGACTTATGCTGTTATCGCTTTAAAACATATAAAATAGTGCAAAATTACACAAAAAATGTATGGTGCAAAAATAGTGCAAAGAACTTTAAATAAATAGTACAGATTTTGCACTATTACATAGAAAGTGGCAACACTGCCTCAGACTCAAGCTAGTCTGAAAGTGAGTCATAGCCACTTCGAAGAGCTGCCCATAAATGATACACTACCTCTTTCTGAACTCTGATCGTGTGAATTGTATGTTCGTCTATTGGAACTGCAGAAAAGTACTCGTGAAACTGAACAACTTTATCGGAAGCTTTAATAAAAATGTTAAGTTGCGACATTTTGTAAGTAACAATTTTAAAATTAAATCAATTCAAACAATCCCTCAACTTTGAAAAAGACTACTTACTGCAGGAAAAAACTATTCTGGAGCAATAAGTTATAATTTACGATTCAAGCAAGATGGAATTCTTTCCAAAAATACACTGTTACTAAATATCTTTAAAAAATTGTTACGTTTGATTTTTCCAGATTAAAGTATGTTTACCTTCAAAACAACGAAAAATTGCGTTTGTGGAATTAAGCGAAAACTTCCAAAATCGATATATTAAAAATATTCTTCGAATCGAACGAATAACACATATTTACAAAATTTTGCAAGAAATTCTCGTTGTATGTATAAAACTTTCACATGATAACATTTTGTTTTTAAGAGGTATTGTATACTACTGCAAAAATCAATATGTGGAACTCGTTTCAATTAAGAGGAAGAATTTTAAACGGCGCACGGTGGCTCAGAATCAATTTTCATCGGCCAAAACCTATATTTTTTCTTGACACAGATTCTAAAAATTTTTACGCCATTAGAAAGGAAACATATCAAAACTAAGGTAGCGAAAAAAGTTGGTCAAAACATTCTTAGTAGTGGGCGTGGCATGCTGCCAAAAACAACAAATTTATGTTAATTTAAAAAAACCAAAACTTTCTCATATATTATCTGAAATAAATTACAATTCCTCGAAAACTATTATCGATAAAGGGCTGCGGTCTTTTTTGTTATGTTGGATAAGCTGTTGTTTTTAAGAAATGGTAGGTGCACACCCTGTAAAATTTTTAGTTAGAGTGCGATGTAAGAAATTTTAATCCCAAATATTTTCGTAAAACTTGAAGTTTAGTAGTGTATAAGTTTTGAAGATCAAAATGGATCAAAAAACCGTAACGCCAAACCCCGCCTGTGGAACACTTTTTTTATTTTAATGAAAATACTCAAAAACTTTTACCCAAATTGCTAGAAAATCTACCTTAGAAATCATGTAAATGCCATTCTACCTAAACAAGATAAAAATAACAATAGCAAAATTATAATTATATACATAACTTTGAATTAAAAAAAATAGAGATTTATATTTAAAACCGAATACGGCACACTCCAAATAAACAATCATCTTTCATTCTCGTAAGTAGCCTTTAAGTAAGTAATTTTTTAATTCAGTGTCTTGCAGATATTCATCTAGTAGAAACGGTTCAGTTAATTATGTCTGCACATGTCTTACAGAGTTATGTATATATATTCAAATAACCAAGAGTCTATAAGCTATTTATGAGTGAAAAAACTAGGCTTATGTATTTTCAAAAACTTACCTTGTTGTTTTTATAAAAATGATTTAAGTTTCATTATAAGGCCTTTTTTCAACAAAAATACAAAATAAAAAGCGCGTATTTCTAAGCAAATTAAAAAAAAATTTTAAAATTCAACTTTAACTTTAAATTTCTCCACAACCACTGTACTGATTTTAATGAAACTACAACTGGATAAACCCTTAAGATGTTATCTATCCACAAAAAAAAATTTAAAAAAATCTTCATTAGTTCAAAAGTTAGAGTTTTGGCAGATGAAAAACGATTCAAAACCACTATGAGGCGAAACTCAAATAACGGTTTGCTAATTTAAATTTGTATGACCGTTGCCAATAACAACACTGCAGAAAATGCGAATAGTGAAAATGTAGTGATTTACTAGTCACATTGTCAGTAGCACTACTGACCAGGTGTACCCCAGCCAATATAATCGCCTATTGACATTTAACATTAGCTTGTCATTGAAAATCCACCACTACACTGCAACACTACTGACTAAGTAGTTTTTTTGGGACCACATGGAGACATTGGCACCAAAGATTCACTATTAAATTTTAGGGGCTCTAGTCTACAATATCGATATTTCCTCGCTCGATGTCCGTAGTAAAACTGTACTGATTCACTATATAGACACTGTCACCACCTACAGGAAATTGTTTGTCATTTCTATTAAATACATATATATGTATGTATATTAAAAGTAAAAATTGTATATTTAACTGAATTAGTAAAGTCAAACACTTACGTATGGATCTTAAAATGTGACAAATCTTTACGTGATGGCACATAATTTTCAACAGTGTCAAAATTTCCATAATTACCACCTTTCACTTAAAACTCTTCAATTTTCACATTTTATATTTTTATACGATATTGATTGTTTGTTTATTTGTTTTTTTATTTTTTTGTATTATGTTTTTAATTATTGTTAAATACATTTATATATATTAACCTTATAATTCTATTTCTTAAGATAATTTTTATAAACACTTAAATTTTGCTTGACGTCACGTTTATTTTGAACAAACCAATAAAACATTAAGAAGAAGCATAGTTGTGTGTATCTGAAAAAATGTTTTCTACGCATTAAAACCATTATTAATAGACGCTCTGTTGACAATGTCACCAAAATAGTCGACAAAAGTGGTGACTTGGGGACACTTAACCCCATGTTTTCTGCAGGGAACCAATAAACCGTACATATGGATGTACATATACATACATAAGTATATACATACCCTGCAGAAAACATGGGGTTAAATGTCCCCAAGTCACCACTTTTGTCGACTATATTGGTGACATTGTCAAACGAGCGTCTATATATTAACATTGTTTTTGATGCGTGGAAAATGTTTTGTCAGATACACACAACTATATTTCTTCTTAATGTTTTATTTGTTTGTTGTAAATACAAGTGGCTTCATGCAAAATTCAAGTTTTTATGAAAATTAGTTTACGAAATCAATATAAAAGGCAAATAAAAAAATGTATTAAAAAATAATTCAAAGAATCAAATAAAAAGAAATTGCAAAAGACAAATAAAAAGCAATCCATTTTGTAATTATAAAAATAAAAATATTTTAAAATGAAATAATTGTGGAAATTTTTATGTGCCTGTAGAAGATTTTGTGGGAGCAGTTAAAAAGTCCAGTCCAGTAAGTCTAGATTCATACGTAAGCGTTTGATTTTAATAATTCGACGGAACCTTGAATTTTTCATTTATATTTAATACAAACAGCAAACTAAATCCTTACTTGCTGAACGAATGTTTCCTTTTTTTTATGTATTTTTTTTGTTAAAACAAACATTTTTAATAAAATATTCATTTTTATTATCATTAGAATTACTAAAATGTATTAGTGACTATCTCTTTCCACTGTCTCGATATGGTCCCAAAAGAAATACCTACTCAGTAGTACCAACGTCAGTAGTTGCTTTTCAATGACACGTACATGCTAAATGTCTATAGCAAAATGCATTGTCTGGGGTACAATTCGTCAGTAGTACCGGTGAAAAAGTCACTAGTAAATCACTACAATTTCACTATTCGCATTTTCTGCAGGGTATTTACATATGTACATACACAAATTCATATATTTGTTGATACATTATTGTTATTACTTTTTATGGTTTATAACAATGTAGGATTAAGAATTTGTTTCACACATACCTTGTTATTTAAAATTTACTTGTGTTTTGTGTTTCTTATCTACAAATATAAGCTCACTGGTACTAATATTCTTTTTATCCGGTTTGAAGGACCACTTTCTGTTTATGCGAGGGTTCTAAGGATATTTATACTCGTGAATAATGCGTGGAAACAATAAGTAAACTGGTTAAAATTTTCGTTAAGAAATGTGTACTCTTTATTTAATTTATACCTTTTTATGTGGTGATTGATTAACGAACTGATTATGAGTTATAAGTAGGGAAAGGATTTCCATGTAAATACATGTTTTCTGTCGTTGGCCGTAGCTCAACAGCAGCGTTTAAAAACTTCCCATTCGTGTGACAAAATGTCATCGATTTGGTAGTGCATATTTTTGCATTTTTTAAAATAAATACATATTTTTACATATATCATTATAAATGTATATTTTTACTAAATTTTTTAATTTTTTCAAGAAGTAAAACAAATTTTTTAGTTTTTTGATTAGTTGAAAAGTTATTTTTTGCTATTCTTACGACTGTGTAAGAACAAAAAATAGGAAAACGAAATTAATTTTAACTGGGATGAAATGAAAACTGAATTCATTTGAAAAATTCAATACAAAAAAAAATTAAATAAAAAAGCATGGGATAAAAGTCCTTTTAAACCCAAAAATATTTGTGTAATTTTTTGGGACACTCTGCACCGGTTCCGTATTAATTTCATGTGGTTAGAAAGTGTTTTTAAAAGCTCCTTTGCGTGTTGTAGCCTTAAAAGGAAAACGAATTTCCCCACAGCCGAAAGTAACTAGATGGGGAGCGTGGTTGAATGCTGTCGAATACTTTATTTATATTAACAAAGTTAAAGAAATTAAAAAAAAAGAAGTTAAGCACTGAATTGATAATTGTGCACCCAGAAAAGAAGTGAAGAAATTAATAATAAATTAGATAAAGTTATAACATAAAAATTGTGGACTTAAAAAATCCAACAAATTGCATCAATATTTTATAGTTCAAACAGCTAAAATTTAGAAACTGAATATTCCACAAATGAACTAGCAGCATTTAAATATGCACCAATAACTTTTGTAGACGTGGAATGTTAATTTTTATAATAAAAATGTTTTTTCAGAAAAAATAGTCAAAGATTTACCTTTCACAATTTACAAAAACACTTACTCATTTGCGTACATAAATAAAAGTTCTTCTTAACTTTATTTTGCATTCCATAGGATTTAACAAAATATTTGTTAAGAAAGCAATGAAGCTGATTTTTTTAACTTTTTAATGTTATTAAATGTTGAAAAAAGTGTTAATAGAAATGCATGAAAATCCTTTCCCTGGTATGGTTGACTTGCTTTAGTAACAATAAAGTACGATATTCGGTATAAGACAAACGAAGAGAGAAAAAATCTTCGTGTTATAATGGAAAGGTAAAATTTAATTGTTAAAACATCCACTTTAATAACTATAAGTCATAATTTACACTATGCAAGTCTTATTGCTAAGCTGATTAGTTTGCTAGGAAAGAGGGACGAGGGGAAAAGAAACGTTACTGTTCCCCTCGTCTCTCTCTCCATCAAACTAATCAGCTTAGCAATAAGACTTGCATAGTGTAAATATGGACTAAGGGCAGTAAGAAATAAAATTATTTTATATGACAGATGCTTAGATAGTCTAAATCTATCTAAACAGTGGGTTAAAACTATATTATGCGCCAATTTTTAATGTCGAATTGTATGAAACTCCTTAACACACACATAGTTCAATTTCGTCACTTATGCTAACTGCATTCCAGTTTTTTCTTAGTTAGTGTTATTTCCTACCGATTGTACACTTGGGTCTTTTTACTTATGCCTGTTATTATAGAAATTATAGTAGAAATTAGGGGCATTTATCACAAGCTTACGAACCAATAAAAACAAATTTTTTAAAAGGTAAAAAAACCTGCCTCGTTTAAAAAGGTTAAACGTAGAATAAAACATTATCCGCAAGCACTTCCTGTACCGCTTCATTATTCCACAAAATGTAAAATTTTTTTATTCCAGCTCATACATATTTTCGTATAGAAGGTATTTTGATTATACGGTAAAAATTTATTTTAAGACTTACAACGTTATTCATAAACACCCAAATACATATCGACTTTTAATATTAAATCAAACGCACAGAAAAAAGTATTCACCAATTAAAGTTTTCAATAAATAATTTAATTGATTCAATGCAATTTTTAATTGTATTAATTAATTTGAGTGGAAAAACTTTATTGATATTATCAAATTGTTTATAGGTGAAAAACTAATTAATTTTTTAATTGATATTACAAATATTTTAATTGATATTAAAAAATTACTCGTATTGTATGTGAGATTCTTTCAGAACTTCTGTTGCTCATATTTAATGAATTTAATTTTGAGAGACTCGGAGAAGGAAAATAGTTTATTATCATGATTGAAGAATAAATTGGAATTAATTAAAAATTAAAATCTACGACGACGTATCATCATTTTGGCATATTTCAGGGACGCAGTGTAGGTACTGAAAGTCTTCCAATTGACTCCTTTGCCAAATTCATTATTTCCATATTGGCCATTAAGATTACTGAAAATATTTCATAATGCTATATGTATAATATAATAAGAAAAACTACCTGATAACATGTAAATCACCTTAAATGACAAGCATTATACCACCAAGCACCAATAAATAATGTAGCGCAATTTTCGCTATGATTATCATTATCACGATCTTTTGTTGTGAATTTGAAACCCACCGAATGCTGCAATGAATCTCCTGCAGTGCCCGAATATCTTCCCAGTCTCTTTAATTTATACATATCCGAGGCATTAGCAATAGAAAAAGCATCATATTTCGCATAAGCCGTCTTAAGATTAACGTCCTCCATTACAACCATTAACTCTTGCGGTCCATTGTTATTAGTCAGAGCATATAACTTTTGCATACCGATAAAGAATTCACCATCTAGATCACCAAAACCCACTTGATAGTCATCCCAATTGCGGTAGAAATCAACTGAACCATCTTGACGTCTTTGAATGACAATCCAGTCACCATCTTCGGTTTTTGCATCACACTCTACGTAAAACGGTGGATCAGTGAAGGATGGAATTTGAATCTTGTAAATGCCACTGCGATGAGTACAGGCTGTGACTTCGGCACAATCTCTGGGTAGGGAATCTCTTTGACTAAGAAATACATATGTATATGTATACCATATTAGCGGCAGGTAGGGTTGAAAATGTTAGACTACTTACCATCGGTTGGGTAAAGTATCAACTCGGATATCAAATACAGGCAAATCTACTAAAAATATACGAGAATTTTAATCGGGAATAATTTCTTAGTTCGGGTCAAGTTTAGTATTTTCAATTCTTATAAAGGAAAATTTAATGCTATTTTCTAAAGAAAAAAAAAATTAAAGATTATTCTTATTGTTATTTTTGGTTACTTCATGACTACATTTTATTTTTGTATGAGAAGGTATGTTTATAGAAAACCAATTAAAATGCTTTAAATGAAGTAATTTCACAACAAACATCTTTATTCGAATCCGTTTTTCAATTTTCACTAACTTTTACAAATACAGTATACCCCGTTTAATTACCCATCGGTTAAATACCTTTATTGCTTATTCACCCCAAAAATTTAATCCCCGTTTTTTACACTCATTTTCACACAAAAGTCCATGCTTTATTAACTTTCGTTTAATTACCCATTTTAAGCAATTACCCAACGTGTATTAATATCAAGTGGCCTTAACGCAGCTGATCGTCAGCTGACTTTACCCCATCCTTCTAACTCCATATAAAATAGTATAAAATCTTTACCCGAACTGTCAACATTCAAATAAAAATAATCCTATAACAAATTTGTATGTATGTTGTTGTAATGATAAGGCCACTTGGTATTTATTCACTTTGCAATTACCCAGAAATATTTATTTATTATAGCTTTGGTATTTATGAGGCGATACAGGTGTTAGGACGTGATTTTCGTAACAAAAATAATCGACACCATTACATTTATAAATTTATTTTTGTTTTGATTTTTTTGTACTGAAGTCAGAGCACGAAAACAAACGAAAAACAGTTTGATTTTGTTTTGTTTAATTGTTTGAAGCAGCGTTGCCGTTGTGAAATTTCAAAAAGTGCCACAAAAAGGGGATTCAAAAAAAAGGTGGCACGAAAAAGGGGATTTTTAAAGAAATGGTGGCACGAAAAGGGATTTTAAGGGAAAAAAGGGCAACCTTAAAAACAAGAAAAATTAATATATAATGCTTTTTTAGCATTGGCACTTATTTACAAAAAAAAATAACTTAATTTATTGACTTTAGAGAAAATTTAATTAACTCTTGATAAATATCTGAAAATAGAATTCTCAAGCGACAGGCACAAGACAATTCTGTAAATTTTTGACATTGAATTTTTCTAATTAAGGGCAAAAAATCGTTTTTAGAAATTATTTCTTGAAACTGTATATATGTATGTGCTTTTGAATAGGTTGATCATTTGGAATTTAGTCTTTTAAATCCTTTGCTACAAACGTAAAGTAGATAACATGGAATGACAAGTTTAAACTTTCAGTCTGTTAGATAATTTATTTTCTAATGATGCCAATTTAGAAAAAAACGCTTAGCGGAAGAATAAGTATGCAGCAAACTAAATATATATGAAGCAAATGTATACAATTTTGATTATAAATTTTCATCAAGGAATTTGAGAAATTGCTTTTTTCGTACCAATATTTCAAATTAAGATATTTTGAAAACTGCATCACAGTTTTCTTTATTCGCTTAGCTTTCTTTCTCTTTTACAAAAACCTCAAGTTCACTTATTATATTACTAGGGTCGTTATACGTCCTCCTTTTCCTGGAAGCTGTCCACTTTTTTGGTTCTTTGTCCTCGGAAAAAAATTGCAACCGGGAAAGGAAATTTTTTCACTTTTACATTTTATATTAAAAAATGGTGTTTATTAAAAACCATGATAAAAATTAAAATAATTGGTATTGGATGTCCAGCGCGGCTTATGGTATGGAAACCGAAACGAATAACGGTATCGGTATTGGTATCCATATTTTTTTATTTCGGTACCGGTAATACCGGTAGATACCGTTAACGAGTCTACAATACTAGTATACCGATATTACTGCTAAATTTATTAATTCAGGCAGTGGACATAGCAAAAAAAAAACATTTTTGTATTAAATTACTTCAAAAAGGAAGTATTTTACATTAAGATATGAAAAACATATACACTTATATGTTTCTATACATTATGATTTTATACTTTTATGAAGAAATAATTAAAAAAAAAATAAAGTAAAGAAACCGCAGTTCACTATTTGTAGAAAATATACTTATTGATGTACGAATGACCCTAATATTCGTACGTTTTTAGATATTCGTATTCGTACTCGCCAAATTCAGAGGAAAACGAATATTTTTATTTTTTTTTAATTTGCAATAATTTAAAAAATTTAATTTATTTCAATTCAAAAAATAAAAAAAATATTCTTGTTGCTAACTTAAAAACAAACAAAACAAACTTCTTGTACAAGTTGTTCGAAAATAATTTGTCTATATCAAAATATAATTAAATATTCTTTTAAATACCTCAAAATTAGATTTAGTTCCCATGTACATTTCATAGTTGTTTTATATAAATATTTTCCTAGGTTTGGTTGCATAAAAAATAAAGTAATATCCCATGAAAGTTTCGGTTAATACATAGCACAACGTATAAATTTTATACGTTGTAGCTTCAAGAGGGGCAACAAAAATTTTAAAACTTAATAATTTGATATTGTCATATTCATGGAAAAATATATTTTTAGAAAGGACACTTTCTTGTCCATGAGAATTGGAGGAAACATTTTATAAAGCTCTGCAGAACCATTTCGTTCTATATATTTGGTACATTTATTGGTAATATGTGTTGTATTTTGAAATGAAAATAAGTTTTTTATGTACGAATATATTCAGAAATTAAAATATGTAAAATTAGAAGCGATGAGGAAAGGAAATCCATCTAAGTAGTTTGACCACAATGTGTCTCTATATTGTTTGGATAAAATTACTTTTCTGCAAAAAATTAAAAATGAAAATTTATCATACTGTGTAAGAATCCATTTAATTTATTATATTTGTGTTTTCTGTTTTTACTAAAACTTTTAGTATAGACTTAACTTTAATGTACGCGAACATGGGTGTGAAGTTCTTTTTCATATTTAATTTTGCAGACGTAAATAGAGCCCAAATTAAATGTCTATAACTTTCACATATAATATTGGTATTCGCGAATATCAAAAACTGATATTCGGTACATATATTAAAGAAGCACTCTTCAACATTTTAAATCTCAACATTAGCTCGGATCAGAACAACCGCATTTAGACTATCACCTTCAAGCCTATTATGGTAAGGGTTCACTATATACCTTACACCTTTTCTACAAAAACTTGTGTAACTGGAACAGCCAATATAACTTTCGCGATTTCAAATAACTGTGGCTTACAATGGCTTTGCTCTTTCTACCAATTTAAAATATTTATATGTATGTCTAGGGACATGTTTTTCCTTCCTAAAAGATAATAAAAAATTGCTCATAAAAGAAATATATTTTTGCAATTTTATTTTTGGTGGGAATCGGTATACCTGTACACACATAAACGATATTCTGGATACCGGTATTATCTAACCGAAATGAATTTGGATATCGGTAAAGATAAAGCTATCTAATTTTAGCGGTATTTGAATCGGTATCGGTATTTTTACGATAACGTTTACCAACCTTGGTAAGAACCTATTTTTCAATTTCAATATCAATTTATCAACAAATATAAAAAATTAATTATCTTTATACTTTTTGCTTCTAAGATAGTTTCAACCTTTAGCAAAGAAGAGATAAGTAAATGCTACAAGTCTGAGCTAGTGTAAATTTTTAAATGAGGTTGTTATGGGACTACTGGATTTTCTGAATATAGACAACAAAGCGAAGATAATATATTTATTACATCGATATTTATGTCTACGTTGGTATTTCTTAGAATGCGATTAAATACAAATTCATCATCATCATCCGCATCCGCCTGCATCAAAGTTATTATGTCGACAAATAAAATTTCAATATGTGAAAGAAAATAGAGATACAACACAAAATATTTTGGTTTCTATATCAGAAGAAATAAGGAACTTACCAAGCATTGCAGTTAAAATTTCTAACTGCATTATAAATGTCACATTTGATTTACAAGTATTTTCATTTTATGCTCTGTGGTCTCATTCTCATATGCTTCTTGGAAGTAAATGTTAAAAATTAATATTTTTTAATGAAAATGCTTAAAATGAAGTCTGTAATCATTTGGAAACTAATTTTAATAAATTTTTTGATATTAATAATCTTTTACACACTGTGTTTTTTAATTCAACACTACAAAATCTTTTATTTAATTTTGCAAAAATGTTCACTTGTTCATTTCACAAATTACACGTTTTCTTTTGTTTGTTTTGATTACATCGTTAACAACTTAATAACAAATATACTACAGTTGTCCCTTTCTCGCCGAACCTGTGTCAAAGCTGATTTTAGCTTTTTTCCTCACTCATTTTCTTCATCTCTGTGTACTTTGTGCGGATACCAAGTCATACTGGCAATAAGCTTTGAGTTTGAAGGTAAGTCTGATGAAACTATAAAAGAGGAAGCACTTAAATTTGAAATTTCCCCACTTCATACACGCATTAGATTTATGGAGTGTTGCTTTCATCTATCATAATAATAAAGACTTAGCAGAGACACGAAGAACTGAGAAGAAAAGGATACAAGATGAATTTAGAAAGTATGGGCTTATAATTGATAAGCCAATTAATGGTTATGGTAGCTCGAACAATGGAAATACTGCCAGACGCTTTTTTGAGGTTCCCGAGAATACATCCTTGATAACCGGCTTGGATAAAAAATTAATAAGGAACTTCAAAATAATACTGGCAACTATTAACAGTAAAAAGCAAATCAATGCAGAAAAATTTAATGCATTTGCTAATGAATCAAAAGTACTGATAAAAAATTTATATCCATTGAGATCGATGGCGCCGACTGTGCATAAGGTATTATCTCTGGGAAAAGTTACAGAATGAACTCAAGAAGCAAGGAACAGAGATGTAAAGCAGTACAGATTATTTTATAGTTGAAAGTGTTTAAAATTAACAGAAAATTAAGATTTAATGCTTCACTTATTGTTATCCTCAGATCCAGTTTTACAAGCAATACGATTGAAATGGTTACCAAAGATAACTTAAGAAATAGAGAAAGACGATATTTCGGATTGTTTTTTTAAATAATTGAAAGAAATAAATTGTAAAATGATGGTAATTAACATAGCTAAAACATCTAATTTAAAAATAAATACCTTATTTAGTGTTAAAAAGTTTTTCTTAGTTATAGCCTAATATTAAATAGATTACCTATTGGTAAATAATAACAAAAAAAACAATACAATACAAAACAAAAAAACAATACAATACAATATAATACAAATAAAACTTTTCCAATTTTTTATACAATACAGCAACTTTATAAGCACCTTTGCCAAATTTGTCTAATTACTTGGTACTGTGAAGTGTTATTTATTTTAAGTAGTAGCTTAATCAGGTAGCACCTCCCGATGCCGCTGTAAAGTATTGCGAGAAAACCTTTTTTAAATCCTTATCGTATAATTACGAGAAATATTTTTCATTGCAAAAAGTGTATATTCTCATTGTATAATATTCTAAATTTATGTTTGTTTTTCTATTTAGGTAGAATTTTATAAATCACAACAGTTGTAAACAGCTGATGTTTGAATAAAGGGGAAAAAGTTAAGCGCATTCTATATATTTTTTGAATTGCACCCTAAAATCTCAATATCTCGAGATCAGTTGAATATATTGGAATAATTTTTTTAAGCGTAGTGGAAAGACTAATATAAAAGTCAAAAAAGCCAATATAAGAAAATTAAATTATTTTAATATATATTTTTTATGGTACAAAACAATATTTTTACCAAATTTTGACTTTTTTTCAGAAAATCTGCGTGTATGTCCGCATTTATGAAAAGGCTCTCTAAAATCTTAAATAAACACGTCGAAAACTATCTACAAAATAAAATGTTATAGTTGAAACTTTCAAAATCTACCGTCACAACTTTTATAAGCGCTTAAACACAAAAAATATGTTTAAAATTTGCGATTTTCGGACACTGCTGAATGTAGGGCACATGTCTAAATACAAAATCATTGGCTCTTAGTACATTCTGAATAGATTGTCTTTAGCGCTATGTGGTTTAAAAGTGCATGTGTTAAACAAAGTTTTCACAAAATTGAAAATAATAAAGATACTTTTTCTTAAAAAAACATGCCTTTTTCAGGAAAAATTTAAAATTTAAATTTAATTTTAAAATATTAATAAGTTTTTTAATTATTTTTATTTAAAATTTTGTCAAAAATGTAATGCTGTCTTTTTATTTAAAATCTAACAATATATTAACTGCCTTATTCATAAAAAATATTTCAGGTTCATTAAGAGCTTATTTGACATATTTCTATGGGAAATTTGTGAAATAAAAATGTAATAAACCTAAAATATTTTTTATGAATATGACCATAAAAAGTAAAAAGTAAGTAGACCATAAAACGAAAAAAAGTCAAGGCAAAAACATTTTTTTTTGTCTAAAGTCAAATATTTTCTAAGTTATGAGAGATACTAAAACGCATCTACGGACATTGTTTCTTAAAAATTTTGAGCTTAGCTGAAAGCACTTTATTCCATAAAAATCGGATAATTTTTACAAGCCTCAGAAGTTTTTTTGAGTCCCATGTGGTCAACTGAGGCCTGCAGTAACTCCTGTCCAGCTTAAACCAGAACGCTGCCAAGCCTAAGTCCTCCTCTACGGATGTTCGAAGTTGCATATAAATCCAATCAGTAGTTTCGAAGTTCCAGATTTATTACCATTTATTTTGCAAAAGTCCCCACTGTGCATTGTTATCGGGTGTCACCTAGTTTCCAGAGACGCATCGGTGTTAGCATGCACTCTGGATACTCGATAATGTACTCCTTTTCACTTTGGCTGCCATCAGACGGGTGTCTGAATGACATTACCAGGGAATACTCGGCCTAAGACCGGAAGTAGTGAGATGCCTGGCAATTTCGAACAAAGAAATCGATTCTTGCTACCACCAAGTTGAAAGCAGACGGAGCTCTTTCAACTTCTGCAAAAGACCCCGTTCCTGTCTAAACATGGGTGCAGTAAATTTTAAGAATTTCTGATGTACACAAGGTTTAAAAAACGTTTTTTTAAGCTAAAATTTTATTATGAATACTTTTTTAGGGAATATTTCTTAAACAACATTCGAAATGCTGTTTAAAATTTTTATAAATACTGCTGTAATACTATTTGCCTCCCCCCAATGTCGCAAGAATACTTAAGAGAACGAAAGTAAGCAGCCACTTATTTTGTTCTATAAAAGTGTTCAACTATCTTTCGACTTATCGTTCGATTGGCTTTGCGTTCTTAACGTAAAGGCCTAACTAATTTTTACTTTTCGTTGTAGTTCTGTGCCGTTATTTTCTGTATAAAATATTTTGCAGTTAGATTTTCTGTGCAAGGAATCAGCTTTTGGCTGTCACTTAACGTTGAATTCGATTTTCATCAAATTTATCCGCAACAGAACAGAACAAAAAAGGAAAAACAAACCACACGTACAAATTTTCAATTGAACAGAAACAAAACAGCTGATTCAGAACGGAACAGCACGTACAAACTAATTCTGCCTTAAGTCGTATACAAGTTGTCAAATATCCATATTGCCATATCAACAAAAATCGTTCAAAAAATTTAAAATTGTGCTTTAAAAAACGAAACTCTGTTGTTGAACTTGCAATAAGGGGCAGCCAAAAATACATTGAAAAAATAAACAAACTTAACAAAACAATTTTTGTTAAGGAAAAAAATAATAATAAATACTTAAGGGTTTTTATTCATAATGAACAAAGACCAAAAAACTCCAAGTCAAGCAAAATTTTGTGAAGAATCACGCAAATGGAAAAATTACCAATATCCCATTTATTTGGGTCATTATTTATGGTCATTTGGGTGATTTTCACTGTCTTTAGGTTTTTCGAAAATGTCAATAGATGCAATAAATATTTTCTGCGTAAATACATACGAGTATGTACATACAAACATACAATATGTATATGTATGCGCAAAGGTGATTTCCCAGTGCATAAATATATATCTTGTATAGCTGGCCTTCGTCCTGGCTTAAGGATTCTCTTGTCGAGGTATGTACATACATAAATGCATACACCTATATGTACTTATGTATATATCGAATAACGGCTCCGCTTAGTATGAATTTTTCCTGTAGCCGGACGGTTTAAGAACTTTCCAATCTTTGTATGTAGAGAAGCTTGTTAGAAGCATAAATCACTTCTAACCAACTGGAATTATAACTGGTGATAGGCGTGGTAGGCAAAAAAACCTGCACTCAATAAAACCGCATACGTAGAGGAGAACAGCACAAAGACCGGGCCAAAGTCCGCTTAGGCATATTATAGTTATTCCGCAAAACTGTTTACATATTTACAAACCCGGACGTTAGAAAAATATTATTAAGACCGGTTGAAGGCAGCTTAGGCAGAAAATCATTTGTCAGCGAAGCCTTTATTCTATTTAACCATGGGAAAATCAAAATATTTTGTTTAATAACAATTAATTTATTTTATTTTGTCTCAGTCGACAATAAAAATACAAGTGCCTACTTTTGACATTTCAGTGCGTACAAATTACTGAAAAATTTGTGAATAGGGCACACATTTATATTGAAATGCTTACGTTATCGATAGTTATCAACAGCAAAACACAAAAAGTATGTAGAATATATATAAAAAGCTAAATCTGGGACATATGTGTCCCAGTAGTAACTTTCACTGGGACACTTTTGTTCCAATAGTAACGTACTCGTAAAATAAGTAATTTAGTTCTTTTTAAAAATTAGTGAATGTTTTTCAAAACTAAAGCGCCAGAGGTTATTTATTGATGAAGAGATTCGAAACTTTTTGGAAAACATTGACTCTGAAAGTGGCAGTGACTTCGATGGTGACAGCATCGTTGATCCAACTTACTCAAATGCAAGTGATAGCTCATGTGAAGAACATTCAGATGTCGAAAGAAAAGAAAATAGTTTTGCAGAAGAACAGGATACGCAAGTCAACAGGGAAGTGATATGCAACAACAGCGTTAATAATTTTTTGCCTCGAAAAACAATTCCGAACTTTAAACAGGCAGTTATTCGTGTCAACATTAACAGGGGTTCAAAAGAACTTGATGTTTTCTTCAAAGTCTTTCCAAGAAGCTTATTTATAAAAATATCCGATTGCACAAATAAAAGAATTGAAATGTTCAACACAAATCTTCAAAATAAGAACGAGAGACTTGTTGATAAAAGAAGAAAACTACCATGCAGGCTACTGATCCATATGAAATGATGATTGTTGTTGGTGTATACTTGGTCAGGTCTTATAACAATTTACCACAGTAATAAAAAATTGTATAAGTCGTGACCGGTTTTTATTTTTGTCATCAAAACTGTATATGAATTACCCAGAAAAACCTTTACGTGCTTCAAAAACGTACTATGTTGATGAAATGATTTCATGTCTAAAATTTACATTTCGAAATTGTCGAAGTGGCTGCGTTTTCCAGTCAATTGATGAAGCTATGGCAAAATTCAAAGGCAGCTCATCTTTGAAACAATGCAACCCGATGAAGCCAATAAAACGAGGCATTAACATTTGGGAACGATGTGATTCTACAGCTGGATACACCTACGATTTGGACATATATTGTGGAAGAGAAACAGCTATTTGCGATGGTACTCTTGGAGAACGAGTTCTGAGAAAACTTAGTTCTACGCTCTTCAGCCGTCATATGCTGTGATCAGTTTTTTACTTCCATCAATTTAGCTCAAAGTTTGAATTTCGCTTTAGTTGGAACCATCATGATAAATAAAAACTTCTTACCAAATCTTGATGGCCCAAAATTAGAAAGAGGAGGTAGTGTTTTTAAATTTTGCAACAATGGTATTATGTTTTGTAAATGGCAAGATACAAGGGAAGTTTTATTAATCATCAATTGCCACACTAATACCGTAGTGAATGTTAAAAGGACAAACACGAAAGGAGACGCTATTGAAGTTTCATGCCCTGAGACTGTTTCTTTCTACAATAAGTATATGGGTGGCGTCGACCTTTCAGATCAGTTTTCTTCTCTTAATGATCATGACAGAAAGTCAGGAAAATGGTGGAAGAGAGTTTTCCAAAAGCTGCTAATGATTTGCGTATCTAATGCTTGGATTTTATTTCAAGAAACTCGACGTACAAAATCACCATTAATTGATTTTCTCGTTGAATTGGCTGAGCTGAGATCAAACGTCGTAGTACGAGCATGCGTCCTTCCTTGCGTGCAAAAACACTTTCAGAAGTCGGTGAACATCTTCCTGTAGAAGGAAACACACGCCGCCGTTGCAGAAGCTATGCGAACGAAAGCGATTGACATCCTGGAACAGGCAGTATAAGTTACGTTTTTAATTAAAAACCAAAATTTGTAGTAAGTATATAGATATTAAATTTGATTTCATTAATTTACTCACCTCCCAGATTTTCAAGAACTGAGGATCAGTTGTTTCGTAGTAGCTGGTAACTACAATGCAACACATACGTTTGGGGTTTGCGTCTTGTTTCACCTAGAGGTTGAGCGTCGCTTAATACAATTTCATAAATGGGCTTGGATTTTATTTCAAGTGGGAAGCCCACTTATTGACCTACAGACAAACAAAAATTCCGGATGTTATAGATTTTGGCGTCATTAAAAATATCTCTAGGGATTTAATTCATGCTGAAGCTTCTCTAGATCTCTCCTCCGATCACTCTCCCATAATCGTTAAAATCTCTAGACCACTAAGAAGTAACCTACCTCACCCATATGTGAAGATGATCAATCGTGTTAATTGGCTGGGGTTCAAAAAATATATCAGTAGTCATTGTACGGAAAACATTAAGCTAAGAACATCAGAAGATATTGAATTTAACGATGCCAATCTTAACGAAAATATTAAACAGGCTGCTAAATATGCCACTACCTCCCATCCGCAGACTGGGTTTAATAGAATTTATTCTACGGATTTTGAGCGTCTCGTTTGTGAAAAAAGAAGAGCTAGCAGGGAATGGCAACAGCACGGATCAACCCCCAACATAAAATCAGATTTAAAGAGTGCACTAAACGACTTCAAGATTTGCATCCGAAAAAAACTGCATCTCTTAAAAATTATTTGGCAAACCTTGATGTCATACCGACCATTTACTCTAATTACTCTTTGTGGATCACTGCTAGAAAGTTTAAAACACCTCAACGCACTTCTAGCGGAGGTTGGTCAAGAAGCGAAACTGAAAAAGGTAAAATATTTGCTGATCATTTAAAATCCGTATTAATACCAAACACATTTATTGTTAAAAAAAAGCTCCAGATATTTTGGTGGAATTAGTAACAAGATGATGATGAATTTGCCTTTAATTGTAATAAGAATCCTGCTATTTATTTTTAATGCCATTTTACGAGTGCAGTATTTTCCACATAACTGGAAACTTACGAAGATCAAAAGGATTCCAAAGCAATGCATAGATCTTACCAAGGATGAGTCATATAGGCCTATAATTTCACTATCTATAATTTCAAAGCTTTTCGAAAAGCAGCTCATGCCAAAGTTGTCCAAAATTTTAGCTGGTAATGGGTGCATCCCGGACCATTAATTTGGTTTTAGAAGTCAGCAAGCACAATTGAGCACACGCATAGATTGGTTCAAGTTATAAGGAGGACATTTAAAGAAAAGAAGTATTGTTCTGCCCTCTTTATTGATGTTTCTCAGGCATTTGCTAAAGAATGATATATGTTCCAATTGAAGAAATAGCTCGTAATATCTTGAACTTTACTGGCCACATCAGCTTATAAAAGAGGGATAATAAGGTCTAATAAATCACTGCAAGTTAGTCTCTATTTTTGGCTTAAAATGTGTTTAAACCAGCAAACCGATAAATCAGTACCAATGCAGGCCATGTGAATTTTTTATTTGCGTACCATATGTTTTGCATTTAAAGAGCACTCACCTTTTTTCCAAGCCTCTACTTTTTCTTCGATCTGTTTTCTTACACTCTATTGTTATTTTATAGATATGTGTCTTTCATATATGTCTTTCTCAGTAAAATTTGACGACCTTTCATTAAAATTTATAATTTTTGTTGCCTCTTCGATTGTTCAGATAATTGATAGCCTTCTGCAAAACAGCTGTTTTTTGGCATTTATTCTAGTATTGCCACAATTTTATTTTTTAAACTACACATAAGGTATAGTTCACTGATTTACTCCTGTTGAGTTTAAGCCATATATAAATTAGAGTTTAGTTTAACTAAACCAGCGTTTAAAATTTAACTGATTTATTAGCCTTAAGGCTCTAATACGCATCACCGCAGATTAAACTTTTAGACAATATTTTTGTGCTAGTACTTCACTCTTGTATTAATAATTATTATCACTAAATTTGTGTCGGCATTAATCGGGCGGGCTCATTAATTATATCTAGACTTAAGATTTGATTACTTATTGTTAGTTCATTTTTTGTTGGAGATGCAATAAATAAATATCAAGCAAATAAAAAACGTATATAATTACGTAGATTTTTTTAAAAGCCTAATTACGATTTTATTGTGATTAATTTGCTTTTCTAATAGTTAATATATAAATTTATTTATTAATTAATTAATTTATTATTTACTTTCACTTGCCTATTTTAAAACTGAAGTTTCCCACAAGCAATGATTTAACAAAATAATAAAAAAAAGTAATGGCAATAAACTAAGATATTTACCTTTATTTTTAGTTGTATTGAGCTCTTGTCTATCAACTAACCTAAAATATAAAAAATATTTTTATTTGAATTTGAAAAATTGTATTCATAATGTACTCTTTTGGCACTTACTGTAATTTTAGTTCCTGCAAGTCCTTTTTAATGTCATTAAAATCACTAAATATCTTCCGAAGTGCCTGCTCTCCGCCTTCAATAATTATTTTATTACACTAAAAATTTTAATGGATTTTCAGTGCCCCAGAAACTATCAATTAAACTTATCAGTTGTGTGAGTGCAGTCATGTTTTTTGTTATATTACGTAACGCTTTAAGGGTTTCGAGTTTGTTACGATTTGTTATGGTAGGGGGAGGGGGTCTTTGAAAATGTTACGTAACAGCAAAATTAATAATTTCGTACAAAAATACGTATGTTTTTCTCATTTATTTATTTAATTGATCATACGTGTTACCTACATACATATATTATGTATGTATAAATACATACATGTGCCGAATGTCAATTTTTGATATTGGCGAATTCAAATTAATGGACATCAGTTGAGTCGTTCCAAACAATGTGTATGTTTAAGACCCTCTCGCTAAGTGCACTGGTTAAAAAATGTTCACTTTTAGAAAATGAAATATTTTTCACCACGGCAACCTTTATTGAACCAAGATATAATTTTTTTTAGTTTCATGCACATTTTAGATTTATTTGAAGATGGCCAAACGAAGTTATCTTCAAACTCTCTGAAATACACGACGACTTCAATTATAGACACTAGTGAAAGCGACCGTGAGGCTAATGCCAATTCTCATCTTGGTGTTTCAAATACTACTCAGTCATCAATACAGAAAACTATAGCAGAATATTTGGCGGAAAAACGGATAGCAAAAAAAAAATAAAAATTAATTTCTTTTTATAATTATTACAAACTTATATTTGTGTACCATTCATTTAAATTTCCTTATGGATTTATGAATTTCCTTATATGAAATGGGCGAATGTTTGGGAATTCGAACACGCATTACTAATACATACATACAGTTTCTTGGTTTTGTTACGATCTGTTACTGGGAGGGGTCTAAAATCGGGAAAAACTGCGTTGCGTAATATGTGGATGGCCCCTAACCGACAATCATACGAAACTCAGGCATATGCTCTGACTGACTAGTTTATTTGATGGTCTTCAAGGTACTTTATCCCAATTCACACTACACAAATCTTATTGCTAAACTTATCACTTTTTCTTCTTTGAACTTTCGTCGGCGTCCTCAAAATGCAAATCTTTTTTTGACGAGATGTTTACGAGATATTACGAACGAGAAAGCAAACCGTATTGGCAGTACATGAAGCTGAGTTCTCGTTTCTTTTCCCCTCGTCTCTCTCCCAAAGAAACTAGTCAGCTTAGCAATAAGACTTGCATAGTGCGAACGGGGATTTTAAAATCAAAATTTTTTGGTAAAGATAACACTATGGTTCGATAGCACTACTATAGTGTAGTAAAACTAAGTACTAAGTTTGGCGATTTTGGTGACCAATTTTTTAGGGGCCTCCAAAGATTTCGCAAATCATCACCAGATCAAATCAACAGATGATTCAAACTTAGTGGTAGCGCTTACCTACATATGGCAATAATGTAGCTAAGAGTCTACCGAACAAATCTTGTTAACTTATGCCAAACAAATTTTTTCTTCGTGCACATTTTTAATGCAAAAATTAAGGAAAAAAAATTTTTTTCACTTTTTTCAGAAAAACTTAAAGGGACTCCTAAATTTTTGCTAACAATATTTGGCAAAGTTGTAGCTACGGTAAAGCTCGAAAAATTTTGTGAACATATCAATGTAATCTGAACATGTCTAGGCATCTTAAATACGTCATTAAGCGCACTTTGTATTTATCTTAAAATTGTTCGTAAGTGTACGAGGTTTGATCAAAATGTATCGCGAATTTTTAATTTTTGCAAGTTGCGTGTATTCGAATTTTGATTTTTTTTATGACGTTATGTTGGTACTTATGTCTCTCACTTATGCCGAAAATTTCGGCCATTTTGAATGTTTAGTTAATTGTTGGCAGCTGCTTTGCTTGGACACGTTTTGCCTCGTCTTCGATTTTTACCTATTGAAAAAAATGGAACAAAGAACCTGTATCAAATTTTGTGTGAAAAACAAAATAAAGTGCGCGGATGCATTCCGAATGTTGACTGTGGCATACGGAAAAGCTACCTTGGACCAGCACCTTATCGGTGGTACAAAATGTTCTCAGAAGGCCGAGAGGATGTGAACGACGAAGTGCATCCGGTGTCCGGACGCCCTTCAACAGACGAAAAAATTGATGAAGTGAAGAGCAGAGTACTATGCTTTATCTACTATGTCGCGCGAAAAATCCACCATTTTGTTTTTTGAGCACCTTTCTAAGAACACTCGGATTCTTAAGGCGAATAATACGATACGTTAGTTGTCGTATACAAGAAACGCGCGAAAAACATAACCCTTCTTGGCAGTCGGGTAAAAAGAAAATTTGATTTTGCTTTCTGGAGTTGAGTAAGCAAGATATTTGTATGAAATTTGTATACAATATGAAGAACGATATGATGATTAATTCTTAATTAATTGAGTTATGACGTTCTTTGAGTAAATAAGCGATATGTATGTACTTACTAGTAATGTTACGAATGTAAATTTTTGATATTCGCGAATACAAATACGAATATTAAATGTGAAACTTAAAGACATTTATGGTAGAATTAGTAGATTCGTATCGTGAGTTTACGAATCAGCTGAGGATATCTGTAACATATGTAAATAAAATATGTTGCAGTTTATTTAATATGTATCGTAATGTATGTGAAGTAGAAATCTACAGAAAGTAGATTTTTACGGAGCAAACATTAACTTTTCTCTCACATACATACATACATACACCACATGTATAAAGGAGAGAGAAATACAATAACAGCCCTGAAGGAAACGTGGGCTTAAGTGCTCCCAAGTCACCACTTATATCGACTATTTTGGCAACATTGTCAACAGAGCGTCTATTAATAATGTTTTTAATGCGTAGAAAACATTTTTTCAGATACACACAACTATGCTTCTTAATATTTTATTGGTTTGTTGAAAATAAACCTGAAGTCAAGCAAAATTTAAGTGTTTTTAAGAAATAAAATTATAAGGTTAATATAAATGTATTGAACAATAATTAAAAACATAGTACACCAAAAGAAATTAAAAAAAAAACAAAATAACAATCCATATTGTATAAAAATAGAAAATGTGAGAATTCAACAGTTTTAAGTGAAAAGTGCCAATTATGAAAATTTTTGTTTAACCCTGTGGAAGATTTTGTGCCATCAGTAAAGATTTGTCACATTTTTAGATCCATACGTGTTTGACTTTACTAATTCAGCGAAACATACAATTTTTAATTTACATTTATATTTAATAGAAATGACAAACAATTTCTTGCAGATGGTGACAGTGTCTATTGAGAATCAGTGCAGTTTTAGTACGGACATTTCCCACAGTGTGGTGATATCGTCAATAGTAAGTCAGTACAATCTTACTATTGACATTTTCGCCATATGGTCCCACAAGAACTACCCAGTCAGTATTGAGACAGTCTACAGGTAGATTTCGTAGGACCAGCCTGTGTTAATTTTCAATAGTAGATAGCATTAGTTGGGGTATAATTTGTCAGTAGTACTGGTGACATCGTCAATAGATAATCAGTATAACTTGACTATTGACATTTCCTGCAGGGAGTTGACACGTTTTTATTTTAATTTACATATGTATTTAATAGAAATGACAAACAATTTCCTGAAGGTAGTGACAGTGTCTATATTAATCAGTACAGTTTTACTACGGACATCGAGCGAGGAAATATCAATATTGTAGACTAGAGCCCCTAAAATTTACTAGTGAATCTTTGGTGCCAATGTCTCCATGTGGTCCCAAAAAAACTACTTAGTCAGTAGTGCTACAGTTTAGTGGTGGATTTTCAATGACAAGCTAATCTTAAATGTCAATAGGCGCTTACATTGGCTGGGGTATACCTGGTCAGTAGTGCTACTGACTATGTCACTAGTAAATCACTACATTTTCACTATTTGCATTTTCTGCAGGGTACAAAGTCTAAAGAACTGGGACAAATGCTACCAAAACAAATGTAACTACCAGTTTTAAAAGTAGAAATTTACTCCAAATCGTTAGGTATTTCACTAACGAAAAACTACTACACTAGCCACAAGTAATGCAAGAGTTCGTCATTTGACTCTCTCACTCATAAATATGTTAATGCCTTTAACCTCAAAGAAATTTTTTTGGAAGTGCAAAAAACTGTGCTGTTATTCCAAAGAAAATCAACAAGAAAAAAAATTTTTAAGTACACATTTATTTTGATTTTGTGACGGCGTCAGTTACAATTGCAAGTTCGTGGTCAGAGAACCTGTGATTTTTAGTGAAAAAAGTGCTTTTCTTTTAGAAAGTTAAAATGAGCAGCAGAAGTCAATTAAAACGTGCACAGAGGAGTATTTCACCCAAACAGCTGGCCAAAAAGGCAAAACTGAATTTAAAGAAATATTAAGAACTAAGTACGCAGTTCGATAGACAACAATATTTTACATTATATTGTAAATTTTGAAGACTTTTAATTGCGATTTGTAGCTCTAAGACCCTGCTAAAGTCAGGAAAGTGAAGAAAATTATATGAGATTTAAATGTTTTTTTCGGTTTCTAGATGTTTATATGATATTTTTTTGCGGCTAAACGAATAAAGGTTTAACAATGATTTTTTGTTTGCTGAAAGGTTTGATCAAAAGGTATTTAAAAAAAAATTAAAATATGTTGAAACAATTCGTTCAAAAGCTAAAAAAGATTATACACTTTTTTTGCAAAAAAAAAAAAGAAAAGGTTTTTAAAAGTGAGGTAAGCATCTCTACGAATTATGTTTAATACCACAATAAAATTTGGAATCTCTAATTTTAGAAACAAAAAAGTGTGCGCAAGTTTGCGCCATTATTTTTGACGATTTTTTTAAATTTTTAAATTTCTTCTATTTTTGCTCATCAGGCACTTTTTCTTATACATTTATATCGTCATTAACTTTTATGTAATTTGAATTATTGATTTCAACTGTTATTCTCATCACTTTTAACACTTCACAATGTTAATACCTGCCTATAATTATTAATTTGAAAAATTCTTTATTATCGATAATAGTTATAAGGGAAGGTCCCACACATCCCCATAAAAGAGTTTCTTATATACCTGCTATATAAAACATTATTTGTTAAAAAAATAAATGTACTTACCTAATAAGAACAATTTTTAAAAGCATTAATCCCAAAAATAAGATTACAAAAAATAAATATAGGTACATAAAAAATACATGGGCACCCTGGTATCAGGCTTCCATCCAATTAACACATAAAAGCATGCGCTTGAAAATACTTATAAATAATTTTTATCAAAACCGTTTTGTAACTTCGAGAGTCAACATGGAACAAGTTTACACAAGATTACAACTATTCAAAAGACATTGGCTTTCGGCACAACGAAAAGAGGACCGCTTTTTAAGCACAAACGCTAAATGGCTGGAAGGAACTGTAACAATACCAGTATTTGGCAGTTCGTCTTCAGGGCGACCACGAAAAGAATTTAATGAAGCTAGTGAAAGAACAAAGCGGAGAAAAACGGAAGAAGTTCGTCACCAATTAACAACAGGGGAGATCACATTTGCTGCATCCATGAGTCAAAGAGCAGCCGGACATAATGATGCGGCTAAATTAATAATGGATATAACGAGATCCCCAAGAAAAGCAAAAATTTGCAAGCCATCATTAACAACTTCTAAAGTCAACCCTGTAAATAAACTTTCAGCGGAAGGAGCTTTAGCACTCTTTGTAAATGGAGAGCTCACGAAAAAGCAATATGAAATTTTATACAATGCCAATAAAAATGTGTATCCATGTTACTCATTTCTAAAAAATGCAAACAAAAAATGTTATTCCAATGACGATGCCATAACCGTTACTGAAACATTAGCGGAAGTGAAGCTCCAAGCTCTCCTCGACCACACAGGAACACGTTTATGTATATAAGTACCTTGAATAGGTTTTGCAGCAGTTAGACTATTAAGAACTAAATCTTTTGGAACTTATAACCAAATGGGGCTGCGATGGATCGCACCAATCATCTTATAAGCAGAAATTCAAAAACGAAGACGTTAGTGACGCTAATATATTCCAAAGCAGTTGTGTACCAATTAAACTAATCACAAGTACTAATGGAAAAATAAAAACGACATGGCGATATCCAACACCATCCTCAACTAGGCTGTGTAGACCAATCCGCATCCGTTTTGTGCAGGAAACAACTGACATCACGAAGCAAGAAATAGATACATAAATAATCAAATTGAATTAAAAAAAAAGCGAAGTACCGTGTAATGGAAAAATTATCGATGGAAAAGTATGCAATGCTGCAACGGACACAAAAACCACAATGAGGTGTTACATTTGCGGCCACACTTCGGAAGATTTTAACGCGTTGCAGATGTTCCTCGGAATTGTGATGCCTTGAATTTTGGACTATCAACTTTACATGCACGCATACGCTTTTTAGAATCGACACTTCATCCCTCATATAAACTGCCAATTCAAAAGTGGCACGCAAGGAGCGATGAAGATAAAGCAACTTTTAAAGAGAAGATATTCATCCAAAAAAGACTTAAATACGAAATGGGACTACTTTTAGATGTTCTAAAACCAGGATACTGTAGCACTAATGATGGCAACACATCAAGAAGATTTTTATCGGACCCAGCAACTGCATCGAAAATCACTGGAATAAATGAAGAATTTATCAACCGCCTGAAAATAATATTGGAAGCAATAACTAGCGGACACCGAATTAATATTGAGAAATTTGAGGAATATGCACATAAAACTGCCGAAATATATGTGCAACTTTACAATTGGCACTCCATGAGTCCTACGATGCATAAGATTCTTATTCATGGCGGTAGTGTTATAAAGCAAGCAATCTTGCCAATTGGACAATTGTCAGAAGAAGCTGCCTAGGCCAGAAATAAGCACTTACGATTATATTGTACGAATTATTCGAGGAAATTCAGCAGAAGCGATACAAATCGAGATGTCTTGAATAGGTTATTTCTGAGCTGCAGTACGCAAAGAGAACGGATTAATAAAAAGGATTTTTCATCAGAAACCATCACACTACTTCTTCCTGACACCGATGATGCAGCTAATGAGCATATAAATGCGACATAATAATTATTTAGGCATTTTTAATTAGTTTAACTTTTCCGTATATTAAGTATTAAATAATCTAAAATATATATAATAAAGTTTTTTTTCATAAAAAAAAAAGTTCTGTTTATATGAGCCTCACAATTTTCCAAAATTTTTTTGAATTAGACCGTAAATCGATATATTTACATACAGTCTGTCAAGAATGAGTTTAAACCTTTAAAATCAACATCTGTTAATTGAGTTTCACGATTTATACAGTCTTTTATTCCTTAGGAATGTGGTTTTTAGAAAAATTTTAAAAATTTAAACTTTTTGTTTCTTTTATTTTTTAATTTTAAATTTGACGAATTTTGAAGGAAAATTTTTTTTTCGCCATTAAATTTTTAATAACTCCGAAATAGCAACATATAGAAAAGAAATGTGTTTGGCCAGTTTAAGCAGAATTTTCCGCTGCAATTTTCCTCCCATTAAAATCGGAGAACCCATTTTCAAGTTATGGCAAAATATAGTAAGCAACCCAACGATTTAGGGTGTGAAATATGCCACGCCTTTAAAAGAAAATCCTTACGTACTAGAGAAAAACGGAAAACAGGTTTGAATTAAGGGCATCAAAATCCATATAGTTCACATACTTTTATTTCTAGGGTAGAGAAAAAATTTTTTTGTTGCGCAGTGTAATTTTTTCAAAATCTGCCACTAGACTTTTTATATCATACTACACCTAAAACTATTAAAAAACTAAAACTTTTAATAAAACACGTTTAATAATTTTGGCCAGCTTTTCAGGCGCGTTGCATAAAAAAGAAAAAGAATAATTAATTGAAAAATGTATTAATCACCCTTATCGAGGATAAGACTTCATGTGAAATATGTTCCCTTTCCCTAAAATTGTGATGGCCATCTTTGCGTTACTATTCATTAATTTTGTTCACTATTTTTTGTTCACGGAAAATATTTCACGTGAACAATATGTTCGCCTTATATTCCCGATAAGGGTGAATAACTATTTGTTTTATCAATAGAAAAATTAATTGTATTCATTACCGAAATCACTGACGAATTGACTACCGTCAATCTCATCCGCATGTTAAAATCGTCAGTCTTTTGCATTGCTAGTAGTTAGGATGGTAGTTAATGGTAACGATTGGTAGTTAACGAAATGAGCTAGTAATTCCCTAGCTACGCCGACTGCAGGGATATTGTACGTTTGAGTGTGTGTGTAAAATGAAGATTGTAACCCAACTAGCTAAGAGCTGTTTAGTAGGCGATGGTGTTTAATATACAACTTCTAAATCACTGGTGGGCGCTATCAATGTATTGGTGAACTGTCAATGTATTGACGTTGCGAGCTACGCACCAAACACAAAGCCATACAGTTGTAAAAAACATTTTTAAACTTTATTTTGGTATGGTCCAAATAAATATTTATTTAAAATTTTTCTCTTTCCCTACCGTTAAACTTATGAAAAGCATCATAAGTCTTTAATTGACATATTTCTTTTTTCCTTAAATCTTTGATAACATAAAAGCATTGTATGTTACCAATTGCGTTATTTATAATAAAATATTTTTGGCATATCATAAATTTTAAATCAACACGTTTGTTTGCTGGCTAAATATTCTTGAAAGAAATATGCAAGCATCCGCCTCGTGCGCATTCGTCGCTGTCTCATCGACGACTAAAGGTAGAGGTCCATAGCTCGCTTTTTGCGCGTTACGCTTTCTATGAGTAGTAGGGAACTGGGCATTCGGGGCCAATTAAAATTGTTAAATTGTGGCTGAAATTGTTAAATTGTGGCTGAAATTGTGAAATTTGGGTAATTAAAATTTGAAAATTTTAAAATTCTTGGAAATTTGATACCTACGTGTGTGTATGTGTGTGTGTGTGTGTGTGTTTTCGGCGGCGCTTTGATGTTTTTGTTTACATAAGGAGTTTTTTGTTTACATTAACCCTTGAGTGAACGGGTGATTTTTTTTGGGGTGACATTAATTGTGTGAACGGGTGATTTTTTGTGGGAGAGGATTAAGGAGTTTCATAAGATTAAGATTTTATAAGTATATACATATAGATATGCCGACGGGAAAATCATGAAAATGATTTTTCCTAATACCAACGGGAAAATCATGAGATGATTTTTCCTAATACCAATGGAGGGAGTTGTGAAACTTAATTTTTCCTAATGCCTACGGCAATGCATGATTATTTTTTTCAAATGCCTACGGCAATGCATGATAATTTTTCCTAATGCCTACGGCGAAACATTATTATTTTTTTCAAATGCCGACGGCAATGCATGATTATTTTTTCAAATGCCGACGGCGAAACATTATTATTTTTTTCAAATGCCGACGGCAATGCATGATTATTTTTTTTTTCAAATGCCGACGGCGAAACATTATTATTTTTTTCAAATGCCGACGGCAATGCATGATTACTATATTTCTTAATGCCGACGGGAAAATGATTTTTCCAAAGGGAAAATTGCCAGTGTTGCCAGACTGTATAAATTTGTTATCGTAATACTATATCAGTAATATCAGAGAAAATATATTTGATGAATACTAGGCGATTGTCACATGAATCGTGGGAATGTGTATGTGTGATTTCCTCACGCTAATAAATTGTTTATAAATAAAATAAATTGTTTATAAATAAAATAATTAAATAAATTAATTTAATTTATTTAATTATTTTATTTATTTATTTATAAAATGTTCTCATGTATGTGAACACCCTAAAATGTTCTCATGTATGTGAACCCCCTAATGCTTGTGTGTGGGTGGTCCAGCTTGATTGTCGCTGGTAATTGTATATTGTGTTTATTTGTTTAATAAATATATTTGTATGTATGTATGTATGTATGTATGTATGTATGAATGTATAAATGTATGTATGCATGTATGAATGTATAAATGAATGTATGAATGTATAAATGTGCGATCGTGGGAACTTGTGCGTGGAATATTTTGTGCTTGTGTAGAATACATTTATATTTTGCAACGTAGTCATTTTCTTTGTCTACGATTATTTTAAAGCAGAGGATTTTAAACTAAGTACAGTCATCAGCAGAGAAACAAAAAGTAAAAATTTGCAAGTAAGCAAAAAAGTTAACTTCTCCTCCTCCCCACTTCCTTCTATTCTCTTTATGTAGTTTGTATTTGAAATAAGAAAACACTTTTACATTTTTTTATTTTGTAAACATTTATTGTTTAAAATTTTATAAAATTTTATAATAATACATACAGTAATATATTCTTAAGTATAAATATTTTAAAAAGTGAAAAAGTTCATTTAAAACAAGATATTTCTTTGGAGAGTAAAATAGCATTTCTTAATGCGCAAACACCAAAATTATGATAATTACAATAAAAATATTCTGGATACTTGATTTCCATTTGTTTAAAGTTGATGCAGCCTATATCCTCAACGTTAGAAATTTTTCGGTGTAACATTTTTTCCAACCATAGTCTTTTTTCTTCACCTTTTACGTAAATTTTAGAACATCTTACGTTGGCTTTTTAAAAATTGCAAACGCTATGAAATGAAACTGATCCAGCAGTCCAGCTTAGGTGATGATAGTTTTTTGTTAGCCACTTTGCTTCTCTTTGCTTTTTTATTGATAAGCATTTAAAATCAAATGGTGGTTTTATAATGAAGTTGTTATATTCATAATTGTTGAAAACAATCGCTACTTCTTTTGCGATGAAATCGTTTGAATTAATTTTGAAACCTTGTACGTCTATGAAAATTATGTTATTTTCCATGTTATTCAATTTATAACACTTTTCGAACTTGTCCTTTGATGGGTATATATTCTATTATACGATCATGAATAAGAATGCAGTAAGCTGATGTCTTTGGTGCAATATTAGTTGCTGTTTCAAATTCTATTTTTATATCAATCGGTCCATTATTAAGTGATTCATTCTGATGACTGACATCTACTACAATAATAGGAGCTTTTGTCTTAAACTCTGATGCAGTTAGAAGCGGTTGAGATTCTTTCATATAGTAGCTTTGTTGGAATCTTAGATACATATCATATAGAATTGCATAACGTTCATTTTTGAACTTTATGTTAAGATCATCATACGGGTATGAGACTGAATTTAAATGTACTTTTAAATTAGTCAAATCACAATGAACAAATTTATTTTCTTGTTGAAAAGCAATCAACACAAAACGGGGGCGTTCTCTATTTGCAGCCAGTTTAACATTCCAAATATGGCTAGTTCCTGTGTTTAATTGTGGATTAATATGACAATCCCAACTGCGAAATGCCATGGGTATAGAAGCACCATTGTTAATAATTTTAATCATATTCAATTTGCTAAGGTCAGATAATTGAACATGAGGTATTCTCCATGAGATGAGTGAAATTGTAAGTTTAGCTTTTTCAGTAGAAACACTCGAGCGTACAAGATCTTCGTCGTTCTTATTGCGCAAGAGTATCAGTTCATGTTTTCCATTTAATATAACTTTGTTGTAGTCTTCAGCGAATCCTAGAAGCATTTTTAGAGGTACATAGAAATTGAAAAATCCATTTGCAAGAGTGACATCATCAATTTTGTTCCATCCAGCATTTTGCATCACATTGCTTTCGTTTGGTGATAGCGAAACCAAGTTCTTTATGGTGCTCGTGGCTCCTAAATATCTTGTATGATCAATTTCAATTCCATTGAGCTCATAGCGAATTTCATCAAATAGATATGCTACAAAGTTGTTTTTTAATTTAAAGTTCTCTGAAGAAGAAGATTTAGGGGCATTATCATCGGCAACAAACCCCTCTACATAAATGTAGCTCTCACTGGGTAGCACGTATAAATCTTGATTTTGTATTGAAATTCTAATTTCATCATTATTGTTGTAAGATTGTAAGTATGGTACATATGTATGATAATCCTTTTTGATTATATTCTCATCAGAGAAAGGTTTATCTAAGACATCTATTATTGAACTCATTTTGTCTTCAATTTAAAATTCAAGGACTTTAGAAAATTTTTATTTGATGTTGTTAGTGCTTTCTGTTGAAGTGGTCGCTTTAATGTTCTTGTTGTTGTTACTGCTTTATTTTTCAATGTATTTGTGTTGTATATTAGCATTATTTAGTTGACCTCAAATGTATTCGTATTGTAATTTCCTCTCCTCGAAAATTAATTAAATCACCGTGTTGATCAACTACTCGCAGCGTTAGTGAACTTATCTCTCTGGTGTTCACAGGTAAATAGATGAGATTTCTTGGAACCTCATCTATTTTATAGCCTGGAGGCACATTAATCGGAAATTCATGAAGTGTATGCGATTTGGAGTTATTCATATATGTGTTAATAGCGATACTACTTTCAACTCGCAAGAGATTCACTTTAAAAATATTAACTGGAAGATCTGAGTAATAATATTTGTTTGGTGTTAGGATTTTGCTATTGAATCCTAAAAGTTTTCCAATTGTGTTGTATTTATTAAAATATACAGGATCTTTGGAACTATTAACTTTAACTTGCATTGTATTGTTATTGGCTTCAATAAAAATCTTATATTCTGGACAGAGTCTTCTGTATTGCTCTTGTATAAAATCTACAATATCATTCAATTCGTAAGATCCAATTGGTATTTCAATTGTATGTTCCCCTATATGAAACATATTGTTGTAGGTGTCTACATTTGGAATGCTGTTGTATGAATGAAAATCAGTTAGAGCACACTCATATGCACCATGTAATTCAATAGGAGGAAAGTAACTAGCAGATAATTCTGATGAGTTAGAGCTCAGAGTAAGTGTTATTGACATTATAACTGTCTGATTACAATTAAATAAAGTTTAGTACAACATATGGTTTATAAGCATGATTTACATATTTATTTCATTTTCTTATTTTAAAATTAACATTAGTTTCTTAATATTACTGCTATTGTTGTTGATGATGGTATTCAGCTATAATATTTCGTTCTTACTTATCCAAGAATTGTGTTGATTAGAAAATCCCAACCATTTAACGTATGCCTCCTTTCCTTTAGTTTTAAGAACCTTTTCAACTAGATATGTATTTGGATATCTAGTTTTCGAAAGTTCTTCAGTATAGAATCCACCTTTAATAGGATTACCAAGATAATCTTCTAATATGAATGTTGTAGGATTTGTATTTTGAACTCTTGTAATTGTGAAAATTTCTGTAGTCCAATTTGGAGTATAACCTTTTTCAAATGTATGCTTATATTTGCTTATGCGTACATTATCTCCAACATTAAATTTCGACATTTTGTACATCTTCAAATGACTGTATACTGTATTTAGTAGCTTTTGCTCATTTGTTGAGTTGACTTTAATCGGAGACATTTTAATGGTGCGATGAACTTTTCTATTGTATGTATTAATTAAATCTTTGTATATATCAATCCACTTATATGAACCATTAAAGCTAAATTCTTTCCACATCATTCCTTTCAATGTTCTGTTAAATCGTTCTACTATTGATGCTTTCATACTGCTATATGTTGAGTAGTGATTAATGTTGTATTTATCCATTAATTTTCCAAAGTGTTTGTTGAAAAATTCTTTACCATCATCTGTTTGTAAGTTTTTTGGTACTCGTCCTAATTCAAAAATATTTTCCATCGCCTTGGTTGTTTCGAGTGCAGTTTTAGTTTTTAGTGGTACTACCCATGCAAATTTTGAAAATGTGTCAATTACAGTTAACAAAAATCGATAATTTCTGTTTTCTCTTGAATAGATCCCCATTTCAACTAAATCAGCTTGCCAAAGATCATCTATTCCTTTCATTACAACTCTGCGACGCATAAAAACTTTGCGAGCTTGCTTATGCAGTTCGTTTACTAAATTTCTTTTTGAAGACATTAAGTTGTTTTACAGATTTTTTGGAGAGTGTTGTGATCTACTTGACGCACTTTCAGCTATTGATACAAACATGTAATTTTCCAATCTATAAATTTTCTCATTAAGCTGTTCAATTTGTTCTTCAAAGGATGTTTTAATTTGTAGAATGTCTTTTTGAATTTTATAATTTTCTTCTATATCTAATTTTATATCGCGTTGTAGCTCCTCAATTTGCATTTGAATATCTTCTTGAATTATAGTATTATCTTCCTTAAAGTATGTTAATAATTTCTCTTCTAATTTTTCGATTTGAGTTTGCAGAAACAATTTATTGATAACATCGTTTTCCTCCAGAGCTTTTGCAACATTTTTGATTCTTTTGTTTTGGACATCAATGTTGTTGTTCGTATCCATAAAGAACCCCAGCAGTTTAGGTGCATTTTTCAAAGAAATTATACTGCTAGTATCGTTTAAATAGTGTCCAAATTTATCAACAGACATGCTTTATATACTTTATTAAAGTTAATGTATTATATTTGCTTCACGTAGTTCTTCAATAATTGATACAATCTCGTTATTGTGATTAGTATGACCTGCACCTTGTGATGCAAGCAGTAGTCGAAGACGATCTACTAACTCATTTGGATCGTCCCAGTATATATAGTTTGGCTTATGGACGTTAAATTCCATCATTCCATCACCTAAATAACTACCTTTTGACTTAGATGCTGTTGATTCGTTTAAATTCTTCTGGTTTTTCTCGTCAATAAATTTCTTAATAATATGTTTGTATTTATATCCTCTAGTACCCTTAATTTGACCATCAGGTTTATAGTCCCTTCTATATGCATTAGTAGTAATTAAAATCTTTTTATAGATTTCGAGTTCAAATTTATCATAATTTTTTGGTATTTTATGAAACATTAGAGAAAATAGTCCTGGTGTTAGAGCCCATATTTGACCACCAACTTGTATTTTATCTTCATTAAGTTTGAGGTTACTATCACCAAATTTCCATTCATTATTGAAATCTTTATGTGGACCATAGTTTGTATCTAATTCATTTCTTCCTTCCAAGACTGATAAGTCAGTATAAGTATCTTCTGTATTGGAAGTCTGTGAGTAAAAATCATCTTCATCATCGTCATCATCATTCACAGTATTAGCATCATTAAACAAGATGGTATTATCGAATATTGTTCCTTCTGCTAGTTTCTTTGGTGTACTTGTCTCTATCTTGACTGATGTTTTTTCAGGTTTAAAACTTGTATTATTTTCAACTTCTGTCTTCATTTTACTTTCTTCTTTTATGGGAATGTTTTTAATTTTATTAGAACTATTTATGAATTCTTTGAGTGGTTCTGTTATAGGTTTAAATGTATCTCTTAGTTGTTCACGTGTATCTATTTCACCAGTTTTTATACTACGAAGCTTTTTCTTCAAGACATTTCTTGTCAACACCAACTGTTTTAAAATTTTCTCATCCATGTTTAGCAAATAAGAGGTATCAGCTATTAGATCAGGTATCAGCTTATCAGGACCTGGTCTGGTTTTCAGATCAGCTTATCAGGACCTGGTCTGGTTTTCAGATCAGCTTATTAGGACCTGGTCTGGTTTTCAGATCAGCTTATCAGGACCTGATCTGGTTTTCAGATCAGCTTATCAGGACCTGATCTGGTTTTCAGATCAGCTTATCAGCACCTGATCTGGTTTTCAGATCAGCTTATTAGGACCTGGTCTGGTTTTCAGATCAGCTTATCAGGACCTGGTCTGGTTTTCAGATCAGCTTATCAGGACCTGGTCTGGTTTTCAGATCAGCTTATCAGGACCTGGTCTGGTTTTCAGATCAGCTTATCAGGACCTGGTCTGGTTTTCAGATCAGCTTATCAGGTATCAGATGAGGTTATAGCAAATGGATGTATCAAGTTTAAAGTTAGATTAATAACTAGAGATAATTTTTATGAGTAGTTGCTTATATAGTTATGAAATAGTCAAATTGCTTTCTGTAGCGACCATCGTTTAATTCGTTATCTTTGCTTATCATCAAAAATCCATATTTATCCTTCCAACATTCTCGACAAATTTCTTGAAACTTTTCATAGCTCATATCGCTGGCAACATGATCCTTATAAACATGCTTCATATTTGTCTCATCTTGCTTAAACATTATAATAACATTTGCATTGTCTCTTATTAAATGCTTGGGAATTCTGGTATATGTTTGACACAGGTAGAATGAATCAACATCCCTATGTCGCCCCATACAAAAATATGTACGTATATTATTCTGCTTTTCACATGCAACATCATCAAATATCATAATTGAATTAGTTTTAGCTTTGTCAGGTGGAATAACTGATTCATTATCGGTGAATGTAAAATACCCCATACCTTTAATTGGTGAAATTAGTTTCTTCAGGTATTCATATTTAGGTTGATATAGAGATTTTGAGTATAAATAGATGTTTTCAAACTTGAGTCCATTAGGACTTTCTAGCAAGCCAATCATAACATTAGTCTTTCCACAATTTGATGGTCCCACTATTAGAGCACGAATAGAATTTGGTAAGAGAGGACTATGCTTTATTTTTGAACTGATGTTCGCTGAATCATCAATATTACGAACTAAAATATTTTTATGTTGTTTTACTAACTGCATTTTTGTAACTAAATGCATTTCATATATATTACCTCTTATATAGGAAAAATTAGATAATATGGTTATACGATATCAGAAAACTTTTAGTCATAAAAACACCGTCGTTGGAGGAGGTCTAGTAGACAAAATAATAAACTCTCTACCTGTTGAACTGCATCTACCTGGATATCAGTACTGTGGACCTGGAACAAAACTACAAAAACGTTTAAATCGAGGTGATAAAGGAATTAATTTATTGGACTCTGCGTGTAAAAATCACGATATTGCTTATTCCAAAAATAAGGATTTAAGTACCAGACATAAAGCTGATAAAATACTTGAAAACTCCGCTTGGGATCGAGTTTTATCAAAAGATAGTAGTCTTGCTGAAAAATCATTTGCATATATGGTTACTAACGCAATGAAAGCCAAAACAAAATTTGGTATGGGTGTGGAGAAAAAGAAAAATGTAAAAAGGAACAAACTAAATGTTAAAACACTATTTAGAACATCAGTTAGAGCTGCAACAAAAATACTAAAAAAAGAAAAACCATTAGATATTAACACAGCTATTAAAATTGCACGAAAAACTATTAACAAGTCATTAAAAGGAAGAAAGTCTCAAATTATAGTACCACGTGTGATACGTGTCCCAAAAATTGGTGGTTTTTTACCTCTAATACCGATTTTAACTGCTCTGGGTGCAATTGGTAGTCTAACAACTGGAGGTGCTGCCATAGCTAAAGCTGTAAATGCAACAAAGAATGCTAAAAATCAACTTGATGAAGCAACTAGACATAATAGAGCGATGGAATCTATAGCAGTTGGAAAAGGACTTTACTTAAAACCATATAAAAAGGGTTATGGCTTAGTTCATAAAGAAGAATCAAAAAACTCTTAAAGATGCTACCCAACAGACCACTATCTGATGTGGACCTAAGACGTTTCACTATAAATATTCCATATTTTAGAGGAGTTTTCATGTTAAATACTCTACCAAAACGATCAAAGAAAATAGAATGTGGAATAATCAATTTAGATGTATCAACAGGACCTGGTACACATTGGGTAGCATATTATAAAAACATCAATGAAAAAGAATATTTCGACAGCTTTGGAAACTTACAACCTCCTTCAGAAGTAGTCAAATATCTTGGTACAAATATAAAATACAACTATAATCAACATCAGAATTTTAATACATTTACCTGTGGACATTTATGTCTTAAATTTCTTTATGAAATAACTGAAAATATTAAATAAAAACACAAACATTTATATTTTACAAAACTCTTTAATGTCTTTTTATTTATAATTTAATACAGAATTCATGTATTTTATTGCCAAATAGGATACTGTGAATTTTGAATCAAAAATTCACTCAGCTCACTCTCAAGGATTAAGTTTTGTTCACCTTCTCTGCTTAAGTGATATGATCCGCTCGAGAGATCCTTAATTTCATCATCGGTTAAACTGTTGTATCGTTTAGGCAGGAACATAATGTTGTTTTCCAATTCAACTTTTAGTGTGGGTCCATATTTGGTTGTTACACGTTTTACATTTTGAATATTGTATTTAATTGATGTCTCAAGCTCCTTTATATGAATTAATGTTTTGTTTTTCAGAGAATTAAATCTTGATGTTAGATTTTTGGTGGAGTCCATTTTTTTATTTAGTTCTTATCACTTTGAATGTTTAATTGAAAATGAACTGAAAAGTATTGGTAATGACTTCAAGAAGGCTAATCGAAAATATTTATGGTGAATAAGTGGGGTATAGTGATAGAGAGAAAGAGATAGTTATAGAGAGAGAAAAGGTATAAAGAGAGAGAGAGAGAGGGTTAAAAAGAAGTATGGAATAGAGATGCTAGTATAGATATTTTAAAGATCAGGAGATGTTGCTTTAAAAATTTAGGTAGCAAATTAGTATCAAAGGAATCTTCAAACAATCGTCATCATTCATTTATCAGCAAATAAAATGAGCCAAATTAGACGTACTCTAAACCAATTTCTAACAGATTTTGAAAGCTTCTGGTTATATGATCATTGGGAGATGATCAAATTCTTTCAAAATATGCTGGAGGAAAATGAACAATATGGCGTCATGGAAGACGAAGACAACACAGAAGGGCATTTTGCAAACTGCCCATGGTACGATCCGAAGTGTGAGGAAGGACCTGATACTTGTAGATGTACAATATATTTTTTACGGAAAAGTATATTAGAACATCTAATAATTGGATACTATGAAATGTTTCCATCATTATAAATAAAATATTTAAGAAATTAAATTAAATGGTATTATTAACAGAAATAAAATAAAATTGTATTATTAAAATATTCCCTGTTTTGCATTATTTTTTTCAAAAGAAAAATTAGGAATCATCTGTTCGAATATAAAATAACAGAAACTTGTAAGTAGTGAAAAATATAAGGACTTATCCGATTATCTTAATTGTGTCTCTTTATAAAAATATCTAATGGAATTTCACAATATTGTGAAATTCAATTTCTCTTGTAGAGAAGCTCTCAAAGAAAACAAGATTGTGCATGTTTAATTTATATGAAGACAAGACTGTGCATGTTTAAGCAATATGAAAACAAGAATTTACAAATAAGCAAAAACAAAAACTGTTTGATCCAACGAAGTAAAGCCAATAAAGAAATAAACACCATTCCATTCTTTTTTCAATATTTTATTTCAAATTTTTTCTTAAAAATTCATATAGATATGTACAATAATTTTTCTTAAAAAATAAATAGGATTTTATTTACAATAATTTTTCTTATTAAATAAATATGATTTTATATACAACAATTTTTCTTAATGAATAGGATTTTATATATAACAATTTTTCTTAATGAATATGATTTTATATACAATTTAAAAATTAACTAAAAATTAATTAATTTTAACAATTTTCTTGCATTCTAGCAATCTCATCTAGCAACATATCAAGTTCGTATTCAGGGTTAGTTTCCTTAATACGAAAATGATACCATGCATATGTATTAATGTTATTTGATCTAATTTTTCTCTTATCGTCTCCATAACTTAAGACTACCTTATTTAGTTGACTAGTATATATCTGATGTAGCTTAGATTTAAATGTTAACATATTATCATACACATTAGTCTTATTAAATAAACAATTTTTATAAGTAGCTAAACTATATTTATCTAATATGGCTCTCTTTACCCCCTTCGATTTTTTAACGTCATGTTGATTTTGTACACTGAATGAGTACATTTTTGATCGCAGCCCAACAAATTCTGTCATTATTTTACCGCAATTTTCATCCTTCATCATACCAATGACTTTTTTATTTACTAGTGGAAAATTATAAATATTGTCTGTAGGATAGTCCGATGTATCAAATTGTTCTTGCATGTCATTTTTGATGTCAGCGTAAAAGTCGTCCGTTTTTATTGAATATATAAAAGAGTCCGTGTCCATATAGTTCAATGAGAGTTTTGTCTTAAACTTAGGTTGCATGTACCCGTAATGGAAATTATACATTTTCCATTTGGACAGCTCGAGTACACAAAATCCTAAGTAAATTGGTTTATTGTAGCAGGTTTTGACTCTAGTCATTTCGATTGCTACTAGATCTTCGGAAAATATAGATAAACTATGAAAATTTGGTTTTGATATCCAATCTTGGGCCCCCAAACGATTACAATTCGTTCTCTCCCAACTATTAACAATTTTAACATCTCTCCTCTTATCCACATTTTCCATGGTTTTACCATACACTGCATTATTAAGTAGTTTGAAAAAATTTTTTTCAAAAGCATTTTTAGCAGTGGCCCTATGTCTGGTATTTAGGTCAATATAGCCTTTTAACCATGGAGATTGTTTAAATGCTAGAATACGATGAGTTTTCTTTAAAACTAAGCCATATTCTAAGCACTGTTTAAGAACTCTAAAGTGTATCACGTATGATTGCTTTGTAGAGAAATCGGTTATCAACTTGCTATACTTCGCTTGCATAACCTTTTTATTTTCAGCGCAAAAAGGAAGGTCATTATGCAAGTCGTGTAAATGAGAGGGATAATCCAACGTGACCTCATATACATAACCGTCTGTTCCATTGTCAGCTATGCTGTTTGGGTCCAGATTCAGCTCGTCTTGCGATAACCATCTGAACCCACCATGAGGAAGATATTCCGACATCGCCCAACCATACAAGTTGTTAGCGTCTAAGTATACAAGAAATTCTGATGGTTTTGATGCATCAAAATCTTCCAAATATTTGTTATTCGCCTTCGAATATCTTTGACTACACTGTACGATCCCTCCACGTATACCTTTTTTCATAAAATTGTACATGTCTATGTCTGTCAATAATTCTAATTCAATTTTTGTGTATTTGAGCATTGCATCCCAGGAAAGGCCAGGTGCTGTATAATATTGGCATGGATCGAGCTCATAAATACCTTTACAAACTTTTCTAAAGTTCTCGAAAATATCTGTCAGTAAGAGGACATCTGTTTTTAAGTAAAGTTCCATGTAATCTTTCATAGTTTTGCAACCAAAAGTATTCCATACCTCTTCAGCATGTGAGTATTCCTCTAAAGAACACTCTTTATTGTTCAACTTATTAAAGAAATCACTACGTGAAGGCAGCTGACACTCATCTAATTTTTGGAATGAATTTAGGTACTCATACGGGAAAATACCTTTTTTCTTAATAAGCTGAAATTCTTTTTCTGACTGAAATAAGGACCTTATAGTTCTGAAATCATTATCCGACAAATTGCAGGCTAATGATTCCAAACTCTCAGCCATAAAGCGTATTGTATCAAGAAATCTTATTTAAAGCTTATGACCATCACTCATTTCTGTAAATTGGGAGAGGGATATATAAAGTTCCTTATTGAGAGGGAGTACTTTCAGTTGCATTGAAATTTCACCTAGATCTTTAATAAAAAGATGTGAGTCATAATTTGAGTAATTGTGAAAGTAAACTGGTATAAACTTGGGGATTTGGTAATTTAAATTACAGTTATTGTGGGCTGCACCTCTATATTTACCACTAATGTGACAATGATCTCTAACGCGATCTTTACCTAGAAATTTTTGACAAATATGACAATTCACCGCACTATAAAAATTATAAATATCAGAAGGGGATAAAGTATCCATTTGTCTATTATTTACTAAGTGACTATTGTATATATCCTCACAGTCTTTAATTAAATATGATACAAATTTTTTTGAGGCATCTTTTCCTGTGTATATCCTTAATTTATCTAACTTATTGCTATGGAGACACTTAATATAATAGCTAAATGCACAAGGAGTGTGCTTTTTGACTAGACTAGTTTTATTACTTACACTATTACTAACTTCTTCCAAGATGCATTCGAAGTCCGCATATATCACGAAGGGTACATCCATTTTTCTTTGATGTCCCTTGAAGCTCAGAATTGCATCCGGACCTGATGGCATAGTTGTAACAATTTTACCGCACTCCGCCTTATGATTTGTCATACCATTTTCGATGTGGGTGTACTGGAGACAGCTGTTGCAGAAATGTAGCTTATCATGGTGCTGCGTTATCTGATTCCTTAAAAGCCTGTGAATGATAAAAAATAAATAAAATTTTATAAGTTAAATGTACATAGTATAAAGTATATAAACAAGTATTTGTATCCTTAAAATAAAAAAAGTTGTATATTTTTTTAACTTACCTTGATATATTCTTTATCAATATGTAGTGATGACCTGCAGCATTCTCTAAAAGTAGTAAGTTGACGTGGTTCACTTTCTCGTCCTTGGTCACATAATAAGGACCAATGATCTGATCTGCTCCCTCATCATACCCAAATACGTTCACACTTATAGCCGGATTGTTTGCCTCAAACTCTTTGATTTTGTTAAGTGCTAATGGGTAGCTTAAATTTTTAAAATTTAACACTACACCATTTCGCGTAACAATTGTCTCTGCAGCAATGTCCTGGATATTATACGAACTGCAACGTTTTGGGTGATCGTATTTTGTGGTATCCATTGCAGCAATCAGACACCACTTGAAGCAATATTCATCATTATTTTCAATATTGATGCAGGCAAATCTTCTTACAAGTTTTTCAGGAGTGGATATCCAATTCGAGCCTTTGACGAGCGACGATTTGTTGATGTTGATTTCTGCTCGGACTATGCGTGATAAAGTCCAACCAGAATCTCGCTCTTCGAATTCGGACATTTTGGTTGAAATCTCCTCAACCTGTTTACGTAATATTTCTTCTATATTGTCTGCCTTCGTCAGTAAACTCATTTTGGCTACATGTGATATTATGCACAACTCCAATTCCTCTCCCACAATTTTTATATACTCCGCCACAATAGTCACATGAAATTTAATAATTATATGCTTACTTAAATTCATTTGAAGCCTCTCAATAAAAATATGTTTGTTTTCCTTAATAAACTCTTTCAAGAGAAGTTGGTCTTTTTTATTTAGAATTGCATATGTGGCGATATGATTTTTGAAGGCTTTCGATATTTTATAATATCTCACATTATTTTCTTCTGTCCTGACATGGGGAGTACTCATTGGAGTTGGCAGAGTTTCTTCTCCTATTTCTTCTACATCTACTTCTCCATCACTTTCCGGTAAAGTTATGTCCATAGCATCGTTGTATAAGGCCCCTCCAAGGATATCCACACCTTGTTGTTGAGCGTGTTGTTGTTGTTGTTGTTGCTGCTGCTGCTGCTCTTGTTGATGATAAGTATGTGGTTGCCATTGCATCAAATTGGAATACTGCTGCATTTGATTATCCGGTGTGACGGGATTATAATTGTAACTTGGATACTCATATTGCATTGGTACTCCTGATCCCAAAAACTGATTATTCCATGACATTGATGTAGGGTAACAGTTAGGCATACCGTATTGTTGATGATTCATTGGTAGTTGATATTGGGGGTATTGTAGAGAAGGGTGTTGCTGATGATGAAATGTATTTAGCTGCTGTTGATGATTTTGAAGAGATGTCTGCGGTTGCTCTTGATTTCTGTCCCGGCTTACGATCTCTTGATCCTGCACACTATGATTTTTAACATGGTCCAAAAAGGACTTTTGGTATTTATATACCTTATGACATCTATTACACATATATCCAGAAGAACTCATTTTTAATTAGTTTATAGAATTTATATTTGAATTTAACACAATTGCTGATGATACTACTACTTGTAAATACAATAAAGTACTGATGTGTTGGTTATAAAAGTTGGCGTATTTATACGAAAATTAGTAGCAGTAGCCTTGCGGCATTCATAATTTTTACTTTTTGTTTCTCTGCTGATGACTGTACTTAGTTGAAAATCCTCTGCTTTAAAAGAATTGTAGACAAAGAAAATGACTACGTTGCAAAATATAAATGTATTCTACACAAGCACAAAATATTCCACGCACAAGTTCCCACGATCGCACATTTATACATTCATACATTCATTTATACATTCATACATGCATACATACATTTATACATTCATACATACATACATACATACATACATACATACAAATATATTTATTAAACAAATAAACACAATATACAATTACCAGCGACAATCAAGCTGGACCACCCACACACAAGCATTAGGGTGTTCACATACATGAGAACATTTTAGGGTGTTCACATACATGAGAACATTTTATAAATAAATAAATAAAATAATTAAATAAATTAAATTAATTTATTTAATTATTTTATTTATAAACAATTTATTTTATTTATAAACAATTTATTTTATTTATAAACAATTTATTAGCGTGAGGAAATCACACATACACATTCCCACGATTCATGTGACAATCGCCTAGTATTCATCAAATATATTTTCTCTGATATTACTGATATAGTATTACGATAACAAATTTATACAGTCTGGCAACACTGGCAATTTTCCCTTTGGAAAAATCATTTTCCCGTCGGCATTAAGAAATATAGTAATCATGCATTGCCGTCGGCATTTGAAAAAAATAATAATGTTTCGCCGTCGGCATTTGAAAAAAAAAATAATCATGCATTGCCGTCGGCATTTGAAAAAAATAATAATGTTTCGCCGTCGGCATTTGAAAAAATAATCATGCATTGCCGTCGGCATTTGAAAAAAATAATAATGTTTCGCCGTAGGCATTAGGAAAAATTATCATGCATTGCCGTAGGCATTTGAAAAAAATAATCATGCATTGCCGTAGGCATTAGGAAAAATTAAGTTTCACAACTCCCTCCATTGGTATTAGGAAAAATCATCTCATGATTTTCCCGTTGGTATTAGGAAAAATCATTTTCATGATTTTCCCGTCGGCATATCTATATGTATATACTTATAAAATCTTAATCTTATGAAACTCCTTAATCCTCTCCCACAAAAAATCACCCGTTCACACAATTAATGTCACCCCAAAAAAAATCACCCGTTCACTCAAGGGTTAATGTAAACAAAAAACTCCTTATGTAAACAAAAACATCAAAGCGCCGCCGAAAACACACACACACACACACACATACACACACGTAGGTATCAAATTTCCAAGAATTTTAAAATTTTCAAATTTTAATTACCCAAATTTCACAATTTCAGCCACAATTTAACAATTTCAGCCACAATTTAACAATTTTAATTGGCCCCGAATGCCCAGTTCCCTACTACTTCTATGCATCTGTCAAAAAAGTAGAATCAACGTAATAGTATGTGACAAGTTACATTGCAAAAAGCGCAGAACGCGTAGGCGCGTTCAAAGCAAAAAAGTAGTTCTACTTTTTTACGCGTTACAAGCACCATGAAAGAAAGTCAGCTGTTCTTGAATGCTAAAGATGTTAAATAATACTTTATTTCTTACGTTATCGATAAATATTATTTTGCCGTGGATAATTTTGTTCTTTTTTTTCAATAAAAAAAATTTCTTAGTAAAAAAAAAACTTGTTTAACAAAATATGTGAATATTTTCATTAATGCGATGTATTTTAATTAACTTTTCACCACACTTTTCTCAGTAACAAATTTTGCATATTAGTTATCGATTACTTTTACGTACTGAGTGTCATCTCCGCTAAATCTGTATTAAATAGCTGCTTAGAAAAGTTATTGCTTAAGCCAATAATGTGCATACATTTATATGTAATTTTCAATTTACTTACATTAAAGTCAACAACAGCCGACAATCTGCTGGAATAGCCCTGGCCGAGTTCTTCTCAAGACTATCTTTTAAAATGCTGAATAAATAGTCAATGACATCTGCAAACATTCTTGTCGCGGTTCGAAATTGCTCAGGGTCAGAAGTTTTAATTTTTTAAATGTGGTTTAAAAAAACCTACTTAAATTCCGTTCTAAATACAACGGCCGTACCCAAAACCTTTTCTTTTTTGAAATTGTTCATAGGCATTTTTTGCACATAAAATTAAATATACAAACTCGACTAACTCCACAAATTCTTTTAAAAACTCGATTTCACTCTTCATTTTTTCTTTATAAGTATTTATGAACAAACGCAAACAGCTGATCAAAACAAAAATAAAATGGCGCATGAAAAGCAGTGCATCTAACTCAACGCCAACAAAGTATAGAATGAAACAATAGGATGAAACGCGTGTAAAGCATAACGCGCAAAAAGCGAGCTATGGACCTCAACCTTAAATTAAAGAGGGTAAGAATACGTGTGAATGCTCTCAGCACAATTGTGCAAAGAAACGCGCATCAATGTTCTAAATCAATCTCCTGATCACTGTTGCCAACTTTTTTCCAACAAATATCGCTAAAGTAGACAATAAAATAGCTAGAAAATAGCTAAAATTCAAAAATGTTTTAAATTTTAGCGATAAATAGTTAAAAAAAAAATTATTTTTAGGTTTTTTCAAAAATTTTACGGTATCTTGTTAACTTCTTATATACTTCTCAAATTTTATAAAATACTAACTAAAAGCAATGTATCTATGTAATAGGTTAATAAAAGGCTTATTTTATTATATATTTTTTTAATCGCTCCTTTATTGCAATATAGTTATAACTCAAAAAAGCTAGTTTTGCAGAAAATAAATTTAAAGTTTTCAATTTATATACACTTCAATAAAAATATAAAAATATTTTATTTTCTCAAGAAAAATCTGCTAATTTTTACGTCGAGTTCCCGGTTTGGTGTACTAAATTTTTGAATATTACAAAACATGCAAACATAGCAGTTATATAATGGGCTCTTGAATGGATTAATAATATAAACGTATTTACTTATGTAGAAAAGCGCTTTTCCAGATGGATGTGAGTACATTAGCTAACTTTTTATCTATAAAACCTACATTGTTTTGGCGCTATTCAATCACCTTTTTCTCAAACTATAGAGTTTGCTTCATATAGGTTCAATGCTTCTAACATTTTTAAGCAAATTATGATGCACAAAAAATCGCTAGATTTCCCGCTAATAGCTAAATCATAATTTTTCCCGCAAAATGTACTTTAAAACCGCTAGATTTTACGAGAAAATAGCTGAATTGGCAACAGTGCTCCTGATGATTATTTGGAGAGTGATATTGTACACTTTGTGTTTAACTCTCTCTTATAAATCTTGCAATGTATAATCGACGATACATTTAGCTAAAATATGTTGTTCCTTTTTATTTTCGTGTTTACTGTTCTTCGCTGATGGTTTCATTTGAGCTTTGTATTATAATTGTGCAGGTTGCTTAAGTGTATTTTTCTATTTTATAAGACTTAAAGACATGATACAATTATACAAGGTACTTGCACGACTACAACAAAATTACAGCACCAAAAAACAAACGCATTTTGTTGGTAGAAACAAACGGATAATTGTCAGAAACACATGTCTTTTGTTTTTAAAAACAGCAATCACAGGGTAACTAAAGAACAATTGCAGACCTGGCATTCATGCATGATTACAGTCATTCAGTGTTGCCAATATGTGTGTAATACACAGTGTGTAATTTCTACTCTCATGTTTGGGCCATGTAATGAGATTCATGTATAACCTGTGTGTAATTATACCTTGGGTTCTATTTTTATTTATTTTTGTTTTAATTTTAACCTACACAAAAGATGTGTAGTGTAATTTTCTTCAATGTGTAATTGCCCACGCAGAAAAATACAATCGGGTGAACGTTCGCAAAGCGTTTCCTAAGGTGGTTCAAACGTTGGCAAAATATCACAAATTCTACTTTTGGAGTGTTGTGCCAACACATAAATGATAACCTCATGATGGGGTTGCCCAACTATTTTTTACGTCGTTGGCTAAACACTATGAAAACCACAATTTAAGTGCTTTGCCAACATAATTTTTTTGTTAAGTGTAATGTATTCCCAATACTTCAAACTCAAAAATGAATATGTTATCCAAAAATGTTAAGCTTTTTCAGCTAGACAGTTTTAAGCAGAATTCGTTTTAGAAGCCAATAATTTCATTAGCACAGGTATAAAGAAAAACTTTCAAATGTTAAACCTGATATGTATATATTTTTTTTATTATTCTTACATAGGTATACAACTGAACGAAAAACTTTAAAATTTGAAATTTTGGTTTTTGTTGCGATAAGCTAGCTAGGTTTTGTTAAATGCTACAGAGTTCACACTGGATTTTTTCCTGCGAAAGGTGTATCGTTAAGGGGAGACAGTCAATAAGAATTTAAGGAAACAAATTGCGAGGAACGCTCATATTCAATTAAAAATAAATCAAACCCGCAACACTTATCAAAAAAAGATAGCCCACTACTGGACATTATTAATTTCGATCTCATAAAACACGTCGTTATTGAGGAAATGCACATGCTTTATCTCGGAATTAGTAAACAATTACTTCCAAAGCTAACTGTAAAATAAATTCATTCTCTTATATTTCACAAGAAAATGTATCAGCACTTCAACAGAACTTACTAATGGTATCTAACAATATACCTTTTCAGTTTGAGGAAGAATTCCGTTTCTTCTTGTTATATGCTGTTGCAATTACTTTAAAAAAGGTATTAGATGTTGAAATGTACAAAAAAAATTTTATTTTATTTACTTCGTATTTTGTCGTAAACCAGTTAGGCATATTAAATTCAAAATACGTTGAAGAATTGTTAAAATCATTTGATGAACTTATGCCACGATATTACGGCCCTAATTCGCAAACTATGAATATACATAATGTAATCCATATACCAGATGATGTAATTAACTTAGGAGCTCCTTTATCACAATTTTCAGCTTTGACTTTGAAAATAGTGTGGGGCATTTAAAGTCAATTGTTAAATCAACTACAAATCCAGTAGCGAATTCAAAGGAAATTGCACATTTTCCATACTAACAGTTTCTCCAATAATATACTATTAGTAGGTATTTCCTTTTGTTAAAAATAGAAAACAATCACTACGAAAAATTATAGACACAGTTAACTCGAAAACACTATTTTCTTTTGTAAACATTTATGGCTATAAAATTAAATTCCTCTCGATAATATCTGTTGACTAAGTAATGGAAATATCATAGTTATATCAAAAATTTTTATTAGCAAACTTTCTGTAAACAAATGTGATATTTACTCAAAAGGCAATATATTTAACGATACTCTTAATTTTTTACGTATCCAATGTCATCCAGGGACCTACGATTATGTATCGTTGAAGATTTAGACTAGAAAAAAGTTGAAATAGAGCTAAACATGGAAGATGTGACGTGTATTTTTACCAAATGCCAAAATGAGACAGTTGCTATCACCCTTTTACATAAAGAACTTAATGTACATTAATATAAAAATATAAAAATAAAAAAAAAATAAAAAAATAAAATTTTTTTAAAAGAACTGGCAAATAATTTTTCAGATTGAAAACCGTAACGTTGGCAAACCGTTCTTATTTCTTGAGTAAAAGTACTTTCCCAGTGCTAAAATTTTTGTACGGTTGGGAATTTCTGCCTGGGTGGAGACACAGCCATATGCAAATTCATTGGCAACACTGTAATCATTTTATTCACACACATACACTAACATTTTTGCAGCTTGTAACGAAGTTTGACAACTTTCTGCATTGTATACATAAACAGGCTGGGCTTGAGCAAGTACCTTGTATAATTGTATCATGCTTAAAGATGTATTAAAGTGAAGTATAAATTTAATGTTTGGTATTTCATATCAAATACTTATTAAATTATTGGAGGTACGGAAGGGCTTTTAATATAATCTAATTCTTTAAATAATTTGAATTTTTCATAGATTAGTGACATTCAAAGTTCTTGCAATACCATTCTGTTCACGCCAAAGAATGAAGCGATAGACATTTAAAAAAGCAACAATTAACATAGTAATCATAAATTTTACATGTAAAAAATCTGTTGCATCTACCTATGCATACATAATTAAATACATAGTGTATTATTTTCTGTGTGCTAAGTTTTGAATTAATTTATCTTTTCTTTTTTGACTCTTGAAGCTATTTTTCTGTTTTAGAAAGAATTTTAACTTTACTTTTTAAAATATGCTTTAATCAATAAATGAAGAAAAGTTTCTTACTAAAAATTTTACTTGTTTTTTTATGTTTAACTTGCAAAACAAAAAGCATACTGAGTATTGTACGATTCCCCAAATCATTATCGAATGATTCTTTTACAAGTCTCCCAATGGCTCATGTAAGAGTTGTAAGATAATCTCTAGAAAAATCTCAAATGATTGCATCTAAAACTAATAAAAACGCCAAAACACGTGCAAGCAAAGCAGCAGTCAACAATTAACTGAACATTCAAAATGGCCGAAATTGTCGGCATAAGTGAGAGACGTGAGTACTAACATAACACCACAAAAAAATCATAATTCGAATATCCTCGTATGCATATATTTTCACAAGAAAACATAAATATGTATGACTTCTTGTTTGCCTTGTGTTTATCACTTAAAAAGAATCCAATAAAATGCAAAACAGCTGTTCGAAACATTGATGGGAGTTCAATATCTTCATATTGTTTTTGATTGTGTGGAAAAAGTAATCAAATCATTTGTTTATATATACATAAAAACAAGGTATTGACTTTGATATTTAGTTAAATTGCAATTTTAGTTTTATACATAATATTTACATTCTTACTATCATTATTATTGTTATGATTATACGTACATATTATTATTTTTATTGGTATTATTATTAAATAAAAATATTTGTACGCACATATGTACATATGTATGTATATTTTACATATTCATACATACACACTTATGTACATATACATGTGTTATAAATATGTATATACATATGTATTCATACCCTGCAGGCAATTCAGTTAACTTTCAATTAATTTAAAGCTAACTATTTCTCAAGTAGTGGTGGTTGACACTTGGATTACTTTTATATGTAATTAACTAACTATTTTAACATTGCGATGTCCTAGCAAGTAGTCAATTGTCCGACTCTGCATTACTTTCAGTTAACTTTAAAGTTAGTTATCTAGCCGTTAACTTAAAATTAACTTTTTGTAGCTAGCTACAAAGTTACTACTTCAAGTTAGCTTTAAATTGGGGTTTTTTAGTTAACTATAAGTTAGAGAAATTGCAGTCAACGAAAAGTTAGTTGCTTACACGTTGGTTCGAAATAAAATAGTTTTTAAAGCTTTGTATTTTAATAAAAAACAAAAATTTATTCAAAAATTTATAAATTTAATAATGCACTAAATTTAATAATGCACATATTGAATATACATATGTAAGTATGTGTATAGAAACTATTTAAAAAAAGGATTTTTCTTTTCAAAATAGTATACATACAATGTTGGAACCAAAAAAAACGAAAAAATCGCTGGAATTTACCAAATCTACCCTTAAAAGTTCTTTGTATATAAATTGTCTAAATTTTATTTCTTGTATGTAAGTCATAAATCGACCAAAACGATGTCATTTTGAAAACCCTGTCTGAACACGAAAGTATTAACGGAAAGAATTTTTACCAAGAGGTAACACAAAATAATTTGGCCTGAACATTCCCTTTAGATACAATAAATGGTTTGATTGAAGTAAATAGTATTACAAGAAATAAAATTAAAAAAAAAAAATTTAGATAAATTAAAATAATATTAATAAATTAAAATAATTCACTTTAAATTCAACGTATCACAAACAATTTACATGAGTATTTTGTACTTTTGTGGATTTAGAAAACAAAAAGATTTAAAAAAAGAGTTTTTTCTAAATACAAATAACAACTTTTTTAAATATTTGCTGTTCAAATTAATTTTTAGATTTTATGCTTTTGTTTTCATACACTGAGCATGAATTGTACGTTTCTTTATTATTTTTAATGCGTTACGTAATTCAGCTTCAACATCCTGAGCGCCAAGTGATCGACAGGCATCTGTTTAAAAGATAAGTACATATGTAAATTTGTATATGTTTTTAGACTTCGTTAGATACATATATTTTCAAATTAGGACTTACCTGTTAAGGCGTCATAAAAAGCAGCAAAGTCTTTTAATCTCTTTTTGCCATGTACTCCATCCAAATTTATGTTCATGCACAAATTTGTGGATATTATATTCATAAGTGTTTTTGGCAAGCGACCCTTCAATACTGCTTTCATAGTATTTATCTGTGGAGAGTAAAAATGTATTAATTATAAATATACATAGATAGATTATTAAAAAACTTACGTAGTCCTTCCGATTATTTTCATTTATGGTTTTATTTTTACTTCCATCAAGTCATTTATGGAATTTAAGGGGAATGTTGAGGACAAATTATTTTGTGTTACCTCCTGGTACAAAATTCTTTCCGTTAATACTTTGATGTCAGCCAGGGGTTTCAAAATGACACCGTTTTGGTTTCCAATAATTTCTGTAAATAAAGAATTATAGGCATACAAAATGTCATAAGGAATGAAAAGAAATGATTCAAATAAATATTTATTCGGTTTAAGGGCAATACATTTTCAAAAAGGCTGTTTGTTACTAGTTCTAGTTGAAAACTCAGCATTACGAGTACAATTAACCTTCATATCATAAAAGAAAAATTTTTTTTAAAAGTAAAAAACAGTAGTTAGTCTTTTTCTTAAAAAAACTGAAACGTGTCTGCATAGGTAGAAAACAGCCTTTTTGTAAATGCATTTGAATGGTTTTAAAAAGATTGAAGATTTTGTACTGTATCTGAAAGAGAATATACATAAATATGTAAATTGGACATTCAAAAGTTATATTTTATTTAGTTGGTCTTACTGTTTATTTGCTTAAAATGCTCTTCAAAATATTTGGCACAATGTTGGCATGGGTCTGTGTTTTTCTGATCTGTAATATAATTTATCAATACAAGTTATTAACAAAAAGATTGTTGCGTAATTTTTACTTACATGTAGCTGCGGGTTTTAAACCAAGAGTACGGCGATTAATTTGTGGAAGAGACATTTAGATATATATATAACATATAGATATAACAAGAATATAGATATATATATAACATATAGATATACAGGGTGTTTTTTAGAGGTATAGAACTTCGAATTGAAATAAAACACAAGAAAATCGTTTTAATGTCCATCAATTTGGCTTTATTGGAAGGATAATTTTATGCCATTAACGTTTAAATATGATTTCGGGCATGTGGCCGCTGCGGCTGGCTCGAATAAAGCCAATTCTACAGGTCCAATTTTCAACCACTTTTTCGAGCATATGGGGCCGTATGTTGGCAATAACGCCACGAATGTTGGCTTCCATGTCCCCTAACGTTTCTGGTTTGTTGGCGTAGACGAGCGACTTCAGCGGATGCGTATTATCACATAGAGTAAACGTAGTGCGAAAACGATCCATGGTTAACCGAATTAATTGCTCTGATGGACGATTATGTCGACCATAAAATGGACGGAGCTTGCGGTAAACTTCGCGAACTGAACCATTATTTTCGAAATAAATTTGCACGATTTGCAAGCGTTGTTCTTTTGTCAACCTGTTCATGATGAAATGGCAAACCAAACTAAATATTAATCACTTGACAGCTGACAAAATGGCCGCCAGTTAAAAAAGTGATGCCAACTTAAAGTTCTATACCTCAATAAAAAACACCCTTTATAACATATAGATATAACAAGAATTGATGAAACTCGGTTGCTTTCCAGTTACACAATTCATTTAATTCTCTGGGATAGCGAGAGAATTCTTTTGGAATGTACTGTTTTAAGGACTTTAGGTGTTGAGAAATGTTTTCTTTTATTTCATTACTTATTCTGAAGTTAGTTTTGTATGCGTTGATTCGAACCAATATTTTCTTCATAACACCTAAGTCTATTAGATGCATTGCATCAATTGGAACTTGCGTTACCATTTTAATGCCAAGTTCCTCAAATGGTGTTTGCTTGCAGCGGAATTCCTTCTGGTGGTGATGCGGATATTTTCTTGCTATAAAATCGGTATCAGAAATTGGTTCGCCTGATATATCGGAGTATGTTAGTGCATTGCCTATTTTTCTGCCTATTTGAGTGCATTTGGTGCATCCATGAGAGGAAGTATGCCCTACTATGCCACAAACAAAAGCTTTTGCAGGAGCATCACAAATGAGTGCCCTAACTTCGAATGATATCACATTGTTGTCGATTAGTACTCCATTTTCAATTAGTTCCTTAAGTTCTGCCACCGAATCAGAAAGATAGTTAGATATGTTGTGTGGCTTACTTTTTCCAACATATACTCCAATGGGTAAAATCGAAATATTCGGGAAATCAACAACTTTCATTAAAATAGGCCATAACTGGGTACGAGAGCTATTATATAATGGCAACCCGTCAACATTAATGTCTATTACTATTTTGCCACAGGCATGTAGAACGCTACTTGGGATTCTCGACAATTGTTTTTTATGCCAAAATGGCTATACACTCCAGGAGAAACGTTTCTTAAACTCAATTTATCGTGCTTTTTTATAAATGAATTTGCACTCAAAGGCACATCTAAGTTTTCTTCAGATAATATACGTAGCAACTCTTCAAAACATTTCCGGGACGGCTTATTTTTAAAGTACCAATCACCGATTTTATGTTTAAAAGTCTTTTTACGCACAAAATTTACTTCGGAAGAGGTGTTAATGTTCATATGGTTTTCATTTTGGTGCAGAGCATTGTCAAAAGAATAGATTGGTGCCGCTTCATTTGCATTATTCACTAATAATTTGTTACAAAACACTTCCCTTTCTTTTTTTAAAAGTCTCCTCCAGTGCCTCTTACTGCAATTTCTCATTTTTTTTGAAGCAATCACTGTATGTAAATATGTAATTAATTTAACTTAATTTTTATATTTATACTTATTTTTATTCAATTATTTACACATACACTTTTAAATACACTTTTAAATAAAATTTACAAAACTTCGCTTTAATTTTTCTATCGCCGTCACTATCTAATATTTTAATCAATCCCCATTTACATATTTATGTATGTCTATTTTGCGTTAAATTTGTATATCTATCGGAAATATTGAATAAATATAGCGTATATACATAAATAAATTTTAAAAGAAACAAAATATGTATTCTTCTTTAAAGCTTAGTAATACATTTGCGCAGAAAAAATATGTAATTTTTTACAAACTCTTGTGTGCAGAAAATTTGATGTTTAAATAATATATTATTTCGTTTTATTAATACTTTATACACATATGTATGTTGATTTTTCTTTCTCGTTTCTCAACGAAATACAATATTTTTCGTTAGTTTTACTATTTCGTTTAAAAATTTCTGTTGGACCAAGAATTTATGACTCACTAGTTACAGTAAAAAGTTTGTAATGGCTGGCAAACACTTTTTTGATCATTTTTAAAAATAACAACTGCTAAAATGCCTTTACTTATTCTATCAGGATTAGTAAAGCGGCTACTTGAAGCCGTTTTACAGTTTTTAAATAAAGGCTTGGTGAAGATAGCACCAAAAGCAAATAAAATAACTGCGAAAAATATGTACACTTTGATTTGGATAAATTCTGGATTACAATGTAGTTAGCTTGTAGTCAGCCCATAAAAGTGAATCATAAGTTAGTTTTATTTGTAGTCGACTACCAATTTGCTGGCAGGGTATGTATAAACACATATACGCATGTATGTATATGAACAAAAAATAAACACATATGATTGGCAGTTTTTAGTTCAATTTTATAAATAAAAAACTTTGAAAACTAAATTTATTAAATATGCCAAAAACTTAAATTATCAAGAGAAACAAAAGTACCAAAATAGGGCTATTGTGCCACACTCCCATCACTGTCTACAAATGTCACGTTACATAGTCATGAAATTTTATTTTCTGCAGGTTCGGACGTTACAGTTACGTGACATTTCAGTCACGTAAGCATTGGCATAGCTTTTCATGCAACAGATTCGATCAGCTGACACATTTACATTTACAGTCCTACATTTACAGTCGGGTAAGTCTGCTTTACTCTACGTCTCCACCTGACATGAAATTTTGCTGTAACTTGAAGTTATAACTGAGTTGTTAAAACAAATGCACTAACAAAAATGTTTTAACTTCAAAAAAGCATTAACTTGAGCAGTCTACACATAACATTAACTTGAAGTTAATGTTAAAGTTAGTAATTTTATGTCAGGTGGAGACCGCAAATTAAGGGTGATTTTTTAAAGCAAGCACACACAACTCATGTAAATGCATACGTGCGTTTGTATGTGCTCAGAAAAATAAAAGAGCATACACACAACGTGTGAGTTTGGCCAAACAAATTAAGATTATTATACCAACTGATTGTCAAAGCACGCAAAAAGTTGAGAGTTGCCTAATTTCTCGCTTTGCTTTGCGTTAAAAGTACTTTATGTGACATGTTTCATATAAACATGTACATTTCATCTTATAGTATGTTCACACGGTACGTGCTTCGCTTGCTATTCATGCTTCACACTCCAATCACGAGCGAATCAAGTAGATTCAACATGAATCTACTTACGAAGCACGTAAAATTTTTATCTTCTCTAACTTTTATCGCAGTTTATCAGATACACACAACTATGGTTCTTCTTAATGTTTTATTGGTTTGTTGAAAATAAATAATCTTAGCAATTATTGCCAAGGCAACTGTCAAATTCGATTGCTGACACAAGATGTTAGCGTGTAGACCGTATGAATATGTGTTCAAATATATATTAAGCAACAAATGTTAAAATATATTGCTGAGCAATAATCTCTTAACACATGCTGTCAAATTGATATAATATTAATTTTTTTAAACAAAAAAGGAAGAAAAACTGTTTTAAATAAACAAAATAAATAGAATTTCGATTTAAAATTATCAAAAGATCTAATAAAGGATAATTTAGGTATGTATTTCCATAAAAAAAATATATGTATTTGAATGTACGTGTTCGCCACCTCTAGATACATTGTTGAACATAAGCAATTTGACGTCATCATTCTGCCGGCGTTATTGCTTGTGTTAAGACACGACAAATTGCTCGTGTGGTCGTACTATTAGGCAAAATTTAAGGGTTTATAAATATTATAAAATTATAAGGTTAATATATATAAATGTATTGAACAATAATTCAAAATATAGTACACAAAAAGAAATTAACATAAAAACAAATAAAATAACAATCCATATTGTATAAAAAATGTGAAAATTGAACAGTTTTAAGTGAAAGGTGCCAATTATGGAAATTTTTGTTTGACCCTGTGGAACATTTTGTGATACCAAGTATTTTAGTTTCAGATCTATACGTAAGTGTTTGACTTTACTAATTCAGCGAAACATAAAATTTTTAATTTACATATACATATGCATTTAATAGAAGACTTATTATTCCATATAAAACCAACCAATTTTTTTGCAATCCACGATTCATGATGCTCTAACTAAAAAAATGGTACTTTTAAAATTAAAAAAAATATATATATTATTGCTTGTCCCCTTCGCTACTCTTAAGGTTTTTGAGATATACATAAAACTTTCAACAAGGTAGGAAAAATAATTCAATTTCAAACTAAATTCAAAAACTTAACAAAAAACCAGAAAAAATTCGTACATGAGTGCAAAACTTCATTCGTCGCTTTCTAAGTGACGACTAAATGAAAGAGCATAAAGGCTCAGTTAGCCGACTGTAATGTAATCTAACTGCAACAGTAGGAAACAGCTGATCGATATTCTTATGTGAAAAGTAATGAAAATGGTTATAGAGATGCAATTTAACGTAACCTACTTTTCATATAAAAGTATCGATCAGCTGTTTCCTACATTACAGTTACATTGCGTTACAGTCGGCTAACTGAGCCTTAAGCATGTGTGTGATTTTGCTGTCCACAATTGTGGTATGGCTTGCGGTTCACTGATTTATGTATATGTACATGCGTATAAATATGTATGTATGTATCAATATTAAAAAATTAACAAAAACTATTTATGTATGGATGTGCATATATAAATATATATGTACATATGTACATATTTATGTTAATATATAATTATACTCCTCGTTTACGGAAAAAGTCGTTTCATCTTTTTCTTCTGGCCATAAAACTGTTTTAATAAATTAATTAGATTTTTTAGGCGTTTCATCTGAATTAATTTTTACATCAACATGGTTCAGTATGTTACATTCTGAACATAAGTCTTTTCTTTTTAGACCGTATTTTATATGAATTGAACAATACGAGGTATTAAAAAATCATTATTGTATTTCTAACTTACTTTTAAAATAGTTATTAGCGCTAAATGCTATTTCCACCTCACCATTTGAACATGGTAATGCTAATAGTCCTAGAGCAAATATTGACAGTTTTAGAAATGGATTATCATTAGTTGAATTTCTATAATTATAAGCTTCAATCAAAAATTTATCAATTCAGAGTTAATTTTTCCATTTATGTAGCTTTAAATTTCTGTTACTTCGTTGTATTTCTTCAACTTCCCCATCCCAGAAACAGTTACCGCTTCCCAGAAGAGTTTTTGAAGGCCAGCTTCAGCTTCCAAAAAGTCATTAAATTTTTTGCTTACTAAATCGTTTCACAGAAGTAAAAAGTTACTGGTTTCCACTTTGCTAGAGAGGCCGCATTACGTTAGTGCTTTTCAGAAGCATCTTTCGGAGCTTTCTTTATCAAGAAATCACTACATTGGTTCCCTCAGCTGTTAGTGCTTCCAAATCAGAATTCTGTTGCTGGGATTATTGTAATTAAGTTATTTTATAGCGTGTATGGTATCCTTTGTAATTTCTAGAAATATGTTCTTTTTCTCACTGTGAAAGAGAATTAACATTCTGCAAAGGAAACCTTGTTAGTCTAAAAGGAGTGCAATCAGATAGTTTTTGAAAAATTGAAAATTCTTATTTGGTGTTTTTATAAATTTAGTAGATTTGTAAAATACACTAAAGGCACTAAAATCAAAGGCAAAAAAGGAACCAATTTAGTGCCTTTTTTAAAAAAACACCAAGTTGAAAAATTCAGCACTGTTATGAATTAAAAAGCACTAAATCTATTGCAAAAACTCGTCGTCTGAACATACTATTAAGGTAGGATCACACGATTGCCGCAATGCACCAATTATTGCTCCATTTTATATGGAAATCGTGTGATTTAAAAATTTTTTGTCCCATACGACAATCGAGAACAATATTGTGGTGATTTAAAGCAATCAAACGCAACTCTGGTGCGGCAATCTTGCGAACGATTGATAGTCAACCATGCCCGAATAAAAATGCTAAAAATGCACCAATATTTATGGTGTTCTCGAGCGGCAATCAAAGAAGCCAATACGCGACAATTTCTTAAGTGTTTTTGTAAGTACTGTAAACTTCAACTTACTTTATGTATAATTATAACTTACTTGAAACGTTAACATGGAGCTGTGATCCAATCTTTAACCCATATATTCAGCTTTGATTCGTTTAAAAGAACGAAAGTCGCCTCTCCTTTGTATATTTAATCAGCACAAAATTTACAAAGCAGAGGCAATGTTATTTCTTTTAAGCGAATAAAATATTTTCACGTACAAAATAAAACAGAAAAAAATTAGTTCTTTTTAAAAGAAAACTATTTGCACGTAAAACAAAACAAAACAAAGTAAAAACTACCACGACAGCTGTTTGTTTGTGTTGCCGCAAGTTAGACCAATCGTATGACAAAGATGCGGCAATTATTGCAACAAATTCATTCTTCGAAAATTTGCGGCAATCAAATTTTTATAAAATGGGGCAATCATGTGACTGCAACGTATTTGATTGGGACAATTCTATTATTGTGCACCAATTCACCGCAATAAAAATTGGGTCAGATTGGTGTATTTGCGGCAATCGTGTGATCCTACCTTTAGATGTCAAAGCGAATCTTCAACGCAACGCGAAGCAAAAGTTGTATCTGACATGCCCTTTCCTTCTACACATACAATAACTGAAACAATTGCTTAAATGTCTTGCCAAAAGTGTTGTTTAGCGTTTGTTTTAGAAGCGTTTGTTTTAGAAGACTTCGCTGTAAAATAATAAAGCATTTGCAAGATCCCTCATGTCTTAATAGTTCTTGTAAGTGGTCTTTTGCAGGGGTCTAGTATACAAACATGCATACATAAAAAATTATTTCCATATTAAACTATTGTCTTACGTAAATTTATGCAAATATTTCTTACAATTCTCATGGACGTTTAGAGAGATGTATTAATGAAAAATTTCATACATAGACGGATTTTCCAATGTATAGTATTTTAAGTTTTTGTATAACCGAACTCAAGAAAATATTTTTATCAAACAACAGTAAAATGTACATACATACATACTTAGAAACTAGACAAAATTTAAAGAAAACAAAAATCTGATTTTTTAAATTACCTTTTGTTTTAGATTATCGGGTCTAATTGAAAGGGCCTAATTGAATGGACCCAAGTGAGCCGAACAGTTTCCCCTTCGTCACCAACGTGGCACAGTAAAGTGAAAGAAAAAAGTGTACGCAAATTTTGAGCTAGTCAAACGATTTCGATGAAACCAAGTTATTTGAAAAGAAGAAGTGTTGAACCTTTGAGGCGTTATATTTGGAGGCACCCTGTTGTAAGACATAGTAGCTCCAAAGAGCGACAACTTTGGAAACTGCGGGTGTCGAAATTCCTGCTGGCTACTTTTGTAAATAACTTTTTCAGCGTTAAGAAACTAAAATAAAACATGCTTAGAGCACCATTTTATCTCTAACATAGCGTCTACAACTGCGATTAACTCTGACATAATATGTGAGAGAACGTCGGCAGAATAACAAAAATAAAATGCCGATATTTCTCTTCATCTCATACAACAGGACAACGTAATTCTACTTTTCTTATAACATTTCATTTTATGCAAATTCTTATCGAGTTAACATGTATTATTTTTGTATAATTATATATTTTTTTTTTCACTTTTTCGCACAAACTTTAATTCACAAATTAAATTTAACACATTTGAACATATAAAATCCCAGAAATATTGTCCAAAACATTGTTTTTCATTTATTTTAAGAAACACTCACACATGCATACGAATTTATTTTCATGTACGTGTGTTTTTTGACAATTCATCTCATAAGATTGTTGTTATGGGATTTCTTATAACAACTCTCTCATAAAAAATCTTATAAGATTGAGATAACACTAATATGAAGTCTACACGGAACATAACTCGCTCTGCGATTGAATTTGACGATCTCATCTTACATATTATGTTAGGTGTAGACCGTATATTAAGGTATGGTCACACTTGGGCAAATATTTGCCAAAAAAGCGTAACCCCTAAATATTAATGAAGAAGTTTTCAATTTAGAGATGTGTTTGTTAAGTTAAATAGTTTGCAATAATTTTGGATTCTATGACATTCTTATTAGTTGTTTATGAAACTGCTTAACTTAAGAAACACGTGTCTGGATCAAATTGTTTTTCACTAATTATTGGTTACGTTTTTTTGGGCAATGTTTGCCCAAGTGTGAGCCAACCTTTACAGTTTCCAAGTTGTTTGACTGGAAAAATTTTTGTATTTTTTGCCATGACTTTTTTTAGTCGTTAGTACATAACTTATTCATTACTTAGCAACAATCGTTTGGTTTTGTTGTTTTTAAAAGAGAAATTCATATGAAAAACGTCTTTTTGATATCTCAAAAATTGTAGCCAGGAATAATTTTGTAATTTGGATTTTTGAAAATTATGAGAAAATGTTATGTACATATGTACATACATACATATGCGTTTTGTACATACATATGCAATTTGTGAAAAAAGAATATTTAATTTTTTTGTAACACTTTTGATAAAAACTTTTGATAATATATAAATAAATTTTAGAGATTTTTGCTGAAGCACCCTACATCCAGCATTAGTCAAAAATTAAGATTTTTTGGCAAAAAATCTAAGTTTTGGATGTGGCAAAAAATTGCACGCTCTTTTTTGTAATCTTTTTTATCTTATATTATAAATAAACTTGTTGTAATTAACTTGTAAAAAACTCTTGACATACTTACACATAAGTGTAGGCAGGAGAGGAGACTTTCTAAATATGTTGAAATTTTTTCTAACAATGTTTTCCCAATAAAAAAAGTTTTATTAAATTAGAGTAGTTAACTTCGGGTATTGTTGACTACTATTTTGTTTTTTTTATATTTTCACTACAAATGGGTAGGAATTTAAAAAAGTTTACGAGTATTTTCCTAAAGTAGTAGATATGTTGTCTGGAGATATTTTTACACAAAAATTATATAATACCTAATGAACCCCTAGTACCATAACACGAAAACTTGGCGGGTGTTATGGACCACAACAAATTATTAAATAAAATTAAGAAACATCTATAATCAATTTTTATTAACTTCACTTTTAAGTACACTAAGGGAAAAACATGCTAAAATCAAAGCATTACAAACTTAATAGTCTGTTAAATGCGAAAACTCTTGATTCAAGAATAAAATCTTTTAAGATTTAAGATCTCATTTAGGATTGTAATCTTGAATAAAATCTCATTTTAAGATTAAGATTCAAGATTTTGTTCTTAATAAAACTCTTAAATTAAGATCACCTTATAAATTTAAGAATACTATCCTAAAATACAGATTACTTTAAACTAGGGTTGTTATCCGTCCTCTTTTTCCCGAACGCTGGCCTCTTTTTGGGATCTCTGTCCTCGGAAAAAATTTTGCGTCCGAGAAAGTCCTGCTTTTTAAGGAAATTTTTTCTCTCTTATATTGCTTGAAAAATGGTATTTTTTAAAAACCAAGCAGAAAATTAAAATAATTGGTATTATATGTTCAGCTTATCTTATAAATAACACTGTCCATGAGGTTTGTAGTATGTAGTTTTAAGACGTAGAATTATTAAGATGTATTTAAAATATCGATGGAGTTGCGCAAAAATTTTTAAAATAATATAGTGCATAGCTTTAACGAGAGTTCAAAATTTTTATTTCATGATATTAATATTGTTGCACATTACTTATTAATTAATATTATTATTATTTTTATTATTACACTTTAAGTGATCATTGGTGAAGAATTTTTTATTAGTATATGTAAATGAAACCGATTATGGCCATGAGGCTAGGTTTTTCTATCTTGGATGAATAAATGAAATGAAAAAAAGAAAAGAAATTTTAACCAAACAATGGAAGTTTATTTAAAGTCGGTAGTCCTACCGTTAGAGATACACATTTGGTATGTAATTGAACTTTGTGTTCGGAGTTGATGAATAACTACTTTTTAATTAAACGTTTTTCGATAAGCATAAACGACAAAACTATAAGTTTAAAAAAATTTTCTAACATTTGAAATACCATTTGAAGTTTTATTTCTCTGCAAATATGCTCAAATGTGTACATATTTACATTTTGATATAAGCATATTGATGATTTTGGGTAAAAAGATCCAATATTCTGTGTAAAATGGTGCGAGATTGACCCTTTTCGTTTCGTTTTTAAGTCCTACTTTCTCCTCTTTTTGTAAATCACGCGTTAACAACCCTACTTTTAACGTTCTATATTTAAAGTTTAAGACCACGTTCTGAAATTGAAGATTACGATCTTAAAATTAAGATTGATTTTTAGAATTCATTCTAAAAATTAAGAAAATCTGAACATTTCTCCAATCTAAATTCGATACTTATGTTCTTAAAATTAGATCGTCATTTTTCGCTTACTTTAATAATAGTAAACATAAGATATGTCTTTTTCTCAAACAACAATAGTTAACATTAAAATATGACATATGTAAGTAACACGAAGAAATAACGAAAGTATCGGGATAAATGTAAGCCATTGTTAATAACTTTTAATATAAGGGCTGTAAAATTTTATTGTAAGTGACAATTTTGCGTACAAAGTCATATTTGAATATTTTTTAAAAACCCTTCCCCTTCGCAAAGTTCGAAGGTCGTAATTTAGCCTCTATTTTCACCCCTCGCTCTCAGAATCGACCTAACTTTTGCTGACCTGAATTTGTTCCATCCGAAAAGATTTAATGGACGTTTAACCAAGGGTTCATTTATTATGGGTTCCTGGTCATTCTGGAATCCAGGGTAATGAACTAGCAGATTCCACTGAAAGGAATGAGCTCACAAGTCCCGTTACTGCAACTCCAAATTACAATGAAAGAGATTTAATCCATTACTTGAAAATTCATTATAAAATGCACAATGGAGTCACATTAATAACTTCTAACTGGTACAGGGAAATTAACAACCCACCTACTACAATATTTTAATGTTTTAAGAATAATTTAAATAAATTCTGAAGATTAGACATGATTAAATTTATGAGACTACGATTGGGACATTCAAATTTATCACACTGCCATCTAATGAATATAATGCCTCCAACTGTATGTAATTGTTATATTCTTAATCCAAGCCATATCCTAGTATCCTAATAGAATGCCTCAAATTTTCAGTACAACGCCAACAAATTTTTTCAAAATGCAAATCCTAAGGAATTTTTATCTAAACCAACAATTGATAATATACAGTGTATTATACATTCCCTCAAAATCACTAATATTTACAGTTTAATTTAAATTTTGTAATTAAACAATTGTAAAGCCAATAATTATTTACCTAACTTCACTTAAACAGTTTTACTCATAATTTACTAACGTAATTTGATTTGTAATCGTAATCATATAAATCCTAATATAACGTTTTTATTATATAACTTGTTTTTATCTTTGCTTTTCCTGAGTTATTAATTATAACGATAATAATATTAAAGTGCGCCAACAGTTTTTGTTAAAAAACTTTCACATGTCACAAAAAGTTCTAAGATTGGCCAGAAGTAATGCAAGTGGTTTAAATATTTTTAGTGAAAACAAGACAGTTTCTACGCCTCATAATAAGTCAGACGAGTCCAAAGTTTCACTCTTAAAATCATTTATTGAACAATTGCCAGCTGTTCCCTCGCATTATTGTCGCAATAAAAGTAATAAGTTATATCTTCCTCAAAAATTTCGAAATATAAAAGAGTTACACGATTGCTATACTAAACATTTGAAAAATAATAATCAGGATTCATCACTATTATTCTTAAGAGTCTTTTGAAATATTTACTTTAAGGAATTTTATATCGGTTTTCACATGCCTAAAAAAGAGAAATGCGTCATTTGTGAAAAGCATAAAAATCTTGACAGCGAATCACAAATTTCTTTAGAACAAACAGAAGAATACCAAAAGAGCATCAAAAAATTCTCTTTGATCTCCAAAAAGTTTTAAATACGCCCCATGGGAAGAACGTAACGTTGTAATATTCCCAGGAATGGTTATTGCTTTTTGTGGGGAGAAACAGACGGAAAGATGTATTAATGAAATTTGCACTGTGGTTTTTGAGCATTATAAACTTGTGGACGAAATAGGAACACACTCTTCAATAAGTCTATACTGTGACAGTTTTGCTGGTCAACAAAGCAATGCTGTCTACACTAGTGTATTTTCTTAAAATTTCGAATTTTATTAGCGATATCAAAATAACGTATTTATTGCCCGGACATACTATGATGCCTGTGGACTCTATGCACAGCACTATTGAGTCATTTACTCGCGACAATACTTATTGTATACTGTGATTTCAAATGCAAGGTCCAATCCTGAAAATTATAAATGCATTGTAATGAATAATTCAGATTTTAAAGATTGGAAAACATTTTCCCAAGCTATGTTTCCCACTTCAATAAAAATGAATTTTACAACAATCCCTTCTGACTTTTTAAATATGTAGTTCTATAATGAAATTTAAGTATGGATATTGCGATGACTCCGAAATTAATGAATATGATATCGCTTTGATACTTTGATAGAAAATGGACCCATCATAACTTTTTTAAAATTTCTTCAAAAAAATTCAAAGATTTTAAAAACACTTTGTGATAAAAACATAATTCCTTAAAAATTTTACAACGAATTTTTAAATCTGAAATAAGATGAAACTATTAAAGATTCGCTACCTGAAACTGATCAAGAAGACATATAATATTTACTTTAAAGTTATTTCTTTTAAAACTTTTTTACCTATATACATACATACATACTTTTATTTCGAATTCTGAAGTAATTTTTTATTAATTTTGAAAACAAAAACCATTACATTTTTTTATTTTAATTTAATTTTATACACAAAAATAATTTGAAGAAATAAAAAAAAAATTACTGAAAGCTGTGTTTTAATAAAAATCATAAGCGCTTAACCGCCTTAACATTGGTAAAGACCTATCGCGTGACGGCAAAAAAACGTTAGCGCCATAAATAGCCATTATGTTGGAGATATAGAAAATCAATCAAATGCAATATATTTCTCAGGAGTAGCAATGTATACAAACCAAATTTCACCGTAATCCTTAGGTATGGTCCAAAGAAGTTTAAAAAATGCTTCTCCTATAAATTTTAGTTTTTGGCGCTTGAGCCTTTTTGGCGGTTTGGGCTAGATTTGTTTGGACAAAATAATTAAAAATGGAGAAAAAGAAATTTTATTCACCATTTTAAGAGAAAATGTGAATCAATTATTTAAAAACACAAAACTCATGCACAAAACTAATGCAATTATAAAATAAAAATTAATCCGATTTTAATAAACAACTGAAGTGTCGGTCATCTTCACTTTGAGTATGCCAACATCACTATTTTCGTTATGCAGGAAGGTAAATAAAATTATAATGCTTATATTTTTAGCGTAATCGGTACACCTACACTATTAGCGGTTGTGTGTGTAGTGTTGCGATCATACAAATTGTTTGTGCTACAATACGGATTATGGGCAGTTGCTAAAATTAAAATTTACTTATGTATGTATGTATGTATATTTTTTTTTATTACTTATTGTCATTCTCTGGCGGGTACCTGATTGATGTGCCTTGGTTTCTACCAACAAAATGCGTGTGAGTTTTGGTGTTGTAATTTTGGGTACGTTCGTAAAATCATTTATAGTGCACGTCATCGCGAACTTCTAATACAGTGATGTCAAAAATAAAACTATAGTTGTGTGCGTGAGAAAAGTTGTCTCATTCGTTTCTGAAGTGAAGAAAAAAATTATATAAAAAAGTTACAGAGACCCATATTTTCCGAGTTATGGGGCTCTGAAATTTTCATAGAAAACTGTGAATAATCTCGAAAATTAAAGTGTTAAATAGCTTATCTGATAGAAACGTGAAAAATAAGAAGAAAAAATTGGCTATGACCATATGGGTCAATTTCGTAGTCGGGCTTAAGTTCAGTAATTTTAATTCTAGTTGAATGAAATATTTTTATTAATTAATGTGAGTTTCTAAAGAACTTAAGCCCGACTAAGAAATTATTTCTGATTAAAATTCACTATATTTCAACTAAAACTTTAAAATTGTCCCACTTAAATCATCATGGGCACGTGACAAATAGTATATGTTCACTTGGCAATCGCAGTTTCATATACTGGAAAGTAAAATCAACTGTAGAAAGCAAAAACAATGTAACAATATCCACTACAATAATACTTACATGTATGTACCGACGGTACATCGGATAAGTAAAAATAATTAATGTGATGATCGTAAAAGATAAGCAAGAATAGTTAAACATACTTAGGTAGAGTGACATAAATTCGTGCTAACCTGAATAGAAAAATTAAAAAACGGATAAACAGAAAATTAATAAGTGATACTTACTAATCTATTTACCAAAGGTAAATCAATAATTATATACACAACATTTCTCATACTCCATTTCACTGAAAAATTGCGTTAAATAGCTGATGTTAATAACAATCTCTACCCCAGTCGATAGACTTGGGTGCTGATGAAGTGCGTGGCTGCACAGAAAAATATCGGTATTTCCACCAGATAATGAAGATTAATTTAATTTTTCTTCTATTCTTTAGAAACTCACATTAATTAATAAAAATATTTCATTTAACAAGAATTGAAATTACTGAACTTATGCCCGAGTAAGAAATTATTTCTGATTATAATTCACTATAGTTCAACTAAAAATTTAAAATTGTGTTTTTTCATCAGGTCCCTTTTCTTGGAGAAGGTCACATATGAAGAAAAAGAGTCCTTTGGACGAAAAACAAAGTAAAATTTTCAGTAACCTCTGGGCAGTTTTTTATATAATAATATTTTGTTCAAGAATTTCTTTACGTTGTATAAGTAATTACATAGTTTTAATATGTTGAAAATATAAAATAATTTCTATTTTAGGGTGCAAATTAAAAAATTTCTTAGTTTTTCATGCAAACAGAAACAAATGCACACATTTCTACAGTACATTTATTTTATTTTGGACAAATTTATAAGACAGCCGGTTGTTTAAAACCTGAATTTATCAAACTTGCAGTGGGAACGCAAAATCAGCTGTTTATGTTTTTAAGGTTAAAACCAGGGTTTAACTTTCGGTGTGAAAACAGTATAAGGTTCAAAAATTCATAGCTTGGCAGCACTGTTTGGCGTCAAACGTTTTTTAATGCAAGTAAACGGCATTGTAGTATGGAAGATATCGGGATGCCTCGTGAGCTAAGACAGGCTGTATCATCGGCAAATGTAGATATGTGGATATTACTGCTTAAAGGCATATCAAAAGTATACATCAAATACAAAAATGGTCCCAGTATACTCTCCTGTGGCAGACCGATGAGATAGATTCGGGCACACTCATGAAGTCTCCTTCCAGAACAGTGAACTTCCGGGCAATAATATAACTTTCCATTAGCTTAATTTTATATATTGGTAGATATGTATATGTCTTGAATTTTAAAATTAGGACTTTACGCTTTAATTTATCAAATGTCTGAGAAATATCAATAACGACTGCACAACAATACTTCTTTTTTTCAAATGCTCTTCTTCTAACTTGAACCTATCTATGCGTTTATTCATTGGTTCTATGATGACTTCTAAAAAAAAATTGATGGTATGCACGGTATGCACCCCTTTTCAGCTAGAATTGGGGACAGTTTCCTAGGTCTATATGACTCAGTCTTGGTAAGTTGACTCAGCCTTGAATGTTGCTGGAAAATAATTTATGCCTATCACAAATATTCCTTTTTCTAATTACAATGCATTAGTATTTTTCTCTACATGAAACTTAGCTATCTAACAATATACATACATATGTATATATATATATTTATGACTGCAAACAAAAATAAAACATACTCGCACTTATGCGTTTTTCAAAAGAAAATGGAAAAGGTAACAAAAACGAAGTATGAAGATACATGTGTGTACGTTTTAGCTTAGTTTTAATTAATAATAAATTATAATTTTTTTCAATAAAAAAAATTTCTTAGTAAAAAAAACTTGTTTAATAAAATATGTGAATATTTCCATTAATGCGATGTATTTTAATTAACTTTTCACCACACTTTTCTCAGTAACAAATTTTGCATATTAGTTATCGATTACTTTTACGACTAACTCCACAAATTCTTTTAAAAACTCGATTTCAATCTCCATTTTTTCTTTATAAGTATTTATAAACAAACGCACACAGCTGATCAAAACAAAAATAAAATGGCGCATGAAAAGCAGTGCATGTAACTCAACGCGAACAAAGTATAGAATGAAACAAAAGGATTAAACGCGTGTAAAGCATAACGCGCAAAAAGCGAGCTATGGACCTCTACCTTAAATGAAAACACAAATTGAAAGAGTCAAGTGACAGTTCTTGCCTGAGTATTTTGCAAATTTTTACTGCAGAATTTATCGTAGTAAAGTTTAGTAAGATAAAAACATATGATTCAAAATTTAAACAAAGGAAAAGTAAGCAAACGAAAAGTGCAAAAATTTTTGAAAATGTTAAATAAAAATTGTGAAAGTCATTTCAAAATAGACAATTAATAAAGAATGGTAATAATAACTGTTAATATACATATTTTATAATGTAATTTATTAATTCTTTTGTTTTGTGGATGGCTTTAATTATTCAGAGTTGTAAAACTGTAAAGTATCTGGTTATCTGGTTTTTAAGGTAGTCAGTAACATTAACAAACGTTCATGTACTAATTAATAAATTTAACCAACAACAAGTCAGAAAAATTAAAAACAAATTATTTGCAAATATTACATCAAATAAATTAAAAATTTATTCCTAGATTTACCGTGTTATAAAAAATATTGTATCGAGTACCAATAAGAAAAAGAATTGAATAGTCAAAAGTGCATATATTTTTCAGCACTACTTGTAGTTGGAGTCAGCTGTTTCCTTAATCTTACTAATTTTTGCGGCAACAACTCTTTTTGAGAGTAAATTTTTAAATTTTTGCAGTAACTACTCATTTACTGCATTTTACTACAAAAGTAAAAAAAAACACACCTATTAACTTATTGTTTACAAATTCTAAGTATTAAATGTTAAAAAATTCAAAAGTTATTATTGAAATGAGTGCTCGTACAATAAATCGTATGCAATACGAAACACTATTAACATCTGTTTATAAGAAAATAAATTAACCAGCACCAACTTCAGGTTGTTTTCTTTTGGCAAAAAACTTGCCTTTGACTTGAGCTAAACAAGTAATGAATTTGTTGAAAACAAAGTTGTGATTGAAAATGCATCTAATGGTGATTAAAAATAACTTCTAACATCTAAAAATATGCACTAGCTACTTTCGAAGTAATTTTTAATTGGTTCGTGATGAAGTACTCCTTTTATTTTTTGCTGGGTAGTTCTACATGTCCCTGTTTTCGTGCATATTGAGGCAGGCTGTATCATCGGCAAATGTAGGTATGTGGATATTTAAAGGCATATCACAAGTATATAACAAATACAAAAATGGTGATAGGAAACGAAAAACTAAGAAAAAAAATTATATAAAAAAGTTACAGAGACTCATATTTTCCGAGTTATGGAGCTCTGAACTTTTCATAGAAAACTGTGAATAATCTCGAAAATTAAAGTGTTAAATAGCTTATCTGATAGAAACGTGAAAAATAAGAAGAAAAAAATTGGCTGTGACCATATGGGTAAATTTCTTAGTCGGGCTTAAGTTCAGTAATTTCAATTCTTGTTGAATGAAATATTTTTATTAATTAATGTGAGTTTCTAAAGAACTTAAGCCCGACTAAGAAATTATTTCTAATTAAAATTCACTATAGTTCAACTAAAAATTTAAAATTGTCTCACTTAAATCATCATGGGCACGTGACAAATTGTATATGTTCACTTGGCAATCGCAGTTTCATATACTGGAAAGTAAAATCAACTGTAGAAAGCAAAAACAATGTAACATAATATCCACTACAATAATACTTACATGTATGTACCGACGGTACATCGGATAAGTAAAAATAATTAATGTGATGATCGTAAAAGATAAGCAAGAATAGTTAAACATACTTAGGTAGAGTGACATAAATTCGTGCTAACCTGAATAGAAAAATTAAAAAACGGATAAACAGAAAATTAATAAGTGATACTTACTAATGTATTTACCAAAGGTAAATCAATAATTGTATACACAATATTTCTCATACTCCATTTCACTGAAATAGACTTGGGTGCTGATGAAGTGCGTGGCTGCACAGAAAAATATCGGTATTTCCCCCAGCTAATAAAGATTAATTTAATTTTTCTTCTATTCTTTAGAAACTCACATTAATTAATAAAAATATTTCATTCAACAAGAATTGAAATTACTGAACTTATGCCCGACTAAGAAATTATTTCTGATTAAAATTCACTATAGTTCAACTAAAAATTTAAAATTGTGTTTTTTCGTCAGGTCCCTTTTCTTGGAGAAGGTCACATATGAAGAAAAAGAGTCCTTTGGACGAAAAACAAAGTAAAATTTTCAATGACCTCTGGGATGTGAAAATAGACGATATGACTGACATTCATCTGCGAAAAAAGGTTATAAGCTAATATATTTGTGCAGTTTTTTATATAATAATATGATGTACAAGCATTTCTTTACGTTGTATAAGTAATTACAAAGTTTTAATATGTTGAAAATATAAAATAATTTCTATTTTAGGGTGCAAATTAAAAAATTTCTTAGTTTTTCATGCAAATAAAAACAACCGTTGTACAGGGTGTCAGATAAGTATTACAAAAAGCTGAAAAAAATACAGAAACAAATACACACATTTCTACACTACATTTATTTTATTTTGTACAAATTTATAAGACAGCCTGTTGTTTAAAACCTGAATTTATAAAACTTGCAGTGGGGACGCAAAATCAGCTGTTTATGTTTTTAACGTTAAAACCAGAGTTTAACTTTCGGTGTGAAAACAGTATAAGGTTCAAAAATTCATAGCTTGGCAGCACCGTTTGGCGTCAAACGTTTTTTTAATGCAAGTAAACGGCAGGCTAGTATGGAAGATATCGGGATGCCTCGTGAGCTAAGACAGGCTATATTATCGGCAAATGTTGGTATGTGGATATTACTGCTTAAAGGCATATCACAAGTATATAACAAATACAAAAATGGTCCCAGTATACTCTCCTGTGGCAGACCGGGCACACTCATGAAGTCTCCTTCCAGAACAGTGAACTTCCGGGCAATAATATAACTTTCCATTAGCTTAATTTTATATATTGGTAGATATGTATATGTCTTGAATTTTAAAATTAGGACTTTACGCTTTAATTTATCAAATGTCTGAGAAATATCAATAACGACTGCACAACAATACTTCTTTTTTTCAAATGCTCTTCTTCTAACTTGAACCTATCTATGCGTTTATTCATTGGTTCTATGATGACTTCTAAAACCAAATTGATGGTATGCACGGTATGCACCCCTTTTCAGCTAGAATTGGGGACAGTTTCCTAGGTCTATATGACTCAGTCTTGGTAAGTTGACTCAGCCTTGAATGTTGCTGGAAAATAATTTATGCCTATCACAAATATTCCTTTTTCTAATTACAATGCATTAGTATTTTTCTCTACATGAAACTTAGCTATCTAACAATATACATACATATGTATATATATATATTTATGACTGCAAACAAAAATAAAACATACTCGCACTTATGCGTTTTTCAAAAGAAAATGGAAAAGGTAACAAAAACGAAGTATTAAGATACATGTGTGTACGTTTTAGCTTAGTGCACTCTCCATAGATACGCAAATATTCACATAATAACGTCTGTCCCCAACAATGTCAGTGTGTTAGTTCAGAGGATTGAAGAACAATGAATGGCTTCACTTGAATTTATTGCACAATATTGTTATTTGCTTGTTTGCATACCAAATCTCTGCCACTTCATTCAAGGCATGAGTAGTTTCTGAAGTAGCATTGCACATTTTTAGCATTCCATCGCATACGGTGTGAGTAGGTAAGTATATAAACATTTATACTATTTCTTCAATATGTACATAAGTATGTTTGTATGTATCTAATCACTGAAGGAAGCGTAGGGTTAAGTGTTCCCAAGTCATTACTTTTGTCGACTATTTTGGTGACACTGTCAACGGAACGTCTACATATTAATTAACACTGTTTTCGATGCGTAGAAAACATGTTCTCAGATACACACTACTTTTCTCTCTTAATGTTTTATTGGTTTGTTCAAAATACAAGTTTTTATAAAAATTAGTTTGCCGAATCGATTTAAAAGGCAAATATAAATGTATTAAAAAATATTTAAAAAAATGAAAAGAAATTGCAAAAAACAAGATAAAAAGCAAGTCATTTTGTAAGTATGTATAAAAATTAAAAATTTGAAAATGGCACTTTCGTGGAAATTTTTATGATCCTGTAGAATATTTTGAGGGATAAGATAAAAATTTGCTGTAATTTGCAGATTCATACGTACAGCCTGGTACTCTGTTCACAATTTGATGCGAAATGCTGTCAAACTACATAGTATTTGGTATGAAATATTCGCGAAATAAGCTTGCGAAAGTAGTACTCTGTTCTTATTGCGAGAAACACGTAAAATCTATCTGGCAGCATGTTTTTCGATGCAAAATGACTAGCATAATTTTTTTCAGCTGCGAAACCACATGAGCATGGTAAAATTATAAAAAGAACATTCACAACCCTACCCTGTTATTGTATACAATGCAGAAAATTGTCAAACATTGTTTAGTCCCGGTTCACACACGTCAACTTTTGTTGATCAACTTGTAATTCAGCTGTAAGAAACACAGAGAAGGAAATACAAATATCTCTGTTTTCCTTACACCTGAATTACGAGTTGATCAACAAAAGTTGAAGTGTGTGAACCGGGACTTACAAGCTGCAAAAATCTTAGTGCATGTGTGTGAATACAATGATTACACTGTTGCGAATGAATTTGCACATAACTGTGTGAAGAAAATTACACTACACATCTTTTGTGTAGGTTAAAATAAAAATAGAACCCAAAGTATAATTACACACAGATTATACATGAATCTCATAACATGGCCTACACATGAGAGTAGAAATTACACACTCTGTATTACATACATATTGGCAACACTGAATGACTATAATCATGCATGAATGCCGCGTCTGCAATTGTACTTTAGTTACCCTGCAATTGTTATTTTTAAAAACAAAAGACATCTGTTTTTGACTAAGTTCTGTTTGCTTCTACCAACAAAATACTTGTGTTTTTTGCTGTTGTAATTTTGTTGTAGTCTAGCAAGTACCTCATATAATTTTACCATGGTAAACGGCATACCTGCCGGAAATCTCTGCAAATGGTGCAGTAAATTATTTTGAGATGCAAAATTTGCAGTGGAACAATAAGTTGAATATGTGTATGTATGTATTTTGATGTTTAAATTACATGCTTGGAATTTAATCAAAAAAGAAGATTAATATATTCGAAAATTACTTTGAAATACATAATCCTGGTAGTTTTTTAATACTTCAAAGTAGTTTTTTTTTATTTTAGTTGTCTTCTTTTTACGGCCAAATGTGTTCTTATAAGAAATAGCCGCTTTGATTTTTTTGCCAATCTTTTTCTTACTATAATTTAGAAGAGAATTGTTACTTTTGTTGTCATGATTTTCTTAAATAAAATTAGTGGCTGACTTAAGAATTGTTTGCAGTTTGTTCAAAAATGTCAACTATGCACAGATGTTGAGCAGTAGAAAAGGATGTGCAATAGTTGATCACGCAAACGCAGTAAAACTTGGCAGAATTGCAGCATAGATGCATAAATTTGCTGAATTTACGAACGTACCCTTTGTTTTAGTTATAGTTGTTGCCAATTCCTCTTAAAATTTTTCCTTGGCTGCAGAATTTTTGCTGACCTGAACTTTTTAATATATCTTTCTTAAACAAAAATTACCTCATTGTTTTCTGACGCAATAATTTTATATAAAAATGTTATTAAAATCACACTTGTGAAAAATGACTTAAAACACATTTTATTGTTCAACTGTTCCAAGTAAAAGCAAGTGCGATACTAAAAGCATTCTCATATGTACGTAGGTTTTATTTTGGTTTATAAAACAATTTCAAAAGCAAAGTAGGTCCCAGTTCACACTAGTCAAGTCCTATTGCTAAGCTTATCACTTTTTCTTCTTTGAACTTTAATCGGTGTTCACACAATACAAGTCTTATTTTTAAGAACTTATTTTTTATACATAGTTTTGTGTATGCATGTGTGCTTTTTTTAACATTACGAAACCAAAATGTATTGACAGTACATGAAGCTGAGTACACGTTTCTGTTCCCCTCGCCACACTCTCCTACAAACTAATCAAATTAGCAATAAGACTTGCATGGTGTAAACTAGGGCTGGTATTACGATTTCGAAACTGGCTTAATCGTAGATATATGTGTATGTCCCGGTTCACACACTTCAACTTTTGTTGATCAACTCGTAATTCAGCTTGTAGAAAAAAAGAGATGTGTGTATTTCTTTCTCCGTCTTTCTTATAGCTGAATTACGAGTTGATAAACAAAAGTTGAAGTGTGAATCGGGACTATAAGAGATAAAGGGGGCTATTCTGGAAAACGCGTCGAAGAAGTGAAACTTTACATTAAAACAAAAACAAATTTTCAAAAATTGTTTTTGTTTGCCATACATTTCTAAAATTAAATAAACGTGAGAATTTCAACGCGTTTCTCTCTCTTTTAAAAACGGTTAATTTTGTAAGAGAAACAAAAACAATTTTTTTACATTTACAAAGTTTTGTTTTTTTTTTTGTTGTAACTTTCACTTCTTCGACGCGTTTTCCAGAATAGCCCCCAAAGGCTTATTTTCTTCTCAGATGAAGGTTGGTTGTAGATTCCATTTCTATCTTATTACCCTTGCCATTTTCGAAAAATTAGCTAAAACTTTATTTTGTTATTGGATTTCAATACTTAATTAATAAAAAATAACAAAAAAAAAATTATGCCAATGTCAAGCATCTCATATATTTTATAAATTGATAAGAAAAAATTTATTTCAAATAGTTGAAACTGATAATGAATTAAAATCTCATAAAAAGTGAAATTCAGTGCAATGCACCACTACCCAGATACCAGCGCTGGCAAAGTACTGAGTAGTGAGTACCGAGTATCTGCATCATTTTGGTTGCTCAATATATTCAGGATTGTATATCTTGAGCTAAGTTGAGTAGAACACTTAGTCTTGTTTTAGACTCGGCAGTTTTTCTTGAAGCAGTTCTCTTCAATTCTCTTTTAAAATTGCTCGTTTGTTTACACTCAGGCGGTTTCTTGTTCAATTTTGCTGTTGTTTTAATACAGCGAATGAAATAACAAAAGAGAATTGAAGTAACTTTTCTGTACAAGCAAGTCAGTACCCCTCTTCTTTCTTCTTTCCCCTCATTCCCATAAACTCAGACTTGCTTCAAGAAAAACTGCCGAGTTTAAAATATGACTTAGGAAATGAAATGCGCTTCTTTCTAAAATTACAATTGCAGAGAAAATGGCACGGAAAAGATTTAAATTTTTAAATTGAAAAAATCCATTAAAAGCATCGAGTAGTATTGAGTAACCAAATAAAAAAGTTTGGGTATTGTGGAGCAGAGAATGACAATAAGTAATTAAAAAATATATACATAAGCAAATTCTTAATTTTATCAACTGAATACAATCCTAATTGTAGCAAAACAATTTGTACGCTATGACTTAAACCGATTAAAACATACGGGAGCATATCTACTTCGTTTTTCCAAAAAACGAAACTACGCTACAACTACAAATAAAAGGAACATGCCATGATACAATTGTACAAGGTACTTGCACAAGCCCAGCCTGTTAATGTTTACAATGCATATAGTTGTCAAACTTTGTTTACAAGCCGTAAAAAGTGTGTGTGTATGTGTGTGAATAAAATGATTACAGTGTTGCAAATGAATTTGCATATGGCTGTGTCTCCAATTACACATTGAAGAAAATTACACTGCACATCTTTTGTGTAGGTTAAAATTAAAACAAAAATAAATAAAAATAGAACCCAAGGTATAATTACACACAGATTATACATGAATCTCATTACATGGCCCACACATGAGAGCAGAAATTACACACTGTGTATTACACACATATTGGCAACACTGAATGACTTTAATCATGCATGAATGCCGCGTCTGCAATTGTACTTTAGTTATCCTGTGATAGCTGTTTTTAAAAACAAAAGACATCTGCTTCTGACAATTATAGGTATGTTTCTACCAACAAAATAAGTGTGTTTCTTGGTGTTGCAATTTTGTTGTAGTCGTGCAAGTACCTTGTATAATTGTATCATGGCACATGCGTATTAAACTAATTGACTCTCTCTCATACTTTCAGTCTATATATTAATATTTATCCAGTCAAAAAATACAAATTCATTCTCGGAATATTCATTCATCATTCGCCATTATATATAGGGTGTTTTTTATTGAGGTATAGAACTTTAAGTTGGCATCACTTTTTTAACTGGCGGCCATTTTGTCAGCTGTCAAGTGATTAATATTTAGTTTGGTTTGCCATTTCATCATGAACAGGTTGACAAAAGAACAACGCTTGCAAATCGTGCAAATTTATTTCGAAAATAATGGTTCAGTTCGCGAAGTTTACCGCAAGCTCCGTCCATTTTATGGTCGACATAATCGTCCATCAGAGCAATTAATTCGGTTAACCTGTCAATTGGCCACCAAGATCGTGTGATTTGACACCATTGGATTATTTTCTTTGGGGATATGTGAAGTCGCTCGTCTACGCCAACAAACCAGAAACGTTAGGGGACTTGGAAGCCAACATTCGTGGCGTTATTGCCAACGTACGGCCCCATATGCTCGAAAAAGTGGTTGAAAATTGGACCTGTAGAATTGGCTTTATTCGAGCCAGCCGCGGCGGCCACATGCCCGAAATCATATTTAAACGTTAATGGCACAAAATTATCCTTCCAATAAAGCCAAATTGATGGACATTAAAACGATTTTCTTGTGTTTTATTTCAATTCGAAGTTCTATACCTCTAAAAAACACCCTATACAATCATTTGTGTACATAAAATGTATGGGGAAATGTGTAATTGTGTGTGTGCCTGATTGAAAACAGTAATCCGGTATGGGAGTATTTTCTTTATTTTCAATCAAAATAACATACGTAGATGCATTTTTATATTAAGAATTTTTACACAAACAAAGAGGATTTTAAAAATAATATTTTTAGTCAATATAAATATTTTACACATGTTTCACCGACTGAAATTCTGCAGTAAAGTTATCTTTTATCTGAAAACATTATTTTTAAATTTGCTGAGCAAAATATAATCAAATGAATAAATAAAATGAGGTTGTTGTATTTTTATATTTTATAAATTCTTAAACACAAAAACTTTTTTATAAATTTTAAATTTTTTTAGGTAAACATTTTACGATATCTCTATTTTTAAAAAATTGCAACAAATTAAAACAAATAAAAAATACACTAAAGCTAATGTCCTACATACTCAAACTAACAATAACAATCCAGTTTTAACCAAAATAGGTAGATACAAATATCAAACAATAAAATTGCTTGTATGAAAGCAAAACTGCCTATAAAATACCTGAAGGAAAAATATAGCCATGCCACAATAACGCTGTTAATATTCAGGGGTGTCATAGAAACCAATCTTGTCAGAATTGGTTTTGAAAACGACAAGAAAAAATGCTTTGGTGTCATGAAAACTAATGCTGTCGGTTTTATATTCGAACTAGAACTGATGTCGTTTTTAGGTGTCATGGAAACCAATGTTATCGGTTTTGTTATTGCTTTTTTATTTTTCTAGAAAAATTTAAGTAAATTTATCATTTGTGAACACACTAATAATACCAAATTAATATTTTAGTTATTAAGTTATATATTTTTTTACTAAAAATTCACTGCTGCTAATGCAGATAAGCAGGGAACCTTTACCCAAAAATTTCTTAGAAAACTAGAGATTCGCTATTTTTTTTGCAAAAATAAAAGAACTATTTTCACATATATTGTATACTTAAAATCATGGCATTTATACCATAGCCGTACCGATTAAATTATAAATGGTCGTAAATACTAGTTTTTTTGTCTTTTATGTGTTCCGTCTATGCAACTAATTCTATATTTATGATTTGATCAAGCTAAAGTTCGTGTTTGTCAGAATATTTACAACTACTTTTGGTGTTATTTGTTCATTAATAATTATCACATGTAATTTGGCTTACAAAGCTTGAATTACACATTTTATTTGAAGTGTGATGGTCTGAACACAATATGTCATTTTATGTTAGATTTTTTGACAGTCGCAACGAATGTATGTACATATTTAGATTTTTGTATCGTAAAATGTCATGAAAGTATTAATACTTGTACAATAGTCTGAACGGGGCTTAAGTAAAACTTCAAAATCTTTGGACGTGGCTATAAATAGTTTATTAGAGACTCTGCTACTCTAGTTAAACTAGAGGGAATTGTTAAGTTTTAAAGATTAGATTTAATGAAAGACGAATTAAATTATTTTATACCTGCACTCTGAAATATTTTCTTCAAGCAACAGTGTTTTAAAGTACAAAAACGTAAACTAAGAAATTCAGACATAAACTTTTTTGCACAATGTTCGTCGTTGACCTCTGCCAGTATGGGTCAGAGTATGACCCGCAAACAGAAGGAACTATCGATAATAATACAAGAAATGTTTTAACAAAATTAATTATTAAAAAAAAATAAATAAATAAAACAGGACTATAATGCCATAATGAAAATTTTTATATGCTTAGAGAAATCCAGGAAAAAAACTAAGAAACTAAATGATCTGTACTATAGATTACTTTCAATTTCCTCAACACCTACGATTAGTTAAAGGATTTTTCCAAGTCAGGTTTTATCAAAACTAACTCACTTAAATCAAATAATTTTTCTGAAAGATTGTGTTAGAAGATCTCTTTAAACTATTGAAGTACTAATATATTTATGATTTTTTAATCGGTAAACCGATTAACCGGAATTAACCAATTAAGCTAAAACCTTGATTAATTAATCGAGCGATTAGTTAGTGTCCTCAATTGATTTAACAAATACCGGATACTTTAATACAATCAGTCTTTTATCGCTTCTATTAATTCTTGGCTAAACCAATTTTCTGAAGTATGCACACATATCAAAGTTTTAATAGGAAATTTTTTTAATATATGTATGTATGTACATTGCACATACTTACATAAATATGTATGTACATATTTATATTTACATATCCCTACAGACAGAGATATAGGAATATAAGCATGCGTGGGCGTATTAATTATTCGAAAGATATGCATAAGCTGACCACGCATGATATAAAAAAAGATTTCGTATAAATTTGCTTACATATTGATATACATATTAAAACAGCACAACTTCTATATTAATAAAACCGAAAGTACAAAAAAGTATATCTTCATTCAGTACAAAGTATCAAAACGTTGCAAAAATTAGAAAAAGTATAAAATTTGGGTGCATTTTGTAAAGGTTGCACAATAGTATCCAAGCAGTCGAAAAAGTGGCAAATTGCTACTTTAGTAGCACCAACGGTAACGCTGCTTGTAGTTTCAGAAGTTATCTGGATAATAAGTTCACCTTGTAACGAGTTTGCAAAGCACATATGGAATTCATTTTGTTTTTTTTTTTTTTCAAATTTTTGACAAAAGCAAATACTTTTTTTTGCAAGTCCAATTCTGTTTCACTGCTGTAAGAATTTAAGTTTAATTTTCTATGAAAGTAACGTGTTTCCTAAAATGCTATAAAAACTTGCAAAAATTTATCAATCTCTTAGAATCAAATATTTGTATGAAACTTATTTTTATTTCCAAATTATTGTTGTTATATACTATACTCAATATAAAGTTTTTAAAACTAATATAAGTTACCTACTTAAATTCTCAATTTACAAATAAAATTAAGTCCTCCGCTCGCTCCCTCTCGCTCCTTCTTTATTTGCTTTCAGGTAAGCATGAAAAGACCTTCGAAATGAACGTGAGTTCATAGCTATACTCGTATCTTCCCAGCAACCTGTCTATGTAGTCCTAATATTCAAAAATCAACTAACTATACAAAATTGCAGGAAAAAAATAAGCATGAAAAGACCTTCATATCTTCCCAGCAACCTGTCTACCTAACCTAATATTAAAAAATCAGAAATCAGTTAACTATACAAAATTGCACGAAAACAATCAACATAATACGTTTTATTTATTTGGAGATTGCTCTATTCAGTTTTAAATATTAATCTCAATTTTTTTAATTCAAAGTTATGCATATAAAAAAAGTTTGCTATTGTTATTTTTGTTTTGTACAGGTAGAATGGCATTTATGTGATTTCTAAGGCAGATTCTATAGCAATTTGTTTATAATTTTTGAGTATTTTCATTAAAATCAAAAAAGTCTTCCACAGACAGGTCGTAGCGGGTGCAAGGGTGTATATACGCTTAAAGAAGAAACTTTCGTCTTTCTCTGTAGTGTTACGGTTTTTTGATCCTTTTTGATCTTCAAAAGTTATACACTACTAAACTTCAAGTTTTTCGAAAATATAGGGGATTAAAATTTCTTACATCGCACTCTAACTAGAAATTGTACAGGTTCTGTACATACCATTTCTTAAAAACAACATCTTACTTAACATAACAAAAAAGACCGCAGCCCTTTATCAGTAATAGGTTTCGAGAAATTGTAATTTAATTCAGATAAAATATGAGAAATTTTTGTTTTTTTTTAAATTAACATAAATTTGATGTTTTTGGCAGCATGCCACGCCCACTACTAAAAATATTTTGGCTACCTTAGTTTTGATATGTTTTCTTTCTGATGTCGTAAAAATTTTAAGAATCTATGTCAAGAAAAAATATAGGTTTTGGCCGATGAAAATTGATTCTGAGCCACCGTGCGTACCAATAATTTAACGTTGGAAGAAAAAGTTTGCGTCTTGGCCAATTTTTTACGATTTCGATTGTAAAATGACAACGGTGATTTTGGAGCATGTCACATTCATTTTACAAGATGCAGGCTTCCCTGTGGTGGCCATTGTCTGTGATTTAGGCCCGTCGAATCGTAAGTTGTGGAAAGACTTAGGTGTTTCTGAAGGTAAGTTAAATGTAATAAAACAACAACGAAATCACTCAAGTGCTAACAACCCACACCTGCTAAAAACAAATAGTTCAATACTAAATATCTAGAAGGTAGTATTAAATTGACATCGAATAATACTTCGATATCTTGTAATAACTAACTTCGACAGAAAAATACTTCGTAATTTTCTAATAGCTAAATTCGACAGAAAAAGTGCAGAAATATACTTCGTTTTCTTATAAGCTAACTTCGAATGAAAAATGGGTAATTAATTTTAATTATTTACTTAGGACATAATAAATATGTACATATTTGCTTTTTTATGTAAATTTAATAGTTGCATTTTTTCTGTTGATTTTTCTTTGCATTTAAAGTTTTGATTTGTCATCCCTACTGTGTACTAGATAATAATAAAATAATTACCCCCACATTCATAAAAAATAAAATGAATTTCAAATTCATTTTAGGAAAAATTTGATATAAAACACATTTGAAATTCATTTAAAATTTTATGAATAATGATATTTAAAAATTTTTTGACGATTTATAATGCAAAATTTTCTATATTCAGATAAACCCTGGTTTTCTAGCCCTGTAGACATCGATGAAAAAATATTTGTATTCGCAGATGTGCCGTACCTGAAAAACTTATCCGAAATCATTTTTTGGATACGGGATTAGTGTACAAAAGCGGAGTCATATCGTCTCGCACTATAGTGGATCTACTGAAGCATACGTCGCGGTCAGATGTATCTACAACGTATAAAATAACAGATGAGCACCTATCTGTGAAAGGTTCAGGTAAACACTTAAGGCCTCATTTATAAAATAAAAATATTACTCATAATAATAAAACCATTTTTTAGAACGGCAAAAAGTAAAACTGGCAACACAGTTACTTTCACATACCACAGCTAGTGCCATAAGACGCTGTTGCTCCCTACACGGCCAACTTCATTCAACTGATGAATGATTAGTTCGATGTGATGAGCTCGACATTGCAGAATTTTTATTACCCAAGCAAGGTAATCATTTTTATTTTTATACTAGCTTTTACCTGCTGCTCCGTTCGCGTTAATCTACTTAAAAAATACATAAAACATAAAATTTTTTTAAAAAACCACACCCGAAACGAAAATTACCCCAGCCAGCCCAAAAATATGTTTTTCAGAAAGAGTCCGTACCAAATATAAAAAAATCCGGTTGCGATCCGTATTAAAAATATCCTATATTTGACGCTGATAATATGTATATCTTTCCATTGATGAAAGAATTTTCAAAATCGGTTTAGCGGTTTGGGCGTGAAAGCGTAGCAAACAAACAAACTCACTTTCACATTTATAATATTATTATTATTAAGAAATATATTAATTTAAAAAATTTAATTTTCAAGGAACCATATGGCGTTGCGGTGAAGGCACAAAAGCATATTCTGACAAAAATGAATGCCGTTGTGTCAGTTCCACTTGTACCAGGAAGAAAAAGCTTAGAACATTTTGAGAAAAGCATAATTTGTTCAAACAATGCGCAGATGATGCTGCACCAGTACGTGCAAAGGTACAAAATGGAATATATATTGACAAATCGCTTAAACCAAGACGTACTAGGGCACTTCTTCGGCGCTATACGTAGCAAAGGTGCACTGAATGATCACCCATCTCCCAGAGATTTTAAATTTAGGCTGCGTAAATACATTTTAAACAATACATTTTAAAAAATTAATATAATAAACAATTTATATTAAAATTCTTAATTTAATATTGTAATTATTACATGTGTACACATTTTCTTAGCGCGCAATACAGAATATTTAAATGTCAAGGGGAATGTGCAAGAAGATACCAAAGGTTGGCTTAGCACTGTCTGCAGTACCGACACCGAAAATAAGGACTTACCGCAAGACCACCATGTTGAATTTTTAGAAGATGTTGCCGAAGAATTTGTCGACCATCATGAGGCAAATATAGATGACATTGGATTTCTTCAAGAGGATGCACTAGAATATATAGCTAGCTATGTATATTCTAAAAAGCATAATCTATTCGTTTTCATGGGTCGATCAAGTTGCAAAAGGATCCTGGACAAAACCATCAAGTATTTTCATGAAAGGACTTAAAAAACTGGAGTATATTTTCAATAAAATCAATGGAAAAGAAATTTCTCATTGCCAAAATTTGAAAGAGAAACTGCTACTGGAGAGCGAATGCATTCAATTACCGCAGGTAGTAAAATGCACTTTTTTCAAATGCCGGATATCCTTCCGTATACGAAATTTGAATAGAAGATTGAGAGTTCAAAAGGCAAAACAGAAGGTGATGGGCTACAAAAAGTTAATCAAAATAAAAATTTAATTAGCCCTTTAATTTTAAAAATAAGTGTATGCAACTATTGTTTAAAAAAATTATCCTTAATGTACCTTTATTTATTGTTTCTACAAGGTGGCCCTAATTACCTGAGAATGGCAGCCCAACGGAGTAATATTTAAAGAAAACAAGGTGATGCTGAAAATATTTTAATTCAATATGTATGTATGTATGTACATATATGTATATTTTTATTTTTTAATTTAAGTCTTAACTTCTTCTAGCCATGGAATATATTTTTATTTTTTTATTTAAATATTAACACATAAGTAAACAACAATTTCTAGTCATGATATGTGAACATTTTTATTTTTAAATTTAAACCTTAACATTCAATAATAATACCTAGTCATGGAATATATTTTTATTTTTTAATTTAAAATTTTATAATAATAGTGACAATTTCTAGTCGTGGAATATATTTTAATTTTTTGATTTAAACATTAAAATGTCAATAACAATTTCTAGTCAAGGAATACATTTTTATCTTTAATTTAAATCTTAAAACGCCAATAATAATTTCTAGTCATGTAATTTAGTATGTATGTATACATATACATGCTTAATTTAAACCTTAAATTAATAATTAATTTTAAGAAAATGAATATGGGATCGTATTTAAATATGCAATAATGTCATGTGTTTTTTGTTGTTTTTGGACATCAGACAAGAGGCAAACACAAAAACCACTTTACTGCGATTGCTTAAAACTTCTAAAAGCATATAGACTTCTGCTTTTACTTGCGATACTAACCAAAAGCAAAAGCAAATTCAAATTCAAACTTTTCAAATCGTCGACTGCTGAAAGTACTGCGCAGTTGGTCATAAATCGTTTTGTGATTTTGCTTTGGCTGATCTGAAATGAACTGAGGTATTTTTCTAAAGCGAAAGCAGAAGCAAAATCAAATGAAATGAAAATCATTACAGTTTTTTAAACACTGTTTGACACTATTGACGAAAACTCTTCACAGTTAAGATTAGTTATACTTGCAAAATGGTTACAAAATTTTATTAAACAAAGTTCTCTAAACTCGTCATTCGAGCTTTGAATATCGTTTTCATCAATTAAAATTGGAAAATGTTTTTATTAAACATATAAAAATTCAACGGGTTTTAAAAAAATGTCGTTAAAATTTAGTCGTTTTAGTATTCGCTTACATAACTCGATGTAAAATTTAACACAATCCTCAATAAATTGATTTTTTCATTTGCATTGGGTAGTATGAATTAAAAAAATATTTGTTTTTTACTTAAAAATTTGTTTTAAAACACAAAACTCTGGAAACAATTGAATATAAAACTTACAATTTTTGGTTTTAAAACAAACTTTTTAACTAAAAAGCAAATACTTTTTATATTAAGTTTTGAACCAGAAATTTGTTGTTTAAAGGTACCCACACATTTTCAATATCATCGTGCAGTAATTGATATTGTACAATAAAATTGCCTGTGACCAGCAAAAAAATTCAGATTTTGAAGCACTACCAACTGAAAGAAACCATGCATTGTTTACTTGATAGTACAAGCTTCGAAAAAAGCACTAACGTAATTCAGGCTCTCTAACAAAGTATAAAATTATTACAGAAACTTTGCATCTGATTATTACTTTTGTGAAGCGCTTTAGTAAGGCAGAAAATTCATGGCTTTTTATGAGCTCAATGTATTGCTTCTAGCTGCCTCATCTGGAACAAAAAAATGCCTTATTCATGCGCATCAGCAAGTGTTTCTGTAACATTGTCTCCCTTATACGAGTATATATATTGGTATATGTGTGTATATTATATTGTTATATGGCACAATACATTGGATAAAATCAAAAGTCTTCTGATTTAGATTGCCTAATAAGAACTATTTTGTAATGTGTTGACAACATTGTAAAATAACAAAAGTAAAGTGAATAAGAGCAATAATACTTTGTTCACACTTAGATGTTTAAAGTCTCATTCATGTTTAAGAGCTTACACACGACGATTTTAAGATGTTTTACCATACATTGACTTGTTTTGTTAAACACAGCGTTACCGTTGGTGCTACTAAAGTAGCAATTTGTCACTATTTCGACTGCTTGGATACTATTGTGCTACCTTTACAAAATTCCCCCAAATTTTATACTTTTTCTAATTTTTGCCACTTTTTGATACTTTTTACTAAATGAAGATATAGAATGAAGTATTTATTTAGATCCGGTATTTGTTAAATAAATTAAGGACACTCACTAATCGCTCCATTAATTAATCAATGTTCTAGCTGAATCGGTTAATTTCGGTATTAACCGGTTAACCGATTAAAAAAGTTTATTCATAAATCAATTAATTTGAACAAATAAAAGTGCATAAATTATTTATTAATTTGAGTTTATTAGTAAAACAAAAAAAACACACCTAAGAATTCTTTAACTAAATCAAGCAAAAAAATCATAAATATATTAGTACTTCAATAGTTTAAAGAGATCTTCTAACACAATCTTTCGGAAAAATAATTTGGTTTAAGTGCTTAGGATTTAAGTGAATTAGTTTTGATAAAACCTGACTTGGAAAAATCCTTTAACTAATCGTAGGTGTTGAGCAAATTGAAAGTAATCTATAGTACAGATCATTTAGTTTCTTAGTTTTTTTCCTGGATTTGTCTATGCAAATAAAAATTTTCATTATGGCATTATAGTCCTGTTTTATTTATTTATTTTTTTTAATAATTAATTTTGTTAAAACATTTCTTGTATTAATATCGATAGTTCCTTCTGTTTGCGGGTCATACTCTGACCCATACTGGCAGAGGTCAACGACGAACATTCTGCAAAAAAGTTTATTTCTGAATTTCTTAGTTTACGTTTTTGTACTTTAAAATACTGTTGCTTGAAGAAATTATTTCAGAGTGCAGGTATAAAATAATTTAATTCGTCTTTCATTAAATCTAATCTTTAAAACTTAACAATTTCCTCTAGTTTAACTAGAATAGCAGAGTCTTTAATAAACTAACAAAGATTTTAAAGATTTACTTAGGTGAGAGTCACTGAACATAATTCTTTGTTTGTATGAAAAATTTGTATTTGAGACGAAACAAGTACTTAATACTACAAAATATTTAAAAATTTGTTATTTCGGTTAATCGGTGAGTAAGTAATTTTTATTTCACAAGCATATGGCGTCATATTCTCTCTGAAGAAAAAATAAAATTTCGTGATCTTTAAAGTATTAAAATAATAATAATTGGGTGTTCGTGAAGCCAAAGTAATATACATAAGTTATATTATAAATATTTATGAAAAAATAGTATATCAACAAAAAATGTTAGTATGCCAAATTTGTGAAAAAAAACTTTCAAAGTTTAAAAACATATCACTTGCATTTGCACGTACCAACCGAATCACTAAAATTGTAATTTTGATTTACATGAACAGGCATTAATTATTTAAATATCACTGAAATACTACAGTTAAGTTTATTTTTATATTATTATAATCTTTTTAAATTAAATATAATTTTAAATAATAAATTTACAGGTGTATTTTTATTTAATTAAACATGCTTAAAATTAAGCATATATGTCCATATTTACACTATGCAAGTCTTATTGCTAAGCTGATTAGTTTGACGGGGAGAGAGACGAGGAGAACAGTAAAGTTTTTTTTCCCCTCGTCTCTCTTTCCTAACAAACTAATCAGCTTAGCAATAAGACTTGCATAGTGTAAATATGGACTATATACGTAAAAATTGTGGGAAACTAGACACAATGGCGCATAACCATAGTATACTTTAAGAATTTAAAACCAGTATTTTCTATGGTAATACTGGTTTTAAATACTTAAAAGTACATTTTGTTTTTACTATGGTTATGCGCCAATGTGTTTAAAAGCATTGCACTTCCTTTGTTCAATATTAAATATATGTTGTTCAAAAATCCACAAAATGTTTGAAAATACACGTTGTGTAATTTTAGGTCAATTATATTCGGTAAAGTGTTGCCGACTATAATTGACGTAATTTTCAGCAAAAGTGTTTTAGAGTGTATGTACAAGGAAGAATATATTTCTTGAAATTTGTTTGCCATTCTAAAACTGGATTTCATACACCACTACATCCCATTCAAGATACAATTATACAAGGTACTTGCACGACTACAACAAAATTGCAACACCAAGAAACACACGCATTTTGTTGGTAGAAACAAACAGAATTTAGTCAAAAACAGATGTCTTTTGTTGTTAAAAATAACAATTACAGGGTAACTAAAGTACAATTGCAGACGCGGCATTCATGAATGATTATAGTCATTCAGTGTTGCCAATATGTGTGTAATATACAGAGTGTGTAATTTCTACTCACATGTGTAGGCCTATAATTAGATTCATGTATAATCTGTGTGTAATTCTACTTTGACTTCTATTTTTGTTTAATTTTGTTTTAATTTTAACCTACACAAAGGATGTGTAGTGTAATTTTCTTCAATGTGTAATTGGAGACACAGCCACATGCAAATTCATTGGCAACACTGTAATCATTTTATTCACACACATACACTAACATTTTTGCGGCTTGTAAACAAAGTTTGACAAGTTTCTGCATTGTATACATTAACAGGCTGGGCTTGTGCAAGTACCTTGTATAATTGTCTCATGATCCCATTGAGGCCCATACCATCATATGCTTCACCGTGTTATTCAGGTTTTTATCATCAAGGGTAAAGTTCCTCTTCGTCACTTACTTAAAGAAAAGTTAGTGTACAAGTTTTTTTTTGCTCCTGAAAATAGTGTTATTTTATGTTAGGTTATTTTTTTAGTATTAAAATAAATTTGTTAATAAAATAAAATATTTCCATAGAAAACTGATTAATTTGCCTTGAAATTGCTTTTGGTTTGAGCTTAAAATCTTACAAAGCTTTGCTGTTTGTTTGCTGTACTAGTTTTTTCTTTGCTTGCTGTTTATAAATACGGCACATATTTTTTGTCGTGTAAGTATCTCAACGTCCACCAATATTGGTGAAACATGTATGGTTTAAATTATATTTTTGTGGAGTTATGCACAATTTAAATGTTTTTTCACATTTTTCAGCAAGAAAGTGGTAAAAACGATTTAAATTTGCTCAAAAAAAACTAAATTTCATTTGACACTTATATAATGGGACTCGATCAAAGCTGCTGTTTTTGGGCGTCTGACATATTTAGCATTATCATGAATTCCACATGTGAATCCGAATCAAAATTTTCCTTCACATGGATTTTAATTTCGTACCATCAATTCCAAAAAAAAGTAAATTAAAAACTTACATATTTCCATTTTTTCCCGGCAGACAAATCTTTGCCAATAATTTTCTTCATAAATTGTCAAAAAATATTTCGCAATCGTATGAAGTTTTTTGTTCACACGTTCGGAAATTTCCATGTAAAATTTTATTTATGATAAGCTTGATTGTATTTGGACTAGTTTCACTATATTTTACGCTTTTTTCTCAAAAATCTCTTTATTTGATACCTATGTCATGGCAGTAGATAAAAAGGATTTTTCCGCCCCAAAGGGCGTCCGTCCTATTGTGTTTGGTACGGTTTCATTTTGTTTTATACCCTTTTCGAAAATGCAGTGAAAATGTTTGTTTTGTAAAGATTTTTATTTGAGGCTTTTAAACTTATTTAGCCAATTTACAAAGTCTTCTAAATTGATAAGTCATAAATTAATATATATTTATGTATAATTTTCTGAGATTTTGTTATTCTTTGCAGTATAAGTGATTTCTTCAACGCATTTAGACATTTTTTCGCGATTTTTCGCTTTTTTCTGAGTTTATTTTATTTTTAATTTAGCAATTTATATTGAATTTTAAGGACTTTTTCCGATTTTGCAAGTATTCTGATTCCTAACAGTATTTGCGAATTTTAAACTTTGCGATTATGCTGCTGTTAGAAAGTTTTAGCGAATTTTAACACTTTCGCAGTTTTATTTTTGCATTTTTTCTCGAATTTCTATTATTTTTGCAAGTGATTTTCTTCACAGTGAATATTTGCATAGTTTGAAAAGGACTGTTAAGTCGTCGAATTTAATAGTGTTGCAAAAGACGAATTTACGCAACGATTTCTTGAAAACAAGTTTGTCGAACTATGCGAAGTTCATCGTTCTTCCCAATTGTATTTGTAGCATAACTCTTGAAGGTAAAATTAAATAATATTTATGTACAATAAATAACAGACTGAAAAACATAGGTAACAAAATTTTATTGTCATATAATATTTTTATATGAAAAATATGAGCAAGATTTTATGATAGTCATAAACATTTATGACTTACAAGAAATATGACGCAATAGAACACTTTATAAATTGGCTCATTTTGTCTGTATATACGCGGACTCTTACTATAAGTATACGAAGTTTGTTAGCAAAATTCAAAATGTTTTAGGTTGAAGTCTACTGATGAGACAATGCTTAAACAACAACCAAGCAAAATTTCAAATAAATTACTTTTTCTTAAAAGTACTTTTCCAAAAATACTTTTCCCAAAAAGTTCCTTTTTTTAAAGTACTTCTTCCAAAGAGTACATTTTTCTAAAAAAATACTTTTTCAAAAAATAGCTTTTTCCAAAAATTATATTGTTCAAAAAGTACTTTTTCCAAAAATTAAGTATTTAAAAAAGAACTTTTTCCAAAAAGTTCCTGTTTGAAAAGGTTTTTTTAAGTACTTTTTCAGGAATTATCTTTATTAAAAAGCACACTTTTAAAGAAGTGCCTTTTTTAAAAAGTAATCTTTTAAAAAGGTTTTTTATAGCAAGTACTTTTACCAAAAAGTACATTTTCTAAAACGTAGTTTTTTTCAAAAAGTACCTTCCTTACGTATGTTTTTAAAAAAGTAACTTTTTCAAAATCTTTTTAAAGAAAGAGTGCTTTTTTAATAAAGTCCACTTTCAATAAAGTATCGCATCTGAAAAGTACTTTTCTTTAAAGATATTTTGTTTAAAAGTACGTTTCTTAAATAAGTATTTTTCAGAAATAAGTACCTTTGAAAAAGTGAATTTTTCTTAAGGCACCTTTTTAAGTAATACCTTTTTTTTAAAGGAACTTTTTTTGAAAGAGTACTCTATAAAATACTATTCTCATTAAGTTGCAATTCTGATACCTATTTGATATACATCGCCGGCTTTTTATTTTTTTGTTTTACAAATTGGCGTTGGGCTATTTTGAGTTTTGCCATATCCGCGGTACATGCGTTCGGTTTATACATATAGTGCCGAAAAGGAACACACATACATACATATATAGGCTGATAAACACCATACCCTTCTTTGCGTCGCGCAATCTGATAAAAAGTACAGTTTTTAAAAAGTAAATTTGTCAAAAAGTTCATTATCAAATAAGTAGTTGTCATATGCCAAAAGTACATATACTTTCAAAGATTATATGTTATGCAAAAAAGCACTATTTCCGAAAAGCACCCTTTCAAAAACTGCTGTTTCCTAAAAGAATATTGGAAAAGTTTTTGGAAAAAAAGTGTTTTTTTTTGGAAAAGTACATTTTCCGAAAGGTACTAAATTAGTATTCAAAGTACACCTTGCCAATGTTAATTGCCAATGTTCAGGAATACCTTATATTAGGTTATAATAATTAACTCAGATTTAATATGTTTCAATTATATGAATTGAACTATTTTACTCCTTATTACTGCGAATTTGCAGAAAATACCAAATCTGTCATAGTTTCCCAGATATAAAGATAATAACTTTACCCTTTTTCCCTATTCGTATGTGCGTACATACTTATGTTTGTACATACATACATATCGTTACCTTAATATAGAAAGGTCCTAACTCATTATTTTTTTGAAATCGAGTTTTTTGTATATTTCGATAGAAAAACATCTAGTGTATCGAAAAATGCAGCAATCTGGATTTTTAAAAAAAATAATGACTTAGGTCCTTTCTATATTAAGGTAATGATATTTACATACTATATGCTTTTACTTACATACATCATAAATGATTATTTGTTAATTCATTAAATAAACGAAAATACCAAAAACTTTTTATTAAACTTCACTTTTATTCTTCTTCAATTCACAGTTTACAAATATCTTGCTTCTGTTTGAAGAGTAATTCAAACTTTTTTTTTTCAGATACATATACATACATATGTACATAAATTCTAAACTTACATTATGGTTTTATATCAGGGATGAGAAATCAGATTTAGAAATTGCACTAATTTTCAAGAAAAATTGTACTTTTTTCAGTACGATTGTACCAAATTCTTTAGTTTTAATTTTTTAATACTTCTATTAATTAACTAAAAATGCATACAAAGTATATGTGTAAAAGCTTAACAATTGACAAAAAGACACTTTGAAGTTCAATGATTATAATATTATTAATTAATACTATTATTAATATTGTTCTTTAATGTCAGAACGTATAAAAAATACTATTAGTTGCTGAGATCTGAATATAAAAGTAACATTTAGGATATACTTTTCCATCCTTTGGAAATATATTTTTCAAATTTGCAGATGAATTTGGAATAGATAACATTAATCCAACATATTTTTGAAATATCGGAAAACATCGCTTCATTTACCTAATTTTTCATTTCTAATACCTTCGAGCAAAAGGTACATACATATCCTGTCGTTTCTTAAGGACTTAATAACTTCTACATGAACCTGCGCTCGAAGCTGGTTACTTATATATTCTATATTTTTAATGCTATTTGTATTTATATTACATAATAGAACAAAAAAATTCAATAGTGCTAAAATGGTCATTGGGGTGCTGCGGTACTTTTGGCATTCAAATAGTGCTAAAAATAGTACAATTGTACCAACTTTTCCATCCCTGTTTTATATTCTAATTGAAGCAATCGTTGGTTGCAGCCATGATACAATTATGCAAGGTACTTGCACAAGCCCAGACTGTTAATGTATACAATGCAGAAAGTTGTCAAACTTTGTTTACAAGCTGCAAAAATGTTAGTGTATGTGTGTGAATAAAATGATTACAGTGTTGCCAATGAATTTGCACATTGAAGAAAATTACACTACACATGCTTTGTGAAGATTAAAATTAAAACAAAATTAAATAAAAATAGAACCCAAAGTAGAAATACATACATATTATACATGAATCTCATTACATGGTCTACAGATGAGAGTAAAAATTACACACTTTGTATTACACACATATTGGCAACACTGAATGACTATAATCATGCATGAATGCCGCCTCTGCAATTGTACTTTAGTTACCCTGTGATTATTATTTTTAAAAACAAAAGACATCTGCTTCTGAAAATTATAGGTATGTTTCTACCAACAAAATACGTGTGTTTCTTGGTGTTGCAATTTTGTTGTAGTCGTGCAAGTACCTTGTATAATTGTATCATGATTGCAGCTATGCGATCAGCGATTACTAACGATCACAAATAATTTCTCTTAAAACTATGAATCAACGAATGTTAAAAATAATGTTCTTTCTCTTAAATCAATTATGAAATATTCAGATTACATGAGTTAAATTAGTAAGTATGTGTGAATAAGATAAGATTCATATTACAATTGTTTATTATAAGATTCATATTGCATGAACCGAATTGGTAAGTATGTTTAAATATGATAAGATTCATATTACAACGGGACACTTAGTCACCATAACATTGTTGGGTAAAACTCCCCCGGACGAAGATTGGTTCCCAATTTCTGAAGGATATTTGGCAAATGATACAATTGTTTTCTTAATTATTTTCTTAGATTTAAATTTAATGCTCAAATATAAAACGAACAAAGTCGTTGCAATTTGATCACACTGTAAATGGTTATATTAGTAGTTTTTTGGTTATCTCTTAATTCATTTATATATCTTATATTTCTAACATGTTCATATGTTCAAAGTTAGTTGTAACTATTCTGACAAAACCGGCTGTTTTCGAAGGCCACTACAACTTCATCATCAGCGTTCTTTGTGTTTGTCCACTGTTTGTGGTGTCAGTTGATGTAGATTTCTGCTTTATATACGCAACTTTTATTGCAAATGGAATATGTGAATTGTTTTGATTCACCGTATTTCAATTTGCTGAAAGCTTTTTTGTAATGAAAGTTCATTTTTACCTTCTCTAAATTTACAACAGTCTTGCCATTGTCGTTTGTTTTGTACTAATTATGCACATGTTAGTTAATTTGCTTATTTTTGTTCTACTTAAGACAAACTTTTTGATTTGATACTATAAGTATATTTTTATTTAGTTTTTTTTTTGCCACAGGCCCTTGGCTATTACTTTTAGTTAATTTTAATTATTATTGTTCGAACTTCATTTCTTTCTATATTTATGATTTGATCAGGCTAGAGAACACTGAAAAAAATAAGAGGGAGATCGCTGCATGTTTTTTGCCAAACAAAGAAAGAGAAGTTTCGAGTTCACTTTACGCTTTCACCAAGGACTCTACATTATTATCCTTTGTTCCAAAAAAAAAATAAAGCATTCCTTTTAGTTTCATCCACACACCACATCCAGGAATCCGACATTGCGTCAGGCAAACCACTAATGATTGTAGATTACAATCAAACAAAAGGAGGCGTTGATGAGATCGAGTCGCAAAACTCGTTGTTGGCTGATGGCAATTTTTTATAGAATACTGGGTATTGTGGTGTAATTTTAAAGGATCGACTGTGTTTGATTTGTTTATCGATTAAAGTATTACTTAGCTTTTCAGCCGCATTAACAGAGCATCAAAATGCCCACTTGAGAATTAAAAAAAAAAGAATCAAGAGCTTTTTGATTGTCAAATTAATTCTGAATTTTATTCCTAAAAATCAATTGCTTATATACTAAATTATTGCATTGGTCAGCTCATAAATTTCATAAGAGAAATTATTATTTCCCACGTTTTTACTTAATAAAGAAATAGTATTATATTACAAATCTCAAATAAACATTTAGTACATTGACATTGTTTTGAATATTTAAAGTTTTCTGCTGACCAATCGTAAACATAAAAAAAAAGAATAAAGAAAAAAAGGGTTCTTAAATAACTAAGTGTGTGTTAAATAAGTGTGTGTCTCATAATTAACAAAGTAAAAAAAAAATATAATTAAAAATAAATTCTTAAAATTCTAACAGTGATGTACATAATTGTACATTCACTACACCCTCACCCTTTTGGATTTGGGCATTATTAAAATAAAACAAAATTTTTTTTTATAACTTTAATTATGGATAATTTTGTTTCAGTTTAAGTATTTTTTTAGTAAATTTTTATGTACCGTTTTTGTTTTTGTTTCATTAATTTCTATAACTACATTTAAATTGTCTGTTTCTAGTACTTTATATGGACCTTTATAGGGAGGTTCAAATTTTCTTCTATTCTCGACTTTCATTAAAACAAAATCTCCTACTTTTATCTCTATACTATTTTGTTTTTGTTTAGAATCTCTTTTCCTTCGGTCTTTAATTTTTAAAGTCATATCATGTGCTCTTTGTAGTGAGTAGTAGAGTCTAGTTTTTAATTCATTTGAATAGTTGTCCAAATTATAAATTGGCCTTGGGTTTTTCAATTCGTCACTTGGTAGTCTAGGAAGTTTTCCGAATACTAACTCAAAAGGCGTGTAGTCTGTATCAACGTTTGGAGTTGTGTTTTAGGCAAATGTGTAGAATGGTATCCATTCATGCCATTCATCATCTTTCACAAAGCTTAGTAAGTATTCGTTTAGAACACGATGGTTGCGTTCAATTGTTTCTACTGTTTCATGGTGGTAGGGAGTAGAAAAGTTTTGTTTTATTTTTAATAATGAACAAATCTCTTTCATCAGTTCATTTGTAAATTCTGTACCTCTATCTGTTTTAAGAATATTAAATAAACCGTACTTCAAAACTACTTGCTCCATCAAGACTTTCGCTACTGTTTTTGCATCTTTGGATTCTATAGGATGTGCGATTACGTATTTTGTTAATTCGCATTGCATAGTGAGTATATATCTGAAATTGTTAGATGGTCTTAAAGGACCTACAGTGTCCATTACTATAGTGTCAAAACTTTTTGATGGTGTATCTGTTGTGATATAAGGTTCTTTTGTGTGTTTTATTTGCTTATTTAATTGACACGATTTACAAGTTCTTACATAATTTTTAACCATTTTGTTCATATTTTTCCAAACATATTTCTGTTTTAATTTTGATAGTGTCTTTTTTATACCGAAATGTCCACTGTGTGGCAAATCATGCTATTCCTCAATCAATCTATACTGTTTTGTGGTGTCATGTATTCTCTTTGGCATTTTATATATAATTATTTTAATATCATTATTTTCTAAATTGTTATATTTCTCTTTTAACTTTTCGGCCGTTATATATTTAAAAATTTCATCATTATCATATATTACGTACGTTTTATGATCTGCTCTTTGTAATTTTAATAAAAGTTTCTCCAAAAATGTTTCTGAAAACATAGGATTTTCGCTTTTACTACACATTATGCGCATAATATCATCATTCAATTCTATAGATTCTTGCTGCAGCTTTTTATCATATATAAATTTTATTTTTTAGAGCTTCTTAATATCATTTATTGACGTGCATTCCCACATACGGAGGTGATCAGTCTCTTTTGGAGATATGCAATCCTTAGTATTATTATTATCTTTATCGTTTTTATTATTTTGGTTAACCATACTTCGCGTTATTGCCAAAGTTTTCTTTTCTTTTTCATCAACATAATTTGGAATCATATTTTTTAGAATTTGCGAATTTATTTCAATTCTTGATAATGCATCTGCGTTTGTATTATTTGAACCTTTTTTGTATACAATTTCAAAGTCATAGTCTGATAGTTCTAGTCTCATTCTGGTTAATTTTGAGGATGGGTTTTTATGAGAAAATAGTGCAATGAGTGGTCTATGGTCCGTAACAACTGTAAATTTTCTACCGTATAGGTAAGGTCGGAAAAATTGTATGCCCCAATATATTCCTAATAATTCTTTCTCGATTACTGACTTATTTCTTTCATGTTTGTTTAGTGATTTACTCGCATAAGATATGGGCAAATCACTTCCAATATTACCCTGTGAAAGTACTGCACCTAATGCAACATTTGATGCGTCTGTGGTTAGTATAAATGGTTTATCAAATTCAGGATATTGTAGTATAGGTGGGTTTTTTAGTCTCTCTCTTAATGTATCAAATGCTTTTTGGCAGTCTTCTGTCCAGTTGAACATTACTTTTTTTTTGAGTAAATTATTTTTTTGTTATTAAACAGTTGGCAGTTTTCGCAAAGTCTGGAATGAAACGTCTGTAGTAATTGCAAAAAGCAACAAATCTTCTAACGTCATCTGCGTTTTTGGGAACAGGATACTGCTCGATAACTTTATATTTTGTTGGATCGGTTTTGATGCCATCCTTTGTAATTAGATGTCCTAAATATAAAACTTCTGGTTTCAGGAAACAACATTTCTCAGCATTGAGTTTTAAATTATAATGTTTTAGTCTTTTGAATACTTTTATGAGATTCTCATTGTGGTGTTTCAGATTGCATCCAAAAACAATTATGTCGTCAACATATAAAAATGCTTCTGTTTCCAGCCCTGATAGTGCTATAGTCAACATTCTAAAAGCTATTTGATGATATTTTTAGTCCGAACGGTAACCTATTATATTGGTAATGTCCGCTGTTGGTGGAAAAAGCTGTAAGTGGTCGTGATGAAGGGTTTAGTTCGATTTGATGGAAAGAACTTGTCATATCTAGAGTTGAGAAATATTTAGCCCTTCCTAATTTATCTAATACATCATCAAGTCTTGTTAAGGGAAATTTGTCATTTACTATTTTATCGTTCAATCGTCTGTAATCTACAACTAAACGCCATTTCTTTATACCGTCTTGTTGTTTTTTTGGTACTAAAAGTAAAGGTGAATTATATGGGCTAGTGGATTGTTCAATGATATTTTCCTTTAGTAGTCCTTGTACTTGTTTATCTATTTCATTAAGTTGTGTTTGTGGTAGACGGTAGTTTTTTATATATACTGGTGTATTATCTGTAAGTTCAATGCTTTGCCTGTAGAAATTATTTGTTGTTAACTTTTCATCTTCAAGGTGAAATATTTCCTGATATTCTCTTAAGATCTTGTATAGAATATGTTTATTTTCTTGGTCAAAGTCTTGGAAATTTACTGCTTTAAGTAGTTTCTGGAATCTTTGTTCCGAATAGTTTTGATGTGTGGTTTTGAAAATGTAGTAGTGTTTAAGTGGTATGGTAGAAATTTTTACGTTTGAAAGTCTTGCAGGTGAATCTGTAGTGTTTAAAATTCTGACGTGTCTATTGCCTTCTTTTGGGATAATTGTATTTGCTACAAAAATACCATTTTCTATTTCTTTATTGCATACTAAACTATCCTCATCAATTTTAATATTTATTCTTACTACTTTTTCTGATCTTGGGGGTATAATAATATTTTCTAAATGTTCTGCATTAATCTCTAGTGGAATTGTTATTCTTTCTCCATTGATAAACGCATTTATTTTACATGTATCATAATCTATTTTGCAACTGTATTTATAGAAGAAATCAATTCCTAAAATTCCATCGGTTGCGATTGGAAAGTCACCGTTAACTATATAAAATTTATGTTTTACTTCATGTTCATTTAGTTTAAGATTTAAGTATGTCGATCCGATGGTATTTATGGAATCTTGTGTTATACCATTTAATTTACATATGTCTTCATTAAGTATATTGTAGCCGTGTAGTATATTTTCTTTGCATAGAGATATATCTGAGCCGGTATCTATTAAGAAAGTTAAGTTGTAAGTTATATTTTTAATTGATAAGTAAATAAAATTTGATGTGTTAGTTTTTATGTTGTAGATTCTTAGTTTTCCCTTCTCGGAGTATCGTTCTGAAACTCCAGGGTATGGTCGTTTCCCTGTTGTTGTATTGTACGTATATTTGAATTTCGTTGATTAGTATTGAAGTTTCTATTAAATCTGTTGAAAGTATTATGCTGGCTTGAATTTCTGTTATGTCCAGTAAAACTATTATTGGTTGGGGTAAAATTCCTATTTCTTATATTGAAGTTACTGTTATTGTGATTATTATGGTTTGTGTAGCTAAAATTTTTGTTTTGTCGATTAAAATTTTGGTTTCCCTGGTTGCTGTACGTGTTGTAAGTGTACTTTTTTCTGTTATGGTTGTTAAAGTGCGTTTGTCGTCTGTTACTAATGTGAAAGATTTTTAATGCATCTGTTGTATTCAAGATTCTTTCTTGTGTTATTGCTATATCGTAAGCATCTGTCAGTGTTTTGGGTTGTGCAGCTATGACTGATATTCTTATATTTTCATTGAGGCCTTCTTGGAAAGTTTCTAATGCTAATTTTTCATTCATGTTTTTTATAGTTTCAATAGCTATTTCATTGGGATTTTCACCTAAGTCTTTAATTTGTATTATGGTCAACTCTGTTATTAATGAATTAATTTTTTCCCTGTAAAGAGCTACACTTCCTTTCTGTTTCATCTTTCTAAGTTCTGTGTGAAGACAACTTGCTGTTTTAGTGTGCTTAAAGTTTGTGGCTAACGATGTTTTTAGTTCGCTAAAAGTTGTTGGTAGTTTTTGTGTCAATAGTAAACTTCTGACTTTGTCGTTTAATTTCATACAGATTACATATTTTATAAGTTTCTTTTTACCTTCATCATTTAACTCGTCATGAACCATTTCTACCATGGTTAGGAATATGTCTAGATGGAGTGGCTTTCCATCAAATGTCGGGATTGTATCCGATGCCCTTTTGCTGTCGAAAGTAGACATGATTGTAGGTATTTTTGTGTCCAATGTGCTTTTGTGTTCTAAAAGTGTTTCAATTGCTTTTCTCTTCAGTATTCGAAATTCTGATATTTTATCTTCCCTTAGTGATCTTGGTAGTTGGCTTGCTACTTTGCCAAATTGCCTACCTAATTGCTCAACTAAATAAAGCTTTTCTTTAAGTGTTTCTTCTGTGTACTTCCTACTTTTCGATTTTTTTACATTTACAATTATTCTGTTGAGTTCTTCTATAATTTGATCCATAAGTATGAAACAATTTTTTTTTTGTAATGGTTTTTGTTTAATTTTAATATATGTTTTCATGCATTTTATACATTATTTCTTACTACTTGTATCTTTATATTGTTTTGAATAAATTTCCATAATGCTATTAGTAAGATAATTATCAATAAAACTATTACTATTTCCTGACTTATCGTTATTTTGTTGTCGTTTACTGCATATGCATTTGCATGACCTTCAACTTTAGCATCCGCGATGCCCATTTCTATGTTTTTAATATTATAACTTATGATTTCTTCGGGTGTTAAACTAAAAGTGTGCATAATTTTAATTGAAATGAATTGTGTTGTATTATTTCCATCCTTTCTTCTTTAGTTCCGCTAGTTGTTTTATCAATGCTCGTTTTTGATTGCCCTTGCTGATGTTTATGACTCTTTGTAAATCTCTGCAGGCTGCTTCGAATTTTCGTTTTTTTCCTCCTCTCTTTTTGGGTTTTGTTGTCACTGTTTCTACTTCTGGTTTTATGGATTTTTTTACTTGTCTTGCTCTGTATTGCTCGATTGTAAGTGGCTTGGGACCGGCATCTTTAGGTGTTGGTATATAAGGTGGTGCTTCCTCAGTGTTCTCAGTTGTGGAAGTTTGAAAGTATTCTTTTGAAAGTTCTATGAATTTTTCGTATTTTTTGAAAATTTCGTCGTTTTCTTCTTTCGAAGTCATTCGGGAAACTTTTCAGGATCGGTGGCAGGATCACCATGTGGTGTAATTTTAAAGGATCGACTGTGTTTGATTTGTTTATCGGTTAAAGTATTACTTAGCTCTTCAGCCGCATTAACAGAGCATCAAAATGCCCACTTGAGAATTAAAAAAAAAAGAATCAAGAGCTTTTTGATTGTCAAATTAATTCTGAATTTTATTCCTAAAAATCAATTGCTTATATACTAAATTATTGCATTGGTCAGCTCATAAATTTCATAAGAGAAATTATTATTTCCCACGTTTTTACTTAATAAAGAAATAGTATTATATTACAAATCTCAAATAAACATTTAGTACATTGACATTGTTTTGAATATTTAAAGTTTTCTGCTGACCAATCGTAAACATAAAAAAAAAGAATAAAGAAAAAAAGGGTTCTTAAATAACTAAGTGTGTGTTAAATAAGTGTGTGTCTCATAATTAACAAAGTAAAAAAAAAATATAATTAAAAATAAATTCTTAAAATTCTAACAGGGATGTACATAATTGTACATTCACTACAGTATGATAGGTGTCAACTGTTTCGTTGCGTACCAAACAAGTGAAAATATGGACCAAAATTGAGAAGAGGCCAATTTTTGTTAAATATGAAAGCACGTGCATATAATGAAAGATTACCACGAGTAATGCGCATGACCATCAGTCATATTCTGGGAAAAAATTTTCCTCCTCCACCTCCAAAAATTCAGCCTGAGACAGACAGTGGAAGAAAACTGTGTCATATATCTCCATCTAAATTACAAAGAAAAACAAATTACAACTGCTGTTTTTGTTTAAAACCATTTGCTTGCAGTGTTCCAATCCTCTCTGCGAAAACTGCCAAGAAAAATATAATTTTTAAGACTGAATTTTTAAAACTGAACATGTACTGATCAAACGGTACGATTTAGCTGAAAATCAAACCAAAACGTATTTGATAAGTATTTTTTAAGATAAAAAAAGAAGTTCCTAAATATTTGTAAGAATTATCGTTTTTTGTTTGTTTTTAAGACAAGAGTATTTTTTTTTTATTATAGAACTAAATGAAATAAAACATACCTTAAAAAAACGTCTTTTATATGAAATTTTTAACCTATGTTAGATTGACAACTATTTACTGTTGTACAGAAATAAGGCCAAAAAGGCGCCAGTCAAAAACTTCAACATGGGAAATCGGTTTAAAAATGAGGTATGCCAGACCCCATGTCAGTCACATTGTTACAATTAGAGCACGTCAGTTGCAGAGGGTTAAGACTGTATTTATGGATTGAGAATATGAGAGCGAGGACTGACCCTGTTCTATAAATCGAGAATCTTGAATCAGTTTTCAATCTTCGGTTTTTGCATATCCAAACTGAGTTTAAGAGCTTAAAATTGTGAGGAAATTTATTTTGAGACTATGTTCTCTATGATGTTCTTTTATTTATTTAATATTATATTAAATGCAAACTTTCCTAAAATTTAATTTTTGCATTTAATTCGACCCGCTTTATAATAACATTTTTCATAACCTTAATCCCTTTGAATTTGTCGACAATGCCACAGAGAAGATTTTTCACCCAAAATCTGCCTAATGTTAGAATTCTTCTATACAAAGCAAATTATTTTTTTGACATAAAAGAAAAACTAAAAATTTTAACTAAACTAATTCTTCTATTTTTAAATACAAAGCCGAATACATGCAGTCAAACGTTTACAGTTGTCATACCATTTGCAATTGTACACATACCCTGCAGTTTTAAAAGTAGAAATTGACTCAAAATCGTTAGGTGTTTCCCTAACGAAAAATCGACTACCTATTACACTTGCCACAAGAAATGTAAGAGTTCGCCTCTTGACTCTCTTTCTCATGGATATGTTAAGGCGGTGTCAGATACAACTTCAACGCTTCGCGTGACGTTTCTAGCGTTGGCAGAAAAGCGTAAAGCAAAATGTGTATGACAATAAAAACTTTGACAACACTCACTTTTTGTTATACTGCTTTGTTTAATGCATAAAATACTGCACAATTCGATTACTCTGATGCCACTAATTCGATTTTTATGTAAATTTACTAAAAGTTTAATAAAATTTCATAAATACATGCGAGTTTTGCTAAAGAAATTAAGATAATTATACCAACTGAATGTCAAAGCACGCAAAAAGTTGAGAGTTGCCTAACTTTTCGCTTCGCTTTGCGTTAAAAGTACTTTATGTGACATGTTTCATAAGCGAATCTTCAACGCAACGCGAAGCAAAAATTGTATTCAACCTTAAATTTTTTCTTGTGAGTGGAAAAAACTGCCATTTTGGTGCCTTTCGGGTATTTTTGGTGCTTTTTTCCTTTCTAAGTACCCGAAACTTTATTAAATACCCGTTTCAGAAAAACGGTTATTAATAGTGATTTCAATAATCAAAATTTTTTAAACTTAAACAGAACAAAGAAGATTCTCAATCAATTTTTTTAATTCCTTATAAGAAATTTTTTTTATTCATTTGATAAGGAACGATTTTACTATTTCACCTCGCATGCGTGAATGCAAGTTGAAGAAATAACAAAAAAGTGTCTTAGTGTCTATGAAATTAATCATTTTTTTAAGTAAATTTGGCATTAATTTTTTGTTAAATCTTATTAACTTATTGTGGCTTTCTTTAAGATAGAAAACAACAATATGGATAAAGCTTGGAAGAATTATCGAGCGTTCAAAAGTTGGCTTAGACCAGCAAAATATGCGTTCGAGGGCACTTTGCGTTTGATGTAATTTTGAAATAATTGGCCGGTATAGCGCTTTAAAAATGTCATAGTCAAACAAAAATTAAATACTTATTTATATAAAACATAAATAAGAGAGAATATTTAGCCTAGTGCTTTTTTAACCGCAATTTTTTTAATTTTTACCCTATTTTTATATGCTCACAGTGCTTTTGGTGATTCAAGTGTTGGCATCACTGGCTGTTATTCCAAAGAAAATCAACAAGAAAAAAATTATTTTAATTATACTATAGTTATTTTTATTTTGTGTTGGCATCAGTTACAATTGAAAGTTCGTGGTCAGTGAAAGTGTAATTTTAAGTGAAAAAAGTGCGTTGTTTTTAGAAAGATAAAATGAGCAGCAGAAGTAAATTAAAAGGTCGCATAAAAAATAACAATTAATTGAAAAATTTATTAAAAATTAATTGTTATATCAATAGAAAAATTAATTGTATTGACTAGGTGCAGATGGTGGCAATTGATTACCGTCAATGGCATCCCCATGTTAAAATCATCAGTCGTGTGCCTTGCTAGTAGTTAGGCTGGTAGTTAGTGGTAACGATTGGTAGTTAGCGATATAGCTAGACAATCGCTTGCTACGCCAACTGCAGGGTACCTATGTACATACATACATAAATACATAATGCTTGTTATTCCTCTAAGGTGAAACTGTAAAATTTGTAAATAGACTTCTAACTCCAACAAAAACAGTGAGAAGAAAACCCACAACGACAAGAGCAAAAGTCACAACTTTACCTTGAACATAAAAATCCCAAAGGGCATAAAAATCAAGTGTAGCGACGAGCATAAAATCGTGGTTGATTTTGATGAATACATAATAGCAAATATATGAACATTTCATTCATGTTAATTTTTTACCCTGCAGATCAGCCAGGGTATATAGGGAAGATAAATTCACAAGGAAAAGAGCAAAAGAAATTGTCAAATTGCAATTGAGCTTCTGTTTGATGATGTTAAAAGGTAAAGTGACCAGATTTCGGAGGAAAAAAAGTTTACATCAACAAAAATAGTAAAAAATTTATTTGAATTAAATTTTTACAAACTTTACAGAAAAAATACATTCATATATGTACATATATATGTACATGCATGTAGTAAAATTAGTTCAACGAAGCTGAAGTTGGTTTGCTACAGAACCATAAAAATAGAAAATTGTTCAACAACAAAATGTTTGCAATATCAAAGCCTTGTACACATTAAGCTTAACAGGGTACACTCAAACCAGATAAGCCCATAAGGCAGCTGTTTACTTCAACTGTCAACCTCCATATAAAACCAAACTGGTTGACAGTTAGAGAATGAAAATAAAAGTATGAGTACATTGTTTCATCGATAAAAACAAATATAAATATAAAAAATTTTAATATTAAAGATGACTGAGAATAAAAAAGAGGACACAACTTTTAGAGACGACAGAGATTTAAAATAGATGATTGTCCTCTAAATAAGACGACGTATGGTCACCTTATAAAAGGACAACATTTTTGTAAATATACATAAAAATTATAAGTCTAAAATAAAAATTAGTTTCCATTATTGAACACATGTCACGCTGAGCTCATTACGATAAACCTATTCTTAGATGAATAAATAGATTTATTACCCAGAATTTTTTTTAATAATTTATTCATCTTTCAGGTCTCTTTTTTTGTATAAAAATATTATTTTTTTAAGTTTAAAATAATAATCCCAAATTATTACTTTACTTATTCAATCAAATATTTTTTATTAACAAGTAATAATTTAAAACATCAGGAGCCTTACTGCGACCAACTTTGAACCGTTAAATATCCTTATGATAATACATACATATGGTCTGTAAGTAACAGAACTATATGGCCTGCATTGGTAGTTTTAACGCCCAATTTTATTTTTTATTTATTTTATTTATTTTAAACCAAAAATAGAGATTAACTTGCACTTATTTATTATTCCTTACTATTTTAAGGGTTTTGTTGCTGCTTTGCAAAATATTGATAGTGAAAAACTATTAGTCCTTGTAAAATATGCTAAAAAGATTGAAACAAAATGGCGATATTCGATGTTTGATGCAAATTTTCGTGCGTTAGTGCAAATGCAAAATATCATAGCTTTTCTTTGGATTGTGTGGATTTTGTTGTTGGATTTTAAAGAAAAGCTACGATATTTTGCATTTGCACTAACGCATGAAAATTTGCATCAAACATCGAATACCGTCAATATTCTTTCCTCTATTTAAAAAAAAGTGCAGCAAAAATTTTTGCACAGTGTTATTGAAACTCAACGGAGAAGTGTGCATTTATTATATGCAATATGTCGGCAGAAAAGGCTCTCGATCAAAAATATACTATTATGGGAGTCAGCTGGTCATTCATCCCACCATACACAGAAAAAAAAGATTTGTAAATACAATTAATTTATTTGTGAATACAATTAAAATATTATTTAAAAAGGCACCTACAACGATTTTTGTAAATACAAACACACATTTTTAACATCACAAAACAAAATCAACTCAATTATTTCCAATTAAAATGATTGTGTTATTGACAATTGAGTTGTTAACGAAAAACAAAAATTTTTAATGAATTTGTTTTTCAAATTCTCATGTGTGTTTATTTTTAGTTTTTTTTTAATTTTTATTTGTAATTTGGTTTCTTGTTAAATTTTAAGTTATTTATTTTTCCACACAATCTTCGAAACTAAATGTGTTTAGGATGAGTCGAACCGGCAATCTCTTGACTAATAGACTAATGTGCTTACCACTCAGCTAAAGAGCAAATCGTTTTGATCATGCAAATAATGAATACACGCAAACATGATTTCTATGTTTATTCTACATGTGCGCTTTGCGTTGATATAATTTAAAAATAACTTTGTTGAGTGAAAAAAAACAATCCACGACGTTTTCCGGCTTCTTGTCGGAATTCACACGTATACAACACGAGTAATCAAAAATACAACAACAATAGCACATGACCGCGATGGGTCAATCAACAAGCAAGATAAACACCAACCCAAAGAAATTAAATTAAATGATATTTTAAAATGCGCGGTATTGTTAAATATTGTATTAAATTAATGACAAATATTGTTGAAATTAAAATTTTTTTTCAATAACATGGTTTTGTTGAACATAATTCTTGTCTATTTTTTTCTGTGTATGCACCTCACATGGGAGGCCTCTGGGAGACTGCAGTGAAAAGTATGAAGTCTCATCTTGAAAAAGTAGCTACTAACTTATCCTTTACTTACGAGGAGTTCTGCACACTACTGGTGCGAATCGAAGCGGTTTTGAATTCAAGACCACTGCCATCGATAAATGAAAACCCGAATGAAAGTTTGCCGCTCACACCAGGAAACCTTTTGCGTGGAGCCCCCATCACCGCTCTGCCTGAAGCACCTGCGGAACCTTCACTCGACGAGGTGCGGTATTTGAAACGACGCTGGAAGCTGCTTAAAGCCCTGTAACACATATTTGCACGCAGATGGAAAACAGAATGCATAACCGAACTTCAACGCCGCTTTAACTTGAATGTCGATTACAACGTCATTATCAAAGAAGATTTTCTGCTACTTACTGAGTGGTTCCTTGGCCGTGTCAAGGAAGTCATCTATGGGCGTGATAGCACAATACGAGTGACTGAAGTAAGAACACAAAACGGCACTAGTCCGATTGTAAAATTATGTTTGTTGCCAACAAAAAGCCAATCCCAGCCCCCTCAAACTAATTAAGACAAACAACTGAAACTAACTCACCAAATTTCCCTACACTCATACACACTTTAATTTGCGATCGCACAGAATGTTTCTTTTTCTTTTCCTTTATCTTTGCCTCATATAGACAACTGGAAAGCCCAAATGCCATATTTGTATTGTCAACGGTTTAAAAATTGGAGCCTCCCACTAAAAAGATTGGCCATCCTCAACAAGGGGTACTGCCTAAATTGTCTGGCATTCGACCACATTCGCTACTGGTGCACTTCCCGCGAACGATATCAGTATGAATGTGTCCACGGAAGAGTGTGCAACGCCAAGCGCCATACCATCCTTCACCGAGATGAGTGAGATCCACCATCCTTTAGCTTCGAAGATGAGTGTGAAGCATTGCGCATTGCCTGACCCATTTGACACAAGCGGTGACGAGTGGAGTAAAACCGGCTTCCTGAGCCTCAACCAGAGCAGAGTTACCCCCGATGATACTGATGACGAGACCATCAAAGCGATTTCTCCTTTCTGAGGAAAAACGAAAAGCCGGAGTCGTTTCTTTGTACCCAATTATGGCTGGTAAAGGACCAAATTAGATTCGGTGTCTTAAGCACGGCTGGGAGTATGTTGAAGCGAGTTCAACAGAAAAAAACAAAGAATCTGACTATTTTTTTATATATATACATATATAAATGCATTTTTTTAGTGTAATGGAAAAACGGAAAAAATCAGTATTAGTTTTTATTCCTTTTTCATAAATATTTTTTCTCTTTGCTAACACTTGCTTAAGTTTTTTATTATTATTGTAAAATATTCAATCTGACCTTCATATAGACTAAAAGTCAGAACATTATTACCAAAGCATATTTATAAGTATAAAGTATATGCAGCAGCCGTATTCTGTTAATCGCTTAGCTAAAGCTAAATCTCGATCGCGATGGCGCTAATACACAGAAAAAAAAAAGATTTGTAAATAAAATTAATTTATTTGTGAATACAATTAAAATATTATTTAAAAAGGCACCTACAACGATTTTTGTAAATACAAACACACATTTGTAACATCAGAAAACAAAATCAACTCAATTATTTCCAATTAAAATGATTGTGTTATTGACAATTGAGTTGTTAACGAAAAACAAAAATTTTTAATGAATTTGTTTTTCAAATTCTAATGTGTGTTTTTTGTTAGTTTTTTTTTTAATTTTTGTTTAGAATTTGGTTTCTTGTTAAATTTATTTATACAACACGAGCAATCAAAAAATACAACAACAATTGCAAGATAACAACCAACACAAAGAAATTAAATTAAATGATATTTTAAAATGCGCGGTATTGTTAAATATTGTATTAAATTAATGACAAATATTGTTGAAATTAAAATTTTTTTCAATAACGTGGTTTTGTTGAACATAATTCTTGTCTATTTTTTTCTGTGCATATTCAAAAAATATAAAATGAATTTAAAATCCATTTTAGGAAAATTTTTTATGAAAAATTTTAAATAAAATACATTTCAAATTCATTTTAAATTTTATAAATATGGTCGATTTATATATATGGATGCATGTTGCTTAAAAAATAAATTTTCAAAATTCTAATTTTATTATACATGATCCTTAAATGCAAGAGTTCATCAATTTACTCCTGTTTACAATTTTTTTTGTGTTAAGTTTTAAAATATATTTATCCTGACAATTATTAGAATTATATTTCATTAAGTCCTTCAATTATATTAAAGATGACACAGTATTTTTTACATGAAGGTACATATTATGGCCTGTTTCACAATATCGAAAAAAAGTTTTTATTGTTGTTTTCAATATAAATTTTCAGTACAGTTTATTTACGATATCGTGAAACAGGTCATTAGCCTTAACCATATTTTGGAAACAAAAGAATAGGAGTTCCTTGAACAATTCTGTAAAAATTTGTATGCAAAGGTTTATCTAAACAATTTTTTATTGTAGAAATCTTTTTCCAAAATTTACTTCTACTTAAATCTTTGAGCTTTTAAACTGTGGAACTTGCGACACTGCCCTATATTCATTATTTATTTGTTCTGTTTCCTTTAGAAAAAGTTTAAAAGTTTAGTGGTACAGTACTATTAGCTTCCCCACTTAAAACATAATCTGGCGCAGATTTTGGAAGCCAGTTTAAATAAAAATCTCCGTTTTAAAAACGGAGAAAACTCCATTTGAAAAGGTTTGAAGGGATTAATTGAATTTTGAGCTGAAAGGTCCAAACAACCCCTTTCCACCGGTTTTAAATCAAGTAGGTTTAAGTAAATCACTTCAAAGTGTTTCCACCGAGCCTGTGACTGATTTTTTGTTCGAATTTTCGTATTCAATTTATGCATATCCTTCATAAGGTGGGCACAGCAGCTGCAATGGAATTTTATTCACATGTAGTTGACATCTAAAATTTATTAAATATTCCTTAACGTCATTTTTTCGAAATTGTCAATCGCTATTGATGGGTGACCCAGGGATGGAGTTTGTAATTTTAAAAGCAACGCAGGGTTGCACACATAAATTGAGTTCGAAAAATAGCATTTTCGGCTTTATTTAAAATAAATCAACTACTTTGAGATGATTTATCCATATGCAAAATGTATGGTAAATCATGTACACAGAAAAAAATAGACAAGAATTATGTTCAACACAACCATGTTATTGAAAAAAATTTAAATTTCTGTGAAGTTTAAATTCGGGGTTTATTTAGGCTTCTTGTCTCTTCAAAAACTACACATAATATTAGTAATATAATACATGTGATTATTTTGTTTAGAGCAAAAAAAAAATTAGACATAAATTCCAATTTTTGTTAAATTAAATACATATTCACCCCCATCACAGAAAAAAAAGATTTGTAAATACAATTAATTTATTTGTGAATACAACTAAAATATTATTTAAAAAGGCACCTACAACGATTTTTGTAAATACAAACACACATTTGTAACATCAGAAAACAAAATCAACTCAATTATTTCCAATTAAAATGATTGTGTTATTGACAATTGAGTTGTTAACGAAAAACAAAAATTTTTAATGAATTTGTTTTTCAAATTCTAATGTGTGTTTTTTGTTAGTTTTTTTTTTATTTTTATTTAGAATTTGGTTTCTTGTTAAATTTTAAAGTTATTTATTTTTCCACACAACCTTCGAACCGGGATGAGTCGAACCGGCAATCTCTTGACTAATAGACTAACGAGCTTACCACTCAGCTAAAGAGCAAATCGTTTTGATCATGCAAATAATGAATGCACGCAAACATGATTTCTATGTTTCTTCTACATGTGCGCTTTGCATTGATATAATTTAAAAATAACTTTGTTGAGTGAAAAAAAACAATCCACGACGTTTTCCGGCTTCTTGTCGGAATTCACACGTATACAACACGAGCAATCAAAAAATATAACACCAATTGCACATGACCGCGTTGGGTGAATCAACAAGCAAGATAAACACAAACACAAAGAAATTAAATTAAATGATATTTTAAAATGCCCGATATTGTTAAATATTGTATTAAATTAATGAAAAATATTGTTGAAATTAAATTTTTTTTCAATAACATGGTTTTGTTGAACATAATTCTTGTCTATTTTTTTCTGTGTTGAAAGTGGAGTGGACTTTTCTTTCTTAGAAGTGCTTTAGGAAAGCATAAACTTCTACAAACACTATCAATGAAAAGCAGAGTTTGAAGCGTCAGCTTGATGTGCCAGACTAGGTTTTTCTAAATTTTGATAAGCTTCGATAAAGTAAATTTGTTCCAAATTATTTCTAATTATTCCCTTATAAATTTTTTGTACAGCCCAATCATAAACAAAAATGCCGCACGAGTTTTCTCACTTTTCCCATTTCTCCTATTCACCCCTATCGTGAATAAGAAGTGGAATTTTTGTTCACGCTATCAGTCCCAATGAATGTAAAAAAGGGAAGAAGATTTGTATGTAAATCTTAAAAATTAATTGAAAATCAGACAAATTAAAGTTTAATAATCAGAAATACACAAATTGTAGGTCCCAATTTAATTTTTTTTAACTTAAAACTTGTGTTTTTAAATATTGTAAATGAAGTGGAAAATAATTCTTTGGTATACTACCGCGCTGCCATGAAATTTACTCTGTGTGAACTAAAGCGATTCCTACTCCATGAAAAAAGCTTTTGCAGGGAATTATTGTTAAGAATCATGAACTTTACTTATTAATCTTTATGTAAAAATAAACATTTATAACTTTTAATATATAATTCGAAGGAAAATATCGAAATTATTCGATGCAATAATTCAGTTCGCTTGCAAAAATGAAATGAATAAAACCAAGGGAAAAGTGAAAAAATTCACGTGAAAAATATTATTCATGATAAGGGGAATCAAAAAAAGAAAAATTTCCATGTGAAAATTGCATTTTTGTGAAGAGGAAAAAAATTTCACTATAGGGGTGATTATAAATTTGTTTTTTCCCTTTTTTACCAAATGCGAGAATAAAAAAACTCCCCCGGAAAAAGGAAGGTATTATGAACGTAGTTTAACTTGCTTTTTTCACTAAAAATCTTTCCCTTGCAAATCAGAAGGGAGTTGCATTAAAAACATAGTTAATAATCCATTAAAATAAAATGTATTTACATGAACTTGTATTTTATAGTTCTTTGATTTGGAAAAACACAAATAATACCCAAATAATTCATTTACATATTTTTTCAAATTGGTGAATTTTGATAATTTTGCTTACTCTCACACTCAAAAAAATGGGGAGAAACAAAATGTCAACAAACAACCAAAACAATCGAAATTTCATTCGAGTAGAAATTAATTTCTATAGCATGAAATTTTCCGATGATGTCACTCGATACCATACGAATCGAGTTTTTGTTTTAGTGTAGGAAAAAGGCAAATAAATTGATTGCACAACACTGAATAAATTGTAAGCAAAAACATTTGTTTGTATACATGTACATTAGGGTGTCCCAAAAAAATTTTTTGTCAGAGGCTCAAGCATAATTTGAAAGCTTATAGTATTTTTTAATTTCTTTTTAGATTTTTAGGAAGAGGTTTAGAGGTCGCGCAAATCAAGTCTTTGTTAAAAATCGGTGTTTTCGACCTATTTTCAAACTTGACTCATAACTTTGTCAATAACCACGTTGATTTAATTTTTTGACCTAATATTTCTAAAGACTTTAAGTTCCAGCAATATTTTTGTCCATTACGATTCCAGATATTAAGTATTTTTGCAATTTTTAACAAATTCTGTAAAAAACGGTTTATTACTTTTCAAATTTATATGGAAGGTATAAAAACTAGTGACGCGATTTTGAAAACGGATAAGTTCTAAACAGTTAAGAAAAAGAATATTAGAATTTGGTCCTACAGTTCCCGAGTTACACTATTTTTATAGTTTGTAACTTAAAAATGGTGATACTTTTTTCGTTATAATTATTGTATATTTCCATAAATTTTTATAGTTTGGTCTTTAAGGTGATTTCTGCGAATAAATAAAATATTATTTCATTTCAATTTAATCCGCCGTTTAATTGGATTTTTCCCAATATCTTCAGGGATTGAATGAATAATAGATCTGGCAACATTATAACATTGGGGTTTTAACTGCCATTAACTTCTGACATTTGTTGATCTAAATCGTCCCACGCTGTCATTTTCACTTTCTATTTTATGTGTATTCTCCGCCATAATATTGTCGTTATACGATTTTACATAACAAAAATTTTTGAGTTAGCTGCCTGACGAATCAAATAGAAAAGTTCTTTGTACAGGGTGTTTTTTAGAGGTATAGAACTTCGAATTGAAATAAAACACAAGAAAATCGTTTTAATGTCCATCAATTTGGCTTTATTGGAAGGATAATTTTATGCCATTAACGTTTAAATATGATTTCGGGCATGTGGCCGCCGCGGATGGCTCGAATAAAGCCAATTCTACAGGTCCAATTTTCAACCACTTTTTCGAGCATATGGGGCCGTATGTTGGCAATAACGCCACGAATGTTGGCTTCCAAGTCCCCTAACGTTTCTGGTTTGTTGGCGTAGACGAGCGACTTCACATATCCCCAAAAAAAATAATCCAATGGTGTCAAATCATACGATCTTGGTGGCCAATTGACAGGTCCATTCCGCGAAATTATGCGCTCATCGAATGTTTCCTTCAATAAATCGATTGTGACGTTCGCTGTGCGGCATGTAGCGCCGTCTTGTTGGAACCACAACTCATCCACATTCATGCCATCCAATTCGGGAACAAAATAGTCAGTTATCATGGCTCTAAACCGGTCTCCATTAACGGTAACTGACTCTCCAGCATTATTTCGGAAGAAGTATGGCCCAATGACTCCACCAGCCCATAGAGCACACCAAAACAGTCAGTTTTTGTGGATGTAATGGCGTCTCAAGGGTCTCATGTGGATTCTCTTCCCTCCAAATGCGGCAATTTTGCTTGTTGAAGTAGCTATTCAACCAAAAATGAGCCTCATCACTGAACAAAATTTTGCGATGAAAATCAGCATCGAGATCAATCTCATTTTCGGCCCATACACCAAAATCACGACGCATTGCATGGTCTCGCGGCTTTAATTCTTGCACAAGCTGGATCTTGTAAGGTCGCAAGCCAAGATCTTTGCGCAAAATCTTCCATAAAGTTGATGGACAAAGCTCCAATTGCTGTGCACGGTGGCGAATCGATTCATTCGGGTCCTCTTCAACACTTTGCTCTACAGCGGCAATTGTTTCTTCGGTGCGCACTGTTCGACGTCTCTGCGGATGCGTATTATCACATAGAGTAAACGTAGTGCGAAAACGATCCATGGTTAACCGAATTAATTGCTCTGATGGACGATTATGTCGACCATAAAATGGACGGAGCTTGCGGTAAACTTCGTAAACTGAACCATTATTTTCGAAATAAATTTGCACGATTTGCAAGCGTTGTTCTTTTGTCAACCTGTTCATGATGAAATGGCAAACCAAACTAAATATTAATCACTTGACAGCTGACAAAATGGCCGCCAGTTAAAAAAGTGATGCCAACTTAAAGTTCTAGTTAAAGCTCAATAAAAAACACCCATTATATATAAAAGTTTTCGTCGACGTACCGGTAAGAATTTTTTTATTTAATTTTTTTTTAGAAATAAAGAAATTCAACAATTCATTTCAAAAGCCAGTCTAACTTTTTTTGAAGCTTGCATAATTTCAATAGATTTTTTAAAAATAGATCCTGAGAACAAGTCATTTCAAGATGCAAAGAAAAAAGTTCAACATTTACAAGTGGTAAATGATGTCGCAGAACGAGGTGTGGCTTTGGCTAATACTTATATTAATGTCACAACTTCTGAAACTGATTTCCAGAATTTATTGCAAGTTATAGAACTACATCGCAAGAACCTCAATAAATGATTTTTCACAGAGCAAAACAAAAGTTTTTATTTTTGTTGATTGGGTATGATTGGTGAACTGGCAAACAGCTTATAATAACATATACTGGGTATAAAGATAAAAACGGGTATAACTCAGGAACGGCAAGAACAAATTTAAAAATTTTGTATTTATGTTAATTAGAATTAACATCATTAGCTATTTTCGCTTTCATTGAAACTTAAAAACTTGTAAAGCGTTATTACAAATTTTTTTAAAAAATTACGAAAAATTGTAATTTAGGGTATCTAAATGAGCAAACTCATCACCAAAACTTATACTTCACACAGGAATAAAGCTTGGATACTTTTCTTTGAAACTGTTTGCTCAGGAGTGAAGAAGCCCGTGGTTATTAACCAAGTTATGAGTAAAGTTAGAAAAAAGGCCGAAAACTCCGGTTTTTTATGAAAACTCCATTTGCGCGACCTCTAAACCTATTCCAAAAATTCTTTAAAAAAATCAAAAATACTTTACCCTATAAGCTTTTAAATTTTGATTGAGCACTTATGAAAATTAAAAAAAAAAATTTTTTGGGCTCCCCTAATGTACATATGTGTGCAAAAACATATGTATGTACGTACCTATACACGTATATGCCAAAAAAAAGAAAGGAATATAAATGTTATTTTCATTTTTATTTAATTAATAACTTAATAATAATTACTTAGTGTAAAGTTATAAAGTTAGAGAATAGAGCACTAGCCACATTTTCCATTCTTTTATTGGTTGACCAGTTATTAGATGCTCCCAGTTGTTATTTAGATGCTCCCAGAGTTGATTGATTTTTTTATTTTCCCTGACAACTATTGGGCAAAACATTATTTGAAACTACAATTTCTTTATATTTGTATTTTTTATACACCCAAAAAAGAAAGTTTTAAAATCAACAAGAAACATTTTGATTTTAAAAACGAATCCTTTATGAAATAGAACTAAGTTTGTTTTGTGTTATTTTAAAAATTTTCATTCTTTGCTTAAAAATGAAAACTATTTTGGAATGAAAAATTATTATTTTTGTTTTAAGAAACAACAACCTTAATTTAAAATTGAACATACTCACAGTTAAGAATAAAATATTCTTGAAGTAACAATGAAGCATGTTTATTTTAAAACTAATTATTTTTATATAAAAAATTAAATGTTTTGAATTAATAATGGAGAGTTCTTAAATTAAGTATGAAACGTTTTAAATTAATAAAAGAGAATTTTCAAATTACCGATGGTTCGTATTAAAATTAAAAATTTTAATTTATTTTTGGAATCAAAATGCCTTTATTATGAAAAATTTTCGGTCTTGCGACTATAGTCCAGTCCAAAGCGCTAATCGAACGAAATTTCATTTGGGTCATGACGAGCATTCAACAAAAAATGTCGCTATTATGAATACCGTGTTTTTTAAAATTTCGCAATAATTTTAAGGATCATACAGGATAATGGACATTAATATACACTTGGTCATAATAAAAAATTAATTCTCTTTTTTTTTAACACGACACAAATATAAAATGTTACTCGGGGAAAAATATGTTTTTTTTATTTAAAAAAATTAAAAATTCTTGATATAATAATAATATATTTCTGTTTTTAGAATTTTTAAAATACATTTCCTTTTTTTATTTAATAAGAAAACATAATACTTTTTGAAATTCTTAAAATGAAATCGCACATTTTTGTTTTAGAACTGCTTCGTTATAAAAATAACAATGTTGTGTATTAATATTATAAGAAACATTTATATTTAAAAAATTATTAAAAATGCAGCATTTTTAAAACAAAATAGCAAAATTCTTGTTTTAAGAATGCTTTTTTGGTTCCGTGTACGTACATTTGTGCATACATTCATATATAAATACATATGTATGTAAGTAAAATATTGAACATACATTTGCATTTCCTTCGCTTTTTCTATGTTAAACATTATTTCGAATGCTTTTTTGCTTGCGAGTGAAAACACGAACGGTTGCATTCGAATGGCTTCTCGTTATCGAATGCTGTCTTTAGAAATTTCGATATACATATGTTATTCGATTTTCTCATTCGATATCGAATGAGAAAATCCCAAAAGTTAAAAAACTCTTAAGGTAGAGGTCCATAGCTCGCTTTTTGCGCGTTACGCTTTCTATGCATCTGTCAAAAAAGTAGAATCAATGTAATAGTATGTGACAAGTTACATTGCAAAAAGCGCAGAACGCGTAGGCGCGTTCAAAGCAAAAAGTAGGTCTACTTTCTACTTTTGTACGCGTTACAAGCACCATGAAAGAAAGTCAGCTGTTCTTGAATGCTAAAGATGTTAAATAATACTTTATTTCTTACGTTATCGATAAATATTACTTTGCCGTGGATAATTTTTTTCTTTTTTTTCAATAAAAAAAAATTTCTTAGTAAAAAAAACTTGTTTAATAAAATATGTGAATATTTTCATTAATGCGATGTATTTTAATTAACTTTTCACCACATTTTTCTCAGTAACAAATTTTACATATTAGTTATCGATTACTTTTACGTACTGAGTGTCATCTCCACTAAATCTGTATTAAATAGCTGCTTAGAAAAGTTATTGTTTAAGCCAATAATGTGCATACATTTATATGTAACTTTCAATTTACTTACATTAAAGTCAACAACAGCCGACAATCTGCTGGAATAGCCCTGGCCGAGTTCTTCTCAAGACTATCTTTTAAAATGCTGAATAAATAGTCAAAGACATCTGCAGACATTCTTGTCGCGGTTCGAAATTGCTCAGGGTCAGAAGTTTTAATTTTTTAAATGTGGTTTCAAAAAACCCACTTAAATTCCGTTCTAAATACAACGGCCGTACCCAAAACCTTTTCTTTTTTGAAATTGTTCATAGGCATTTTTTGCACATAAAATTAAATATACAAAATCGACCAACTCCACAAATTCTTTTAAAAACTCGATTTCACTCTCCATTTTTTCTTTATAAGTATTTATAAACAAACGCACACAGCTGATCAAAACAAAAATAAAATGGCGCATGAAAAGCAGTGCATGTAACTCAACGCGAACAAAGTATAGAACGAAACAAGAGGATGAAACGCACGCACATGCACTGCTTTTCATGCGCCATTTTATTTTTGTTTTGATCAGCTGTGTGCGTTTGTTTATAAATTATAATTATAATTATTTTCCGTGACAATTACCTCCTGTTTGTGTAAGACGTTGACGTTAAAAATATTGGCGTTTTTAGAATAGATAAAAGGAAACTTATAGAAACGTCAGCATTTCCATCGTCAACGTCTTAAGGGGGTTTACATGCGTAAAAAAAGCGTAACCACTAATTACTAATGAAAAACTGTTTGAATCAGACACGTATTTATTAAGTTAAACAGATTCATAACTAACTAATAGATAATTTTATAGAATCCAACATGGTTGGAAAGAGTTTAAATCAATAAATACATGTCTGAATCAAACAGTTTTTCATTAGTAATTATTGGTTACGCTTTTTTGGGCGCATAGCACACAAGAAATGCCAGATGTAAACTCAGCCTTATGCAATAAACACATTCACCACAGCAAGTTACCGACTACAAAATGTCAAGGATAGAATACACATGTTTATATGAGAGTGATTCTATTGAAGACAGCAAGGCAACAGGGCGGCAGGTTGTTGTCTATGCTGATTCTGTCGTTGTAGTCCAATTAAACTAATTTCTATTTATTGGCTACAATGAGAAAATTCAGTGTTGCCAGTGTAATACAAAATGTTGAATATATGATATCGTACAATTATTTCGTATTATTTAACAAAAACAATATCCAAAAATTGATGTAAAGGATAATGTGATTATTTTTTATACTTTTAAGTCATATAAGTACATTTTGAAAGAGTAATTTAATTTTTATAAATGCGAAATATTTGAAGGTGGCAATACTGAACTATGTATTTATACTTAAATATGAGATGCAGATGGTGCTGCTGCCGTCTTCAAAATAATTAAGTAGCTGGCTACGAGGCGACAAATGCTGCTAGCGGCATTTGAAGTCGTGTGTTCGTGCAGCCTGCTGTGGTGAATGTGTTTAATGCATTACACAAACAGGCTGTTAAATTCCTTGGGAATTTTCATGATTGGGCTGATATTATATTGTTAGTAACTCTGAATAAGTAGTAAAGAAAAGAAAACAAATTCATAATACGTATACAGAAATTTCATGAAACTACTTTCATGTGTAAATTCAATGTTAGACAGTGCGGTGTATTGTTTTCAATTTGACGTTCGGTTTGACTCAGTTTTTGATTGACGAAGGTAAAGCAATTGTCGCCACAACGTAACAATGAGGTCAAATTTAATACTCTTTTTTAGCCTTTGTAGTAAGTTTTTTATTTATTTCTAATATTTTCCCACAGCGTAAAAGATGAGTAAAAAAAAGTGAACGCAAATTTAATAAAGAGCTAAGCAGAGAATTTCCATTTATTTAAAAAAAATACAATGCTGAATTTGCGGTCTCACATGGTGGAAAAAACAATATTACTAAACATCTAGCGACAAAGAGGCACAAGCGATTTTTGAATAATCCCAGCAAAAAAATTGGTTTAAATAAAACAGGTTTTTACTATGAGAGAGTAAAAGTAGTGCTGAATCAGTGTTGCCAGTGAAATTTCGAGAAAGATACTTTTTAGTTTCCGAAAAGATAAATTTTTTCCCAAAAAGATACATTTTGTAAAAAAAATTTAAAATCCATTTTTAACGTTTAAGATTTATTAACATAACATTTTTATTTCATATTTAATGAATATCACACAAAAAAGTAATATGAATGAGTTTGTAATATTAATTAAAATATTTGTAATATTAATTAAAAAATTAATTAAATTTTCGCCTATAAACAATTTGATAATATCAATTAAGTTTTTCCACTCAAATTAATTAATAAAATTAAAAATTTAATTGAATCAATTAAATTATTAATTGAAAACATTAATTGGTGAATATTTTTTTCTGTGATTGTAAAGAAAATGATATCATATAAATTCATTTTTATATTTATTTAAGTCATAAATATGTTAGAACAACGAAGCAGCTTACCTACAATGTCTTATTGATATACCCTTTTGAATACACTTGTTGTCTTTAATTACTTGTATGTATATTAATCAATTGTATGTACGACTATAAGTCTTTTTGTTAATTGTCATTTATACTTTTACTTTTTCATTAATTAAATCAACTTGAGTTACATAAAATCGTCTTAGTATTTTAATAGGTTATGGGCCCAGACTGGTGGTGAATCTAATCTGGTGTCTTAGCGAAATCCATTCAAGTGAAAAATTATACGAAGCGATTAAATAAATAAAAGCAGAAATCGTCATTATGGCCGGTGTTGTGCGTATAGAACCGCTAAACGCGGAGAACTATGACACATGGAAGATGCAAATGCGTGCTATCTTAGTGAAAAATGATTTGTGGTCATATGTTGATGACAGCATCAAATGCCCCACAGTTGCTAAAGAAGCTGAATTGTGAAAAAACCAAGACCAGAAGGCGGCTGCTGATATTATGCTTGCGATGAGTTCTTCGGAACTAGCTTTGATATCAGAGTGTGAAACTGCAAGACAGATTTGGCTGAGGTTGGAAGCAACTTATCAATCGAAAGGTCCGGCCCGGAAAGCAACTTTACTCAAACGCGTAGCATTATCGCGTATGCGAGTAAATGATAAAGTACGTGATCACTTAAATGAATTTTTCGATGCGGTGTCAAAATTAAGAGAAATTGGTGTTTGCATCGGTGATGAGCTGTTAGCCATTTTATTGCTTTATAGTCTTTCAGAGTCATTCGAGACTTTTAGATGTGCGTTAGAAACCCGTGACGAGCTACCAAAACCCGAGATGCTTCGCGTGAAGATTTTGGAGGAATTCGAATCAAGGAAATCTAAAGAAGGTAAAAATGAATTAAATGCATTATATATAAAACGAGAACAACAAAAACAGAAACAAATGAAACTGAAACAAAACACCACATGTTTTAAATGTGGTAAACTCGGACATTTTGCAAGAAATTGCAAAACAAAAGCAAAAAATATGCAAAGTACTCAAAAAGTTGAGGTAGATACAACGAAATCAAATATTTGTTTTACATCAACGGAATCGGTGTTTTTGTGCCCAAGTGATAACACAAAGTGGTGCTTGGACAGTGGATGCACTTCGCACATGAGTGCTGACATTAGTAATTTTGAACAGTTTTCAAAAATTAATCAAACGCTTAACTTGGCAAACAATAGTAAGACTACAATAAGCGGTAGTGGAAATATGAACATTTCTATCAATAATCGTGGTTTAAATTCGAATTTGCAATTGAAAGACGTTCTTTATGTATCTGACTTAAGAACAAATTTATTGTCAGTATCAAAAATTACCGACAGTGATTATGACGTAATATTTAGCAAAAATAATGCAATAGTAACTGATAAAAGTAAAAAAGTATTTTAATAGGTTATGGGCCCAGTATACCTTTGTGCAGAAAGAATGGGCAATTTGTATTATTTGAAAAATGATGAAACCACAGCAAACATAACTGAAGCCAAAAATTAACTCGATTTATGGCACTACAAAATGGGACATATGAATGAAAGAGATCTTAAAAATATGGCAAAGAATGGTGATATTTATGGACTAAATTTTAAACAAGAATTGAAATTATCTACCTGTGAAGTTTGTATAAGTCAAAAACAAACACGCGCGATTTTTCCAAAAAGTAAACATAATAGGTCCAACCAATTACTGGAAATCATCCATAGTGATTTATGTGGACCAATGAGATGCAAATCAAATTCTGGTGCTCGATACTTTGTAACGTTTATAGATGATAAATCTAGGTGGTGCGAAGTATATTTTTTGAAACAATAATCAGATGTATTTTCTGCTTTCCAAAAATATAAAGCTTCGGCAGAGACTTTCACTGGTCAGAAAATTAAAACGTTACAATCATATAATGGGGGTGAATATTGTAATCGAGAGTTTGACTCCTATTTGGCGAAACATGGTATAAAAAGACGTTTGCAAACACCTCATACTTCGCAACAAAACGGAACGGCAGAACGGAAAAATAGAACCCTTGTCGAAATGTCACCTGCGTCGTTTTGGGCAGAAGCCATTAATACTGCATGTTATATTCGAAACAGATGTGTTACAAAAAGTAATAATGAGATTCCTTATAAACGTTGGACAAATAAAAAACCTACAGCGATGCATATGAAAGTTTTTGGTTGTAAAGGCTACGTGCTAAATAAAAATCCTAACAAAGGCAAATTTGATTCGCGTTCAGAACAGTGTGTTTTCGTAGGATATTCTTCTGAATCAAAAGCTTATCGTATGTGGTATCCAAAGAAAAGAGATGTTATAATTAGTCGAGATGTAAAGTTTGTTGACGAAAATGGTTTTAATGACAAATATTAGGAGTTTTATGATATAAAAAATAACAATCTTGAAATTGAGTTGAAGAAATCTGATCAAATAGAGCAATTGGAAACAGATATGGACAACAGTCCAGCAAATATCGATATCTTTCAACAAATATCGATGCCAGAAATGAAAAACGTGGCAGAGGACGTCCAAACCTGCTGAGGTTAGGTACACGTGGACGACCTAAGAAGTTGTATCATGCAATAAAAGAGGATGAAACTAATTCCAACAATGAGGATTGTGAGTCAGCTCAGTCAGAAGATGATTTTGAAGAGTGTGAACTAGCTTTCTTGACGGCGATGCCTGATCCTGTAAGTTTTAACCAAGCTATGGAGGCGCCTGATGCAAGTGGCTGGACGATGGCAATAGAAGACGAATATTTGGCTTTAATACGTAACAATATATGGGAAATTGTAGATCATCCTGACCAACGAAAAGTTATTGATAGCCGATTAGTATTTCAAACAAAGCATGATGGAAAGAGAAAGGTTCGTCTCGTAGCAAAAGGTTATGCTCAACGTCCAGGTGAAGATTATAACGAAACTTACTCTCCGGTAGCCCGTTCATCATCAATCAGACTTTTAACAGCGTTGTCAGCAGAATTGCATCTGGAAATACACCAAATGGATGTGACTACAGCTTACTTGAACGGTGATCTCCAGGAAAACGTATACATCAAAATACCTGATAACTTAGAATGCATATTGAAGAAAATAAAATCGGGTAAGCCTATGGGATCCAATAGTATTAAAAACCATGATAAAAATGTTGAAAAAACAGCTAAGAAATAGTTACAGGCCTTATATACTACAAAAAGTCCTGTATGTCTTTTGAAGAAAGCTTTGTACGGACTACGACAACCTGGTCTTGTGTGGTATTATAAATTAACAACAGAATTCTTAAAATTGGGTTTGAAGCCAACTAAAAAGGATCCTTGTCTATGTTCGAAAAGAGAAGGCGATAAAATTTTACTTATTTTGATTTACGTAGATGATTTGTTAATTGCTTCAAATTAACCTGAATGGATAAACCATTTTAAAACGTCGTTATCTCAATGCTTTGAGATGAAGGATATTGGCCCGGTAAAGCGTTGTTTGGGCATTGATTTTTACCAAAACCTTGGTTCAAACCAGATTTTCTTATCACAGCGCAACTACGCCGAAAATGTCGTTTTGGTATGTCAGAATGCAAATCAGTAATGACTCCTTTGGAGCCAAACTGCAAATTGACTCGTCCTTTAGTCAAAGATGAAAGAATAATGTCAAAATATCCTTATCAAAGATTAATAGGAGCGTTAATGTACCTTGCTGTAACAACACGCCCCGATATTGCATATCCGGTAAATTACATGAGCCAGTTTAATTCTAATTACAATGAAGAGCACTGGCAGTCAGCTAAACGAATTTTGCGGTATGTACGAGGGACACTCGACTATGGATTACAATATAAGGCTAGCAACATAGAATTGTATGGAGTAGTTGATGCAGATTGGGGATCAAACCTTACGGATCGCCGATCATATTCTGGCTATGCATTCATATTAGGAGGTGTTGCAATAAGTTGGGAAGCCCGTAAGCAGCGAACAGTATCTTTATCAAGTACCGAATCTGAATATATAGCCTTATCCGATGCAATGAAAGAAGCTCTCTACATTAGAAGTATTCTTGGTGATATTGGTATAAACTACAAAAATATTACTTTGTTCAATGATAGTCAAAGTGCACAAAAATTAATATACAATTTTGGATACAATTCGAGGACGAAACATATTGATATTCGCCATCACTTTGTTCGCGATTGCATTCGTAATCATAATATAACACTCGAATATATGTCAGCAGAAATGATGCCAGCTGATATGCTAACAAAACCAGTTGGTAAAACAAAACAACATTCTTGTTCAACTAACTTGGGTTTAGTAATTCAACATCAACAGAACTTGTAGTATCTCTACTTCGAGGGGAGGTGTTAGAACAACGAAGCAGCTTACCTACAATGTCTTATTGATATACCCTTTTGAATACACTTGTTGTCTTTAATTACTTGTATGTATATTAATCAATTGTATGTACGACTATAAGTCTTTTTGTTAATTGTCATTCATACTTTTACTTTTTCATTAATTAAATCAACTTGAGTTACATAAAATCGTCTTAGTATTTTAATAAAATATTAGGCATGTAATTTTTAAAAATAATAAGCAAACTTTAAAATTAATTATATGTAACTATCTTTGGACGTTATCGAAACAAATTCGTTTTTGTTAAAATTAACAAAAACATTTCATATATGTATGTAAATTTCTTGAAAATAAAAAAGACGTTCATATTTCCTCAGAACAACTTAGCACTACTAGTAATCATCGATTTAGGTGGATCGTATGTTGAAACTTCCTTAATGTTTTCTTTCACCATTATTAAAGCTGCTATTGTATTAGTATTGAGTCGGTTACGATGATCAGTCTTAATAAGTTTTAGTTGGCTAAAAATTCTCTCCACACATGCATTCGAAAATGGAAGTACAAATGTTAAACAAACTACTTTTTTCAAATTTTTAAAGATCGGCTCATTAATAACATTTTTTAAATTGAACATTTTTCCCAATACTCATCAGCGGCCATGTCACTGTTTAACCCAATCTCTTCGTGGTTGAGGAGAGCGTGTTCACGCCATTCCTTATGCAAAGCATTCTGGTCGATAAAATTTAACAAAGACGGAAATTTTTTTAATACAACAGTTAAATCCTTTTCTTTAAAAGATTGAGCTTCCTTTAAATTAAACATATTTATAATATTAAATATTTCATCGGTAAATACAAATTTTAAATTTACTTGTTTTAAAACTTCGATATAAAATGATTGACAATTTTTTAGTAAATCATATTTCTTATGCTGATCTTCTATTAGGGTAGCAAGAGAAGTATGAGCTAAAACACCTAAGTAAATTTTTTCAATTGGTAAAAAATAATTCGGATTTGAAAATTCTATTTTCAAAGCATCTGTTGCCTTTACATAGTTAAATTCTAAATAGTTGCTAGCAATTGTTTTAATTAATTTTTCAACTTCAGATTGCAAAAGGTAAAGACCAGGCTTTTCCGCCTGGAATAGCAGATTAAAATCGTTTAAAAGTTCTAAAGTGTATGACATAAATTCCAAATAAATTTTTGTAATGTCATTACTTAATAAATCAAAAACTTCTTGGTTGCCTTTAGTGAGATTCTCGAATAATTCCAACCGAAAATATTTTGTTAAAGCAGTATATTGCTCCAGCGTTCTATCAACGCACGATTTTAGTGAAAGCCATCGTGTTGCTGCTGGACTCAAAATTTTATGGTTCTCTACTTGAAAGTAATTTTGAAATTCTTCAAGTTTGGATATCCTCTTTGAACTTCTACAGAAGTGTCCTGCGATGCTTCTTAACATGTCTTCCACTGTTCCTGGTAATTTTGCACAAGCTTTTGACGCTACTAGATGTATAAGATGGCAACTACATTTAATGCATACAATGTTCTGTACAGACTTTTTTAAGTGACTAAAAACAGAGGTTATGATTTCCAGCCATAACATTTGTTGTGTCAGAGGAAAATCCAATCAAATTTTCAAAAGGCACAGAATTAGTACGTAGCCAGTTTAAAAGTGCCTCACTGGGGTCTTCAGCTTTGCCACTTTCTGTTTCAAAAAGATCCAAAAAATGAGTTTAAACTTTTTCATTGTCTGGATGATAATATATAACACAAAAAGCACATTGCTTCTTAACAGAAATGTCTGTGGTCTCATCCATTATAATGCTAAAAAAATTTTCGGGTGTGCTAAAAATTTTTATTATTCCTTGTCTAAATGCTGGTCCAATTAATCTTTTGACTATATTAGTTACCTTTGTTCGGCCCAAATGAATTTTTCGCGCAATTTTGGAATCCGGAAGCGTATTTGCCAAAAATGGAATAAATGAATCAGATAGAGAAAACGGAAGATTATTGTTAGCAAGAAACGTGCAAATTTTAATTTCGGCTCTTTTGATGGCATGATCTTCATGGTTTGAAGTAACCAATTGTTCGATTGGTTTGCAGTTCTTTATTGCATTCCAATTTTGTATATGCTTACATGAATTCAGGTGTTTGTTTAATACTGGCTTATGGTTTGCTAATGTTATTTCACAAGCTTTGCAAAATGGTACGGTGTACTCTTTTATTAACAGCCATTTCTCATTAAAATTGTACGTTGTCTTTTTTAGAGAATGACCTGTAAATTATAACGAAATGCCAATAATTCCATATAGAAACATACTTATGCACATAAATTTGCTTCAAATGTAAAATTCACTCACTCATTTTGTTTATCAGCTTTTTTAGGTTTCTTTTTTTTTAATTTCGGGATTAAAATTGTTTTATTTTATAAAATTATTACACAAAAACGGTCTGAAATTACTAACAGTAAAGATCATTTTTGTTTTCTTCTTTCTAAAATTTCATCTTAACACACATACACAAGAGTAAGTAGACGACAGAACTTAGAACAAAATACATGTTATTTTTGTATTTAGTTGTGACCGTTTTTTAGTATTCATAACGAAATGATAACTTCAAAAAACTTTCTCAGAGACGGATAGTTTAATATTTTATTTCTGTACATTTTGCGTACAGATTCAAAAGATACGAAAAATGACGGGATTACACATGGTACGTGAAGTCATCAAAAGATACGAAAAATGTATCTTTCGTATCGTAATGGCATCACTGGTGCTGATATCGCTGCTGATTTTTGTATGGCGAGTTCCCGGTTTGCAGTACTACATTTTTTGCTCACAAAAGCGCTTTTTTGAATCTAACCAAAATATGCAAATACAGCAGTTATCTTAAGCGCTCTTTAAAGGATTAATAATATAAACGTATTTACTAATGTAAAAAAGCGCTTTTCAAGATTACATTGGGCGCATTCATAGGACGTAGATGTTGAGCGCAACTGTTGGGAGATGTTGGCCTCAACAGAGTTTTGATGCGCTTTATTGCCTTACTGCTTCAAAAAACATGAAAAATTTTTACTGGGATGCCACTTCGTCGTCTCAAATGGAACAGTTTTTTCGCAGCGTTGGCAACACGGAAAAACAGCTAGCATTAGCGGAAGGGCTATTTACTTTCCACACCATAATGCTATATTTCCACTACGAGTTGAAATACGTGCTTCGCTTCCTCAATCAAGTTTAGGAATCATGCATTCGGGCTTCGGCGCATTTGGGCTTAGTTTTTTAATTTTTTTATATATATTCACACATACATACGTATCATACGCACGTGCGTTTGGTTTATTTTTATTTGCTCACACACACATACACCTATTTGGTTTTGATACTTTAGTTCAGATAAGCTGGCGATAAACTGCGATAAAAGTTATAAATAGTATGTACACACGGTACCGGCTTCGCTCTCTATTCATGCTTCACACCCCAATCACGAACGAATCTACTTGCTTCGCTATACAAAATTATGAGAGCGAATCAAGTAGATTCAATATGAATCTAATTTTATTGCAGTTTATCGTCAGTTTAACTGAACTAGCTATCAAAACAAAATAGGTATACATATGTGCATGTGTGTGTTTGTGAAAAAATAAAAAACAAAAAAACAAAGATGTGAGTTTAAAATAAATGAATTTAATTTAGTTATGAATAGTATAAAAAGGAAAAATAAGAAGAAAATATAATGATGCCTTAAAAAACAAGATTTTGAATGAGTTGTATATATGTAAGTATGTATGTTTATATATATGTACGTATATACGTGCACATGATACGTATCTATGTGTGAATATACATAAAAAAATGCTACACGAACAGTGATACCAACTTTTTCAGAGCAAAAAGCACTAAATGCAATAAGTATATTTGTATGCACATAGCTATGTATGTATATTTTTATTTTTTATTTATTTATTTTCAATACGGAGAAAGCCCACATGGCCAATTATATACATAGGTATTGCGTGAGTAAAAATTAGAAACTTAAGTTAGCTACAATTTTAAATTTACTACATTTCATAGGTTTTTGTAATAATTTCAATTACGAGTATATCGAGCTATGTTTCGATTTTGCTTATATGTACATAAGTAGAATATGAGTAGGAAAATAATTCAAGTTCATTTGGCAAGACACTCCAATTATGGTGTATTATTTTAACAAAAGTGTGATCAACGAGACACGTACGGCCTAAAGGAACAGATATTTCGGAAACAACTGAATTTTATTTACAGGATAAAGATTTCAATTAAAATTTTATTTGTACTTTTTTATATAACTGCCTAAATTAAATCATTCCGTATAGACGAAATATCGAAACACTTGAATAAAATTTACGTGGAAATGTTTTAGGATTTTGGTCGATATCGATTCCCTCTAGAGTTCTGCATAATAGTTAATTTTACTGAATCGTTCAGATTGATCCGAACGATGAAATCAACTGGTTCGTTTATTTCGTTCATAGTTCATTATTTACTCTTAATGAACGGTGATTGAACGAAAGATCAGATTTGTTTTCCTTTTGTCGCTCTCGCTTTGATATTTTGTTTATTTGTAAATAATAATGCAAATTACAATCGAATTCCGTGAAGATTTGTGGAAAATATTGTGACGAACGAAAGAAAATTTCAAGTCGTTTTTTTCAAGCAAGCCATGGAAAAAATGTTGCCACTGAATAGATAATTTAAAATGTTTAATATTTGAATTTTGACTGGTATATTACTAGAATGGAATACCGAATACAAGACTTGAAAACATACTTTAAAATATTTCCCAATATCAACGAAATTAAATCTTTTTTTTCATGTTTTTATTTGCAATCTTTTTTTCAATAATAAACAAATTAATTAAAAATAAATATTCACATGAGTCTTAACCTACATTAAGGCTAAACCATATTACATTAGTACTCTTTAATCAGAGTACAATTATAAGTATGCAATTATTTATATGTTCACAAGTTTATTATTTATTTATTTTTTTCATATTTACAATGACTATTTAAAATATTTACATCCTTATCTTCTGAACGGAAGGTCAAGCACATGATGCCTTTTTAGCCTATGTGCATCCTCGCTATCATCTAGTAAAATAATAGCAAGCGGGTTGGAATGGTTACTAAGTCTCTCAAGGTACCTTGAGCTGTAAACGTTTATTTCATTTTTGATCTTTAATATATGCAAATCTCTATGAATCGTATCATTTGTCACAAACCATGGAGCATCTACGATCATTCTAAGAGTTTTTGATTGATATCGTTGAAGTATTTCTATGTTGGAGTTGCTAGCAGTACCCCACAGTTGGATTCCGTATGTCCATATCGGTTTTAAAATAGTTTTGTATAGAAGAACTTTGTTTTCTAAACTTAGTTTTGATTTTTGTCCCAGCAGCCAATGCATTCGCTTTGTTTTCATATTTAGGCAATCCCTTCCACGTTAGTCTTTTATCAAGATGCATGCCAAGATATTTCACACAATCAGTTTTTGGAATTTCGTTATTGTTTAAGAAAATAATAGGAGAAATGCCTCTTCTTAATGTAAAGGTAATGTAATTAGACTTTTCTGTATTAATTGAAATATTCCATTTTTTGAACCAATTCGCCATACTGTCTAGGTGATTTTGAACATGGTTTGGAAATTAAATCTAAGACATAAAAACATAAATCTTGCGTATTAAATTTTTAAAAATATATAAAATTAACAATGTATTAAAAAATCAACAATATATGTTTAATTGCATCCTTGAAAATAACGAACTTAATGACAAAAAGTTCTATGATGAAAAGATGAACGATTAATTTTTTTCCAGTTTTATATGTCAGACGTCATACTAAAATTTGGTTTATTTATTGGAGTAAATTTTAATATCGTTTCTGACGTTTACCAAACCTATGCAAAGAACTATGAACGATGAACTATAAAAAAGGCAACAATCCTAAAGTCAAAATCGTTCAATTTACTGAATCGTTCAACTGAACTAGTTCGTTTATGAACTACACAACCTTAATTCCCCCAATTTGTTACTTGGGGTACATTGTAACTGGAATCGAAATAAAATGCATTCTGCGTGTAATTAGCATACAAATCGAAAGAATTTTCCTTTGTTTCAAATTGCAGAGTGCAGAGTACACTTAATTATATACATGTATATGTATATGCGTATAAATATGTAAAAACTATTTATGTATGGATGTGCATATTTAAATACATATGTACATATTTATATTAATATATAATTATACTCGGTTATGGAAAAAGTCGTTTCATCTTTTTCTTCTGGCCATAAAACTGTTTTAATAAGTTAATTAGATATTTTAGGCGTTTCATCCGAATTAATTTTTACTTGAACATTGTTCAGTATTTTACATTCTGAACATAAGTCTTTTCTTTTTAGACCGTATTTTATATGAATTAAGCAATTCGATGTATTAAAAAAACATTATTGTATTTCTAACTTACTTTTAAAATAGTTATTAGCGCTAAAAGTTATTTCCACTTCAGCATTTGAACATGGTAATGTTAATAGTCCTAGAGCAAATATTGACAGTTTTAGAAATGGATTATCATTAGTTTAATTTCTATAGTTATAAACTTCAATCCAAAATTGATCAGTTCTGAGTTAATTTTTCCATATATGTAGCCTTAAATTTCTGATACTTCGTTCTATTTCATCAACTTGACCATCCCAGCAAAAGTTACAGCTTACCAGAAGAGTTTTCCTAAGCCAGCTAAAAGCAATACCAAAAAAAAAGCCTTAGTAAATCGTTTCACAGAAGTAATAATGTATAGTTTTTGTGTACTTAGATGCAAAACTTACTGGTTTACAATTTTTTTACTTTTTTCCAGTTTATTAGAGAGCCCGCCTTACTTTAGTGCTTTTTTTTTCAAGAAAGCACGACATTGCTTCTCTCAGTTGTTAGTGCTTCCAAATCAGAATTCTGTTGCTGGGATTATTGTTATTAAGTTATTTTATAGCGTGTATGGTATCCTCTGTAATTTCTAGAAATATGTTATTTTTTCTCACTGTGGAAGAGAAAGTTTTTCTTCCTCCGTATTTCACCCATCTGAATTAACATTCTGCAAAGGAAACTTTGCTGGTCTAAAAGGAGTGCAATTAGATAGTTTTTGAAAAGTGGAAAATTCTTATTTGTTGTTTTTATAAATTTAGTAGATTTGTAAAACACACTAAAAGCAAAGGTATAAAAGCACCAATTTAGTGCTTTAAAAAAAAAATCCCCAAGTTAAAAAATTCCGCACTGTTATGAATTAAAAAGCACTAAATCTAGTGCGAAAAGCACTATATCTAGGGCGAAAAGCACTAAATTGGCACGCTGCACACGAAGCACGAATGAACCGTGTGAACAGCAAGATTCATAAACATGATTCAGAGAGCGAAGCGGTGATTCAACTCGTCGTCTGAACATACTATTAGAGAAGATACCAATTTTACGTGCTTCGCAAGTAGACTCATATTGAATCTACTGATTCCCTCCCATAATTTTGTATGGCGAAACAACCGGCTTCGCTCATGGTTGGTAGAGAAGCAAGTCGTGTCGCCGATTATATTACTTCAGTCAAGCCGCCGCCGAATCCATCGGCGCATCGGCGGCTTATTGGCAAGCCGATTTGCTAGGCTCCGCCGATATTTTTTTATTTTCTTTTCAGCCTTTTTTTTATTTTCTTTTGAATGGTACTGTATGGTTGTCACCCTACAAGAACACTACTAGTCATTTGACTAGTAGCGATTTATTAAGGTATTGGTGAATAAAATTACCAAAACATTTGTGTACGTGTGATTTTTTTATCTCTTTTTTTTATCTTTTTATCTTACTTATTAATTTCACTTAATTAAAACACATAAGTACATCTGAACTGCTTACTCTGCGTCTTTTTTGCCAGTCACTGATTACATAAGCATTGGTAAACTATGACTAGTCAATGTTTACATAGAAACTGGTCAGCTATTACTAGTCAATGTTTACATAGAAACTGGTAAAATGTAACTTTTAATTAAAAAAACATAATTTCTATGTTATTTTAAATGTTTTTTATTATAAGAAAATAAAGAAATAAGTAATATACATTTATATATACAATCCAAAATACAAAATAATCTAGGTGGTACCACTCTAGTCTTCTTCACGCTTTTTCCCAGCTCCAACACACCTTTCTTTTAGTAAATATCTAAAATTTTAAAACAGAAATACATAAATGTATAAATTACATTAAACTTTTCAATTTCTATTATGCAGTATTCCTGTTACTTAACTTTCTTAGCACTTGTATAAATTTTAATTTCACAGACCGAACGATTTTAAAATGCGTTTTGTGAGTTAATAATGCAAAATAATTCCGCATATTGTATTTTAGCTTGTGCAAAAATTTCATATAAACAGCTTTTATTACTACCTCATGAGAGAATCATATTTTTTCATGTGTGCATTAAGTTGCATGTAAATTTAAAACTTTAAATACTAATGAAGTAAATGAGCGATATACTCACACATACATATGTATGTATCTTTTATTGTGCTTATTTCACGAACAAAGGTCTATCAATTAACAAATTACTTCTGTTTTGTTTTTCCAATCATTTTCTTTTGGTTGTATTCACCTGTTTTTGACATTTGGCCAGCTTTATAACACAAATAACGCTTAAAGCTTTTTATTTTCTTAGTTGTTGATTTTCATATTCTTTATATAAATTTACTTTGAAGTATGCAAATAAAAGAAATGATTATCTACAATTAAAAATGTCCCTTTTCACAATGTATGATTAAGAGTTAACGTGAACTTTAACTACAAGTTCTTCATACAAAACATGCCGTTAAAGTCCCTGTGAGCTTTTACAATACAATACCTTGTGAAAAAGGGACGTTATTAATATGTTTTCACAGAAAAGCACTAAATCAGCACTTTTAAAAAGCGCTTAATGTAGCGCCACACTCGCTAAATTGGCATCTCTGTTTGAAACCGTTAGTTTTGTCGGCGTCTATAGTACACATGTACAAACATTTTATGTAGAAAATTGAAAAGTGCAAGCATCGTGAATTTCAATTTTGTGAAAAAATAATTAAATATGAAAACTTTGAAAAGTTATTTTGAAAGTTCAAATGAAAACGATTGTCCGATATCTGACGATTCTGATGGTTTTGATGAAAACTCTTTCTTTTTAAAAAACGCTGATCGCCAGATATCTGAATATGAAGAAATGCTGCGCAGGAAAAAAGCGGCCAAAGAAGTCGCAACATTATATTAACTGAGCAAAAAGCAGGTGCCTCAGTTGTATGGGATCATTTTGGAACACTAACCATTAGAGGGAAGACCGTAAATCCTAAGCAAAGGTTTCTCAAGCCTTGCTTTGAAGCTGAGCTAACCGTTTTAAAGGGGTAAGTGTTTTCTCCATTGCGCAAAAAAACGTGTTCATATCAAAAGAAATGGTGAATCTATTAATTTTAAAACAGAATTCATATTCGTACACAAAATTATAAAAGAAAAGCTTCGTAAAATTTTGAGCGAAAAATCGTCAAAATCATAAAAATAATTATCCCAAAACGTTCAAAGCTCGTCAAGAATAAAACATACACGTTTTCATATATATAGTATGATTTCTTCCTTTGTTTTGTTTAAGTTAACTCGACTAAAAACTCTTTCTACATTTGCTGAAGATTGCGGTAAAAATGAAATAAAATTAGTTATGCGGGATAAAATTACTTAACGTGGGAAATAAAAGACCTTAAGTTAATTGTCTAAATTCAGATTAAATTTTTGTCTTTAATATTCTTCAAGTGATAAATAAGTCTCTTATAGTATCGTAGGAAGAACTTTTATTTTCTATAATATAATTTATATTGCAGGAATCAATTAAGCTTAAGGCTTTGAATTCATCTTCGAAGTCAAATGTTATCAAAGTCTTCCCACACATTTTTAAATTTAATTAACTTTACCATCAGCAAATACATCCCTGACATATATTTCCAAGTAAATTTCTTTAATCTTTAAATAATTATTCTCATCATTATAACCCACCAAATAAAAATGATCACACTCAAGCAAACCTTTTTTTTTAATTATTCATAGTTTTTGCAATTGACCATATGCATTTTATATTTTTGTTGGTTCCTTTGATAAATTATGTGCAATAACATGTTTAAAACCATTTAGTTCCAATTTTATTAATACGAAAACTAAGACTCATTACTTTTTACTACTTATTTTTATTGCACATTCTAGCAAAAGCTGCCAATCTCTTGGTCAAGTTCAAAATTGTTTTATAGTTCTGAAAAATTGTATAAATTTATAATTGTATAAAATCGTCAAATTGATGGCGAAAATCGTCCAGTCGTCATAATGCTATTTTTGGCACCCAAAATTGTCAAAATGACGATAAATCGTCAAATCTGGCAACCATGATTACAAGGGATAGGAGATTTAACTTGGCCGAACGCAAGGGTTATAACACCATCAACAATTTCTTTATTAAGGAGACTCCTCCTTGATGTTGACTCGCCCAGAGCTGCTTTACTAATGAAGCTTCCGTTTTTATACCCAAGACTAGTTTTCAATAATCTGTGATACAGTATACCTAACGTGACCAGATGGTTTTTTCAAAAAGCGGGTCATGATCGATCAAAAAGCGGGATTTTGAAGAAAATACCTCCAAAAAGCGGGATTTAAAAATAGATATTTTTTAAAAAGCGGGGTGTGTAATATGGTCACACACATTTCGCTTTTTTTTAAGTGGCACCTCCCATACAAAATTTTTGTATATTGGAATATCTTTGCATCTAAATGACCAAACAATTGTATGCAGTCTGCAACTTCAGGAACAATCGCTGTAAAATTACCAAAGCCCATAATAAAATCTACGACAGTTCTTCAACTTCTCTTTAAATCTTATCTTAATATATATAAAAATCTAAAACACGTTTATTTGTTAGGGGTGAACTCTTTAATGCCCCAACAGATTTTCGCCTTCCACCCCACAAAATATTTCTAAATGATTTTAATAATATAAGTTAATCTATAATATAAAAATGAATCGCTGAATGTGTTGCTAAGCGCAAATCTTGAGAACAGCTGGAACGATTTCGCCAATTCTTTTTTTATAACATTTCTTGAAGTACGAGGAGGGTTCATACGGAGAGAAAATTTTAAAACTAGGACCAGGACCGCGATAGGGGGGGGGGGGGAAATTTCTGCCCCTCTGAAACGTCCAAACCGAGTTAATTGAAATTTAGAACATAGATAGATCTGCGTCCAAAAAGTCACATAGGCCATCTACATTTTCAAAATTAGGACCAGGAGGGCGATAGGCGGAAATTTCTGTCCCTCCAAAAAGTTCAAACCGATTTTAATGAAGTTTAGAACATAGATACATTTCCATCTAAAAATTCGCATGGTCTATGTACATTTTTCGAACAAGGACTAGTAGGGCGAGGGGGCGGGATTGCAGTCCTTCCGAAACATTCGAGCCGATTTTAATGAAATTTAGAACATAGATAGATCTGCGTCTAAAAAGTTACATATTCTATGTACATTTTTAAAACTAGGATCAAGAGGGCGATATAGGGAAATTTCTCCCCCTCCGAAACGTTAAAAATCAATTAAATTACTGAAAATTAATTAAATATTTGTATAATGTATTTCCTTCAAATTTATTTTAGTTGTTGGCGTAGCAACGCGCGCAGGGTACAGCTAGTGTTGTTATATTTTCATTTGTGCTTATTTTCCTTTGTGGTTTTGTTTAAACATTTTTATGGAAAATGTGTTCACAAGACAATTCTGTTTAATCTTTTGTGTATGTAACGATTTTTATAATGTGCGTTGTCGTATAAAAAAAGTTCAAATTGGACATGTAAATGTGACACCTCTCATAAGGAAAAAATATTTACTATGAGATATCTGGAAAACTAATATAAGGAGACTTTGAAATTTTGAGGGGATAACTCTGTTGATATAAATTTAAGAATTTAACAAGTAGGCGTGGTACGTCTCATATAGTGCATCATATTTTTTTATTTAAAAATAATACCATCGTACCGATCTTGCTGATTTGCTCACAGTGTGTTACTCATGATGATGATATTTTAATGCAGTGAGAATTTTGAAACTCTTCATGACTATTTATGTTAATAATAAGAATTGTATTCTACAAAATAGTGAAGATTGAACCGCAAGATTTTTCTTTTCATCTGAAAATGAAAATGGAATGAATTTTTGCCAATTACATATTAATGAAAATTTCAAAAGTCTAAAAAGCGGGATAAAGCGGGACATAAATTCGAGGCGGGATCGATCTATGAAAAGCGGGATAATCCCGCCTAAACCGGGATGTCTGGTCAGGTTAAGTATACCCCGCTTATTCAGCCCAAATATTGAATCTCCGTTTTTTACACTTACCACACAAAGGTCAACGCTTAATTAACTTTAGTTTAATTAGACATTTTGGGTAATTACCCGGAAATATTTTACCCCAAAATGAAATTTTGACCCGGATCAATTAGGGCAGATATTAGGTGAATTGTTTTTATGCGAAATCTTTTTGGAAAATTTTCTATTGCATAATTGTAGACGTCAATTATTATCCCGAATTCAGACTGAGCTTCTTTCTCTGCTATATTTTTCATAATTTTTTCATAAAAACATATGACGCTACATATTGTCGGGTAATTTCTGCCTTGCAAATAAATAGTTGCATACTTAAAAATTGTGAGAAATTCAGTGAAATGCATAAATGTATAGAACTCTTTTGAAGCCTTTGTAAAACTTCTGAACATCATTAGCAACGTGTGTCGTAAGAATGTTTTAGCGAGATTGCTTGATTTTTCAGGTTCTTCGAGAACAAGCATTTTCTCAATTACGTTTCTTTTTTTCTTGTCACTCGCATTAAAATTATTTAATGTTACAAAAAAGTAAAAATGTTTTCGTTTGTTATTTATAAGATCGTATATGTACATTTTTAATTTTGGAAAAACAGGCTGTTTATGTTTTTAAAAACTTGTGCTAGACCAAAATTTTTTAAACCCTTTTGTGTATTGTTCTGAAGAAATCATTAAATTAAATCTGAAATGTCCGTGTATATTTGTACATATTAACTTAAAACTATTTTTAAGCTATTGCATAGCTTTTATCGCGGGCATGTAGAAAAACACATGTAGGAAAACACAATGTGGCGTATACACAAACAAACAGACAATTCGTAGGTTTTTAAGCTATTATTTTCCAGATATTTAGAGGATATCAAGTCTCAAACTTATGTTTTTTATTTCAGTTACCATAAACCTATAGTTTCAATGATAAAAATTCCTGAATAACCTACATGTATTGTAAGATAATAAAAATATTTTAAACGATATTAATTTCTCATTTATTCAATAAAAGAAAAAAATTTGTTTTCGTATCGGTCGTCACGCTCTAAAAGTGTAACTTGAATTAATATCAAAGAAAAAACTTGAATTAATATCAAAGAAAAAAAATACTGCATAAATAAAAAATAAATAAATATGTAATTATAATTGCATAAGTTGATAAAAAAATGCTAAGCAATAGCTTAACCGCGGCAGTCCCCGAGTGCCACACGTATTTTTTTATTTATAAATTAAGAATCAAGCCTTTAAGGCCAAATATGATTCATATTCTACTCACAAAATAATAGTAAATTGAGTTTGATAAATAATAAAATAACAATAACAAAACTATTTGCATAGTATATAAAATTCCAGATAAAGCAGTAATATAATTATAAACAAAAGGAGAGAAATTATATATGTTTAATGTATTTACTTTGTATAAATTTAAAATTCTTACATAATTGCAATTGTTACACGTGAAAACTCTAAATACACCAAAAATTACATTGGTTAAAATTGTGTACATTATATTAAATGATAAATAAATAATTGCAAAATGCTAAATCGAAAATTTCAACAAACGCAAAATGTTCAAATTACACAAACACTTTATACCAAATAAACACACTTCGGTATTTCTTACATAAATAAAAAGTTTTTTGCTTATAAAACATTGTTTTTGATATTAATAGACTGATTGGGTAAGACGTTGACGTTGGAAATCTTGACGTTTCTGTAATAGATTAAAGAAAAGTTGTACAAGTTTCCTTTATCTATTACAAAAACGCCAAGATTTCTAACGTCAACGTCTTACACAAACAGGGTGTAAGTTCCATTTCAGATCTACCAATTTAAAAACTAAAACATATGAATGTACATATGTATACATAAAAAAGTGAAATGTTTTGACCATGATACAATTATACAAGGTACTTGCACAAGGCCAGCCTGTTTATGTATACAATGCAGAAAGTTGTCAAACTTCGTTTACAAGCTGCAAAAATGTTAGTGTATGTGTGTGAATAAAATGATTACAGTGTTGCCAATGAATTTGCATATGGCTGTGTCTCCAATTACACATTGAAGAAAATTACACTACACATCTTTTGTGTAGGTTAAAATTAAAACAAAAATAAATAAAAATAGAACCCAAGGTATAATTACACACAGGTTATGCATGAATCTCATTACATGGCCCACACATGAGAGTAGAAATTACACACTGTGTATTACACACATATTGGCAACACTGAATGACTATAATCATGCATGAATGCCGCGTCTGCAATTGTACTTTAGTTACCCTGTGATAGCTGTTTTTAAAAACAAAAGACATGTGTTTCTGACAATTATCCGTTTTTTTTTACCAACAAAATACGTGTGTTCCTTGGTGTTGCAATTTTGTTGTAGTCGTGCAAGTACCTTTTATAATTGTATCATGTGTTTTGACAAAACAAAGTTTTATTTTCCAAATGTATGTATGTATAACAAAATATACATACATATTTATAATAAAAACGTGATAAAAACAAAATTAATACTTTTATTACTTTTGGTGAGCCGGTAAAAACATGGCGTGAGCGGCTAAGCCGCCGCCGCAGAAAAAAACTGTTCGGCTTGCTTCTCTGATGGTTGGGGTCAAAGAAAATTTATATCAAGTATATGCAACTACTCAGGTGATTAATTTTTTTCTCGTTTTGTGACAATGCCTGAATGTCAAAAGTTGTTTACAATGTTTTGCTTTGTTATACACAATTGTGTATACTGAAAACGTATGTGAAAAAGTTTAAATAAATTTTTACTTAAAAAATGTGTTACAAAACATTTAAAAATAATTATATTTAATTATTTAATATTTTATTATACTTATTTCACATATTAAAGGTTTATCAATTAATAAATTTACTTTGGTTTTGTCTATCCATACATATCCTTTTTGTTTATGCAGATCTGGGACTATTGCATTAAATAAGCAAACGCATTGACCATTTTACCATACTAAACCAAATCAATGCAAATACAAATTTATTACATTAGCACTAACTTTGATAATATTTGTGCATTTTTTTTTTCATTAAACTAATAGCCCTTCAAAGTAATTTATGAATATTGCATTGTTACTTTTATTTCACTATTTTTTCACCACTTCACACATTATGAAAAGTATTATTGCATTATAGTGCAAAATACAACGTAAATGTGTACATATGTACATAAAAACATACGTACATACATAAATATGTAAATTTTTTCCTATGTATACCCAAGACGAAAAATCATATCACTACGTTTTTTATAATTTTTTCGAGAGATGTAATTGTTCCAAGCGGTAGTATTTTTCGTTTATAGTATTATAGTAGGTAGTATTTTTCGTTTTTTAAGATATAACTACAATAAATGAAAACCTAAGTTCTGATCTTTTGTCAATTGCACGGTTTTCTATATAAGGTCGAGATGCAACGTACTTGAAGTATGAAACTTTTAAATTTTTTCAATTGGTTCTGAAATCTAGTTTGTATTTATATTGACAATTTTCCTTTTCTTTAATTTGTACGTACATACTTATAAAGGTGCCCTCAATGAACTTTACTGTATTTTTTATTTTATTATTTGTGCTATCTGATAAAATAGGTTAACGTTTTACTCAATATTACTGTGTTCAATATTTGATAATGCAATAATATTGCATTACTTCATGATGACTAAGCACATCAATACAAAATCAGTGCATTTTTCGCCATGCTAATGCAATATTAATCCATTACTTTTAAGAGATTTTATTGAAGTGGAAAAATAGTGCACTAGAAGCATTAAATTTAAATTTGCACTAAAATTTTTGTTTTTCAATCAGTGCTTATGCAAAATTAATGCAAGTTGCCCAGGTCTGGTTGTATCCATATGTTTTTGACATTCATCCATTATTCTTACACAAACAAATCGCCTGTTGTTTTTGTACTTTCTTAGTTGTTGTAGACCTGCATATACTTTATATAAATATGCTTTGGTTGGGGTCAAGGCACATTAAATACAGGTACACGCATTAGGTGCAACTCTGTGCTTCTCACATAGTTTTACAAAGAAATTGTCAAAAAATTTTATACATCAAACAAGGCATAAAAGTAATTGTCAAATGAATTCTTCGTTATAAACGTGTAAACAAAAAATCAGCGGATGAGCAATATGCCTGATGCGTGTACTTGTTTGATATGCCTTGGTTGGGGTGTGAAGCACGATTACAGAGCGAAGAACGTATAGTGCAAGCCATATCAAACAGGTACACGCATCAGGCATATTGCTCATCCGCTGATTTTTTGTTTACACGTTTATAACGAAGAATTCATTTGACAATTACTTTTATGCCTTGTTTGATGTATACAATTTTTTGACAATTTCTTTGTAAAACTATGTGAGAAGCACAGAGTTGCACCTAATGCGTGTACCTGTATTTAATGTGCCTTGGTATAGTGGAAACATACTATAAACCACAATTAAAGTTTCAGATCAACGATTATTCCTTCATTTTAAACAGAATAGTATTCCTTATCAAAATATTTTGAAAAATGTAGAATTCGCGCTCTCTCTTTTAGGAACAAATGCAGTAACAGAACGTGTTTTTTTTAGTATCGATATGGACCACTGATGCCATTAGGATAGGAAAGATAAATTTTTCGCATCTTATGATGCCTTCAGGTACCATGTGTAATCCCGACATTTTTTGAATCTGTACGCAAAATATACAGAAAATATGAAAACCTTTTTTGTTGAGGAAATATGAACATCTTTTTTATTTTCAGGAAATTTATACTTTTTGATATAATCGCCTTAGTACAGGGTGTTTTTTTAGAGGTATAGAACTTCGAATTGAAATAAAACACAAGAAAATCGTTTTAATGTCCATCAATTTGGCTTTATTGGAAGGATAATTTTATGCCATTAACGCTTAAATATGATTTCGGGCATGTGGCCGCCGCGGCTGGCTCGAATAAAGCCAATTCTACAGGTCCAATTTTCAACCACTTTTTCGAGCATATGGGGCCGTATGTTGGCAATAACGCCACGAATGTTGGCTTCCAAGTCCCCTAACGTTTCTGGTTTGTTGGCGTAGACGAGCGACTTCACATATCCCCAAAGAAAATAATCCAATGGTGTCAAATCACACGATCTTGGTGGCCAGTTGACCGGTTAACCGAATTAATTGCTCTGATGGACGATTATGTCGACCATAAAATGGACGGAGCTTGCGGTAAACTTCGCGAACTGAACCATTATTTTCGAAATAAATTTGCACGATTTGCAAGCGTTGTTCTTTTGTCAACCTGTTCATGATGAAATGGCAAACCAAACTAAATATTAATCACTTGACAGCTGACAAAATGGCCGCCAGTTAAAAAAGTGATGTCAACTTAAAGTTCTATACCTCAATAAAAACACCCTATATAAGCGCCTTAACTCGTGTATTAATTTTTACAAAAATGAATTTGTTGTGATAACATCCAAAGATAGTTATGTACATATAATTAATTTTCAAGTTTGCTTACTGTATATTAAAAAATTACATGCCTAATATTTATGACTTAAATAAATATAAAAATGAATTCATATGATATCATTTTCTTTACAATATTCATTAAATATGAAATAAAAATGTTATGTTAATAAATGTTAAACGTTAAAAATGGACTTTAAAATTTTTTACAAAATTTATCTTTTTGGGAACAAATATATCTTTTTTGAAACTAAAATGTATCTTTCTCGAAATTTCACTGGCAACACTGATATGGACAACTGAAAAAACGCAGTTGAACATTAAAATTTTGAAATCTATATTAAGTGTAAAATATAATTTGACCAACTCATTTGAAATATTTCACATTTTAAAGAATGTCAGAAGTTATTGCAAAGTATTCACTCGGATTAAAAATATGACCTTGAAAGAAAATTATAATTTTTTTAATAAAAAATTTAATTAATTTAATTTAATTTTTACATTCGAAATGATACAGAAAAACCCTGATACACCCCATCTTAATTTTGGGCCGTAGAAGTAATTAATAATAAAAATATTTTTGTACAAGTATATGAATGTATACTCGTACAATAAAATATACATACATATATAACTAAATTGTAATTCTCATTTCATCCTATTTGCCCCGATTTGTCTCAATGGAAATGTGGTCACTTTACCATTCCGAATTATTGTAATTTTTGTAATGAACTGGTGGGTAGTTTTGCTCATAAGTCCCCCAACAAATTCAAATGCATAATTACATATGTATGTATGCACGTACACGACGTGTGTGCTTCCAAAAGTTTGCAAAGTGTATACATTTGCCTAACAATTTACGAGTTTGTACATGTATAAAACTTTATGCTTAAAAACAGTAATGTTATAATGTTATATTAAGTTTAATGTCAACCAGATAACACTAGTTGCATGAAGAGAGTAACATGTAGCATAAATAAGCCCAGTGCCAGAAGCTATTTAGCCATTCGAAAGGGGCTGCTATATACTCGTATATTAAAATGATGTTCAAAGCTTTTTTTTAAGTCAGACTGATTTCTGACTTAATGAAACGTTCGTTTGGGAGTTCTGGTGCTTTGCTAGAGTTTGTGAAAGCATTTATTATATTATTATAATAAATTTTTTTCTTTCTGTTAGATCGATAACCTGAAAATATATGTATTTTCCCGCCGAAAAAAATTTCCTACTTGCAAAATCGTACGTGCTAAGCAAAAATATGCTATAAACTAAACCGCGCATAATCCAAAATATAACAGTTAAAGAGAGAAAGAGCTATATAGAGACACTGTGATACATTAAAGAGTAGTCAGATTGAAATTTGGTACAGAAAAAATACACATACATATATAATACAACTAAAAGGAGTAACGACAGGAGCATAATTTGACAGTTAAAAAATTGCCCAAACAGTAAATTCAACATACATACCTATAAGGTGTTTTTTAGAGGTAAGGAAATTTTAATTGATATAAAACAAATATTGCCATGAATTTGGCTTTATTTTAAATAAACATATGTATGTAGTATAAATGTACATATGTTTTGTCCCTTTTTACTTCACTGCCCTAATCGTCTGCAGCTTATTGGAATAGAAAAGAGAGTTCAAATAGTTGCACAAACAATGGTCGGTCTACCAGTGTTAAACCGTATGGTCTCTGAGGCTAATTTAAGGGTAAATTACGCAAGTTTATACATTAATCCCAGGTTTCTTTTACAGGCTGGACTAGGTCCTCAAAAATCCTGCGTGGATCATATAATTAGCTTTGGATTCGGTCTTAGGCAGTATTTCTGATAAAAAATTCCGTAGAAATTGATTCAGTTATTATATATTTTATTAGAAGACTTTTTGTTAAAAAAAATACCTGCATTATGTATTTCGCGTTATATTTATGCGCTTTCTGTGTACTTTAGCTTCCAGAATGATGAAAGTACGATTTAATACATGCATAGCAACACAAAGTATAAAATTGGTTAAACAGTGATCGCCACACTTTTTTCTTTAACAGCCACATTTTTCACATACACCAACCATACATTCCTCTTAATTACACCAAATTGAAATTTATTTCGGTGTGGGTATGGTTGTTTGAAATACTGCAATGGAAAATAACTGGTATATTATATGCATTGTATCTTAATATCTAGTTAGTACCCTATAATTATAATAATTAATACGATTTGTACAGTGTGAGGGCCGCAAGTTGCAAATCACTGTTATACTAAATTCAAGTTAGAGTGGCATAAAAAATTTGCAAAAAGAGATAAACTCATGTAAAAATACTATAAATAATTAACATTTTGGGGAATATTAAGGTTGGTGTACTCGTATGTGAAAAAGTTAATTCTCAAGAAAAAAGTTTGGCGACCACTTTATTTGTTAAATTGTACTTTGATCATCTTGTGCCTATGTTCTGTAACTTTGGTGAGAACTTTTTGTTTGATTTTTGTCGACAGAAAACTTATAAAACTTTTTTAACAAAAAGTCTTCGAATAAAATATTTAATAACTCAGTAAATTTCTAAGGAACTTTTTAAATAAACCTTCGAATTGCTCTTAATAAATTACGTTTTATAAATAAATATATTAATATGTATGGTCTCAGTACAAAAATAATGCCTGAAAGTGTAAAGGTAGAGGTCCATAGCTCGCTTTTTGCGCGTTACGCTTTCTATGCATCTGTGAAAAAAGTAGAATCAAAGCGCAGAACGCGTAGGCGCGTTCAAAGCAAAAAGTAGGTCTACTTTCTACTTTTGTACGCGTTACAAGCACCATGAAAGAAAGTCAGCTGTTCTTGAATGCTAAAGATGTTAAATAATACTTTATTTCTTACGTTATCCATAAATATTAATTTGCCGTGGATAATTTTTTTCAATAAAAAAAATTTCTTAGTAAAAAAAAGACTTGTTTAATAAAATATGTGAATATTTCCATTAATGCGATGTCTTTTAATAAACTTTTCACCACACTTTTCTCAGTAACAAATTTTGCATATTAGTTATCGATTACTTTTACGACTAACTCCACAAATTCTTTTAAAAACTCGATTTCAATCTCCATTTTTTCTTTATAAGCTGATCAAAACAAAAATAAAATGGCGCATGAAAAGCAGTGCATGTAACTCAACGCGAACAAAGTATAGAATGAAACAAAAGGATGAAACGCGTGTAAAGCATAACGCGCAAAAAGCGAGCTATGGACCTCTACCTTAAGTACATAACACGCGTTCAATGCGCTAATGCGATACAAATCTCTATCAAAAAAGTTGAAAAAGTGTGTTTTCATAAAGCAAGTTACATAAAGAAGTTTGCAACACGGGTACCTCGCAAAAAGTTGGACATTAGTTGTGTTCATTTACTAAAATTTTTTACAAATTTGTAACAATTGTTACTAGAAAGCGTTCATTAACCCAAAAAATTTGCAACGAGAGAGGGCGAAAGAGCGTAAAAATTGAGAGAAAGAAAAATTCTTGCAAGTTTTTACAAGTAAAATTTTTACTTGCAATAATTATTCAAACATCTGTTTTGCGTTTTGTTTTCAAATTAATTAAATCAAAAATATCTGAAAAAGGATAACTCAAAAATATGAATTTCTTTATTGAAAAAATATGTATACGTATGTAAAAAGAAAGCGTATTTTCTTAATTTATTGTTTTTTTTTTTCATTAAGCCACATAAATGCAATTTTATTGTGAAATAATTTTGTTTGTTTATCATATTTGATCAGAGATGGAAAATGGGTTTTTTGTATTTGTTAATAGAATAAAATTAAAAAATAATGAAAAATGCATAAACAGTAAATAATACATGAAGCTGTGTAAAGTATTTCATATTAAATGTCGATTTGTAAAAATTTTGTAATTTAAAATATTAGCAAACAAGATTATCCAAAATACGTTAGAAAAAGTAGAATTGTGTCATGATTTCCATCCATGGTTCTGACATGAATAAAATTTTCTTGCAAGTTTTTACAAGTAATGCTAAGAACACAACTGGGACGAACGACGAATTTTTCGGTGCGAACTTTCGTCATAAAAAATAAAACACACTTGTGCATATGAAAATGAACACAACACCGCCTTAGAACGAAATTCGTCGTGCGTGACGAACTCTGAGATAGATTTATTTCAATTTTCTACGCCGACGAACGACGAAAAAACAATTTTCTCTCTCTCTTTCCACACAATAACCAACTTTATCAATTATCAGAATTCGCTAAGTAAATTCGTCCTTATTGTGTTTCACACGACGAATTTACGCAGCGAACGCTTAGTCCTAGTTCACACTATGCTATGCAAGTTAAGCTGATTAGTTTGAGGGAGAGAGAGACGAGGGGAACAGAAATGTTTCTTTTCCCCCCGTCTCTCTCCTAACAAACCTATCAGCTTGTGCAAATTTTTTAAAATTGTTCGAATACATTTTTTTATTCTTTGTTCGTTCGAATATTCGAACAAAATGATTCGACCGGTCGAACAAGAAAAAAATCATAAAATTTCATGAAACAAAGAATACAAGATAGCACATTCAAGTTGTAAAAATTTTTCTCTTCTGCGCATCTACATCACAGCAGTCGAATAACACAAACACCATCACACAAATATGTACATATGTGTATTTGGCATGGGACAATCTTGTTTACATTTTTATTTAAATGTAATTTTGTTATTTTTTTCTTGTGACTGCTACGAAATGGTTTTTTATTCACTATTTTTCAACCTTTTACATAAATTATAGTTAATTTTATATTATAATTTACCAACTTAAAAAGTGCTAAAGGACTACAAATAGTATTAAAGGGGATAGATTCATATGTTGACCCCAAATAAGTAAAATGTGCCATTATCGACAAAGGATTTAAAGTAAAAAATGTTATAATATAATTAACAGAGAAAACGTCTCCAACGCCTATTTCGGGTCGAACTAAAGCCGAATGACATACAATTGAAAAAAAATGAAACCCAGCCAATTTATAACGTAAAATTTCTCTTGCACCGAAAAATTATCACAGTTGAAGAGCCACGTAAGCGTTCAGGTCCCGTACAGTGCCACAATTGCCAAGAATATGGCCACACTAAAACTTACTGCAAATTACTTACAGTTTGTGTTATCTGCGGTGAATTGCACGGTTCTGCTAGCTGTACGAAGCCAAAAGATCAAGCTGAAAAAAATGTAGTAATTGTGGAGGTAATCACACTGCTAACTACAGGGCATGTCCTGTATATTCTTTCGTTAAACAGACTATGGGACAAAAATCTAAATTAGCTCCAGCTCAATCAGTAAACGCTTTCTCCACCAATTTTCCTCCAATGAGCCAACCAAGTACTTCACGTGTATCATATGCCGATGCTGTTAAGACAAATTCTTTTCCCACGCAGAAAGTGTCCCCACCAAGTAATTCAAGAAATGCTAACACAAGCTTTAATTTCAGTCGCCTTGAAGCCTCTATTGATAATCTATAAACAACTTTATTACAAATATGACTAGCATGATGCAAGAAATGCTGCGAATGCAGAATACTCTGCTTCTTAATTAACAAGCCATGAACACGTTAAAAATATGTTTCTGGAACGCAAATGGCATTCGCTAACACAAAAATTAGCTCGAGCACTTCCTTTCGGAAAAAAATATTGATGTAATGGTGGTTTCTGAGACTCATTTGACTTCGAGAAGCTTATTTAAAATGAATGGCTACACCTTATATGATACTAAGGACCCGAGGGGAAGAGCATGCGGTGGATCAGCAATTTTAATAAAGTCAAGACTCAAGCACTATATTCTTGATAACATCTGTGCAGAACATCTACAAGCAACTAATATTTGTGTTGAAAATTTTTGTACAAATTTCGTTATATCATCAATTTACTCCCCTCCAAGATTCTCAATCACTGAAGATGAATACGAGGATTTCTACAAATCTCTTAGGCCTTGTTTCGTAGCAGCTGGAGACTACAATGCAAAACATACGTTCTGGGGTTCACGCCTTATTACACCTAGAGGAAGAGCGTTGTTCAACACAATTTCAAAAATGGGCTTGGACGTCATTTCGAGTGGAGAGCCCACTTACTGGCCTACAGACATACAAAAAATTCCGGATGTTATAGATTTTGGAGTCATGAAAAATATTTCTAGGGATTAGCTCATGTCGAAGCTTCCCTAGATCTCTCCTCCGATAACTCTCCGACTATCGTTACAATCTTTAACTCACTTAGAAATGATTTACCTCACCCATATTTGAAGATGATCAATCGTGTTAATTGGCTGAGATTCAAAAAATATCTTAGTAGTCATTGCACGGAAAACATAATGCTAAGAACATCCGATGATATTGAATCTAACATTGTAAATCTTAACGAAAATATTAAGCAGGCTGCTGAACATGCTACTACCTCCTACCCGCAGACTGGGTTTAATAGAATTTATTCTACGGATATTGAATGTCTCGTATGTGACAAAGGAAGAGCTAGAAGGGAATGACATCAACACAGATCACCAGAACATAAAATCAGGTTTAAAGAGTGCACTAAACGACTCCAAGAATTTATTGCATCTGAAAGTACTGCATCTCTTAAAAATTATCTGGAAAACCTCGATGTCACACCAGCATCTAATTACTCTTTGTGGCGCGCTGCGAAAAAGCTTAAAACACCCGTTGAGTTTAAACCACCTCTGCGCACTTCTACCGGAGGTTGGGCAAAAAGCGATATTTGCTGAGAATTTAAAATCCGTATTTACCCCAAACACATGCACAGGCGTTGTGGATTTGCCGTGTGTAGTTGCTCTACCCCGTCGACTCTTAAAGTTTAAGATGCATGAGTTACAAAAACTAATTGCTGAGCTCAACCCAAAGAAAGCTCCGGGTATTGATGAAATTAGTAATCAGATGTTGATGAAGTTGTATCGTATTGCAATTAGAATCCTGTTATTCATTTTCATTGCCATTTTACGACTTGAGTATTATCCACACCACTCGAAGCTTGCCAAAGTCAAAATGATTCCAAAGCGATTTTGTCCGGACAAAAATTAAAATTAAACCAATTCATGTAGAAAATGTTCCGAACAAAATTTGTTCTCTGCTCTGTCTCCCAAAAAGAGAAGCGTCTAACTCCATTTAAAAAAAATTTTCTCCGGACCAAAATTTTGTTCTGAAACAATGGGTGAATCCACCTTAAATGTTTATTTTCTAAACCATTTTAGAAACTTAAGTATTCTCATCACACCAGAAGTGTATTTCAAATTAAACATTGACAGTACTAATGGTATCTATTGAAGGTGTTAACACTTTTACAAAAACAACCAAATTAACTCAGGAAATTTTCATGTTGTTTTTGTAAATACTGTACAATTGCAACCATCAAGTAGCTGATGGTACAGCAAATGCAAACAAACAATAAACAAACCTATAAGAAATTATAATTTTGTATTAAATTACATTGAAATAATAAAATGTTTTCTCCAATATTTAGTTTTATTAGTACACATCTTTTTTTTGCAACTTTCCAATTTTTGTTATTAACTCAGAAGTTTAATATTTTTGCTTGCATTTTACTTATAGTGTGTAAACATGAAAAATACCTACACAGACTCTTGTTCTCTTTTTTCTAAACACGGAGAGAATTTCATAACATTTTGATTCTACAAAGTCGTAATACTTTGTATTACCGTGTAAAGACACATTAATCTAATTCGATAAGATGGTCTACCCATGTAATATGTACATTTAGCCGCAAAACTCTACATATGACTTAATATTTTAAAAAAATTTTAGTTTTTAAAGGAAAAACATTAATTTTGTCAACTTTTTTTATTTTAAAACAGAAGTAATTTAAATTAAATAAAAATATGACATTTCATTTCAGTTAATAATATTAAACAAACAAAAAATAATCAAATTCAATATTTTATTCGATTGCAAAAGTGTACATACGATGTATTGTTGAATATATTGTGCAGTATTTTTTCAAATTTTAATAGCTTGTGTGTCCTTTTCAATCAAAAACTTCTCTAAGCCTTTTAGGCATCGAAGAAACCATTTGCTTAGTTATTTCCGCTGACACATTTTCACTTTAATCCTTTAAAATTGTACTTATTTGAGATGGAGACGATGGTCGTCTAGTTTTGACGCCTCGGATACAAGGGAACCCATAAATATAGGATTACACTTAAATCTATTGATTGTGGAAGACGTGGAAGCTTCGGTTTTTACTTTATAGATAAGCCTTTCCTTAACCAGCGTAAGTTATTCTTATGGTCATTAGCATGCATAAATACATATATATTTATCTTTAAGGTGTAATTTGTCCACACTCTGCAAAAAATATTTTTTTTTAATGTCTAAATAATAACGACGATCTATAAAAAAGTTTTCCAACCCCATCAGCACTTATACACTCCCACATCATTACGGAGCCCCCGTAATGTTTTGTTCATGGGTCTTATGTAAGGTCTTTTTCTAGTTATACACGACTATAATCCAACTTTCTTTAAGCAACGGTGAATTGTATTAGCATCTACAAGAATTACATAATTATTTTTAAGGTTCTTTTTCAGTTTTGTGCTACTTCTCTTTGTATTTTCCGCAATTTCTCTTACAATTTTGCGCATTAGTCTTTCATCAAGCCTTGCTGTTCGTCCCGATCGCGGCAAACTTTGATTCTTTTGTAGGTTTAATGATAGTTTGGATTATAAATTTAGACAAACTAAAGAGTTGTCCTGCTTTTGTCATTGAATTCCCTTTATTTGTAAGCTTGGTGATTAATTTTCGAACGTCGGTTGATATTTCCTTACTTTTTCCATTCTTTTCAATTACTGCTAATAGTCAAAGCAAATTTTAACCATATTGTTAAAATAAGACTAAATTATAAAATAAAAAAGGTGTAACTATATATGTACTCAATACAATTCAAACCCGTATGTACAATTTTGCAACGTTGGCTAAGTGTCATTTTTTAGTAGTTTTTACTTTAGCAAAAAAGTAACAGTGTTTTTTAAATTTTTTATCTCGAAGTTATAAAGTGGGTCCAATATAATACTAAAGATACAATATTTTTAAAAATTAAACATTAAATAAAAATTATGAAATACCTAAAATAGTATGTAGAGATTTGCGACTAAGTGTACATGAAAGAGCTTAGTGTTCCTCGGCACAGCGTCTTTCAATTTGTGGCAGAGGCTAATCCATTTTTTTTTGCAGTCAAGGACAGAAATTAAAAAACCCCCAGCAGATGGGAAAATAATTCATTGATTTTATTGCAATTTACAACAGCGCACTTAAGTTTTAATAACCCTATAAATATTTTTTAATTAATTTAACTTTTAAACCCCTAAAATTTTTTATTTTAAATAGCACAAAATGCAAATAAATTTCCATTATGCAATATTTTTGACTACAGTGACATCAGCTGGTTTGTGTACAAAGTTAACAGACCTGCGCAATGCGCAATGCGCTATCTTGTATTCTTTGTTTCATGATAAAATTTCATTCGAACAAATATACGAGTAGAACACGAATAATTAACAACACTAGTGATGAGTTTTCTACGATAAGGCTTTTAATCACCATACTACCTTTTTTGAAGCATTAATTACACAATGCCTTCTTCAGCTGGCATTAACGCAACGACGAAGAAGGTTGGCACGATAAGTACTTTATTGACGGACGCATTTGAACAGCTTCCATAGGTTGGTTCTCCACTTTATTCTTTAAATTAATTTTTTTTATTTATTTCATTTATTTCTTTCGGTTTAATTTTTTTAATTTTTTCTGCCGCAAAACAAAAAAAAACCCAAATCAGAAAGTACCAAAAAAAAAAACCAACCAATATCTGTCAAGCTACTCAACGTACGCAAAAAGTTACAAGTTGACAAATTTTTGTACTTTGCATTGACGGACACGTACTGAATGTAACAGACCTCATACGAAACCATATATCTCAACTTAGCTGTCAGTTGAAAAAAGCGAAGTTTAACGTAAGACGGATTCATTCTGCCCCGACCCTTATTTCTGTTTTTTACGCTGACGAACGACGAAAAAACAATTTTTTTTCTCTCTCTCTCTTTTTGCACAAACAATAATGAACTTTATCAATTATAAGAGCAAAATTCGTCGACGTGGTCGAAATTCGTCGTTCGTCCCAATTGTGTTCCTGGTATAAGCAATAACGAAATCTTATCTTAAGAAAAGTGACACTGGAGAGTTTGTAAGAGACATCATACAATAATATAGGCAACCCGAATCTACAACAAATAAAACAACCGGGATTTTTATTGCTGTTTTGTGATGACAACTGTCAAAAAAACAAGAGACATGTACTTGCGTTTTCTCTTGTCTTTCCAAAGCTTGTTTGCATTAGTACAGTTTAAATACCCTGCAGTCGGCGTAGCTAGCGAATGTTTAGCTATTTCGTTAACTACCAATCGTTACCATTACCTACCAGCCTAACTACTAGGAACGCACACGACTGACGATTTTAACATGGGGATGACATTCACGGTAGTCAATTGCCAACATCTGCATAACCATTCGTCAGTGATTTTGCTAATCAACACAACTAATTTTGTATTGATAAAACAATTAATTATTCACCCTTATCGGGAATAAAAGGCGAATATTTTGTTCACGTGAAATATTTTCCGTAACCAAAAATGGTGAACAAAATTAAAGAATAGTACATTGGCAAAAAAACAGAGCAAACATTGGCGATCACAACTTTAGGGAAAGGGAGCACATTTTACGAGAACTTTTATTTCCGATAAGGGTGATTAATACATTTTTCAATTAATTGTTCTCTTCCTTTTTTATGCAACGTTTTAGTTGAATTCTGCTGCTCATTTCAACTTTCTAAAAGAAATACAATTTTGTCACTAAAAATTACACGTTCACTGCCCACGAACTTCCTGTACCTGATGCCAACACAAAATCATAATAATTATGTACTTAAAATAATTTTTTTTTGTAAATTTTCTTTGGAACAGGTTAGTTTTTTTGCACTCGCGAAATTTTATTTTGAGGTTGAAGGCATTAACATATCCATGAGTGAGAGAGTCAAAAGGGCGAACTCTTGCATTACTTGTGGCTACTGTAGTAGGTAGAAGATTTTTCGTTAGGGAAATACCTAACAATTTTGAGTCAATTCCTACTTTTAAAACTGAAGCGTAGGCACTGTGCGCGTGTATTGCAAAGGTTGCTTGTACTAGTAAAGCTTTTTAGTAACCACTATGCGCGTGTATTGATAAAACATAAACAACATTTGGCAGATCACATCATGAAACAAGTAAGAGACATTAGACTTGTATCGAACTCTTTTAGTAGCTCGTTTTTGACACCAACCTATGATCAAATCCATTATACTTGTATCTAACTCTTTCAGTAGCTCGTTTTAAATACAAACCCTTGATCAAACGCATTTAAATAACATAACATAACAATTATCAAACCCATGTTATTTAAATGGGTTTGATCAAGGGTTTGTGTCTAAAACGAGCTACTGAAAGAGTTCGGTACAAGTCTAAAACCCATTTAAATTACATGGGTTTGATTATTGGTTTGTGTCAAAAACGAGGTACTGAATGAGTTCAATAAAAGTCTAAGCAAGTCTAAGAGATATATATCTATATAAATATGCATACATACATATTTATGTATGTAATACTGTTGTAAATTTTATTATTCGATATAGGTAGGCAGTTTTTTCCTAAAATATATGTATGTATGTACTTACATATGTACATACATATATGGCAACACTTACTGCATTCACATAAACATATTTAATGTTAACCATATTTAAGAGAAAATGCATATAAGAGATACCTATTATAGTTTTTGATTTGTTATGTTTTCGTTTATCCACTGAGTGAGCGCTACATATTAGCCATGGTTAAAAACAAGTTGTTATGGTAACAGCAACATTTACTTTGAACCAACTGAATATTTATTAGTAGCACAGTTTCGGTTGGAAGTCAAAGTAACAAGCACGTTAACGCCATGCTGAAGTTTTCATAGAAAATTTTAAATAAAAGCGAAAAAAATGTGTATGAATAAAATAAACAATGTGTAAAAAAAGATGAAAGCATAAACATACAACAACTGCAAGAAAATGTAAAAGAAATTAGAATATGTATCCATACATGTAAATATGTTTATTCAAACTTGATTAATAAACGGAAGCAGTTAAAAACGTGAATTTATCATATTTTACATACATATGTACATACCTAGTAAATAAAATTTGTTATTATTAGTTTGTGACCGTATTGATTTTGGTTGTGACAACATAAACACCCAACTTTAAAATAACATCAAAACTGTCTTCTACTGCTGTTAAACAACAACAAGTACTTTGTTGTTTATTACAAAATCAAAATAAAAGCTGTACATGCAAGTGCATACATACATACATATGTACATATGTTTGTGAATGATAAGCCATAGAGTAAATTTCGTTTATTGTTATTATAACATTACATATGAAATTGTGTATATATATACAACATACATATGTACATTCATGCCTACATACAATAGTAAGTAAATATGTGTCGCGCTCAGATGTGTTATGTTAGGTTCTGTTTTGCTTCGTTCGAGCATTTTATGACAATTTAAAAAAGCATTTATACCTACATACATATACATATGTATGTATGTACATACAAATGTACATCCCGCTTATACTTATTATTTTGGGTGGATATACATACATATGTAACAAAGCTGATAGAACTTCTGGTCTTGGATTTGTGTTTATTTACGCTGCTGCCAATATTGCCTGTGGACCCGTTTTGTCATTACTTGACAAGTCACACCTGAGGTAATATTATAGCATTAACAATAACAACAGTAAACTGCATAAAGATTTAATATACTGCATACATATGTATGTATGTATGTATGTACATACATGTATGTAAGTACAACCATACATACATACATACATTCGTTCTCACATACATACACACATATGTTCATACATACATACATACTATATATATCAGAAATTACAAAAGTATCGTTTTAAGTACTCTTTGAGTGTTGGCCGTCAAACAACTATGAATGCGTGTATGTATGTAGCTAAAAATAAAAAGCACGCAAAATGCAAAAACTCGCATTAATTTTAAACCGAAAAAAATTTAACTGTAAGCATCAAACAACTATGTACATACATACATATATACATATGTTTAAAGTTTAAACACATTTCTTAAATTACGCTGCACAAATGACAGAAACTAAAATTTATTGACTGTGTCTGCTCAATCACACGCACGAATATACATACATACATATGTAAGTACATATATTTTGAATATTAAATCTACTACACATGCGTAAACACATATGTAGCTACCCTGCAGTAATGCGAATAGTGAAATTGTAGTGATTTCATAGTGACATTGTCAGTAGTACTACTGACCAGGTGTACCCCAACCAATGTAATCATCTATTGACATTTAACATTAGCTTGTCATTGAAAATCCACCACTAGACTATAGCACTGACTGACTAAGTAGTTCTTTTGAGACCACATGGAGACATTGGCACCAAAGATTCACTAGTACATTTTAGTGACGCTCGTTAACAATTCTATAAGGGTTGGGGCATGATACAATAATACAGGCAGCCGCAAATCTACAATAAATAAAACAACAGGACTTTTTATTGCTGTTTTGTGATGACAACTGTCAAAAAACCAAGAGAAAACAAGAGACATGTACTTGTGTTTTCTCTTGTGTTTGCAAAGCTTTATTTGTATTAATACAGTTTTAATATCCACCATGTACGGGTATTGCAGGAAATGCGAATAGTGAAATTGTGGTGATTTACTATTGACATTGTCAGTAGTACTACTGACCAGGTGTACCCTAGCCAATGAAATCATCTATTGACATTTAACGTTAGCTTGTCATTGAAAATCCACCAGTAGACCGTAGCACTACTGACTAAGTAGTTCTTTTGGAACGATATGGAGACATTTAAACCAAAGATAGATTAGTCCATTTTAGTGACCCTGGTCTACAAAAAAATTATATTATTCTACTAAAAACATTTGTTTAAAATTGAAATAGTCAATCGGAGGCCGATAGCAGACGATCGGTCTGCAATTCTGCTGTTGACTGCACAGAATAATAAAATAAGAAAGAAAACGGGTTGACAATATCACCATAAATACACTAGAAATGTAAAAGGAAAGTTGTCGACATTTTAACTAGTGCTATTGTCGCTAGAGAAAAGAGTGTTGACATAGAGACGTATGGTTCTAGGCTGACTAGAGGGATGTTTTCTTATATTTGCAAAGCTGGTTTGTATTAGTACAGTATAATAGGAGCTGTTATATTTAGTTTAATAGCCACTGTATTGGTAAAACGTAAACAATAATTGGCAGATCACATCACGAAACAAACTCCATCAGCTGGCGCTTCGAGCTTACCTGTATTGTTGCATCATGGGTTGAGGCAAATTTTTTTAACATCCCTCTAGTCAGCCTAGAACCATATTTCTCAATGTCAACACTCTTTTCTCTACCGACAAGTTAGAATGTCGACTACTTTCCTTTTATGCGCGAGTAGAGATACGTCAGAAACAACAGTTCTAGTGTACTTCTGGTGACATTGTCAATTAACGCGTCAATAGTTTGTTTTTCTTTTTTATTATTCTGTGCAATAATAATATGTATGTTGCCCCAACCCTTATAATATTGTAGATAATGGCGACTTAAATGTGCTAGTGAATATTTGGTTCAAATGTCTCCATATTGTCGTAAGAGAATAGTGATAAAGTCTACTGGTAGATTTTCAATGAAAACCCTATGTTATATATGCTTACAATTTTACTATTCACATCGAGCGAGGAAATATCGATATTGTAGACTAGAGCCCCCAAAAATTTACTAGTAAATCTTTGGTGCCAATGTGCCCATGTGGTCCCAAAATAACTACTTAAGGCCATGATTCACTATCCTACACAATCGCGCGATCTACGAAAAAATACAACCCTGATCTGATGAATTGTTTTTGTCTTTTGAAAATTTTCATAGACTCCATCATACCAGGGCTGTATTTTCTCAAAAATCGCACGATCGTGTAGGCTAGTGTATCACGGCCTTTAGTCAGTAGTGCTATAGTCTAGTTGTGAATTTTCAATGACAAGCTAATGTTAAATGTCAACAGATGATTGCATTGGCTGGGGTACACCTGGTCAGTAGTATTACTGACAATGTCACTAGTAAATCACTACAATTTCACTATTCGCATTTTTGGAGGGATTATTGCACAGCATAATAAAACCGAAAAAGCAACTATTGAAGCTTTCTTTGACAATGTCACCAGAAATACAGTAGAACTGTTGTCTCTAACGTATCTCTACTCGCGTATAAAAAAAAGGAAAGTTGTCCACATTTCACCTGTAGAAAAGAGTGTGGACATAATAGAGATATATGGTTCTAGGCTGACTAGAGTGTATTTTATTTACACACACTCCCATAAAGCATGTTTTCAAACAGCCACACACACACACAGCCACAAATTTTTTATTCCATTTTATGGACACAAATGATTGCATACGGTGGCGAATGATGAATAAATACTACGAATATGGTTGTATTTTTGTTTTTGACTGATTAAATATTCATATTCTGTGTATAAACAATCTCATACTGAAAATTAAATTACTCTTTCAAAATGTACTTATGTGACGTAAAAGTATAAAAGTGAATCAATTTATGCTTTACATCAACTTTTGGATATTGTTTCTGTAAAATAATATGAAATAATTGTGCGATAACATTCATTCAACATTTTGTATTATACTTGCAACACTGAATTTGCTCATTGTAGCCAAGGAAATAGAAATTAGTTTAATTGGACTACAACGACAAAATGAGCATAGACAATAACCTGCCGCCATGTTGCCTTTCTATGTTCAAAAGAATCACTCCCATATAAACATGTGTATTCTATCCTTGACATTTTGTAGTCGTTAGCCTGCTGTGGTGAATGTGTTTAATGCATTAGGCTGAAAGTCCATAACATCCGTTCTATGCATATGCGTTGTATAAGTTTCTGTACGTCCTATGCGTTTCAAAACTCAAGTTACATGCAATACGTTTTATGCGCCAATTATTTTTGTTGTGATCGGCTGTAGTATAAATGTTTTGTATCAAATAAACACAATTTTGAGAAAAAATGGGAAGTAAAATTATGACTTTAAAAGAATTTGTGAAATTTTTGGAATAATATTTTGTAATAAAAATAATACATAAAATTTTTCACATCTTAAATAAGATTCTTTTCCATATCACTTTCTTAAAGAATAATAAACACAACTGGGGTGACACTCAGTACATAAAATTAATGGAAAGGTTAATGCAAATTTTGTTCATGAGAGAACTATGTTAATGTATTTAAGTCTTAAATATACATATGTACATATGTAGCAGTGATCTGAAATGCATCGTTTTTTCGCTATTCATATTGACTCATGAAATTTTAAATCTAAACGAGTAGACATCGTTTAAACTCAACTACTCTGATTTACGCACCCTCACGATAAGATTGATTTATAAGTATAGGTTACAATAAATATGAATGCGACGTCGACATCATACTCATAACACACTCACACTCATAAATCACCTCAGTTTGATTTCTAATTTCAGAAAAATACTTATACTACTTACATTGATTGACCTGTCACACACGAGAGCAATTGTGCTGGCATAAAATGCTAGTTTATGGGTGAGAGGGGCAAAGAGAGTGGTTTTGTGTTTGGCATAATTTTTCAACCAGCTACAACCCCGTATCAGCAGTACAAAACCAATACACACACAGTTTAAAAAACAGCAAATGTAAAATGAATACAAAAACATTAATACTCACAAAGCTGTGTGCACCTATTCATTTTTATGCCAAATGAATTAGTCTCGTGTGTTCTAAGAAGAACAAAAATTGTTCGGCATTCAAATTAGTCTCGTGTGTGAAAGGCCATTCAGCTCACTCATTCATCCATATAGTACAACTACAACTACAACAGTATAAAATGTATAAAGAAACACATTTGTAATCTCATAATGAGCAAACACATAACCTCATAATGAGTATTTTAATGTTCGTATGCGAAGTTCGCAATGCCATACCATACTATAAACATTGAGTTAAGGAGAGTCGAAATCAACAACATCATAAATCTTCCTAAGTATGAGTGCGATGAGAACTTCAAACTTTCCAGTGAATATGAAGTTGGACAACATTGCAATAAGTATGAGTGCGCATAAGTACAAGAAATTATAAGTCATGATTCAACTCTACTCACTTTTTCGCTACTCATTTGTGATCACTGATATGTAGTTGTAAATTTACGGCCTGGCCCATGATATCGACAAGAAAGTTTCTTTCGCTTACTTACATTGAAAACAAAAACAAATTCTCTTATTTTGTTTTTGTTTTCAATATAAGTAAGCGAAAGAAACTTTCTTGTCGACATCGTGGGCCAGGCCGTTAATTTCGAAAGCTGTTTACTTAAATCCACGTCACGAACATTTTTATCGATATCATTGAAAATAAAATATAATTTGTCATCTTTGGCTATCAGAAACAGTTGACCTTTTTCATCCGTCCTATTCGTTCTATGCGTTTTGCTCTGTAACTTGCCATACAATTACTCAGATTCTATTTTTTTGACACATGCACAAAACGCAACAACGCATGAATCGGATGGTATGGACCTTCAGCTTTAGTCATAGTTGTTTGATAGAAAATATGTGAGCGGACAAATTGTTTACAATTAGCATTATGCGCAGTTGCTAAAATAAAGGCTGACGACAGAGTGGCCGCTAGAAGCTATATTTTTTCTTGACAAAGATTCTAAAAATTTTTACGCCATTAGAAAGGAAACATATCAAAACTAAGGTAGCCAAAATATTTGGTCAAAATATTCTTGGTAGTGGGCGTGGTATGCTGCCAAAAACAACAAATTTATGTTCAATTAAACTAATTTTTTGAGCTTTAGGTCAATGTTTATTATTATTTTAGTACTTCGATATTTCGTTAACCTTTGGTTAACTTCTTCAGGATATTTTTTTTATATTTGAAATTAAATTTTTTTTTTCTTTTTTCTCCTTTCAATTACAAAAATAATTTAATTACAAAAATAATTGAAAGGAGAAAAAAGAAAAAAAGAAAAATTTAATTTCAAATATAAAAAAATATTCTGAAGAAGTTAACCAAAGGTTAACGAAATATCGAAGTACTAAAATAATAATAAACATTGACCTAAAGCTCAAAAAATTAGTTTAATTGAATATATTGAAAAAGGTCGAAAAATTAGATAAAAGAATTTGAAAACAAATTTATGTTAATTAAAAAAAAACAAAATTTCTCACATTTTATCTGAAATAAATTACAATTCCTCGAAAACTATTATCGATAAAGTGCTGCGGTCACTTTTTTTGTGTTGGGTAAGCTGTTCTTTTTGAGAAATGATATGTGCACACCCTGTATAATTTGCAGTTAGAGTGCGATGTAAGGAATTTTAATCCCCATATTTTCGTTAAACTTGAAGTTTAGTAGTGTATAACTTTTGAAGATCAAAAGGCATCAAAAAACCGTAACCCTACAGAGAAAGACGAAAGTGTCTTCTTTAAGTGTATATATACTTTTGCACCCGCCACGACCCGCCAGTGGAACACTTTTTTTATTTTAATGAAAATACGCAAAAATTATAAACAAAAATTTGTACCCAAATTGCTAGAAAATCTACCTTAGAAATCTCGTAAATGCCATTCTACCTGAACAAAATAAAAATTATAATAGCAAACTTATTTTTATATACATAACTTTGAATTATAAAAATTGAGACAATAATTTGGAAATAAAAATAAGTTTCGTACAAATATTTGATTGTAAAATATTGATAAATCTTTGCAAGTTTTACTTTACAGCGTTCTAGGAAACACGATACTTTCATAGAAAATTAAACTTAAATTATTACAGCAGTGAAACAGAATTGGACTTAAAAAAAATTTATCTGCTTTTGTCAAAAATTTGAAAAAACGCTACAAGGAAGCTGATTGGAGTAAAAGTAACTTCAATATGTGCTTTGCAAAATGGTTACAAGGTAAACTTACTATCCAGATAACTTCTGAAACTACAGGTAAAAACAGTGGTGTAAGACCACAAAAATCGCTAGATAAGTGTAGCGATAGATATAAGAGGCGAAAATTTAAAAATATAAGTGAAGAAATCGGATGTGAAAACATTAAAGATAGTTTACCAATTACAATCACAAAAACAACTAACGAAAGTGGAAGCTGAAGCTAAGGGACTGCTACGCGACAGAAGTAATACAGAACTGAATAATGAATATTTGCAAGCAATATTCAAGCTAAATGAATAATAATTATAATTTGAATTTACTATTGTTTGAGTGAAATAAAGTATAAAAATATTAATATTTAATGAATGATATTAAAATAACGTGTGTCTAACGTGTTTTGTGCATTGTATAAAAAGAGGTCAAATATAAATACCTACGATATGTCCATAGATTAACATTTCTTCAGGTACTAATATTTAGTTTTGAATTATGGTTAAAGTTTCTCATAAGTCCATCATAAAAAAATATAATAGCCAGATTTTGGGAAAAATCCGTCATTATATAATACTTAGCGTAAGGGCTTTATGATACCTAATTATATTTTAAATATTAACAGGTAATTTGTGCTATAAGTGATACTTAATTATTTTAAACTACTTTTTTGATTCTCATAAGTAGCGTTTAAGTAAGTAATTTTTTAATTCAGTGTCTTGCAGATATTTATCTAGTAAAAACGGTTCAGTTAATTATGTCTGCACATGTCTTACATAGTTATTTATATATATTCAAATAACCAAGAGTCTATAAGCTATTTATGACTGAAAAAACTCGGCTTATGTATTAAATTTTCAAAAACTTACCTTGTTGTTTTTATAAAAACGATTTAAGTTTCATTATAAGGCCTTTTTACAAAATAAAAAGCGCGTATTTCTAAGCAAATAAAAAAAATTTTTGAAAGTTCAACTTTAAATTTCTCCAGAACGACCTGTACTGATTTTAATGAAACTAAAACTGGATAAAAGCTTAAGATGTTATCTAACCACGAAACAAAATCTTAATTAGTTCAAAACTTACAGAGGTTTGGCCGATAAAAAACGATTCTGAACCACTGTGCATAGGTAATTAAAATTTTTGCTTCTATTTTTGAGATTCTGTTTTATTTGAAGTGTACAAAAATTTATTAATTTGTTTCTTTTGGATAAGAAAGTGTTAGGTGTTTTTTCTGTGATTTACTAAAGTTTCGCTAAGAAAGTTCAGAAAAAACTTGTATGGCTTCAAATTATATGTGGTATACCCTTTGATTTGGTTTATATTTCGTCGAGTTTTATCTCATATTCATTCTATAAGAGAACGAAGTATTTTAATGAAGAACGTGTGGAACTTGTTTTTCTTTTTTAATTGGACAAGGGGAATTAATATTAATACAGGACGTTGCACATTCTTACGTATGAACTCAACTTGAAAACAATAATACGAATTTCCATATCACAAACAAAACACTTGCTGTTTGAAAAAGTACTAGTAAACCTTATTACTATTGTTGAATAGCTGTTGTTGCTTTTTACATTTATTTTCTTTACATACTCTTACAACTACTTTATCAGCCAATGTAGTAATGATAAAGTAAGAAAATAAAAAACATGTTGATTATTAAGTTCTTGTTTGAACTTTGTTATTTGTTGAGCTTCTCATTTGCTTAAATGAAAGTTTAACATATTAACTCTAGTTGTTCTAAGAAATTTTTGGGTAAAGGTTCCCTGCATTAGCAACAGTGAAATGCGCATAGGATCCAGCTAAACCCCTCAATAATCAATTTCAATGTATTTTTATTAAAAAAAAAATATTTTACTTAATAAGTAAAATAATAATTTTGGATTACTAGTGCGTTAAAAAATTTTAAACTTAAATTGTAACAATTCCCACAAAAAACACTACTTATTACTGTTATATTGAGCAAAATAGGTAAAATTCTGGCTTCAGAAATCGGAATTTAAAAAACAAAATTGAGATTAAAAAATAAAAATTGAAAAACTGCAAAAACTGCACAATTTACAGAAAACCTTATTTTAAAGCAAAAAACTGCTCAATGCTGAAGAAAACTGCAAAATACAGGGAAAACTACACATTTGCCAACGCTGGTTCCAGGGCAGTTTTATTATTATTTTTCTATTCTTTGGCATGTAGAAAAATTTGCATCACTTTGTTGTACCACATGTAACGTAAGTTTATCTCCACTCAACTTGAAGTCAAACATCCTTAAATACACATTGCTAACAAATCAAATATTGTAATTGTGTGTGTTTTTGATTTTTGACTTCTACATCGTCTTATTCATGTCCGTATTTAAGTTTATTGCTGGATTTTTTAGTTGTTGTTGCACAGTTGTCGTAATAATCAACCTAGCCGGAAATAAGTCACAATTCGCTATTGCAGTCGTTCGGACATGAAACTTTGCGTGACAGATTATACATTATGTTAAGAATAATTTAATTTAAATACATACATACATACATATGTATGTATATTTTTCATTAAGATGTTAGACTTACCGTATTCCATGTCAATAAAAAAATGCAATTTACTACATGTTGAATTGACGTTTTGTACATTTTATGTGGAATCATCGTTCAAAAGTTCTTATTGATCCGCATTTATATGACAAAATAAGTTCATTAGCTTATATTGTTTCAAAACTTCTTTTTTTCTTCAGCTGATATTTTAAAATTTTGATACCATCATTTGGATAGCATTGCGTTTTTCCACCCAAAAGTTTATGGCACGATTGGTATGTATTAGGATTACGGTTTCTAGAATCTGCACGCAAAAGAGTATAAATATGCCTTGTTTAGCCACCATCAATATAAAAAACTAACACCTCCTCAATTTTGTATGGTACGAGTATTGGGTCTTTAAAAGAAACCCTCACTTAAATTGTTACTGCTATTGATGGAGAAGAGTCTGTGGTTTTTACAATGTTTGCAATTTTTTTCCAGACTTATTGATGAAAGTCAGAGGCTAAAATACGGCTTTCGATGTGAAATGAAATTTTACAATATTTCAACAGAGTTTAAATTTAAATGTTTTTAAACTTTGTTCGATATTGAGTTCTCCTGTCGACCCATTCTTCAATAAAGATGAATTTTTTCCGCTTTACTCCCTCATTTTATCTAAATACTTCTGAGCGGCCTTATATGGATGTCGAAGGTCCATACAGAGATACTTTATCACGAGATGTTCAAGAAATTGCACGCCCATCTAGCCAACGTGAGCCTTGTTCTGATTCGAGAGAATACATACAAACATTCAAGCAGATTGCTTTACTCGTTTGCAAAAGCTATCCGTTTCTATATTTTGAGACAACAGCATAAAATTTCATATTCTGCTGTTTTTAATTATATAAATTATAAGGGAGCCCCTTTTTGTAATGGACATTCTAAGATTTAAAGCACATCAAAAGCGTTTAGGCAAAAATCGGCAGCCAATTTCGGAAGCATTGATAAGCTTTTTATTTGCAGATAACGACAATGCAAAAACTAGAGCTTAAGTCCGATAAATTCCCATTTAAATTGAAGAACACTTTTACATATAAAATACACATGTACAAAACTCTAATTTTTTTCTATATCAAACATGAAATATATAAACGGTAATGCATATGTATTCATACCTCTATTATAATATAATAATAATATTATTTAAGGTGTGTTTTTTTACTTTTGTAGTAAAATGCAGCAAATGCAAAAATTTTAAAATTTACTCTCAAAAAGAAATGTTTCCGCAAAAAGTACGCGTAAAGAAAAATAGTAAAAATTATTAAACTTAATTAAACAGCTGACTCCAGCTACACATAGTGCTGAAAAGTATATGCACTTTTGATTCAATTCTTTTTCTTATTGGTACTCGATACGATATTTTTTATAATACATACGACCAATCTAAGAATAATTTTTTAATTTATTTTATGTAATATCTGCAATGAATTTCTTTTTGATTTTTCTCATTTGTTGTTGGTTAAATTTATTAAAAATTACTGTTTGCTATTGTTACTGACTACCTTAAAAACAAGTGCAGTACTAAGTAACCAGATACTTTACAGTTTTACAACTCTGAATAATTAAAGTTATAAACAAAACGAAAGAATTAATAAAATAAATTAAAAAATATGTACATTAACAGCTATTATTAATATTATTTATAAATTATCTATTTTGTAATGACTTTCACAATTTTTATTTAACCTTTTCTGAAATTTTTACACTTTCGTTTGTTTAAGTTTTGAATCATATGTTTTTATCTTACTAAACTTTACTACGACAAATTTCTGCAGTAAAAGTTTGCAAAATACTCAGTGAAGACCTGTCACTTTACTCTCTCAATTTAGTAAAATGCAGTAAAGTTCAGTAAAAATTTGTAAAAACTTTTACGTACGCGGACGCAATTTTTGTTACACCAAAAAATATTTTAAATTCTTTTTTTATTATTTTTCACACTTATGTATATATGTACATACTTCACTTGCGCTATTAAATGTCACTTGCAAAAATACTTTCTTCTGGATTGATATTTTGGACCACTGTGTGTTGGTAGTTCGGGTGGTTTGTCTATTTGTTATGGAGCTATTAAACTAACTGTCTCCTGTCTGGTTGATTGGCTGCTCCTTTCAACTGTAGCGTAGAGTGTAGTGTGTGTTCATGAAGGTTTCTTTTAAATGTTTTTGACTCAAATTCAGTGTTAAGTTCAATTTGTTTGGGTACGTGTATATAATTTGCCTCGTTTTGGTTTTTTCCATTCTATTTTTTTATTTATTTTAAAAGCAAATAAAAATTTTGTGTATAATGGTTTTTTTCTCTTTGTTAGCCAAGAAGGCAGTTAGACGTTATGGCAGCCAAGCAGGCACAAAATAAAATGCAAAACATGCAGCGAACGGCCGATTAATCGTCATCGGCTTCGGCATTTCGTTACATTACATTACATGTACATACATATATACAAACATAAAAGAATGCCAAGTTTTTAGATAAGTAGGCTTCCTAAAAACCGCATTAAATTTTTTAAAGTTGCAGTAAATTCTGCCTGAGTTTCACATTCTTATCAGAAATGCCCATAAAGATATGTACAGAGATTTGACTTTACTGGCTCTACTGCTCTATCTACTTGATTTTTTTTGCAATTATTTTGTATCTTTATTGGAATCATTTAATTTTGTTAAGAATCTCATATTAAAATATTTTCTGAAAAATTTGTTTCTACAGGGTGTTTTTTTAGAGGTATAGAACTTCGAATTGAAATAAAACACAAGAAAATCGTTTTAATGTCCATCAATTTGGCTTTATTGGAAGGATAATTTTATGCCATTAACGTTTAAATATGATTTCGGGCATGTGGCCGCCGCGGCTGGCTCGAATAAAGCCAATTCTACAGGTCCAATTTTCAATCACTTTTTCGAGCATATGGGGCCGTATGTTGGCAATAACGCCACGAATGTTGGCTTCCAAGTCCCCTAACGTTTCTGGGTTGTTGGCGTAGACGAGCGACTTCTCATATCCCCAAAGAAAATAATCCAATGGTGTCAAATCACACGATCTTGGTGGCCAGTGCGAAAACGAAAATGGACGGAGCTTGCGGTAAACTTCGCGAACTGAACCATTATTTTCGAAATAAATTTGCACGATTTGCAAGCGTTGTTCTTTTGTCAACCTGTTCATGATGAAATGGCAAACCAAACTAAATATTAATCACTTGACAGCTGACAAAATGGCCGCCAGTTAAAAAAGTGATGCCAACTTAAAGTTCTATACCTCAATAAAAAACACCCTATATTTTTATTTCGTAGGCAAAAAAATTTGGAACTTATTTAATTATATTTCGGAATTATTTAATTTTCTTTAAAAAAAACCGGAAAAAACAATGTGAAGAACAACGAGTGGAAAAATAATTATGAAAAGTTTAATAAGACGTACACGAAGGTGAGCAACTACATACCAAGAAATATATGGACGAGTTACGCTCATGAAGCTCAGAATAAAAAAAGCAAATCTAAGGTGCTTAGTAGTGTTGTTAATTATTCGTGTTTTATATTTGTTCGAATGAAATTGCATGATTTTTTTCTTGTTCGAACGGACGAATAACTTTGAATTTTTGTTCGAATATTCGAACGAACAAAGAATAAAAAAATGTATTCCAATAATTTTAAAAAAGTTTGCAAAAAACGACACGCATGTGTATGAGTTTCATCTTTTTATTAACAAGTAAAAAATAATTCATTGCACAAGAAAAACAAATAGTTTTAATAACAAACTTAGAAATATTATTAAAAACCGAAGGGAAATTAGTTAAAAATAGTTACGTTTTCACAAACATTTACAAAAAATTTTATAATGCCATTGATATCTTTTAAAATAGTCATTTAAAAACTGCAGATAATCCCACTTTTTAGGATCTACGAGTAGACGTATCTTTTTTTTTACTTTTGATAAAAGAACAAGTAAAAAATTATCTTTCGGAAATTGTTGATGTTAGTGATACCGTTAAAAAAGGATTAAAAAGAATATCTAGTTTGTGTGTTCTTTTCTTTGATATTTTCAAAGATTTTGAAGATTTTTTTTATTAGTGCAGTTTCTTACTTTGTTGATAAAATTTTTAGATCAGCTACGAAAACATTGTCAAGTACTTCAGAAATTTCATCTCATACTTACTTGCTAAGGCTTAGGAATAATATTATTTATTTATATATTTATATGTTATATATGTATATTTGTTTATTTATAACAATAACCAACCGAGCCCATAGAGCTTTCGATTATATCTGTAAAAAAGCAATTATTTTTTACCAGGAATTGTAAGACGCCTTCTGATTCAATTAAAGTGGCATTATCCTTTCAAAGCAAGAAAACAAAAGATGCGTTTAGCGAACATATATATATCTACAATCAAGCTTACACAAGTTTTTTATAATTTGGAATAATTTGATTGCTTAACATCCTATTTGTAACAAATTAAAAAGTTATGAAATTAGAAATACTTTTTATACAAAGTAATTAAGGAAATTGTTCGAATATTCGCCAAGAAATCTTCGAATAATATTATATTCTAAATTAAAAATTTTTGTTCGTTCGAACGAAAATTAAAAAATTTTGTTCGAATATTCGAATAATTTTTGTTCGAATGACAACTCTAGTGCTTAGTGAAAGCGATTTTATTGAAATATTGCATATACTCGTATGTAGCTATAAATTTTCGTTTAACAAAGTTTACGTTAACACGCCTATAAAATTTAAGCCTCCTATTTCATGTACTTCGTCTCAGCATTAAATATAATATTTATGTATTTATTATAATCCGTTTCCATCGAAACTTAACACAAATGATGAACACTGGCCAAAAAGAGTCTTGGAGTTTAAAAAAGTGCGATCGATTGCGCGCATAAAAGTTAAAAACTAAAATTTGCACCAATGAGCTAAAATTTCATACACATGCAGGTCTAGGTAAGAAACCAACTATAAAAATCTGAAAACCCAAAAATTAAAAACTTAATATACACTTTTGACTCGAGCCATTTTAGTGAAACCTATGGGCCTTGTGTTTCATCTACTTCGACCTAGCAGATTTAAATCTATTATTTAAATTAGCACTGCACTCAACAAAATATTGGGTCCTAAATAGTGGGCGGGGTAACGCCCATAAAACTTAAAGGTCGAATTCGAGCTAGAATGCTGAAATTTTATACACAAGTGTAGATATTGAAGTAATGGAAAAATCTTAATGCGCAGAAGTTTTCTCCGGTGGATGGGGCCAAGCCCTTGAAACCCAAATTTGCACTAGGGAGCTGAAATTTGATACGCAATTAAATCTAGATCAGAGATAACTTAGTAAAATCTAAAAACCCGGATATTTCATCATTGTCATTTTGACCTATACTATGCAATAAGTGGCACAATAATTTTAAAGAAAATATTTGCCCAATTTTCCTGGCAGTGAAAAACTAAACAACATTTAACAATGTTGCCACCACATTTCACAATTGTCTTGATTTTTTTTTTTTTTTTTAAGGAGAAGTAACATTCAGGCAATGAATGCCTACTACTATTACTAGGTGTTACCTTCTTTAGGAAAGGGATAGTGATAGATAAGACAGGTGGTGTAGGAAGAGATAGAGGAAAGCTTCATTCTTTTACAACTCTGCTTTTTTGCACATTTTTAATAATGCAGTGTTGCAGCGCCTCTGGTGTTAAATGAGGCATATTACATTTTTTAAAGCTGTGATTAGTAGCCATTTTATTGGTTATTTTACTTCGCCGATGATTCTGCTATACAACGAAGGTGGGCGCTCTGATGTTACATTAGGATTAGTATCTGCTGAAGTCGGTATAATTCAGTGACCAGTGACTATGCCTTCATCACATGAAGTTTCCTACAACAACTTATACTAAGGGACACTACATCAGAAAAATGCGTGGTGTTGTTATTTGATGATTGTCTAATACCGGGCTTGAACCTAGGACCTTCGTTTTCGTAGTCATCGTGCTAACTACTTCAGCCAACGCCTATACAAATTTAAGGTAATATTATACTGTAGAGAGCGGACATTTTGAAGACAAAGAGGCCTAATTGAGTTACCAACCAGTAAATCGAAAAATTAGATCATCAGCTACTCTATTTAAACTTCGCAAAAACGTTGCACTTACGCAAGGCTATAATTTTGTGCTTTAAAAGTGGGCGAGTCCTTCTTTTTTATGTACTTCTGCTAAGCAGACTTAAATATGTTTTCTTATTTTGAAAACTAGGCGGGGTCACGGCCTTTAAAATCTACGCTTTATGTTACATATTTCTATACAAATGACTCCTAAGAAATTTCGTACATACTGGGGACTCTTGTAATGAGCAATAGTACATTTTTAATCAAACATTAAACATACTAGACATTTTAAGTTTAAATAGTTTTATTACAGAAAATTTTTCAAAAAGTAGTCAGATCCTCACAAAATATAAATGTTCAAAAAGGTAAATTTCCTATCTAAAATTTTTGAAATAAAAAGTTTTTTTAATGTATATATTTTTATATTGTATCTTCGAAAATGAACTAACAATAAGCATACAAATATTAAATCTAAATATACTTATTAGGCCCGCCCAGTGTCAGACATAAACTTAGTGATAGTAATTAATAATACATAAGAGTCGTTCTAAGCCAAAAAGTATTTTCAAGCAGTTTCATCAAGGGAGTTGAGTATTGGAGCCCTTTTTTAAGCGGATGTATCCAGTAAAGTTCAAGATATTACGGGCAATCGCATTAGGGTGTGACTAGTATTCATAGTTGAATTCCGTAACAACATATAGGTTTCAAAAGCCCCTTGTATATCAAAAGCTTACAATCTAGACTGAGGGTTGAATTTATACCAATCAGCCAATGTACCTGAGTTAATTTTAGCTTCATTTGTGTTAGAGTCATTGTGGTGTTTTCATGTAAGCCGCCGATCAAGATGTATACCAAGGTATTTTATATGTAAATGTTGAGGAACAATTTGATTTGAATGGGGGAACAAGCAGTTTTTCGTAGAGTAAATGTTAGCTGAACAGACTTCTGTTCGTTTACTTTTATTCTTCATAAGTTTAACCGTAGTTCGAGCTAGGTAATATGTTCCTGAAGATATCGGGATGCCTCGTAAGGCTTTCGTGCATACTAAGGCAGGACGTATCATCTGCAAATGTAGAAGTGTGGATATTACTGCTCACGGGCATATCACAAGTATAAGTCATATACAAAACTGGCTCCAGTATACTCCCCTGTGGCACACCGGATGAGATAAATTCAGGCACACTCATGAAGTCTCCTTCCGCAACAGCGAACTTCCGGGCAACAATTTAACTTTCCAAAGGATTTATAATGTTTATTGATGTCTTCAATTTTAAAATTAGGCCTTCATGCCACAGTTTGTCAAATGCCTGAGAAACATCAATTAAGAGAGCAAAACCATAGTTATTTTCGTCAAATGTTGTTCTTATAAATTGAACCAATCTATGCGTTTCTTCAATGGTGCTATCCTGATTTCTAAAACCATATTAATGGTCCGGTATGCACATCCCAGTGAACACATTGATGTCATTCTGATATCATGAAATGTCACGCTTTATTATCTATTAGAATTGGGAAATTTTTGTCATGAGCAGCTTTTCGAAGAGTTTTGTTGATAGTAAACTTATTGGCCTATATGACCTAGCTTTGGTAAGATCTTTGCCTGGTTTTGGAATCATTTTGATCTTGGCAAGCTTCCAGTGTTGTGGATAATACTCCAGGCGTAATATAGCATTAAAAATAAATAGCAGGATTCTAACTGCAATACGAGGCAAATTCATCAGCATATTGTTACTAGTTCCATCAATACCTATAGCTTTCTTCGGCTTGAGTTCAGTAATTAGTTTTTGTACATCACGCATCTTAAACTTTAAGGGTTGAGGGGGTAGAGTAACTACAATCGGCAAATCAGCTGCACCAGTGCATGTGTTTTGTGGTAAATACGGATGTTAAATGTTCATCAAATTAAATTTTTCAGTGTCGCTTCTTGCCCAAACTCCGGTCGAAGTGCGCAGAGGTGGTTTAAACTTAACGGGAATTTTAAGATTTCTAGCAGTGCGTAACAAAGAGTAATTACATGCTGGTGTAACACCGATACCTTAAAGATAGCTTTTGAGAGATGCAGTTTTTTTTAGATGCTAGCAACTCTTTAAGTTTGATTTTATGTTGGGGTAACCTGTACTGTTGCCACTCCCTTCTAGCTCATCTTTTCTCACATACGATACCTTCAATATCTGTAGAATGAATTCTATTAAACGTAGTCCGCGGATGGGAAATAGTAGCATGTTGAGCAGCCTGTTTAATCTTTTCGTTAAGGTTGGCAATGTTAGATTCAATAACATCGGATGTTCTTAGATTAATGTTTTCCGTGCAATGACTATTAAGATGTGTTTTGAATCCGAGCCAATTAACACGATTGATCATCTTCACATATCGTTGCTGTTTTAACTAACTGACCTAACTAACATTTTAAAAATTTAACAGGAGAGCAGCTTTTATTGTTGTTTTATACATTCATTCTTATGGCTGCGTCTGAAATCTTTTTACTTATATAGGCATAATAGTAATACTTACAGTCATGAAAATTGTACACAAGGTGTATTATGACTTATAAAATCTAGTAAAATACCTAACTTATTTTGAAAAAAAAATGTCAGTTAGGTCGTTTAGTTAAAACAGCGACGATATGAGTGAGGTAAATTACTTCTAAGTGGGTTACAAATTGTAACCAGCGTTGTCAACTTTGAAATTTCAAAACCCTCCAAAATGGAAAACAACGCGCCATTTGCAAAGAAACGCACTAAGTTTAGAATTTATTTTTTTGTTTAAAATGTTAATTGAATTAATTTTGCATAAAAAGTATAATATTATTGTATTAAAAATTTAAGAATAAAACAGTCTTTTGCAGTTCAGCGTTTTTAGAAAAAAAAATTAAACCTAAAAAATCTTAACAAATGTGTAGTACAAATGAATAAGGCAGATAGTATATATCGTCTCCTTAAATGCAAACGGACGTAACTACACAAAAATTCGAAATCGACTTTTTGATTGATATGCTTCATTTAATCAAACTACATGTTCACGCAAATATTTAGACCTCTGCGGACGTAATTACGAATGCACCTATTTTTTTTTTGTTGCAAAGAACGTAACTAGCATAAAAGCTTAAATATATATGAAAAGGAAATAAGTGGTTAAAAAACATATAAGTATTCATACTACAAGTAAATTTCGAAGAAAAATTTCAAGAATACTTTATTATTATTGATTTTGCTACGTCTTTTGTAACGTTAAAAAACTTAATAAACATTTACCCCCATTCATAAAATTTAGAATGAGTTTGAAATGTATTTTATTTAAAAGTTTTCATAAAAAGTTTTCTTAAAATGAATTTGAAACACATTTTATTTTTTAATAATTAATAAATAACAAATAAATTTATATTAATCGAGACTAGTACAACTCTAAATTAAAATTTTGCAAAATAAAAAAAATCAGGAAGTTGGTACGTTTCACAACAAGAATTTTCCCGTTCTAACCCATTCTTGCGTTAAATTTGCGTTGGTGCCGTCACTGAGAAATTTTTCGCACTTCAACGTGAATTAAATCCCTGGAGATATTTTTCATGACACCAAAATCTATAACATCCTGAAATTTTTTGTATGTTCGTGGGCCAATAAGTGGGCTCCCCACTCGAATTGAAATAGTATTGAATAACGCTAGACCTTTAGGTGTAATGAGACGCGAATCCCAGAATGTATATTTTGCATTGTAGTCACCAGCTGCTACCAAATAAGGTTCAAGAGATTTGTAGAAATCCTTGTATTGATCCTCAGTGATTGAAAATCTGGGAGTTGAGTAAATTGATGATATCACAAAAGTTTTAAAAAAATTTGCGACACATCGAAGTCAAATGGGTCTCAGTGACTAACACTTTATTAATATTTTTTCGTGAGGAAGTGCTCAAGCTCATTTTTATGTTGGCGAATTCCGTTTACGTTCCAGAAACATACGTTTAAAATGTTCATGACTTATTAACTATTGCTTGAAGCAGTGTATTCTGCAATCGCAGCATTTCTTGCATCAAGCTAGTCATATTTGTTGTATTACTTGGTGGGGACACTTTCTGCGTGGGAATATGATTGATCTTCATAGCGTCAGCATGCGATACATGTGTAGTAATTGGTTGGGCCATTTGAAGATAACTGGTGGAGTACGTATTTCCTGTTTCAGCTGGGGTTTCTTTAGGTTTTTGGCTCATTGTCTGCTAAGCGAAAGAGTACACAGGACAACCTCTGTAGTTAGCGGCGTGATTACTCCACAACTACTGCATTTTTTATCACTTTGATCTTTGGGCTTATTGCAACTAGCAGTACCATGTAATTCTCCGCACACAAAGGAAACAGTAGGTAAACTACAGTAACATTTTGTATGGCCATATTCTTGACAATTATGGCACTGTGCACGCAAAGAAAAGATATGGTTGTAGCATGGTTAGAAAACAATATTATGTTCTCCGAAACAAATGTGTGGTCATTGAAAACAAGTTATTGTTATTTTAAACATTAATTGCGTTACGATAAACATTATTATATTCATAAAAAGTGTGATATGGTCAGAATTTAACCATATACACGTAATTTACACATTGATTTTTTGAAACACGATTTTTGGAGTTTGTTGGCGAACGGTATAGAAGAGCAAGAGGGGGTAAAAAAAATCACATTTTCCGTTCTTCTTGTTTTTTTTTTAATTTTTCTTTACACTTATTTCAATTGTTGGTATGTTGCTTTATTATATTTTTTTCATTCAATGTGACAACAGCTTTTTATAATACAAAACAGTGTTGCCAGAAGTAGAGGGAAGCACTATATGTAGGTATTTAAAGGTTTGTATTGAAAATCTGACAAATATTTTATTTAGGGAAAAAAGGTAGATTTTTTTATTATCAGATTGCATTTTTTGTGCTTAAATATAAAAAAAAACTATACTCAAAATATATTTTTGGCAATAAACCGTTTCAAAATTTATTTTTGCTCGAAATTACATAGACTTTTATCTAATGGCAAGCACCTCAGGAAATCGAAAATGAGCATCCACTAAACAATGATTTAATAATTAAATATATTACTTACAACTATCTAACTTAAATGTTAATAAGCTCCATGAGTGTAGAAAACCCAAATACAGCTATATGTTAAATTTGCATTATAAGATTGTTTCTGAAAAACTGTAGAAAAGTATGCATTAATTTCGAATGCTACAATAAAATAATAACTGTCGTTGTATTCAGAAGAAATTATTTTTGTTTACAAAACAAATATTGTTTGCTAAAAGTTTTTTAAGCCAAAAAATTTTTTTTCTGAATAAGGCCTTAAATATATCTAATTTATCTTTGTTTAAATTAAAATTAAAAATTTTTTAAAGATTTTCATATAGGAAAAGTTTTTAACATGTACGGAAACCCGGATTTTTTTAAATCTACTGGCAACACTGATAAGATTTTTGAAGGCAAAAAATCAAACCTAGAAACATGGAAAAAATCATCGTACGAATGTAAAATGTTTTTGGAAGCAACTTTTAAAGAGAATTTAAAATAAAACAAAATTTTTAAAACGTCGTATGAATTGGGCCATAGTTTTGTTAAAAATTTATGACTACAAATAATTTGTATTATTATGTAAACATAATATGATGTAAATAATAATATAATGTTATCCAAAACCATACTATATTTATTTAGTTAAAAAAAATCTTTTTCCGAAATATTTTCTGTCAGTTCAGTGTCTCGTTTGTAAGCAATCGGTATTGCACGTGTAGTGTGAAATAAATTAATAAATAAATGAAGTATAAACAAGAGGATAGATGAATAAAAATATATATACATATATTTCTTTACACATGCGTGTCTACATTTCGTGTATACGCACATATTTGTGTAAGTACACGTGCACATATCGTCGCTGTTTTAACTAACCGACCTAACTGAAATTTTTTTTGAAAAACGAGTTATGTCCTTTACTAGACGTTATAGGTCATAATACACTTTGCCTGCAATTTTCATGACTGTAAGTATTACTGTTGTGCCTATATAATTAAAAAAAAAATGCAGACGCAGCCATAAGAATGAATGTATAAAACAACCACAAAAGCTGCTCTCCCGTTAAATTTTTAAAATGTTAGTTAGGTCAGTTAGTTACAACAGCGACGATATGTACAGTTTGTCAAGAAAATGTTTTGACATAATTAAAATCTATAACGAATTTTGACTTTTATCGTAAATATTTTTTTTCCATTTTTGCATTATGAAATTTTTTGTTATAGATTTCATTTTGTTTACATTTAAGTGAACCAATAGTCGTAAGTTATAAGCAAAATTAAAAATGGAATCATAAAAATTATATGAAGACCAGAAATACTCAAAAATTTCTTTTTCAATAAAATGTTTTCACATCCTTGTATTATATAGCGAAAAAATAGGAAAGATTTTAAGGTGTACAAAAATAAATATTTTTTGTTGCAGCAATTGGCATCAAATTGTCTTGTAAGACGACTTCTCATGAAAAAAAATTAGCTTTTCCAAGTATTCCGTTGAAATTCTATCACATTCCCCTCGTATGACTGTTATTAACTGCATTTAGTTCTTGAAATACGATTTGGAAATATTTTTTTTTTTCAAATAAACCCATAAATTTTCAATAGGGCATAGATCTGGACCTTGAGATGAAGTATCCACAACTTTACCGCAATTGAAAAGACACCATATTCTTACCCAAAGTGCCTCATGTTTGATGTCAATACATTAATAAAAATTTAAAACTTCCGTAATTACCAGCAATAAAACCAACCTTACTCGCGCTGTCAACCAAAAACCATTTCAATGTATTGATGTTCCGCTCAGTAATAGTTTCCCAAGTTCAAAAGAATCGACTGTACGGCAAGAACTGCTCGGAAATCCCCACCTCTTAGAGTGCAGCATAAAGAAAAATAATTGTCTTTTTCGATAACGCATACTCCAAGCTTGATGGGTACTACGATAATGTGATTTTCTGCTACGAAACGAAACTTCTGCTGTTTCTGAGGAAAAAAATCTTTAAAAATATTGGAAAGTGAAACCATAAACCCAACTGTAAAATTTAAATGAGTTTGGTTGATGGATTGGAGATGTATATGCTGTAAAAGGTGGTATAAATTTGCTTTATTGAGAATACTATGAATGCGGGGCATTACCTCAATATATTGAAGTATTTTTCTTTTTGGGATAACAGCTCGAGTAAGTTTGGGTTTATAGATGGTAAACATGGAAGTTTCCAATTGTTATCAATCTAATGACACCAAACATAAGGCACTTTCTGTAAGAACATGATGTCCTTGCAATTGCGGTAAAGTTGTGGATACTCCATCTGAAGGTCCAGATCTATGCCATATGGAAAATTTATGGGTTTATTTGAAAAGAATTATTTCCAAATGGTATTTCAAGAACTAAATGGAGTTGAGAACAGTAATACGAGGGGAATGTGATAAAATCTCAGCAGAATATTTGGGAAAGTATTTTTTTCCTAGAACAACTAGAGTTATATTGTTAAAATTTTATTTAAACAAATGAGAAGCTCAACAAATGGCAAAGTTGAAACAAGAACTCAAACTCAAGAAGTCGTCTTACAAGCCGATTTGATGCCAATGGCTGCCACCAAAAATATTTATTTTTGTACACAGTAAAATCTTTCCTATTTTTTCACTATATAATACAAGGATGTAAAAACATTTTCTTGACAAAGAAACTTTGGAGTATTTCTGGTCTTCATATAATTTTTAAACTTCCATTTTTAATTTTGCTTATAACTTACGACTATTGGTTTACTTAAATGTAAACAAAATGAAATCTATAACAAACAATTTCATAATGCAAAAAAGGAAAAAAATATTTACGAAGAAAGTCAAAATTTAAAACGATTTTAATTATGTCAAAACATTTTCTTGACAAACTGTATATACATTTTATTTCAACAATATTATTTTATATTTATTTCGGCTTTGACGCACTGCTGTACAACAAAATATTATTATATAGAATAATACTATGGTCGTATTTAACAATATTATTATAATATTAGAATATGGTATGGTTGTTCTTTAATTATATTTTAGTCACATCAAATAATAGTATTTTCATATTTAACCAAAATGTGATAACTTTGATCCATACTAACATTAGGTTTAACCATATAATTCAATCATAGTATGTTGCTGTTTGATTATGGTTACCTCAACCATATTTATTCTTTGCGTATACGGGTCCGGAACGCTTGTGTAATTCTTCATCTGTGATTTTTCGGTATAAGAGATGTTTTATAAATTGTATGGGTCTAATTTTTCTTAAATTTTATGTCATTTAGTTTCAGTTCAGCGCGAAATAGAGGTTGGGGTCCTCTCCCTATATATTATATTAGATATATTTTTTACCTTAAATCCCTGGAGGGAACAACAAAAGAATCTATGCCCTTCAATATGATCTGCAGGCCTTTAGTACTCTTAAGCTGGTATGTATAGAAACTTGTTTTATTTTATTTTTTTCAAATTCAGTAACAATTTTGCGGAAATCTTTTCTTTATATATATAAATATTTGAATTTTATGGCGATTTCTTTTCTGAAAAAAATATGTTACACTATATGTATGTAACATTTTTAAATGTTACCTAGAATCACTCAAAGTGCTACATATTATATTACTACAATCGAACAAAATTAGCTGCTTTTATTTACAACAGTTACATTTGATCATTAATGTACTTCATTAGCGATTTTTAAGGGTATTTAAGAGGTTTTTCGCACACTATTATGATTTTTAAACACACATTGACATCACTAATTACGTCTAAAAATATCAAAACAGTCACAATATTTAAATAAATATTTATTTATTTTCATTTTTATAATAATGATTTTTATATTTTGTATTTAAGAAGTCTTCTCTCGAAATTATAAACATGACATGCAAAATAAATCCTTCGTTACCACAGTTAGAAAAATGGGCAGTATGTACACCTAAAATAAAGTGGGGGTAAAATGTGTAACATATTTACATGTTTTTCATGCAACATATTCAGAAATGAAATTGAAAATTTTTCCCACAGTTGTTTTATTTTTTGTACAAACGAACAGAGAAATGTAAAACATGTAACATATATGCAACATATTTGTCAGAAAAGAAATCGCTATTAGTTTCATTAATGCTAGCTACCACGTGTTGGAATAATATGAATTGTATTTTCACCAATGACCGAGATTAATTTTTTAATAAGAGCGCTAGAACTTTTATCTCTCAGATAGATTGGTGGTGGTTTGTTGGTTTTTTCCGATGATGCAGCGTGTTTGTCATTATTAGTCTGCAATATTGGAAAACGATTTTGACGATTAACGGGAACCGATGAGATCTTTGATGAATTTAGGCTTCGCCCACGCTTTATAAATCTGATATATCTGTACATTCCCACTTACAGCTTAGGTTTCTGACTACTGTTGTTTATAGTGAAAACTTGGTTAAGTGATGAACACGAGGCCGCAGCGGACAATGGCGCCGACTTAATTGAAGAAGTACTAGATAACGATAATGTTAATGTATCACTATTTGTCATTGGAGAATGCAAAGTTGATAGTGTGCCAAATAGTGCCATTGGCGCTAGAAAAAGACTATCATCAGATCTTTTATTATTATTGTTTGCATTAAGAGATTCTGCCGTTAGAACTCACTTCAAAATTGTTTACTTTTGAAGTACTCATATATTATAGTACAAGTATTTTTCAATGTCTCTTTGTTTTCTGTCTTTTTGTTTTTGTTATTTCTGACTATGTAAAATATATTATCAAAGCAAATAAAACTTATATATGAAAAGTAGTGAGATAAAAATTTTGAACAAGTTCTTCTTTGGCAGAATACCTATCACTACAATCTGCCATGCATTATATAAATTTGTAATCGTCAGTGTGTCATATCATTTCTAGGCACCTTGCTTACTTCTTATTACGTTAAATTGTATCAAGTTTAAGCTCTCTAGCACGATTTACAGTTTTAAGGGCATGGCCCCCCCCATAGTAAAAATTTCTGGTTTTCAGACTTGTGTAGTTAGGTTCTCGTCTAAGCTTATTTGTGTATCAAATTTCAGCTCTCTAGCGCAAGTTTATACTTTTATATTTTATAGACGTTGGCCCGCTTACCTTTTTTACCTAAGGATTATTTTGTCGTATATTTTTAACATTCGTGTAAATTTTCGAAGGAAACGTATAAAAAGATACAAATAAAAAATAGATTTAAATCTACAAGGCCGAAATACATAAAACGGATTGTTAAAATTGTATGGTGGTGTTAACGCCTTTAGACGATCGCCAGGCAAATTTCCCATTATTTGGGTCGCCAGTTTGGGCTTGTATTTAAAACAATGCACGCAGTTTCGTACAACTTACTAATTCATGAGCGTTGATGATCCATAATCGTTGCTTTAGTCAACCAATTAGAAATCTGATATTCGCTGGCAACAAAAAAGGAAATTTATCATCATATGGCATATCTGCGCTCAATACTCGACCGCCAACACGCAATAAAGTTATTTCCCGACCATTTTTAACGAAATCTTCTAAAAATTGTGTTTGCTTTTTATACTTTGTACTCAGCAATTCATTTCAGTTACAAATTCGTATTGTTGTATTGTTGCTACGACTTTAAGAAACGACCATTCTATTTCATCAGAAGTCAAACGTTTCGGCTTGTTATTGTTGTTATAAGCATAAGCGATATTTTTTAAGATTTTTAGATACGTCGAGCATCTATTTATTATTTGGAAGATACAGTGGTTTTGTGTTTGCGATGTAATACAAACGTGTTTTAAGGTTTCGAGTTCCGGTAAGACATTTGGTGGGCTCGTGGTAAAGTGTTGGTTTACTGGTCAATGTTCTTTGCCCTTTTCAATAAACTCTGGACCTTCAAACCAATAAGACGATAATAATTCGGCAACAGTATGCACGCAAAGAAAAAATATGGTTGAGGTAACCATAATCAAATAGCAACATACTATGATTGCAGTCAAATCATATTATTGTCAATATAAAAGCAAAGTTTTAGTAATATTATTATCTGATCTAATCTTAGTATTGTTCAAAATTATCACATATTGGTTAAATATGAAAATACTATTATTAGATGTCACTAAAATATAATTAAGACTAACCATACCATATATAATAATAATATTTTGTTTTTTAACCATATATTGGTAGATATTGTGCTTAAAACAGCTGTGCGTCAAAGCAGAAGTAAATATAAAATAATATTGTTGAAATAAAATGTATATATGTATGACCACGTGTACTTACACAAATATGTGCGTATACACGACATGTAGACACGCATGTATAAAGAAATATATGTATATATATTTTTATTCATCTATCCTCTTGTTTATACTTCATTTATTTATTAATTTATTTAACACTACGCGTGCAATACCGATAGCTTACCAACGAACCACAGAACTGACAGAAGATATTTCTGCAAAGGAGTTTTTTAAACTAAATATAGTATGGTTTTGGATAACATTATATTGTTATTTACATCATATTATTTTTACATAATAATACAAATTATGTTGTAGGAATAAATATTTAACAAAACTATTTTGTTAAATTCTAACCATATCACACTTTTTATGAATATAATAATGTAATTATTAAATTCAAGCATTACTTTCATCGCAACGCAATTAATGTTTAAAATAACAATAACTTGTTTTCAATGACCAAACATTTGCTGTTGAGAACATAATATTGTTTTCTCAACCATGCTGCAACCATATATTTTCTTTGCGTGTGCCTCTAGACACGATATCTGTGCAGGATTTAACTTGGTTGCAACGTGAAGCCATTCTGCGTTACTACTCCACTCTTGTATTTGCGACACACGATTACCAACGAAAGTGTTGAGTGAAGAAGCATTCATTTTTAGCACACACTGTGTTATCGTTCTTGTAGGTGAAACCTTTGATTGGGATGTTAGCAGACGTGAAAATACTTTCTGATTGTGAACAGTGACAACATAAAAACAACAACCATACGTACGAATGGAGGCGTCCGAAAAACCATGAATAGTAATTTTACTGTTATGAAATGTATGAATGTAACGAGGAACGGAAATTATAGAAACCTTTTCGAGATCGACTTTGAAATGACTCCACTGCGTATCTAAATTTGAGGTATAGACTCATCTCAATCTAATTTACTTACCCACAACTCCTGAAGCAACATTTTTAATTTAGTTACCATTGGGCACACAATTCCCAATGGATCGAATAGGCGAGCAATGCTCGACAAGATATTATGTTTTGTTGATTTCAAATTTTTCATCTAATGTATTTTGGCTATAAAATTTGTGATTCGTGAACCATTTTGTAAGTTTAAAGCCGGCAGCACTTAAAATATGTGTTGTTTGTATACGAATGATTTCTCACTGCTCTAAATTGTCTCCACCTGACAGTAAATCGTCGATATAAAAATCCTCTTTAATGTCCCTTGCGCCTTTTGAAAATGTATTCTTGTATCTTTCTGTGAGTTCATACAAACAACGTATTGTTAAGAATGGAGCTGGCGATGTTCCATACGTAACAGTATTCAATTTAAAAATTTGTATTGGTGAATTTGAATCTTCTCTCTACAATATTAGCTAGTATTTTCTATCTTGCTTATGAATCAAAACCGGTCAGTAATGTAAACGAAACTTGAGCAGTGTAATATATAAATTTGGTTGAATAGTAGGTCCAACTAATAATGTGTCATTCAACGACAACTGAGATGAACGTTTAGCGGACGCATCAAACACCACACGCAGTTTTGTAGTTACACTCTCACGCCTTAAAACAACTTGGTGCGGAATAACGTAATGTGAATCAACTGAAATTATATTATTAGTAGGTGACATGTGTTTGAGATGTAAGTCTGTGGATGTTTTGAAAAATTTCGCTCAAGAGCTAAAAAACGACGTTTTGCGACGTCAAATGAAGAGCCCAAATGGGACGGATCGGTTTTAAAGGGCAACCATACTTGAACCCGTCCTTCTGGCAATAATTTAAAATTTTTCTTAAAATGACTTTCAGAAGTTGATGCTCCTTAGACAATTTTTGTTCACAGTTTGGTAAGTCGTCGATTTTCCAAAAATTGTCAAAGTACTATCAATGCTGTACCATATATATCTTTTCCTTGAATCAAATGAGACGTTTTTTGCGTCTGTTGGTTTGATGGTGTGAAGCGAAATGACACAACCCAACAGAGAAGAGTTTTTTATAATAATGACATAGATTCACCCAATTTAATTTGCCCGACGCAAAGAAGATCAAAAAACACATGTGCACCCAAGAGTATGTCAACCTTTTGTCGCTTATGAAACTGTGGATCGGCGAGCACAATATTGCTGGGTAAGTTCCAGTTTTTTGGTAGTTAAATTGATATTTGGTTGAAAGGTAGAAATCGATTCCATTATGTAACAATCTGCAACGAACTCATGATCATTAACTCTTGACTTGGTGACAGTAGAAATTTATTGGTTGTTATTAGTACTTATTTCACCAACGCCATTAATGTGAATATTTGCTACAGAACGTTAAATTTTTTATCGATTAGCGAACTCATCAGTTATAATATTTATTTTCGAACCTGTGTCTAACATTGCACGAGCATTTTGGAAATTTCCGTATTTGTCTCGTAGTTGAACCACAGCAGTTGCAAGCAAAACCACGTTATCGAGAGAATTAGTGTGAAGCGAAGATGAACTATTTACGCCAGTATTTTTTGAAGTTGATGGCGATTCAACAAGCGTATCTCAAAGTTGGTTTTGTTTTCTATGAAGTGTATGATGTGGACCTTTACAAGTACGCAGTTGCAGTGTGCAACTTTTTTAAACAATTTAAACAGAGAGCATTTGATTTTGTAAAATTATACCTTTGTGTCACATCTAGTGATCCAAAAGTTTTACAATTGTAAATGTAATGGTAAGGTGAGCGAAAATGAACGCATTTAAACTTAGTAGCTGCTTGTGCACATGCAAGTGATGACTTATGCTTTATTTTTTCATAATTCGAGACTGATCTGCTATTTGACGAAGCATCGACACTTTTGTTTACCCTATCTTCACTTACTTCTAAGGTTTGACAACGTCTTATCAAAACCTTTGCGCAATTTTCCCATGTGGGCACTGTAGCACAATCAAGTTGATCGTTCCATTTAGCTTCAGTAATCGAATCAACTTTGGAAAGTACGATGTGAATCAGCATCCCATTTGTTATGTCTTTTTCATTACCAAGCGATAACAATGAAGCATAAATTGCGGACACAGTATCTACGGCTTGTTTATTTTCGGGATGTCAAAAATTTGCTCTATTATATCAGAGAAAATTAAGCATTTTTGGTCGTATTGTTCTACTAGTCTTTGCAATGCCTTTGGATAATTGTCTTCAGTGATTTGGAAGGCTTTGGTAGTTTGAAGAGCGTCTCCAGATGGGCAAGTCAATAAGTGGTTAAATTTTTCAATACGAGTGAGCGTTGAATCATCGTGAACTAAATTGTTGAACGAGGTAATAAAATTTTTATAGTCCGAATATTTACCATCGAAGGTCGGCAATTTAAAATTTTGCAAACGATTCAGTGGTCGTATTGAAAATGTACTATCTTGCAACGAATTATCTCTAGATAAGTGAGGACATTATCTTTGATTTAGCACTAATACATAACTCTTCTATTTCAGGACGACGATCGTCTTGCGGACATGCCTTTTCTATTTCAGTCTGGTACGTCATTATTTGTTTGATATAAGATTTTAATATATCAATCCTGTATTCTAATTCTATACTGTTTTTTAGGGATGCTTCTTTGCTGGCGTGATACAGTTAGATTATCTGCGACTAAAGCAGCAGCTTCATTTAATTCTGAACCTGCAGGCATTTTCAATTTTGTCTAGGCAAATATGTACATATATAGTTTATGTTGATATAGTTTTATCAAATATGTATGTCTTGCGTGTTTAACAACAAAGTTGTGTTCACAACATAAATTTGTTAAACTTTATTGCAATTAAGTTTTAAGAAACGAGTTTGATGTGATTTGTTTGGAAATCAAATACGACGAAATGTTTCATAAGCAGCGACAACACGTTTGAATAGCTTTATGTGTTTTTGACAACAATGTTTTTCATATCAAAAACCACTGTATCGATTAATATTTGAGAAAAGGCAATAAAGAAAACAACAAGAAGTGCCCTTCTCTGCGGCAAAAAAACAAGTCAAAGTAGCAGTTTTATTTTGTATTATTTCAATTCCTTTAATTTTGTGTGCTTTGGCAGTTTTTGTGAAATACGAATATGTACATAAATATACATACATTTGTACATATATATATATATATATATATATAAGTATGTATGTATTCTTGATTGCGAGTACAGTCGACTATGCGTTTTTTATATATTCTTAACTTATTACTTTGCATTTATAACAGATTCTTATGTAAAATCGATGAATGAACAGTGTTAATTAAATTTGAGCTATCTAGTGCACTTTCAACGAAACTTGTGAACAGTACCTTGACGGTTATATTTCAAGAACTTGTTTTGTTCAAGATTAACGCCAATACTCTCAAAAGGCCCACAAATTTTTAGCGATAATCCAATGGGTATATTGTCCAATATTATTGACAGCGATGATCAACGAACGTGTGCATAATATTGTGTAGTTTGGTCAATTTAAGCAATTGGCACTTTAACTTTGTTACAACGACTTATTGGAACTCTTAATTGCGTACCTGCTCGGGCACCAAAAATTTTGGTTAATAATTTTTAACCAAGTTGCAAACAAAAAACAAAGTTAAAGAAAGATTCATGCGCGAAATAAAACAATGCGACTGCACCGGTTGGTGATTTTATTTCTACTCATTTTATCTTTTCAAAAAATTTATAATCTTATTTTATATACATGAATAATAAGAACAAAGTAATAAAAGCAAAATAGTAGCATTAATAAAATAATTCAAAATTCTTTTTAAATAGTATATTTTAAATTCATGTCAAGTAACATGATTAGATTTAATATGCATATATGAATCTACATACATATTAAAATATAAAAAAATAAATATATGTACCTACTTCGGTATTTCATGTATAAAAATAGATTTCTATATACAAACACATAATACTGTATGTATAATAATAATTGATTAATATATATTATAAATAATGTAATAATTAATATAAATTCAGACCAAACAGTAATAGACTAGCAGTATTGCAACGTGTATGCAAAGTTTCAATTAATTCGTTTAAGGTAAACGCTCTAAATTAACTTTTTACTTGTAAGTCAAATTCGAGCTTTCTAGTGCAAATTTTCATTTTTAATTTTATGTGCGTAATTCCCCCCACTTTTATAAACGAAAGATTTTTTGTGGCCAGTGTTTATCATTCGTGTCAAGTTTCGCTGGAAACGGATAATAATAAATACATAAATAGTATATTTAAATTGGCCAAGGCGAAGTAGGTACACTTTTTTAGAAGAAAATTGTAGCCTTGCAACGTGTATTCAATATTTCAATAAAATGGCTTGCGTTAAACGCTTTAGATTTATTTTTTAGTTCTGAGCTTTGGCCTGCTCCCCTTCCCCCCTGGTTGCAATGTCCTGGTTTTCAGATTTTTCTAGGTGGTTACTCACCTTGCTTTGCTTGTGTATCAATTTCAGCTCTCTAGCTATAGCCGAAGTGCTTCATAATTTTGATGAGTGAGTCCGTTAGCATGTCTTAAAATACGCAATTTATGGACCTCCATATCTCAGGAAGCTTTCGTTGTAAAACTTTCAAAGTTTCTCATATGAGGTAACATTAATTAATTCTAACTATGGTTTAAATTTTATAATTTTACGATTGAGGCGAACAAAGTTTTGAGGGGGTAAAACAGGTCGATGGCTTCGTGTAAATATACACACTGTATGCAGAGGACCGAACTTGGCCTGGCACACTACCATTCGCCTAGATAGACGAATTAGATCGAATTATCCACAGAATATTTTCAAGCCAAATCATTGATTTGAGAATGAAACAAATTATAAATAGATTGATTTGTTAACACTAACTTTTAACACTTGAACAGAAACGCACTTATGACATTCTGTGTTGCCAGACGATATTTATGGGAGATTTCCTGGATAATTACCCCAAAAATCATCAAATTTTCGATGAGGTGATAAACCAGGGTTTACTGTACTTTGAAATTTAGTAAAAAAAAAACTCGTGAGCTATTTATTGTTGGCGATTTTTTTTAGCAAATAAGTGCATGCTAACTCTTAATTCCTTTCTTTGTGTAACGAGAGTACATTTTGAAAGGATTTACATAATTTTTTAATAGTGTTTTCAATTAACGTTAAAACCATCTGTTAAATACTTGTTATACCATACAAAATGATTTTATTAAAACCATGTTTGAATTAGTTTTAAGTAGGTTTTATGAAATGTAAAGGCCATGTCAGATACTACACTTGCTACGCGTTGCGTTGAAGATTCGCTTTGACATCTAAGATGAAATGTACGTGCTTATATGAAACATGTCGATAAGACAAAATGCATTAGATTGTTACCCCCATATTCATAAAATTTAAAATGAATTTGAAATGTATTTTATTTCAAATTCTTCATACAAAATTTTCCTAAAATGGATTTCAAATTCATGTTATTTTTTTATGAATATGGGGGTTAATGTTTAGACTAAATTTAAAAGTATATTTGTGTTCGTTATAACCGAATCCAACAGTGAATACTAATAAATACACTCTAATTTTTTTCTGACTTGTTATGGCCTTTAGCCAACTCTTTTGTCTTGTTGTTGCTTTTGTTGGCATTATGTGGTTTCTATTGTTGTATTGCTGATGTTAATGTCTTACACATCCATTGTATCTACCCAGTTGGCCAGGTTTTGTATCAATTAAACACTTTTCATTTTATTGGCGATAATCTGAGCGACAAGTCGTGTGTTCTGTCTTCAATCTAACACATGTTGACAAAATTTTTGGTATTAAACATGCAGCCTCAGTTCGGATCCCAGCTAAGTCAGTCAATAATTTAAATGAAACGGAAAAAACAAGTAAGCAAAAGAATTATATATCTATGTTTAAAATATTAATTAAAGTCTGTTCTGTTGAGTGACATTGTCGCTCAAGAACTCACACTGTCATTTTGTGAACGACCACGATATGGCAGTGGACATTGTCTTTTGTGTGTTCGTGTCGACAAGCCATAGCCAACTGGGTACACATGTGTTGCGAGTGTGTGTATCTGAGTGTGAGATAATTACTGTTATGTATGTTCATAATATTGCATACCCATAATCTACTTTCACTTTCATATTAATTTTGACTTGTGAACAGGCGAGCGCAGTCATGATTTGTACTAAAAAGTACTAAAAATGTGCAAGAGTACACAATAAAGTTCTGGCAAACAAAAAAGTTATTGTGAAGTGTTACTATTTTTCTGTCGAGCATAACAACAAACTGTATTTAAAATTTTCCAAACACCCCCAAAATCTTGAGTTACAGGTAAGAAACCGGTTTTTCGTACGTAAGCACTTATCAAATTTATCAACGGATTTAGAAAGAAGGTACTAAGACCTTTTGAACAATATATGTTTTATTTCAGTAAATTTCAGATATAAGTGTTTATTTTTTCACCAAACATAATTTTTCGTACGGGTTTTATTACCCGTATGCACTTATCAACCTCATCGATTACGTAATGTATATTTACAAATGACCAAGGTTGGAAAAAGGTATCGTAAAAATACAGATACCGATTCAACTACCGGTATCGTTCGGTTAGAAAATACATACTAGTGTAATGCATGGAAAGTAATTTTGTGATATTCGCGAATACTAATACGATTATTATATGTGAATGTTATAGACACTTAATTTGGGATCTATTTACATCTGCAAAATGAAATATGAAAAATTTTCTATTAAAAAGAACTTCACAGCTATGTTCGCGTACATTAAAATTAAGCCAATACTAAAGGCTTTAGCAAAAGCAAAAAACACAAATGAAATAAATTAAATGAATTCGTACACAGTATGATAAATTTTAATTTTTAATTTTTTGCAGAAAAATCACTTCATCCAAACAATATAGAGACACATTGTGGTCAAACTGCTTAGATGGTTTTCCTTTCCTCATCTCTTCTAATTTTACATATTTTAATTTCTTAATATACATAAAAAAACTTATTTTCATATCAAAATACAACACGTATTATCAATAAATGTACCAAATATATAAAACAAAATGGTACTGCAGAGCTTTATAAAATATTTCCTCCAATTCTCATGGACAAGAAAGTGTCCTTTCTAAAAATATATTTTTTCATGGATATGACAATAACAAATTATTAAGTTTTAAAGTTCTTGTTGCCCCACTTCAAGCTACAACGTATGAGTATAAGTTTTGAGCGATTTATTAACGGAAACTTTCATGGTATATTTCTTTATTTTTTATGCAGCCGAACCTAAGAAAATATTTATATATTTACATATATAAAACAACTATGAAATGTACATGGGAACTAGATCAAATTCTGAGGTATTTAAAAGAATATTTAAATATATTTTGATATGGAAAAATTATTTTCGAACAAATATTATCTATTAAAATGTAGTCCTTTAAAAAGTACCAAAAAAATAAGAAAATAAAAATCAGATACGTAGTTTAATTACCTTTTGTTCTAGATTCACGGGTCTGTATAACTTTAAAAGAAAAAGTCGCGCATCGGAGGGAGTGGTCCAACAGACCTTAATAAAACAAATTTGAAAAAATTACGATTATTAATAAGCAACAACACATTCCTGTTTGTGGTAATGGACATCAATTTGAGTCATTTGATCTCCCAATATAACGGAGATCAAATGACGGGCGGTTTAACTAATGGCAAACAAAGAGCTGTGAATCAAATATTATTGGTTAAGGTGTTGCTATTAGTTAACTTATGACTGTGAATTTGGGCCTTAATTTTAAAAGAAGTTCAATAAATAAATAAATAAAAAATAAATTAATTTTTTTAAATTATTGCAAATTTAAAAAAATAAAAATTTTCGTTTTCCTCTGAATTTGGCGAGTACGAATACGAATATATAAAAACGTACGAATATTTGGGAGTTCGAATAGAAATGTTCATTTGTACATCACTAAGTACTTACATTTTCAACATACATATAGTACACAACTTTTATTTTTATTATTTTGTTGAATTAACCAAAATATATACTTTATATAGGTATGCAAGGTTTGAACTGCGGTTTCCTTACTTTAATTTTTTAAAACATATAAGTGTATATGTTTTTCATATGTTAATGTAAAATACTTCATTTTTGAAATAATTTAATACAAAAATGATTTTTTGCTATGTCCACTACCTGAATTAATAAATTTAGCAGTAATCTCGGTATACCGGTATTGCAGACTCGTTAACGGTATGTAGCGGTGATATCGATACCGAAATAAAAAAATACCGATACCGAAATTTAAAAAATAATTGTACCGGTATCAATACCGATACCATTATTCGTTTCGGTTTCCAACCTTGGATTTAACATAAAAGTGTCATAGGACGCGTAAGTCTTGCGCTCTTTCTTACAAAGTAAGCTACGATGTCAATACGTGTCACTAGCATTGCACTTACATCGACAGCGGAGCACGATAATAAATTTAGCCTTAAAGTAGACCAGTATTTTAATTTTGTTTTATAATAAACTGCTTGTTTTAATCAATAAATGAATCCCTGCTTACATCGTAATCGAAGTTATTAGCAACACATGATATATCAGATTACACGTACATTACAATCCAAGTACTTAGATTGCTCGCTTAGTCCATATTTACACTATGCAAGTCTTATTGCTGATTAGTTTGACGGTGAGAGACGAGGGGAACAGTAACGTTTCTTTTCCCCTCGTCCCTCTTTCCTAACAAACTAATAAGCTTAGCAATAAGACTTGCATAGTGTAAATTAGGACTTACGATGTCATACTGACATCAGTGATTATTATCGAAGTACTTCGCTTAATTTCCCACTGGGTTGTTCTTCTTTTGTACAAGCTATGGTAAATAAATTCAGCTACAACATCTACTACAGTTTTTTAGTATAGTAGCCGGTGTAGGCATAGTTAATTAAAAAGGAATGCATTTTTTTGTTGCGATGTTTTAAATTTACCGCGATTTATCAAAGCTACAATATGCAAAAGAGTAGCCAACCGTCAATACCGCTAATATAAAAATAATTTTAGATTTGTTCAAATGTAATCTACTAATTATGTTAACGAAAGAAATATATGACTTAGATCATTTTCATAATTAAGGACACATATATCTTGTATTTTTGCCCGACTGTGGGACGCAAAGAAGGGTATTGTGTTTCTCAGCCTATGTATGTATGTATTTGTGCTCCGTTGCGGCACTATATAAACCGAACGTGTGGACCGATTTTCATGATTCTTACATCAATCGATTTGTCTTAATCCTGGGAGTGTCATTAAGTATATGCCAAAAATCAATATGGCGGCCAACAGACGCCATTTTGTGAATACGAAAAATAGATAAAATGTCAGCGAACTGAATATATCAGTATGGGTATAATTCGGCAGATATTTTAAAATCATCTTTAGGTTTCTCTTATGATTTTTCATTTCGAATGGCCATTTAGGATATTTAATGTATAAAAGTTGGTTGCAGCCGGGTTTTTTTATGTTTTTAATAACTACTTGTTAAATAGGTATAATGGAGAGTATACACGTTACTACAAATTGTACGATAAATCGTACAAGTATGAAATTAGTAACATCATATCATGCTGTCGTACTTATGAAGTATATTTTGTAGCATGAAAATCAAAAATTTTTGATTTTCGCGGACGGAGCTTCGATAAGTACGATAATAAGTATTGTGTATCATGCTGTTGTACAGCAAAATTTATATTATGAGGAGCTGATTTAGATAAAAAAATTACTTAGCTACATATATGTAGCGAATATTTGAATTAAAAACAGCAAGTAAAACATTATTTTAAACATTCTCTAGAATATGCCCCTTTTCCTTGTGCATTATTTTCTTTATTCTTTTTAACTGCAGTTCACTTATTACTAATAAATCCACCACATTATTCCGTACTACAACTCATACCACGGTACATGTGGTTATTGCTGTTGTAATATTTGTTGTAGTATTGAGGGTACCTGATTGATGTGCATTACTGTGTGTCGACTTTTAGAATTTTTGCAGCTAAATAAAGTATTATGGAGCTGTGCACGTCTTTAATTCGTATATTCGTTTGTATTCATGATACCGACTCTTGTTGGGCTCTTTGCTTGTTGGACGAATGAGGGAGGGAGGGTTTTAATATATTCGAACCAAGTAAGCAAATAGAAAAGACAGATAAAAACAAAACACAGAAAAAAGCGCAGTATATGTATGTGCGTATATGCAAATTCAAACCTGTTTGCCAAATGCACATTTCCAAATCGCATCCGACCAACAGCTGAGAATCAAATAACAATTACTTGTTTGGCTATGTATCACGGTAAACCTGCAAAATATTGCATTGTATAAGTAAAGACAGTGGAGTAGTCAGCGAAGAAAAATTCGAATTATGTTAATAAAAGATACCCAATTCCGTCTAAAATTGTTCGAGTAACTTACATAAATTAATCGAAGTTAAAATAATATATATGTACATATATATGTATATGTATATGGTAAAATTTAATGTTAGTAATTGTCTAATTTCATTTAAAAACAAAAAACAAAAGAATCCGTAAAATTAACAGTTAAAATGCAGCGATTCTGATGACTTTTCGAAGACTTTGAATTAAAAATTTACATAATTTAAATAAGCGTCGTTTTGGGTCCTATTCCAAGGCAGATACATCAGGTACTTCAACTTCTCCAACAAATATTATAGCAAAAAACGCACAAGTGCCTTGGCACTTATCACATGTCCTGTTCGAAAGTACATCAAAATTTGCTAAACGGGGGACATCGATGATCTTCTTTTGTTAACTCACTCCGAATTCTCTTAAAATTTATAAATGTGTTTATCATGCGTTATCGGAATTTCAAGAACACTGATATTCAAACATCAACATATTTAATCAACCACATAACAGTTATAAGAGAAATGGCAAAAAGATCTTGTTTAACCATTTATAATGATGAGTTTAAATAATTGTTATAATCAACCATTATCGTGAGGCATACATATATCATTTTGGTCATCGCAACGAATGTAAGTGAAAAAATTTTTTTTTTGTTAAATAACTATTATAGCAACCAAAAAAGTTTTTTGGTTACCAATAACCATTATTGAAAGTAATATTAAGGGTTTTCATGAGAACTCTTAAGATTGTCATTTGTGCAATTAGGCAAATATGCGAGACTTGTTTCAGGAAGCCCTCGGCAACTTTTGCGCAAACAGTTAAATCAATTTGAAAGAAATTTAAAAAATTCAATTTAATAAAATAAAAACAAGAAAATTTCAAGCAAAACCAAGAAGTTGTTCTCTATAAAATGCACAGTTGCACAGCTCAAGTTTACGAGTCAAAATTATTGGGCAAACTTAACAGGTTTGTGCAAATAAATTTCCATAAAACTTTTGACATTTTATTCTCCTGAAAACTTTTATTATTTTTCGGTTTTTAGGGCAAGATATTGAAATGTCTTTGGAAAAGTAAACAAAACGGTCAGTTTTGTAAAATATTTATTTATTTATTTCATAAATACCTTACAAAGTAAATTTACAAAAAAAAGACAAAAAACTCTCGAAGGCCAACCAACACACACAAGCCTATAATACTTAGCGTAAGGGCTTTATGATACCTAATTATATTTTAAATATTAACAGGTAATTTTTGCTTTAAGTGATACTTTATTATTTTAAATTAGTTTTATGATTCTCATAAGTAGTGTTTAAGTAATTTTTTTCATTCAGTGTCTTGCAGATATTCATCTAGTAGAAACGGTTCAGTTATTTATGTCTGCACATGTCTTACATACGTATGTACATACATATTTTCAAATAACTAAAATAGTCTAGAATCTATTTATGTCTGAAAAAACTAGGCTATTAAATTTTCAAAAACTTATTTTGTTGTTTTTATAAAAATGATTTAAGTTTCATTATAAGGCGTTTTTTCAACAAAAATAAAAATAAAAAGCGCGCATTTCTAAGCAAAAGTCGCCAAAACTTCAGTAACAGTAACAGTGGTAAATCTGCTCTGATCGAAATTGATTGGTGGCGGCATTAATATTTCTGTAATTGTACTACTTAAAACGAGGTCACATTCCCCATGTAATATTTCCTTCTCTAAGGACCGAAGAAGGACCTCTGTCGAAGCTTTTTGAGTTCGGACCATTTCGTTTAATTGACGACAAAGATAGTTGGTAGTCGTTTTATTAGTAATAGGAACTCCGTGCTTTCAGCACACTTCGATTAATTGCAAAACAAGTAAATCCAGCTTAAGCATAGGTTTTCCATAATATTCGTTCTAGGAATCCAGTCCCTGTTCGGGATCCATTTTGTAATGAGGTTTAGTTTTTCAGCTGAGGTAGGCGTCAGCTATTCGAAGATATTACCAAAGGTATGTGTTCTTTGTGAATAAAAACACGGAGATGTCTGGTGTTTTATTATTTAATTTAACACAGTGTTATTTATTTACTAAACATTATTTAATTAGATATTTTGAATTACAATTATATCGGACTCTCTGGTTGTCCCACTCGGCTTCTGTTGTTATCGGTACGCAAAGATGATCCGCCTTCAGGTTGATGTCGGCTGTGTTTTCCTTAATGGGTACTATGAGTTAACTATGATTATGAATGTACGAATATTTAATAATTCGGGGGGATATTACACTCTGCCAAATACAATAGTAGTTCCATCAATTGGGTTGGTATGTAATTTTTAGTCATGGTGCATGTAAATATGGGAATTTTTGTAACGACGGTTTACAATATGGTCTCACATATGAAGAGCTTTAAAATTATAGTTCCATATGCGAGCTCATATATTATAATACAATTCATATAAATAGTAGTCCATAAAGCAATTTATATGAATATAATATTTTTCCCATGTACGAGTATATAATCCTATATATTCCCATACATGAATTCATATATATAAATATATATTTACATACATTCATATATTAAAAATATATGGACCATACATATTGTTTTAGCTGGGCAATCACACTTTTGCTACAGCCCATTGTATGGTGCTATTGAATTTGATTTAATTTTATTAAAATTCAATGGTGTATCCTCTTGTGCATATGATTGCATTGAATAAACATGGCCCCAAGTCAAAAATTATGCGAAAAGTTTTTAGTTTGATTTTCAAGCAAATCTCTGAATTGATGAGTGAACGGGGGAAAACGGATTTGAACGAATACAAGACTTTAGAGTTTATATTCAAAAAATATTCATAGAATAAATGCTAAGCAACAACAACATATTTAAAAGTCTTCAATTTGAACAATTAATTTAACTTGTATCTTACTACGGAGTTTTTATTTTATTGTCAAGCATTGTAAGAGCAGCCTCCCTCCTTTTTCTCTCTGCGTTAATAAAAAGACTAGATAAATGCCATCCATGCAAGCCATGCAAGAATAACCAATATTTCTCTACAAAAAGAAACAAGCTGTTAAACTGTACTTTGTGAACATTTTCACTCTTGGGTGTTGTTAATCATTTGTGTCACTAAAATTTCCAGTGGCCAGATGTTAAAGTTTTCCTTCGTCTATGTCAAATTTGTATTTTTCTTGTTCATCTTCAATTAGTCACAACAACAGAGAATCGGTTAGCAAAATAGAAAGAAACTCATGTCAAATTTTTTGACACACCACTGACATTCATGTGGTTTCTGCATTTTTGTTAATTTTTTTGTCCTAAAAGAAATAGCAACAGTGGGCGTAAAAGTATTTCAATAGCAATGAAAGTGTTCCATAATTCAACGCAAAAGTAAACAATAGCTCATGTGGTGACTTTTCCCAAAAAAATTAGACAACAAAAATTGTTCTCCCAGCTTAAAAGAATAAAACTGTGTGACAAAAATTAATGAAGACGAAATACCTGAGATGTGTTACTATTTAACATGTAGATATTGTCGAGTATAACAACGATATGTTTTTAATATTTTCAAAACACCTCCAAAATCTTGAGTTACAAGTAAAAAACTGGTTTTACGTACCCGTATGCAATTATCAAACTGTAACTAAGTTGAATATCAACCGATCTTAAATTTATAACTTGGAATAATTAATAATTCGGATTTGGTAAGCTACAGTTAATCTCAGCTGCAACAGTGGTCGCCAAACCTTTTTCTTTGATTGTACAAAAAACAATCAGTTTGAAACAACTTTATTTCAAAAATGAAAAATGTTATTCAACAATTAATTTAAAATTTATATACATATATTATAAAATTTTTTAGATATGTATGTTGTACATACATATAAGAAATTTTCTCAAGTCTTTAGAAAAAAATGCAGCATCAGATTCTATTAAGTCGAATAAAAAATAAATAAAAGTTTTACACATACACTGCATTTGGGTATGATGGTGGATCTGAAGCATCCCTCATTCTACTTCGAAGCAATTTTCCGGCAAAGTATTGACGTCTCTTGGCATCCAAAACTGTAGTTATTGCAATCCTGGACTTTACGTGTAAAATTTTTTAAATATTGTTCACTCTAATAAAAAAAAAATTGAGTCCTTGGTATTTTGTTTCGCTCTTCTAATGACAATGTGTTTTTTGTTTTGTGTTACCAATATTGCCACATTTAAATTGAAAACAATCGAATTGCCACTTTTTCGCAATGAACAAAATCGATCGAAATCTGGAGAAGGTAAAACAAAGTCGATCGAAAGGATAATCCGTAATCAAAACAATTTCGATCGATAATAATAATAATAATTATTATTCCATCAGGTACTACTTTCAATTCAAAACAATTGCAATAACGCACGTTTTTTAACATGCCCAAAATTCAAGCAAAAGAATAAAAGAAAAGATTGCATAGCCTCAAGCATGTGTTTCGACCGTATTCGAGATGATCAGCACCAGCAATTCGAAAGAGTTTGAGAGACCAAAGTCATAAGGAATTGCTGAAAATACTGGGTTGCTACTCAGTCCGTTCGCAAGTCCTTTAAATAAGGTTAGATTGTATTTTCTCCGCATACCCTACACTATTGAAGTAATATATTTGACATGCATTCATTCAAATTGGTGCTAATTAAAAATTTTATTTATTTTTTATTGTTTATGAATTATTTCTTACGAATCGGGAATTGCTGAGAAAATTCAACCTTATATTCCCGGGAAATTTTTGAAATTTTCCCTAGAAAAGGGGACATTAAAAGTACACATTATTTAAAAAGGGCGTTACACCCCGTCTAAACGACTGGCAATAAATATGTTGGCAATATAGCAATAACGCATGCAGAATAGCGGAACAATATTGCTGATTGCTTTACTTATGTCAAGGCTATGGGAAATCGTAGCCACAATATGGAAAAAAGTCAACAAGGAAGGTGCAGAAAAAAATATAGTTCACTTGTAAATATCTGGTTATTCCCACAAATTTTTATTTTTATAAACTTATAACGACACAAATCATTTCACTACCCACGTTTCTACGATACTATTTTCATTTTTTTAATACACATATATGTATATTTTCTTAATTTCACTAATATTATCTAAATGTCAAAAGCTATACAGAAAAGTCGAACATAAATTAACACCGAGTTTGACGTTTCATGTTCGCAATAATTGTCAACGAAAAACTGTTGACAATTATTGCCGCAATTATTGCCAGCACCGGCAATGAGCTGTCTCCATTGGCAATATCAATATTTTGACATTTGCTGCAATATATGTTAACGAATTTATTGCCAGTCTAGACGGGGGGTTAGTGACAGTCAAATATATTTTCATTCATTAACCCTACGTCTACACCTGATATATTTTTATCATAACAAAAGTTAAACTTTATATTGAAAAATAATTTTATTTATGTTAGTTTTTTTTTTTGATATGGAATTTGACATTTGTCCTGACAAAAATATATCAGGTGTAGACGTTGAGTAAGAAATGTGTATTATAATCCAGTTCTACTTTAATATAAAACCTTTCATTGATTTTTTTTTCATATATATAACAAAAGTTCGTTTTAATGATTGTATGAATAAACAATGAAATTTTTTAAATTCTCTTCTAAGGTTGATATGTTTTTTATCGTCTGTTTAAACACTAATGCCCTGTTTACCGATGTCGAAGGAATTTTTTCATTCTAACAAAATAGTAATATGTATTAACTAAAAATTAGAGCGGTTAAAATTTATACGGTGATTTCATAATACTTCCATAAAATTGAAGTCATACCGTTTCTACTTATTCGTCTTCGAGAAAAATTATTGCTTGATTCGAAAACTACATCCAAGTTTAATTGTGTAAAGGCCGTTTCAGACTATAATACAAGTATTAATACTTTTTACGAAAATGAAACTCTGACATGTTGAGATGTTACTGTTTTTTAAAATGTTTGAAATAGAAATTATATCAGGGAGGTATTTGTGTCAAAAGTATTAACAATAGTATTATAGTCTGAAACTGTAAAAACTGAGAGTATGTAAAATTCGGTGCAGCTGAGTATAGCACTGTAACTTACTTGTACTTAACGATAAGAATACTTCCGAAAAATTTCAAGAAGAATGAAAAATAAGCAAGACAAATTCCTAATTAACTTATTTGGAGGCCTTATTATAATTTTTCGTTAATTTAATTATTATTATTCGAACTGCATTTGTTTCTATATTTAATGAATTGAACAGGCTAATGTTCGTATCGCCTTTTAAGCCAAATTACATGTGATAATTATTAATGAACAAATAACATCAAAGTTAGTTGTAAATATTCTGACAACACATAGTTGAACGGAACAGCCAGCCGTTTTCGAAGGCCACTAAACCTTCATCATCAGCGTTCTTCTGTGTTTGGTCCACTGTGTGTGGTGTCAGTTGATGTAGATTTCTGCCTTATATACGAAACTTTACTGCAAATGGAATATGTGAATTGGTTTGATTCATCGTATTTCAATTTGCTAAAATGTGTTTTGTAATGAAGGCCCAAATTTACCATCACTAAATTTACAACAGTCTTACCATTGTCGTTTTTTCATTACTAATTATGCACATGTTATTTAATTTGCTTATTTTTGTTCTACTTAAGACAAACTTTTTTGGTTTGTTACTATTAAGTATATTTTTATTTAATTTTTGCCACAAGCCCATGACTTTAATTTTAGTTAATTTAATAATAATTTTTCTTTTTTTATCTATATACATATATACAAATGAAACGGTCCATGTATGTTATCGCATAACATGAGAACGGCTGGAGCGATTTAGCTGATTTGTTTTATTCGATTCCAAATTTTAAGGAGATGGTTTGTAAAGAAAAAAATTAAAAAAAAATTGCCTACTATTCACTACTAATTTTTTCTAAGCACAAACAAGCAAAGGGAAACGTAATATTTTTAATATACTGACTCCTTTTCGCTTCTCATTTTTTTAAGTGGAGAAAATTTTAATCAGAAATACTTTCTTAATCGTGCTTAAGTTCAGTAATTTCAATTCTTATTGAATGAAATATATTTATTAATTAAGAAGAAAAATTGAACTAGACTTTATTACCTGGGGGAAATACCGATATTTTTCTGTGCAGCTACGCACTTCATCAGCACCCATGTCTATCTACTATGAGAAATGATTGCATTGTGTATACAATTATTGATTTACCTTTGGTAAATACATTTGTAAGTTTCACTATTCATTTTCTGTTTTTCCGTTTTTTTATTTTCTATTCAAGTTAGCACGAAGTTATATCACTCGACCTAAGTATATTTAACTATTCTTGCTTATTTTTTACGATCATCACATTAATTATTTTTACTTATTCGATGTACTGTCGGTACATACATACATGTAAGTATTATTGTAGTGGGTGGATATTATGTTACATTGTTTTTGCTTTCTACAGTTGATTTTACTTTCCACTACATGAACTGTGATTGCCAAGTGAACATATTTTTGTCACGTGCCCATGATGATTTAAGTGAGACATATTAAATTTAATTGAACTATAGTGAATTTTAATCAGCAACAATTTCTCAGTCGGGCAGTTCAGTAATTTCAATTCTTGTTGAAGGAAATATTTTTATTAATTAATGTCAGTTTCTAAAGAAGAGAAGAAAAATTAAACTAGACGTTATTAGCTGGGGGAATAAAGGCCACTACACCTTCATCATCAGCATTCATTATGTTTAGTAAAAAGTAATACGAACTTTAGCCTGATCAAATCATAAATATACAAACAAATAAAGTTCGAACAATAATTAAAATTAACTAAAATTAATAGGCATGGGTCTGCGGCAAAAATTAGATACATACATATACTTATTAGAAACAAACCGAAAAAGTTTGTCTTAAGTATAACAAAAATAAGCAAATTAACTTACATGTGCATAATTAGTAAAGAACAAACGACAATGGCAAGACTGTTGTAAATTTAGAGATGGTAAAATTTAGCTTTCATTACAAAAAAGCTTTCGGCAAATTGTAATACGATGAATCAAAGCAATTCATATTATCCATTTGCAATAAAAGCTGAAATCTACAGCAACTGACACCACACACAGTGGACCAAACACAAATAACGCTGATTATGAAGGTGTAGTGGCCTTCGGAAACAGCTAGTTGTTCCGTTCTACTACGTGTTTGTCAGAATATTTACAATTAACTTTGGTGTTATTTCTTCATTAATAATTATCACATGTAATTTGGCTTACAAAGCGCTATGAGTTTTAGCCTGATCAAATCATAAATATTGAAACAAATGAAGTTCGAATCATAATAAATTAAATTAAATAAAAATAACATTGTTTATCATCAAGCTGTAGAAGAAATATATGTTTAACATTTTTTGTTTGTTTAATAATAACCGAATTGAGAAGCAACTTCTTAAGCAATAAATTAAGAAAAATTGGTGTTCTTTGCACTGGAAATTTTGTGTTTTAATTTTTAATTCTATATGAAATACTATTCATTAGTAAAAAGCTTCCGAGCAAAGCCGGGGTGATCAGCTAATTAATACATATACGTATTTATTTATTGTATCTTCAAAAATGAACTAACAATAAGTATTCAAATTTTAAGTCTAGATATAATTTTTAAGCCCGACCAGTGTCGGACATAAACTTAGTGACTGATAGTAGTTAATAATAATAGTTAATAAATACATAAGAGTCGTGCTAAGCAAAAAATATTATCAAGAAGTTTCGTCTGGAGTATTGCATATTAGAGCCCTTGTGCCCCTTCAAGACCTTATAATAAAAACAGTCGTGCGGTAACAGTCGTCAATTATTTTTTATATGATCTCTTACTGTATTACTTTAAACTAACTTGCTTGAATTCGCTTAAAATATCTAAAAAAATTGTTTTAGAAATGCTTTAATTAATATTAACTTTTATTTAAAAAGAATTCTTACATTAATAAAACAAACGAAATTTCGCTAATTTTTATTTAATATATGAACTCAATTTAGAAAGTTAACGGTATTCCTGGAATTCCCGTTAGCGCGATTTTTTCATTCCCGTTTACCTGGAAGTGCAAAAGTTGGCAAATCGCAAACTCTACTTACGATTGTCGAGTTACTTTATCTACTATTAGCAGTTTCACCTATTAAACTTCTGAAAGGAATTAATTATTTACAAAATTGTTGTCCATTTGAATGCTTTTAAAAAAGTTTGAGCTCCAAAATAAAAGCGTTTGGTGCACTCTAGTATGCATTAAAATTGTTATTTGTGTTCCCTTGCGTGTATTCAACAACTTATTTACATTTGTATGAAATTAATAATGTAATACTTATGCAACAACGAACACATTATCATCCCCTGCCACCTTCAGTGCTTCGTGTTTACCCATCAATTCATTTAAACAAAATGTGTATGTGCATCTTACTTTTTTCACATAATTTTAGTTGTTATTTGCCAAGTATCATTCATTACTTGCATATACATACATACATATATTTTTGTGCATTTTACCGCAGTGCCTCAAGTCGTTGCAAACAGACATTCCTACACCACACACTCATGTACACATTCTCATTAAAACATACAAAAGATGAATTTAACACTATCAACATATGGGGCATTCCATTTGGAGCAAGTGAAAAAAATGTTGATGATTCTGAGCTTAGTATTTTATTATCTCCAGATGCAACACAATTTTAACGGTCCATGTGTGTTATCGCATAACGTTAGAACGGCTGAAGCGATTTGGATGATTTTATTACTCGATTCGAAATTTTCAGGAAATGGTTTGTAAAGAAAAAAAATTAAAAAATGTCTGTTAAAACTCGGAAAATTAAGTTTTTGATATATTGCCTACTATTCTTTTCTCATTTTTTTCTAAGTACAAACTAACAAATGGAAACGTAATATTTTTAATATACTCTCTCCTTTTCCCTTCTAATTTTTTTTAATAAAAGACAGTTTTAGAAGAAACTCGAACTAATTTTTTTAAACACACTGCCTCCTTTGACTTTTAATTTTTTATGCATGAGCTTTATAGGGAAAATTCGTAATTGTTTTTATTATATTTCTTCCTATTCACTTCTCAATGTTCTATATAACATCGTATTAGTGAAAACACGGTAATAAATGCTGTTCACTTCTCAATTTTTTAACTTAACCACCTCTTAAATCTTAAAAGGATCCTAATAGTGGTATTTGTGCTCGATCTCTGATTTAATTTAGTCGTGTTAGAGAATATCAAAATGGAAAATTTTAATATACATATTTATATGTTTATGTAAAGGAGACTTTCGCCAAATGCTGCCAGTCATTCCAACGTCAACTCCTACTGATTAAATTAGCGCTTGTTTGAAATCATCATATTTATGAAAAAAAAAGAAAATTCTCAAATTAACAGAAAATATGCGAGTTGCTCTCCAAAAAAAAATTGGCAGATTTTATTTCCAATGGGCTTTTGAAAATTTGCAACGTCCAAAGAAGAACTAACAGCAAAAGTGTTCTCAAATATTGCACAAAATTATAATAACTACAATTGGTTGAGCGGAAGAGCAATTTTAGCTTAAAAAAATAAGGACGTTGATGACATACATTTTAAAATTCAAAGCTCAATTAATGGCGAATTGCATTCGTACAAGTCTATTGATTCTATTACAGATGCTGATGATATTGTTAACTATCCGAAATATTTCCTGAATTCATTGGATTTATCGAGAATGCCACCGCGCATTACTTGCAGCTTAATGTTGTATCAGAATAGTTATGTTACCGTAACCTAGATTGATTGTTAAAATCCTGATCATTCAATCATTTTATGCCTAAGATGGTATTAACAGTATTTAAAAAAGTTTTTCTGACTGACTATCAGCGTTACCGTTGTAAAATTTCAAAAAGTGGCACAAAAAAAGGATTTTTTTAAAACAAGTGGCACCAAAAAGGGGATTTAAAAAAGGGGCAACCTTAAAAATAAGACAAATTAAAACAAACCTGCTTATTTTTAAAAACATCAAGAATAAAAATTACGTTTTGCATGTTTAAAGACTAAAATATACTATTTTTATGATAAATTAAAGCCACAAAATGTAAAAGAAATTCATATAATCTCTGCTTATAATAAAAAATAACTTACTTAAGTCCAGTAAGGAGTTCTTACGGAATTTCACATTTATTTCTACACGGAAAAATAATCGTGTAGCTTTTTGTGTAGAATTATGTTTGCATACACACAATTCGTTTATTTTTGAATTTAGAACACACAAAAACACCAAAATTAATTACAAATTGCTGAAAATTAGAAATGTCAAAAATTCCGTGACCAAACAATTGTTTGAACATTAATTTTTGTTTCAGTTGACTGAAAACAGTTTGAACTTATATTTATAACATCCCTAAGATAGGCAATAAATTTAAAAATTCGGTGTACTTTTCTTAGTTAGTTAGTTAGTTAGTTTATTGAGACTTATTTTTTTCATATTACAAGAATTACCGAAATAACATTTTTAAGGAGAACTTAAAACTATATAGTATTGTTTCAATTACATAATTATTTTTGTTAATGCTGCGTGCTTATCGAAATTAAGAAAAATTATTCATATAGAGATCAAATAACATTGAATTACAATAGTGCTTGCTCCCGGCACTTGTCTAATACAGTAGAGTTATATCTACAAAATGAACTTAATACTAATAAATCTTAAAATTAAAACTTAAACTAAAATTAAAACTATTAAATAAAAATAATAATAAAAATCAAAATAAAATGTTTATCCCCTGTGAATGCCGGGAATAGTATGTGAGTAAATGTTCTGACCAGGATTACTACTGTTGTCTTCACGTAAAATCCCAATGCAGGATATATATTGAGTGTCCGACCAAGTAAACCCATGCTCCGTAGACAAAATACCCCGAACCACACTGCCTTCAAAGTAAGACAATTTCTCAACAAATTTTCTCATCAATTCGAGAGCATAAGACGACAAAGGAAGTAGTTTTGCTTTTTCGTATATATAATTGTTTGAAAATCTTTTGTTCAAAGATGTATAATTCTTCCCTATGCACTTTCGCACAATATGACGTTCGAAAATTTCCATTCTTTTCATTACTGTTCTAGAGATGCTAAACCATATTGGAAATGCATAAAGAAGAATTGGTCTTAGGCTCACCTTATACAAAAGTAGCTTAGTTCTTTCCAATAAAAATCGACCATTAAACAATCCAGCAAAGGCTCCTTTAACCCGATTAGCCTTCTCCAAGTTGTAAGAAACATGCTTATTAAATCCCAAAAGTCCGTTAAAATTAACTCCTAGATATTTGATACTATCTCTAAATTCGATGTCATTACCATTCAAAGTCAATTTTAAGTTTTTGCTTTCCGGAACAACAGTATATTTACATTTTCCGGATGCATTTCGTAGACATATTGCATTACTCTTAGAGGCGTTAATTTTTATTAACCAGTGGGAATAAAACTCGTCGACGCAACTAAGATACGATGAAACTTGTTGGAGAGCAAGCAATGGAGACTCATCATGAGCTCACAGAAGCGAGTCATCAGCAAAAAGTATACCTTTGCAGTTATTAAACACATGAGGAAAATCATTTATAAAAATGTTGTATAAATGAGGAGCCAATACAGAACCCTGTGGAACACCGCAATAAACCGCACCCTCTGATGAAAGTACATTACCAATCTGCACACAGAATCTCCTGTCATCGAAAAAGCTTTGAAAGAGCTTTATTATAGAAGGACTAAAACCAATCCGTGTCATTTTGTACAATATACCATCATGATATGCTCTGTAAAAAGCCTTTTCGACATCAAGAGACACAGCTACAGTACACCGACGTTGTCCCAAATTCTGAACAATATCAGTATAGAACTTTAAAAGGGCATGAACAGTAGAGTTTCCTTTTTTGAAACCAAATTGCTGCTGAGGAATATATGAACCATTTAAACCTATGTCCATTTTATCACGTACTATTCTTTCAAAAAGCTTTCCTATATTAGGCAATAAGGAAATCGGCCTAAAGTTATTAACGTCACTGATACAGTGTTGTTTTGGAACCGGAACTATCTTAGCTATTTTCCATCCACGCGGAAAGTAGCAATTATTCAAACAATTATTAAATAAAATAGTAAGGTACTCAAAGGCCTTAATGGGAAGTTTCTTGATTATAAAATTAGATATACTATCAATACCACTCGACTTCTTGTTATTTATCATTTTAGAAATATTCATCAAAGAATCCATGCTCGTGAATTCATAATGTCCTAAATTATTTAACGATGTATTAAAATCATTAAATATAATAGGTGCTGGAACCTGAGAAACTGTACTATTGACCGTCGCGATTATCTCTGAAACATCTCTATTTGGAACAGAGCCCCGAAAAATAGTTCCAAAATGATTTCTAAGCACAGTTACCTTATTATCTAATCCAATAATCTTAACACCATTTAATGAAACATCTCTAACGGAATTACGATTCCTATTTCCGATGATATTAAAAATTCTTTTGTAAGCCCATGGACCCGGCTTAATCTCCTTCAATCTATTGTTAAAAATTTCTGCCTGTTCCTGTTCTATTTGCTCTTTTATAATAATCTTAATTAGATCAATTTGTTTAGAAATCAGTAAGTATTGAGGATGCCTCCTATTAAGGGTTCTGGTAAATATTATCTTCAAATCCTTTTGCCACTTATATTTAATCCTAAGTATTTTTTTTAATTTATCTGAAGCAATAAATTTCTTATTCCTACAATCGACATTCTTGGAGTGAATCTGTGATACAAAATAAACAGAAGTATTAAATTCCTCGAGAAAATAATCTATTTCGTCATTAGACAAGTTTCTATTTTTGAAAGGAAAATGATTAAAGAGTGTGCCAGTCAAATCAGTCCTAAATGTGCTCCAATTTGTGTCTTTATAAGACACAAAATGCTTAGGAGTTTCCAAAATAAATCTAAAATCGGGTAAGCTTATGCATAAGCCTAATGGAATATGGTCGGAAAACGTAGGCAATGTAAATGTTCTGTAATTTGGACGAACAGTATCCATAATATCATTGCTAATTATGAAGTGGTCCAAATGAGATGATCCACCTGGATATGTGGGAAATGAGTCACAAATTCTTGTAACTGAAAAAGATTCGTCCTGAAGCCAAGATGACAGCACTTCGCCATTAAAATTATTTACTGTATCACCCCATGATGTATGCTTTGCATTCAAATCGCCACCTAAAATCAGGCCATCGTAACTGCTGGAAAAATTCAAAATCAAAGAAAGGCCCCTGCAAATATCTTGGCGACCGCTGTTAGATTTAAAATATACGGATTCACAAAGAATTTTTCTAATGCAACCGTTCATAGAAAGTTTAAGTTCAACAAATAAATTTAGAAATTTAAGGCCAGGAATATGTATTGGAGAAAAATATATTGTCCTTTTAAGAGCAATCCCAACACCTAATGGGCTGTTGTCCCTTAAAACTGAATAGTCATCAAGATATATATTTTTTGCTGTTGGTAAATGCATTTCCTGCACAAATGCAATATCAATATTAAATTGATTTAATAACAGGTTTAATTCGATTCTCCTTCCCGCGTGGATAAGAGAACCAACATTAAATGAAACTAAATTAAAAGAATTACGGATCATATACATTCTGAATATCCTTAATTAAATTCAGGCACTCTTTCCGTGCCTGGTCTTTGGTCATGGACTTATATGTCCCCAGAAAAGTCCCCAACCCCCTTCCAAAGATAAGGGATCAGGAGCACAAAGCAAAGATGCAATTTTCATAAATTCCTGTATTAATGCAGGTTTTTGTGGTCCCCCCCATACTGGAACCTCATTAAACATACTAGCAAACGATTTATTTGGAATAATGTTAGATTGACTAAGTTCTTTAGCAACATTAATAGCTGCTAACTCTTTTTTATTTTTAGATTCCTGATGGGACTTTTTCTTAAAGGAAATGTAATCCCCATAGGTAGGACAACCCCTGTAATTAGAAGTATGTCCATTTTGCTTACAATTAACGCAAAACGGTAAATCATCGCCGTTAGAAACAAATGTACACTCACCAGGGCCGTGCTTCTCTTTGCATTTCAAACATGAAAATGGGCGACTACAATTCTTGGAATAATGACCCCATCGCTGACATCTCCAACATTGAGGTATTTTCGTACTAGACTTTGGACGCTCCCAAGTAACTACTTGGTTCAAAATAAATTTCAAGCCGAGCAACTCATTAACCTTTCGGTTAGGTTTAAGTGTTATCAAAAACAAACCTGTATCTATACCTTGTTCCCCTGAGTACTCCGTTGTAAACTTTGAAACGGAATCAACAGAATCAGGAATCAATTTATCCAGCTCTAATTCTATTTCACTGGTATCTGATTTAAAATATAAACCTCTACAAATAACGCTCTGGCGTTTATGTTCCTTAGGAGTATAACTATATGAAGGAATTTCTTTATCCTTTAAAAGTTGCATCATTTCGGAATGTGCAGACGAATCCTTAAAATACAATTTACTCCTGAACTGCGATATATTTTTAATCTTGAACTCAACGTTGTTGGAGTTCAATTGATCAATTAAAGACTTAACGTTAACATTTTAGAGAAAAATGGGAGGACAATAAGTAACCTTGGTCGTAACACGTGATTGGGAAGCATTATTGATTAAAGAATCCCTGTTTTCCAAACCCACACTGTAAACTGGCTCCTCGGCCTCTACATTTAAATTGCCCAAAATTGCGTATTTATTATTACGATTAATTACTCCACAATTGTTGTCAAATTTTTTAAAATTACACTTGGATAAATCAATTTGTACGTCACCTTGATATTTCCTTTTCTTGTTTTTTACCAACTCAAAGTCGTCCTCCACTGAAAAGATTGCTTGTTCCACTTTCGATATTTCATCCATTTCCATAGCGTCAATGTGAACATCATCCAAAATTGTCACATATTCTTTTCGGCTTACCTCCAAGGGTTCTTGAAAATCATCAGATACTCCCCCACCAAAAACAGCCTCCAAAAACCGCCCTCCAAGCTGTGATTCTGCAACAGCATTCTTATCTAAAGACATCTCCTTTGCTTTTCCATAATGCATTCCCTTATTCATCCCAATCGAAGCTTTAACATCAAGAGGAGTCTTGCATACTTCCTTCTTGCCTTTTGTTGAAGCCTTCTTTACGTTACTGGGAGGTCGTCCTCCAGACCGGGCAAGCATCGCGCCTGTTTCCATTGAAACAGTTTTATCGAAAATTGACCAAAACCCAATCAAAGATCAAAAAAAAATCCATCCTCAGCAAAAAATTATTCCAATAAAATTTTTGACAGAAAAAGAAAATTTAATTTTTAAATTATTTTTAAGAGCTTTTGAAAAACACGTCTGATACGTTTCGCAGTTGACATCGTGTACTTTTCTTTTGAACTAGCAAATGGAAATTTCTTTATGTAACTTACCAACCTGAATTTCTGTAAGTTTTTTTACATACAGTTTGTATGAGAACCTGAAATTCCGTAAGAACTCCGTATTAAGGCTTCATTAGTCTTTACTTTCTGTTGCTGTTCTGTGCTGTGCTGTTCTGCTTCTAAATCTTGATAGTTACTTCTTCTGTAATAACTTATCAGCTGTTTGCGACCAGAACGGTCACAGTTTTTTACTAAAATGATGAGTTTCGATCGTCCATTGTTAAGTTGCCATATAATTTTATGTTTTTCCTTTAAAAATTAATTTTTTTTAAATCTTAACTCACAATCACAATTTATTTAAAAATTATTCTATTTAATTTATGCTGTCGCTTACAATTACTTAACAATTTTTTGATTTTCACAGGTTGAACCGAAACAGAACAGAACGAAACAGGAAAACAAACGACTTGTATTAGATTTCTATAAACAAAAAAGAGTCAGCTGATTCGTAACAGAACAGAAAGTAAAAACTAATTCTGCCTTTAGGCTTTACCGTTTAACCGAAATAACAAATTTTTAAATATTTTGTAGTATTATAGCGTATTTTTTTGTGTGTTTAAGTACTTGTTTCGTCTCAAATACAAATTTTTCATACAATCAAAGAAGTATGTTCAGTGATTCTAACTTAAGTAAAACTTTAAAATCCATCGACGTGGGTATAAATAGTTTAGTAAAGACTCTGCTACTCTAGTTAAACTAGAGGGAATTGTTAAGTTTTAAGAATTACTCGTAGATTTAATGAAAGACGAATTAAATTATTTTATACCTACACTTTGAAATATTTTCTTCAGGCAAGAGTGTTTAAAGTATAAAAACGAAAACTAAGAAATTCAGATATAAACTTTTTTGCAGAATGTTCGTCGTTGACCTCTGCCAGTATGGGTCAGATTATGACCCGCCAACAGAAGGAACTATCGATGAGTAATACAAGAAATGTTTTAACAAAATTAATTAATTAAAAAAATAAATAAATAAAACAGAACTATAATGGCATAATTAAAAATTTTATATGCTTAGAGAAATCCAGGAAAAAAAAACGAAAAGAAACTAGTGACTGTATTATGGATTACTTTCAATTTCCTCAACATCTACGATAAGTTCAAGGATTTTTCCAAGTCAAGTTTTATCAAAACTATTTAGCTTAAATCCTAAACACTTAAACCAAATTATTTTTCCGAAAGATTGTGTTATAAGATCTCTTTAAACTATTGAAGTACTAATATACATATGTACTCGTACATATTTATGATTTTTTTGCTTGATTTAGTTTAAGAATTCTTAGGTGTGGTTTTTTTGTTTGTTTTACTAATAAACTTAAATTAATAAATAATTTATGCACTTTTATACGTTCAAATTACTTGATGTATGAAAAAACTTTATTAACTGGTTAACCGGTTATCATGAATTTGTTTTTTCCCCTTTCTTTTACCAAATGCGGGAATAAAAAAACTCCTCGGGAAAAAAGTAGGTGTTATGAACGCAGTTGAACATGCTTTTTTCACTAAAAATATTTCTCTTGCAAAACAGAAGGGAGTTTACATAAAAACATGGTTAATACTGCATTAAAACAAAATTTATATACATAAACTTGTATTTTAAAGTTCTTTTATTTGGAAAAATACAAATAATGCCCAAATAAATAATTAATAAACTTTTTTTTGACATATTTCTTCAAGTTGGTGAATTTTAATAATTTTGTTTACTCTCTCACTCAAAAAAATGCGGAGAAACAGAATGGCTTCGTAATACGGTGATGCTACGTGTTATTCTTTTTTCCCCAAGGAATTTTTGATTGGAGGAATATTTTCTCGAGAAAACTATTTTCCGTGAGAATTAAATTCCGTAGGAATATTGGTCTGAATAAAAAGTGGGATATTCAACATGTAACTTTTTTGTACAACTGTTTGTAAAAGCGTTATTTTTACACTATTGCAATAAATTTTTGTGACGTGCTGTACTCGTATTTGTGTGAAATGTATTGAAATCACATTGTGTCCCTTCAAAGCTTTTAGCGCTGCCTGGCTGTCAACGTAGAAGGTTACCTTCTCACTTTCAGTTAAATTCCTGGCCCCCAGCTCCATGGCACCGAAGATCACCAAGACCTACCTCAGCCTGGAAAATGCTGCATTCATTCGGCAGTCTGAAAGAACTACGAATGTTCGGTCCCAAAATATAGACACCATTTTTGATCCGTCTGTAAAGACTGCACTATCCTCATATAGCTTATCGAATTTGACCCAATAGTCCCTATCCGGAATTACCAGTGAGAGTGTTCTACTAAAATCGATTTCAGCGACCTTATAGTCCGTAAACCCAGGTGTAACGGAGTATAAGGTCATATGAGATCACTAAAACTGATCTCATTTAAGATTGATGTGTGACCTGTTATTCCTGTACTCACCAAACCTTTTTCTACGAGTCTAGGGAGACCTCTAGTCGCTTTTTGATATTTGCCAATATATTGTGCCTCCTTCAAATATGACATACACATTTTCGATATTATTGTACAATACGAAAAATTGTGCAATTATATTGCAAGTGGGTGGGCCGCTTAAGTGCCTCCAGCGACTCCCTAATAGCCTCTATACTTATGCTGTTAAAAGTTCCCTCAATGTCTAAGAATGCAGCCAGTTTGTAATCTTTATGCTGTAGTCTTCTCCCTATAACACCAACCACGTCATGAAGCGCACTCACAACAGACCTGCCTTTTCGATAGGCATGCTTAGCGCCACTATTGACGCGGGTATCAATTGTGTTGCTTAGATGCAGATCAATCAATCGTTCTAATGTTTTCAAAAGAAGCACCGAAAGAGTGATTAGCCTGAAATCCTTCGGCTTTGAGTAACTTGCCTTACCCTCTTTGTGTATGAATATGACCCTAACCTCTCCCCATCCTTTCGGTTTAAACCTCCTGCTTAAGCATATCTTAAATATATTCACCAGAGACAGTAGTACTCGGGCCCGTTTGGGCTCGGAAAATCGGATACATTAAAAATTAAATAAAAAAACATATTTTATTTACATTTTAAAGAAATTTAATGACCTTGATAGCCTGAATAGATACAATATCTGTAAAACCACACTTAACCACAGTTTTATTTTTGACACCACTGACCTAGAAGCAGGTTGGTAAGGGAGAGAGAGTTGTCCCTTCGGTAGCTCGCCAGGTATAAGCTTCTGAATGCATCTAGATGTGCAGATAGAAGCCTATACCTCATGTCTTCTTTATATAAATATAATTTATACTCAAATTCTCAAAGTTCTTTATGGTGCATCCTGTCTCGCTTACTTGGATACAAATTTGACTGCGAATGTAATTTTTACTTTGAGTTTTTATTTTTTATTGAATTGTGTACGAAAATAAATATGTTCTTCGGTAGTTCAGTGGGTAGTGTTCTAGCCTAACATACGGAGATCCTGAGAACAACCAATGATTCATTGGAAGTTAATCTAGGTATAAAATTCTGATCTAAAGAGCAAATTTTTAACTTATATACATATGAAAAAGGCATGAAGTATGGGCTTCTTTCTACACATCCTGTATACATTTAGAAGCTCATACCTGGAGAGCTACCAAATGGGGCATCACTGACCTACAGAAGCACATATTTATTTTCGTACACAATTCAATTAAAAATTTAAAAAATAGGAATAGGAAGCAAAAATTTTATTCGCATCCACATTTGTATACACGTAAGCGAGAGAGGATGCACTATAAACACTTTGAGAATTATAGTATAAGTAGCCGACCAACTTCGTAGTGTTTGTGTTAAATTTCGTCATTCGCTTCCGAAGCGCTTCATTTCGTCTAAGTGCTTACTTGTACCAAATGCATTTCTGCTGGGAAATTTCGTCATTCGCTTTTGTTATTGCATCCTTGTAAGGCAGAGGGGTTGCAATGTGTTCTTTTCCGCGCTTCTTTTTGTCGTAGTGCTTACTTGTACCAAATGTATTTTTGCTGTGAAATCAAACTAATAGAGAAGTAATACTTGCACAAAGAATATACCAAGATGGTCCTTGTTATATGGACTACCTTTACATGCATTAATTTTTGTGACAAAAGCTCAGTTTTATGGATCATCTTTTGATTTCAGAAAAAAGTTACTATTTCTTGATTTTTATTTATTGCTCGGAAAATAAAAATTGTTTCTTGATTTTTATTTATTCCTCAGAAAATAAAAGTTATTTTTTTACTTTAATTTATTCCTCAGGAAATAAAAACTTTTTTTTGGGTTTAATTTTTTGCTAAGAAAATAACAGTTACTTTTTGATTTTAATTATTTTGCTTAAAAATATGGTAATTTTTAAACTTAAAAAAGAAATAAAGAAGTAACTTTTATTTTCTAAGCAAAAATAAAGTTCAATAAATAACTTTCATTTCCTGAGGAATAAAAAAGAACTCAAAAAGTTTTATTTATTCTTAGAGTAATAAATATAAATCAAGAAATAACTGTTATTTTCTGAGGAATAAATAAAACTCAAAAATAATGATTAAAAGGTAACTTTTAAAATAAAACTTATAACAGTTACGATTTAAGGGGGAAAAAGCTTAAGACTCTAAAACTACTGCACAAATTTAAACCCTGAACTTTTGCAAATATGTACTCGTATGTAAATACACTATTCTTCTCATGAATGCACTTAAAGAGTTGCATGTAAATTAACAATTGTATCGAAAAGAAATAATATTTTTTTTTATTAAACATTGAAAAAGTTTGAGCACTAGTCTAGATATGCAAAGTTTCCTTCCAGTTTTTTTAGTTGAAATGGAAAATTATGCTGCCATTGTTGCAAGTTCTAGTTGCACTTATATACACTCATACATACAAGTACTTATAGTTATGAGTTTTATGAAAACGACAGCAATTGTTAGTTACATGATGCCATTTGCGCCATGCCTACTTACTATTGCAATTTCCATACCTACACTCACACGAAGTGCACATACCCTGTCGGAGAATGTGTGGTTGACTACAAAAATAATCAACTTATAGTTAACTTTTCTTAGACTAACTAAAATCCAACTACAATGTCATCCAGAACTGATCCAAAGTGAATTCTTAAGTTGAGTACGTAATCAGATTTGGTGAGAGCCAAGAAATTTTCTCTGAGCTACATTTAAACTCATTTCCGTTTTATATTACCATTTGGCTGTTATTACTTTAGATGGTACCTTAGCTGTATGATGATACATAGTTCGAACCCCAGCAATATTTTTGTAAATATACTGACTACCAGTTGACTTAAATAAAATCAACTTTAAGTTAGTTGAAAAGTAGTGCAGAGTGAGACAAGTGACTACCGCCTAGAACATCGCAATGTTCAAATAGTTAATTGATTCCATTGGAAAGTAATCGAAGTGTCAGTCAAGCAGTAGGTGCAAAATTGCTTGCTTAAAGTTAGTTTAAAGTTAACTTAGTTTCCGACAGGGTATTAACATACACATACACAAGCACAATATGAATACATGAATATATTTATTGCAGTTTCAATAACTTCTACTTCAACTGTATTTAACGGATGAAATACAGATGCGTTTAGAATTTTCCCAGTTTATTTTTCAAATGATTAATAAGATTTATTTCCTTCAGATTTTTGTTATCTATTAGAAAGATGGCAGATAAAAGCAGAGATTGTATGCTACAAATTTTTATTTATACATGTATTTCATTTGGTCAAGAGCAGCAATTATCAATTTCGAAGATTAAAATGCACCTATCGGCGACATTAGTTAAAACAAGCAATGTGAACCCGATAGGTTAGGTTAGGTTAAAAAGACGGTAAAACAATATGGACCCAATTTATTGCGGATTGTACTTATGCTCTTATAACATGCTGTGCGCTCTTAAAGAATAGAATTTGGGAAAGATCCCAATAAAGAAACTTGATCAGGTTATGAACTTAGTTTCCTCAATATATTTTCCTAAGTTTTTGCAATCTCAAATCCTTATATATTCTATATCTGGTATATTTTCCAGACAGAAGACTTATTTTCTGATTATACTGGAAACTGGCCAGTGGCACCAGTACTGCTTGAAAGCTTTATGATCTTAATAGCAAGTTCTATATGTTATATCATCAACAACACCCATGTGAGCTAGGGGACGGTACGTCCAATTTTCGAAGTATTGGAATTTTTAAACTTAGAATCTCTCTTCTCTTTTCACTATTTTGGTTTCCCAAGAAAAATTTGGTAACTCTTCCAATTGTATAGCCCTTCTTCCATGCTTCCTGCGATATCCTTTTTTTAATGCATTTATTTAATTATTGCATCTTCAAACAAGAACTAACAATAAGTATTCAAATCTTAAGTCTAAATATAATTATTAGGCCCGACCAGTGTCGGACATAAACTTAATGGTAGTAATTAATAATACATAAAATTCGTAATAAGCAAAAAAATATATTCAAGCAGTTTCATCTGGAGTGTTGCGTGGAAGAGCCTTGTCTCCTTCTTTTTTAAGCGGTGAAGTAAAGTCCAAGATATTACGAGCAAGCGGATTAGAATGCGACTCGAGTTCTGTTAAATATTTACCTGTGTATTTTGCAATTTCTTGGGTTGCGACCCAGTAAAATTTTTTCGAAATTTTGTAACGGGTAGTACTCTTTTAATGGCTTACAAAGTAATGAGTGATACTTATTTTTCTAATTATTTTATGTGCATAATAATGACTGTCCTGTAATGAATAAAATAATAACATATATACCACTATGTGAAAGTACTTATTGTAGTACTTTCCAGTTAACAATGAAATATGTCTACAGAAAAATTTATTGATCGTGAAAATGAGCTGCGAAAACAATAAAATAACTTTGGTTTACTTTAATTTTATTTACAAAATTTAAGTATTTTTATTTATTCTGCAAAATACATATTTACATATTTTCTTTGTAAAATTATGATTTTTAACAATCACAAAAAAGTACAAGTTTTATAATTTTGTTACAAAATTCTACTTATTTTTATTAGAAAAATTGTAGGCAAAAAGTATAGAGTACCGTATACTTTTTGAACTTCTCAAACAAAAATAATGGATTATTCAGTCAAATTGCATTGCAAGTTCTTACTTTTTTGCATTCTAGTAAGTAAAGTTTTTTTTGCTGGGTTGTGACATATTTTTTATGCACCATGAAGCCGATGTTATTGACCCTTAAATTCTGTTTTGATTTCGTTGGATTTTCTCTACATTCTACCCTGATGTCCTGATCTTTGTTATCGTGATGTCCGCACAATACCTTTATGAGTTTATCTCAGTTTTGCATCGGTGGACGCATCGAGATTGAATTTTTTGATTTCCTAAAACTTCAAAAATTTGTTTACTATCTGTAAAGATACGGATTAGTACTCTATTGTCAATTTCCTTTAGCAATTTAACAACTTCCTAGACGAGATTTAAGCTTGTAAGGCTGATTTTACGAATCATATCGAAAAATCCTCTATGTATAGGACATTTCTAGGGTTATTCCCTATCATTGTCGCTCTTGCCATAGTTTTAGATGTCATGGTGATGCAGTTACTTTGTACATATATAATTGGGCTCGTATCAAACATTACAGTGGAACCTTGTCCCTGGATAGGACATGTATTATACTTCAGTATTCGGTTGTATGTTGTATTGTTAGAAAAAGTTGTTTCATATTAAACTTGTATATCAATTGGAACGTGTAATTCTTATTTCGCCACAGATGCTGATGAAGCACTGTTAAAAACAACAGAAATACTATATTGTATAATTAGACGATTACGTCAATGCGAGCTTGTGAATTAAATATACATAGCCGTATGCAAAAGTATTTCACATTTACTATAAGCTTTACAACATTTTATTGTTTAAAATATTATAAATTTTTATTATTATTTTTCATTTTGTGCATTTCATGACTTTAAGTCTTGGCATTTCTAGCATATGACTTGAAATCCAAGGTCGGAATTACTTGCCTCCGATGACATCGCCACGTGAAAACGTCAAAGTAGAAGCAGTGTGAAGTTATTCATATGCTTATTAGCAATTTAACTCATTAATTTACCATAAAAAATTTTGCTGGGTATTATGTCCACTTTTCGTCTCAATAATTTCAGTAAGATAGAGTTTAAACTTATAAGTCTGTACGGTCCTTTACCAGCAAAAATATTTGTCCATTTGGAAGCAGGGTGGTAAGGGAGAGAGAGAGCACAACTCTCGCTTACCAACCTGCTTCGGTATCACATGATTTTTGTTCGTGATGTCCCACTAGGTAGCTCACCAAGCTTGTGAATGCACACAAGTTGTGCAGAAAGAAGCCCATACTTCATGCCTCTTTAATATGTATATAATTAAAAATTTTTTTCTTTAGATCAGAATTTTATATCTACTCTTAGATTAACTTCCAATACTTTATTTTGTTTTTATATTTATTATAAATATATTAAACACACAATAACAAATCAAATACTTTTGTTCGCGCGTTGAAGCAGAAGTCGGTATGATAATCTCCGTATGTTAGTCCTAGTTTACACTATGCAAGTATTATTGCTACGCTGATTAGTTTGATGGAGAGAGAGAGACGAGGGGAACAGAAACGTTTCTTTTCCTCTCGCCTCTCTCTCTCCTAACAAACTAATCATCTTAGCAATAAGACTTGCAGGCCAAGTGCATTGCATTTTTCACCCAAAAATAACCTATCTTCACTTTAAAAACTTTTGGGACCATAACTTTCAACTCCAGCACAACATTTTTCCTGTACACAATTTTGCTCTAACTACGGCATATCATTAATCTTTAATGGGATGGAACTAAGCTTTTGGAAAAGTTTTTTCTCAGCGGCTCTCGCTAAAAATTGGATAGCGATAATTATAAGGTAATATCTGCAGATTATATATCCCCACAACATTTGCAACAAATATATTTCATTTAATAATATAAGGATCAAAATATTACATAACAGTTTATTATAAGCTGTGTTATGTATTTGGAAATCATCCTACAACTTGTGAGGCATTGAAAATATCTCAACAAAATTAGACACAAATGTATTGTCAACAACACCCAATCGCGCTAGGTAATTTTTTAACTCCGCATGTGCTGTTATTATGCTAACAAAACTCCGAAGTGTTGGCCTTTCTAAATTTTTAATATTGTCTTTTCTCCAGGAAATTTCAGTTACTATTCCAACAGTAGAGTCATGCCAATCTCTGGTGTGTTGTTATGTAGCCCATTGTTTTAGTTAATTTTTTGATATTTTGAAAAGTTTTGCCGTTTTCTAGTGTAATGTTGTTTGGTAATGATGTAATCTTTGCAAGCTTATCCGCCTCTTTGTTTCCAGAGATACCGTGATGTCCTGGAATTCATATTATCTCGACTTCTCTACAATATCTGTATGAATTTATATAATTTTTGCATTGAAGGAAGGACGCTTCGAGATTGAACATGATTTCTTTAGGCTTTGATAATTTTTCTACTATCCGTAAAAATACGGACTGGTAGTTCGGTGTCAATTTCTTTTAGATATAAAATGCCTTGCTTTATAAACGTGATATCAGTCCCAAAGACTGTATTACTATCCGGCTAGCGAATTAATTTTCATATATTAGGACATAAGTCGTAAAATCCGGTACCCAATCGGGGAAAGAATGTGTTTCATTGCCTTAGTTAATGTGGTTTTGATTATATCACAGATGCTAATACAGCACTGTCTCTGCATTTTCTATACGGTGGTATCTCCTTATTAAAATCTCCACGTTGTCTCATAGCATACGCACTTGAAATCTTCTTCGGATGGAAGTCTAAATGGGCTGTGTATGGTAGTAACCCTCAATAAAAGCGGTAATACACCTTCGTGTCCCTCCTAACTTATACACCTGCTGCTAACAACATGGTTTATCTCAGCGGTTATTTCTGGGTCTTAGTCAAATATGGTTAGGGATTCGATAAGAATAGAGATCGAAAAAAAAATATTTTAGACAGGTGGTAAAGATGTTAGCCAACCTATCGAAATACCACTAGAACCAGCTGCTGTATATGGCGAAAAGCTTTTAATTGCATTGTATACCATTTGAGTGGTGATAATTATATTTGTTGTGGCGATACTTTTTTGTCTCTTCCGTATTCTCCATAGCACATGTCTAGAAGTGTGCCTTCATTAGTATTCCTAATAGTTCTTTCATCGTTCACACCATTATATTATCCAAGTTAGAATAGTTTTTAATTTCGAGGCTTCGCTAACGCTGTCTACCTGTTCACAGAAAAGCGTCCAACATTCGCGTTTAGCCTCCTTTATCTTGTTGTTGTATATTCTGAGTTTTATTCATTGGGATGAATACCAGTATACTTCAAGCTTTTTCCGTCAGGCTCTGATTTCTTTTCTAACTCCAGTAATTCAAAGATTTTCTTTTAGGCTCTTCCTATTACGGAGTGAACAACACCTCTTAAAAGTTTTCCTGAGGCCAATACTAAGTCTTTCCAGCTCTGAATCTATCAGCTCCATACTGTCAGTTGGTGGTGAGTAGTTTTTGAGTTTGTATTGTAGACTTAACTTTAATATTATATATTACATTTTATATTATATTTCTGAAAGTTATAGGGTTTGGAGAGGAGTGGTCTATAGTTATGAAAATGTAGTGAAGGTAGAGAAAGAAATGAAAGTCCGACACGTGCCAATTGCGAATTTTATCAATTAGGTGTTCTGAACATAAAGTAATATTAATAATCCCTTCCCTTATTCTGTTCATATATATTGGTTTAGTTCAAGTGTATAGGGCGGAAAGGTTATATTACACTTATGAATTCAAATAATGTATCACCTCTTATGTGGCTATTGAAGCTGCCCTAAGAGAGATAATGCGAGTTGGTTTCACGGCCTATAAAAATATTCCTAGATTTATTCCTGGCGGATGAAATAACTTTCCTTCTATTAGAAATAACTTACTTTCTACTTTTTTGAGCGACATACAAAAATGTCAGCGGATGTTGACACTAAGTGATTTCAAGTTTTATGTAATGCTATCGCTGCTCAGTAGGAAACGTGAAGTAAAATGAGCGTAAATCCGCTGCTGTGATAAAACCGCAATTTTTCGAGCAAGACCTTTGCCATTTTGGAAAGGAATATCACTTATCATCATGCTTGACACCGAGCTCACGTAGTTATGAATCCTGATTATACACCATACATATGACCGCTAAATCATTTCAATACAAACATTTGAATTCAATAGAAAATATTTCTATTGCATGCTTGCAAGTAATTTAGCCAGAGAAATAAAGCAGTATTTATGTATTTCAATAAAGCAACATTTATGTATTTGACTTCTCTGCAAATAAGTACGTACATATGAATATGTGCAAATGTGCAATAGTTACATTGATGCACGACTATATATCTGCTCCCAGCTATTTGTAACTACTGCAAATAAACAGACATTGAGACAGGTACATATCAGGCTTGCCATTTTAGCACTTTTAGTGCTAGATTTAACACTTTTTTCCTTTGTTTAGCACTAAAGATTTTGAAAATAATTTATGAAATGGATCATATAACTGAACCGCTCTGGGTATACCGCTCGTATATTAAAGTACACCATTTGCAATACTAAGTTAACAAAACTTGTTTTAACTTTTATTCTTTTGACGAGCTTACAGTGTTAATAACATTATTGATCAGCTTGACAAAAAGCACAGTCAAAGCTAAGGTGAGCCCAAGACTTTAGTTGTCGGTTATACGAATATGTTTCAGTAAAACTATACAACGTACTCGTATGCACTTGGTAAATCTGGGGGCAAATTACGGCATTCGATACGATTCGAAATTTAAAAATATTTCCATATAAACTCTATTGAAATAATTCATAATTTTGTTCGATAACGAGTGCCGTAATTTGCCCCCTGTTAATTAAATCGGTTCATCTGATTTATCTATGTAGAAAATAAATATATTTTTACTTAACTACTCTATTTAACACTCTCAAAGATTTTTTTTTTCTTGTTATTGAATATGTTATTGTTCACGTCGTTGGGGTTAATCAAAAAAGTCAAATCTCGCACAATTGACGCAACACCATCGATATTATTGTCAGTTTGACCTGATTGATTCAAATCTTTCAAAAAAATATGTCGAAATTTTTCTTACAGTAAAAAGCTTAACATAACACTATATAATTTTGCCAACACATTTTTCTTAGTTACGAAAAAATGTATTGTGCCACCTTTGAATATGATATACACGATAGCGAGGATATAGAATACAAAAAATTCACAATTTCATTGCAAGTGTAAGCAACTAAAAATATTTTAGCACTTTTTGTGTGTGCTGTAGAACGTTTTAGCACTTTTATTTCTGAAATCTAGCACTCTTAAGCTGAAGGTCCATACCATCCGTTCCATGCGTTGTTGCGTTTTATGCATGTGTCAAAAAAGTAGAATCAGTGTAATTGTATGTGGCAAGTTACAGAGCATAACGCGTAGAACGTATACGATAGACGCATAGGACGGATAAAGTAGGTTTACTTTCTACTTTTGCATCCATCGCAAGCATCATCTGTTTTTGATAGCCAAAGATTATATTTTCAATGATATCGATAAAAACGGTCGTATGCTGGGTATAAATTTAAAATTTTTTTGCTTAAAAAAAGTTTTTAATAAAAGTGAAAGCTTTTTTAATAAAGCTTACAATTATTTTAAGAATAAAATACATCACAATCAGGTTTTTAACATAGTTATTTCACGAACAAAATTTACATTTTAATTATCGATTGCTTTTATGTACTGAGTGTCACCTCTGCAACAACAAAAATACTTGGCGCATAAGAAGTATTGCATATAACTTGATTCTAGAATCGTAGAGAACGTACGGAAACGCATACAACGCATATGCATAGAATGGATGGTATGGACCTTCAGCTTTACATCTTATGGTAACACTGGTACACATAAACTCTCAAATGCACACCAATGTATAAGTGTGTAGGTAAATACGAGTGAGTGTTAATACTTGAGGCAAAAGCACACTCGTACTATTGGGGTTATACACACCCAAGCACGCAAACAAACATTCATGCTTGTGCATTGTTTATTACAATTTTTGTTGCCATTTTTGTGGTAAAACTTTTATTAAACCATAAATACAACATGTGCATAAAAATACCGTGCAAAAAAGAAACTACAATACAATTCTATGGGAAGGCAGTTTTATGTCAGAACATCAAGCAAAAAAAAAAAAACACACACACAAAAAACTATATTAAAAATTGCAACATTATTATTTTTTGTTTTACATTTTTAAACAAGATCGGAATTCAGAAAGTTGCTTTTGTTTCAAATTTTGCAAAAATGAAAATATACATAAATAAATTCTACGTCAGAAAATTTCTGTCGGTTGTTTAAGGAGTATTTTAATAAAACTGGGGATATAGGAAATGAACATAAGCGTTTATGTATGCATGTGTGTACATGCAGCACATACATACTCGAACATATGAGTGTACATAGTAGAATGCTCACGTATGCATGTATGTATGTATGAACATTAGGGCGGGTCGATTTGTATGGAAGCAAAAAAATCGCTCAATTTACAAGGAAAATCGTACTCTAGGGATCAAAATAAGAAACTTTGCCGAAGGAACCATACCTCTAAAATGTATTTTGATGTCCCGACTTTTGATCCGAAATTTTGAAAAATCTCACTTTGACCCATTTAGAGTTCCTCAATCGAGTCAAAATGTATGACCAAGCCCCACTAATTTTGGAGGGCGGACCCACCTATGCCAGTGGCACACTCCCTGGAACCGCCCCTGGGGGTTCCCCATAGAGAGCGTTCGAAATTGCCCAGACTTGAAAGCAAAAAAGTCTTAAAACAATAATTTTTTTTATTTTCTTTTCTATTACTAAGTAAAATTCATTTTTTCATTTCATTCTGACTAAATAAATTTCTAAAGAAAAAATACACTCCAAAAATAAAAAAACATAGCCATTTCGCTGATTTTTTTTTTTTTTTTTAAATTTGACCCTTCGGATCAAAAGTCGGGACATCAAAATACATTCTAGAGGTATGGTTCCTTCGGCAAAGTTTCTTATTTTGATCCCTAGAATACGATTTTCCTTGTAATTTGAGCGATTTTTAAATCGACCCATCCTAATGTACATATTAAATTTAGTTTTCTTAAAAAATTTTAAAATTATGTGGAATATAATACAAGAATTCAACGAAACGGCGATAACTTATTATATAATGCTTTTCTTTTCATCTGAGCTCAGTTGGAAATAGAACTTATTCTATTTTTTTTTCTATCGGGTCTTTAATATCTTTAAATAAAATAAAGTTCGTGTGAGATGTCGACATTTTCATTAGTTTGAATGGCTCGTGGATGGCATTGTGCATGAAATACAACATTGTGCTGGATGGCACGTGTCCGAAATGCCCACTCCATATGAAGTTCCTCAAATCGCTTTTGTAGAATGTTTAATGTGGCAGGAGCTGTGTTACACGTAGTGCCGTCCTGTTGAAACCACATGTGATTGGTATTATGGATGCGCAAACTAAGTTGATATATCGAATATCGATATTTAAGAAAATAAATATCAATATGTATATGTATGTATATCACTGATATTTCAAAACCCGATACATCGATTTTTATTTACGAGTGTCGGGTTTCGATATTTTTAAGAACTTTGTAAATTTTAACCGTTTTTGAACTGTACACCGGCATCAGAAGCTTTTTTTATAAAAAAAATTTGTGTAAATTGTTTATAAAAAATTTCCAAAGTATTATCTTGGAAAACAAACTATAAAATGTTTCTTCAACATTTCAAGTTTTCATGTGAAATAAGACGAGTGGCATTTGTTTCATGTGCATTTTATAACAAACACACGGTGTGTTTTTACACACGTAAGAAATTGTAGCATAGTTTCAAGGACTAGTTAATATTCAGCCGTATCGGGAATATTTTGTTCACGTGAAATATTTTCCATGAACAAAAAATTGTGAACAAAATTAAAAATAGTAATACTGACGCAACAACAAAAATTTTGGCTATTAGAATTTTAGGGAAAGGGAACACATTTCACATGCCAAACTTTTCGTACGAAATAATCGACGTATGTATATGCTACCGTAAAGGTTAACGGAACTGAATGCCCATTATGTTGTTGAACGTGGTAATTTAAGAAAAAACTTAACAAATGACAGCCAATTAGACAGATTACCTTTAACAATATGTTCGCTATAAACTGTCAAGGTAATGAAGTTCGCATTGGAAGTCCCTTTGGTAGATGATGAGAGAGTATGTTTCACAGTGCGACTTTGATGTCAAAAAACCTATTTTTCAACCGTTGAATTTGAAAAATAGAATGATGCAGTTTTGTAGAGAAATGCTAATATGAATTTGAAATTCGCATTTTATTATTAAAAAATTTATGTAAAATCAATACAAGAGTGGAAGCAAGAAATTACTTATATTTTCATGCTACTCAGTAGTCAATACAAGTGTATATAATTTTTTTGATACTTACATTGGACTTTGAAATTCGTATGAAAAATATTTTTGATTTTCAATGTTGATCAAAAATAAAAATGAGATGTATTAGCGCTCGCTCTCGCAACCCTAACTCCCAGCAAACATATTGGCAAACACCTAAAACAAATTTCATAATGATATGAATAAAAATGTATTTTCAAAACGTTTTCATTTCCAGCCTTAAATATTTTGTAGCATAAAAGGCATTCAATGTTATGAAAAGCATCATTTATCATAAAATACCGTTCACATCTCATTTCGTAGACGTGTAGCTTTTATTTTTTTTTACTTTGTTTTTTGTGTGTTCAATTGTAATTGAATCGTGTGTGTTTACTGTGCTTTGTTCAACAAAAACCAAAAACAATGCTTAATAAATTCCTGAAAAAAATGACGATACTCCGACGCATGTGTTTTCGTCGCCTGCTCAACGATGAATGAATGAGTTTTTAAAAGAGCGTAACAAATGTGTATGAATTTTTTTCAAACAATTGTTGTATGGGCTGAACATCTATGGTTTAGAAACATGGGCTTAAGTTGAGAGCAAAACATATACATACAGGGTGGGCCAAAAGTTACCTTGGGGTTTAAAAGTTTAATAACTTTTTCGTTTATTAATTTTTTTTTATTTTTTCTCAGATTATATAATATATAAAATGGAAAATTGTTTACACTAAGTATGAAAAATAATGTCTCTTAAATTACCACTGTTTTCAAATTTTATTGTTGTTTTCAATATAAATTTTGAGCAATAAATCTTTTTATTCAATAAAACAAGTCAGGATAAAAAAACGAATTTTGAGATTGATTCAATCTCAGTTTTTCTTACATCTATCACGTTTTTCTATTACTTCAAGTACGGATTCGGGATTAAATCAATTGCATTTTTAAATTAATTCAACCTCAGATTTTCTTTAATCAATTTCGTTTTGGGAGTATTTCATCCAGGAAATTCTTGAGTTTATTTCAAGTAAGTCTTCGGGATTAGATATGAATATAATTTAGTATTTAATACTTTAATAAGTCGTACTTTAATCAGACTTTCTGTACTTGATTTAAGTAAATCCGTACTTACGACATAGCTTTGGATTGATTTAAGTACGAGTGGATTGATTTTTCTTTTGAAAGTAAACATGTGTGCTTTTTTAACACGAATGAGAAAACAAAACGTATTGACAGTACATTAAGCTGAGTACTTGTTTCATATCCCCTCGTCTCTCTCTCTCTCCCCTACAAACTAATCAGCTTAGCAATAAGACTTGCATAGTGTGAACTGGAACTACACATTTTTTTTTGTAATTTTAAATTTTTTTGTTGTTAACTCAGCAGTTTAATATCTTTGCTCGCATTTTACTTATAGTATCAGTCTAAACATGAAAAATACCTAAATCAGGCTTTTGTTCTCTTTTTTCAATTTCATAATATTTTGATTCTACAAAGTCGTAATACTTTGCATTACCATGTAAAGACACTTTAACAACATATTTCTAAAATTCTTATCTATATATGTATGTCTATATTTTTATTGATATTTTTATTTTATTATATATGTTATTATATATACATATGGGGTATTCACACTGGTTTCTTAAGTGTCATAAAGTCCTAACATTTTAAACCAGTTTAAATTTATTTTTATTTTCTTTCATATAAAAGGTGTACTATATTAATACAATTCTTCACCCTATATATTTGTTACTGTCATAACTAATTATTTTGTTTTTCGAAAAAAATTAGCATTTACGTGTAAATACATGGCGTTTTTCCTTAGCAAATTTCTACTAAAATCATTATATACTCGTATTGCAAAAAAAAAAAAAAAATTCGCGAGTGATTAAAATAATGGAAAAAAATCTCCTAAAGCTATATACTCAGACCACAAAAAAAGCAACAACTCAAGAATAGGCTTGCAGCATATAAATCGCCAAAACTTGGAAAAATGCGAATATCTCTAAAAAATTTCCAAAACCGCAAGAACTGTAAACGAACACACTAAGTAGATTTTAAGAATAAAAATAATCTAATGTGCAAAAATTGAGAAAATTCGCGAATAATTTTTTAATTTAGAAAAACCTTAAAATTTATTTTAGAAAACGCTTAAATTGTAAGGATTGCAAAAAACTTGGAAAAACTCGCAAAAATTACGAAAATTCGCAAAAACTTGGTAACATCAAAAAGATATCAAAGTCTGGTACTTATTAAAAAAATTAAAACTGTCAAAAACAAAGAACCACTTTTATTGCAAAAATTCGCGATAAATTGCAAAATTGCAAACAAGCCCTAAGATTACTTACAAATACCTAAAGATATAAGAAATTCCAAAAAATCGCAGAAAAATGGCAAAATTATGAAAATTCGCACGAATATGCTAACATCAAATAGATAGATGGATTAAAAATCGATAAATTGGTAAAAAGGCGAGATTTGGCTCAAAATAATTTTTATCGCGAAAATAGCTAAAATTGGAAACAAATTGCAAAATTGCAAACAAGCCCTAAAATTTTTTAAAAACATGTAAAATTATAAGGAATGCCAAAAATGCGGAAAAATTCGCAAAAACTTACTAATATCAAAAAAGATAGCAAAGTATGATATTTATTAAAAGTCGCCAGATCTGTAAAAAGTGTAAAAAATTAAAAAAAAATATATACTTATATCAGACAATGAAAAGGCTTAAGTGACCAATAAGAGCAATAATTTTTATAAAAATTACCTGATTAGCAAAACTTACTAAAATTTGCAAATAAATTCCAAAGCCTTGAAATTAAAGAAGGATAAATATTCGAAAAAATTTTGTTTTACATATTGCAAAAATTACAAAAATCCGCAAATAATTTTCGGATACAGATACAAGCCGTTGAATAATTTTCTCATAATTTTAAATTTTCGTACCAAATATTATTTTATATTTGTAATATTTCTTCTCATTTGTTTTGTATCATCTGGTTTATGTTTCAACTATCATACTGAAATATGAGGGGTTGCTAACAGCAGTCATATTTTAAACTAGTTTAAAAGCTTAGGACATTATGACATTATGACTTTAACACTATCGTTTGAATACCCCAATAGTATATACATATGTATTATTATTTTATTATTGTTATTATATATACGAGGGCGGATCAATAAGTCAGTGAATTTTCAAACTTCCCTCGCAGTTATATGAAATGCTACAGTGTACCCATCAAGTACCACCTGTTAATAGACTACTGTCAAATTTTTAGCAAGTGTAGTCATTTACTTTACGTTTAACACCTGTTCAAAACATACAACCTCGTGTATTTTTCTAAAAATGGAAAAAAGTGAATTTCGAGTGCTCATTAAACATTATTGTTTGCGAAAAAAACCGTAAATCAAACCTAGGAAAAACTCGATAAATACTATGGTAAAAAAGTGGTAAAAAAGTGGTTACGTTTTGTAACTGTGGATGAAACATGGATCCATTATTGCACTCCGGAGACCAAGCAGCAGTCTAAACAATGGGTTTCTTCGAGTGAACATGCTCCGAAGAATGTCAAGTTAAGTTTGTCGGCCAATAAGGTGATGGCAACAGTTTTTTGGAATGCACGCGGGGCAAACCACATTGATTACCTTCAAAAGGGAAAAACAATAAATGGCGAATATTATGCCAACTTATCAGACCGATTTAATGAGGATTTAAAAAGAAAATGACGCCATATGACTAAGAAAAAAAATTTTTTTCTTAACAAGATAATGCACGGGTGCATATGTGTGCAGTCTCAATGGCAAAACTCTATGATGTGGGCTACGAATTGGTACTTCATCCGTCATATTCTCCGGAATTAGCCCCTAGTTACTACTTTCTATTTCCAAATCTAAAGAAATGGCTCGGTGGAAACAAATTTAGCAACAACGATGAAATTATTAACCAAACAAATGCCTATTTTAAGGACCTCGAAAAATCCTGTTTTTTTGGAAGGGCTACAAAAACTTGAGAAACGTTGGACTAAGTCTATTGAGTTAAAAGGAGATTATATTGAAAAATAAATTTTTGTTTTGCAAAAAAAAAACTGTGTTTCATTCAAAAAGTCACGGACTTATTGATTATTATTTTATTGGTATGTCTAATTTTTATTCTAAAAATTGTATGTACAAAATTTCTAACACAAATTTTATGATTTTCATGAAGAGCTATTTTGTTCTTAAATTGGTCAATCTATTGCTTGGTGGCAACTTTCAGGCTCAAATTCAATCAATGAAATTTATAAGAAAACTCGTTGGTTAAACCGAGAGCGTTAGTTAACTATAGATTTTTCAATGATTTATAACGACTCGTTATAGGTTTTGCGCAAAAATATTTGAAGCCATCCCTATGTGCGTTCGTTTAAAAATTTACATTAAAAACAAAAAATTATTTTGTATATTTCAATATAAATTGTCGAATAAACGAATTTTTTTATTATCGTCTAACAGGCCATGAAACATAAACAGTCTAGAGTTTTTTTTCGGTATAAGAGATATTTTAGGCTATAAAGTGGATGGATCTCAATTTTATATCATTAGGCTCTAGTTTAACCAAGGATCTTCTGCCTATTTAGTACATTAGTAATGGCCAGACTTAAAATTTTTGTTGCCGCAACTTTTTATTATTTAGTGAAAAAGAGTGAGAAAGGAATACAAAATGTGTATATTTCTATTCAACACCATATTCAAGAATTGTTACAACAAAAATTGGTTGATGAGTACATCATTTACTTCTTCTAGATCAACAGGAGAATCTATGCCCTTCAATACGATCTGCAGGCCTTTAGCACTCATAAGCTGGTATGTGTTACCATGTTTTATTGAAATAATGTGAAATGCGTTCTCACCAATGCTATATAGGTAATTTGACCCACTGTGTAGGTCAAAATTAATTTCAGCCAAGGTTTTATGGCATACAGGAGTATAGGAGCTTTTCATGAGCACGCACAGCTTTGTTTTTTTATTTTTGTAATAGTAGACATTTTTAGGGCTGCAAAGATATGAAAAAGTTAAAATCTTAAATATAACGAAAACTAACGGTTAAATTCTTTTGAAATTCGACACGATGAAAATACGTAAGGGGGTCAACAAAATGATAAAAGCCATGTACACAAAACTTGCTTGAAAATGTCGTTAATTTTTCCACTTTAACGAGATATTTTTCCTTTTATAACAAACACTTCTATATTTAATGTTTCGTCATCTCCAATTTTTTTAAGCATATAATTTAAACCAGCTGCTTCTTTCTCTCCTTTGCTTTTTTTCTGCGAACCAAACTTTAGCAAAATCGCTGTAAGAGAAGTAGACGTCGCCTGGAAAAGAAATTGGGAATGCTCAAAAAACGCAAAAAATCACAGCATGAAATTGATTGAATAAACTCAGAATTAAATTCTTAGCAGGATTTTATTGATTTCAGCTTTAAGAAATTTTAAACTTTATTTAAAAGCTTATCCAAAGTATCACAATTTAACAAATGATTATGTATTCATTTAGCACTTACTATCAATATTGCTTTCCATATATAACTTTATTTTTCTATCGTTCTTTTATTAATAACTATTGTCAGGTATTGTAACCAAAAATAACACCGCGTGCCACAAAAATTTTTGCTTGAATGCAATGAATTTAATGCCCTAATTCAGTAAGAAAATTTAGGAAGTTTTTGTTCGAAAATACTTTTCAGTTTTTGTTTTTGAATTCTCTAAATTATAAAGACGATACAATCGTGGTGTAAACATAACTTAAGATTTCATACACATGTATGTATGTGTAATGGATAAATGTTGAAATCCACGTCTCAACTGGAATTTGATAGTTCTGTACAAATAATTTTAGTAAACTATAGCAAAAAATGTTTGAAAAAGGTCATTGGATGTTTGCTTCTATAAACAAAATTATCACTGATGAAGTCTTTCTATAGAAAAGTAATTACTGGCATAGTTTTTCTATAGAAAAGCTCTCACTAAAAAAAATTTTTCTATAGGAAAACTATGATTTTTTATGAATATACTATCACCGATAACACTTTTTTAAAAGAAAGTTATCGCTGGTAAAATTTTTCTGTTCAAGATCTATCAATGATGAAATGTTTTATATAAACATTATCGCTGATAAAAGTTTTTATTATAAATTGTTGGAAAAATATTTTTTGGAAAATTATTTTATGCTTTTAATGAAAAGCTTTGCTTAATCCTTTTATTATTTGAAGTTTTTTTTGAAACTTGTGTTAGAATTTTTTTCATTCATTTATGTCATTACTTTTGTTCAATAAATAGCTTCTATATTTTTTATTAATAAGTGATTCAGTTTTCTATAAAAGACATATCAGTGATGAAAAAAATTTAAAACGAAATATTATGGCCCCAATTGCCTAAATCACGTTCTCAAGGTGATATTTATATGAAAACAAAAACAAAATCTAAAAAATTTTGTTTTTGGTTTTTTATAGAAATTCTCCACAGAAGAAAATCAAACAATTTCATAATATTTAGAATTTGTATGAATAGCAAAAATCAAAGATTAAATAAAACTTATCCCTGAAGAAGCTGGAAAATACCAGCGAAACGTTGGATAAAATAATATAATAAATAGTTTTTATTTACATTCAAATACAATAAAGACCTTGAAAGCCAACTATTAGATGACTCTATAATATCAAGAATAAATAAGGAAAAAAGGTCGTTTAAAGTATCATAATTAAAAAAATCAAATCAATTATAGGTGAGAAGATTTTTAGCTCTAGTCACCTTTCTAACGAAAAAAAACCAAATTAAAATCGGTTTAGCTGCTTAAGGGCCACTCAGACTATTATACATGTATAAAGACTTTCATCATACTTTACGAGTAAAAAATCTAAAGACATTTGTTTCGACTGTCAAAAAATCTAACGTAAAGTTATATTTTGTGTTCACACCATCACACCTCATATTACATTAAAAAAACAAGTAGAAAGCAAACAGCTGTTGAGGATTAATATGCCTACATTAATTGTTTACTTCCGGCGGCAGAGCAGTTTCAAGCAAGCTGTGGTCGTGCCGGCCTTTGAAAATAGACGGCGGTTAAGTACTTGATATAAATAAGATAAAGAAAATGAAAATACGACAGTTTTGTTAACTTTTAGGCATGCCTTACACGAAAAATTATTCAATACGATAAGCATATTCAATATTTATATCGGGTTTAAGACAAAGACATATACCATAAAGGACGGCACGGCATCGGCGTCGAAACAGGCGACTTGTTAGTTTGGATTTTGTAATAATGCAATTCTGATCAGATGAAAAGTATATATTATCGTTTAGAAAATTTTCAAAAAATGGTCAAGTATTATGGGATGTCAGATTTTTATTCACAATATCGCACTTGCACGTATTATTTGAATTTTTGACATGTATAAATACAAAGTATAATAGTCTGAGTGGCCCTTTAGGAGCTACGGCGTCAAGGACACACAAATTTCACAGAATATATCTAGAAAATATGTGATATCTTATAAACGGCTGTCTCGATTTTCTTCACAAATAACTAGGAACAGTCTCGATCAAGTCACATTTCAAACAGAAAAAACTAAATCAAAATCGCTCCAGCCGTGTGGTCTGTACGTGGACTCGTACAGGCACACATACACACAGACACACACTACGAACTTATAACACCCGTTTTTTTGGTCGGGGGTTACAAACAAAAACAAATTTTTAAAATGATTTATTAATTTTTTATGTAACTGTGGTGATGTGAGTTAGAAAATTAGGCTCTATAACTTAAATCTTTTTAATAAAAAAGTTGTCACTGATTAAATTTTTCTTGCAAAATCTAAGTACTGATGAAAGATTTTTAAAAATATTATTACAGAAGAGATTTTTTTGAAGCTATTTTTACCGATGATTTTTTGTTTGTTTTTTTTTTTTGGTGAAGAAAAACGATCACCACTAAAATTTTTCAATAGAGAAAGTAACTCTGATGAAATTTTTTATAAAAGAACATTAGTGATGAAGATTTTATGTAAAGGTATGATACTGACATTGTTATCACAGAAAAATTATAATTTAAATAATAATTATTATTAATGAAATTTGTATATAGAAAAACTTTCATACAATTTCTTGAATTAATAATTGTCACTGGTGAGATTTTTATCTTAAAAATTTGTCACAGATGGAATTTTTTCAAGAAAAAATTGTTACTGATACAATTTTTTATATAAAAAATATTCATTGACAAACTTTTTGAACTAGCCGTCCATACAAGCAATAATCTTGGCAATTATTGCCAAGGAAACTGTCAAATTCGATTGCCCACACAAGATATCAGGGTGTATATGAGTGTTCAAATATATATTCAGCAACAAATATTAAAATACAGTGCTGAGCAATAATGTCTTAATACATGCTGTCAAATTCAAATAATAATAACTTTTTTTCCAACGAATAAGACATAAATAAAAGTTTAAATAACATAAAATAAACAAATGCTTAATTTATAATTAGCCAAATCTCTAATTATTGCTAATTTTGGTAAGTATATGCATAAAAAAGAAATATATTTGGATGTACGTATTCGCCACCTCTAGATATATTGTTGAACACAAGCAATTTAACGTCGTCATTCTGCTGGCGTTATTGCTTGTGTTAAGACACAGCAAATTGCTGATTGTGTGGTCGTACTGTAATGAAAAGTTGTTAGCCGTAGAATATTACTGACAAATTATGACTTACAGCTTTTTGTTAATTTGTTTGTTTGTTTTTTTTAACAAACACAACCCGCGAAGGGCTTAGCTTATCTGCAGAAAACACCCAGGGTCTATGGCGGGAATTGAACCCACGACATCTGGACTGAGAGTATAGCATCGCTACCACTCAGCCACAGGGCTTTTTATAGCAAAAATTTTAAATGATACATAGTGTATTATTTGCTTTAAAGAACCGACAAAGCGTTTGAAGTGTGAATTGTGTGCATGTGTGTTTGTCCGTGTGTCGAATTATAACTTCCAAATGGCTTTCACAACTTTAAATTTAGTTTTTCATATTCTAAAGATGATTCGATCGGGGTTGTTCTTAGATATGTTCGAAGAAAACTGTTGCATCCGTTTTCATCATTTCTTTTCTAGTGGTGTTTTCTCGCAACTGCCTGTCTGTGTCACTGTAGCTCCCAAAAAGCTGCCCAATTTAGAGATAGTTTTCTTTGCTTGAAAAATTATTTCATTTGTAGTATTCGGTGTATCGAATTGGAAGCTGTCAGTTTTTTTCTGCAGCATCTCCTGTGTCGTGGTATTTTATTTTTTATTTACATCTACGATTATTATTATTATTATTAATATATGAATCTTGAATCATTATCCTTTGGAAGTTCAAAATCATCCCTTAATTAATAAACAATCAAATAATGAAAAACCAAAAATATATTCCCTTGTAAATTTGCTATTACTATTCTCAAAATATATATTTGTATTTCACTTAGAAATATTCTGTGTAAAATAAATTTGCATATGAAAAGTTTTTGACAGTTATTTTCACTGCTACACAAAACAAGAATCGCAGTGCTGTTTAATTGTGAAAAAGATTTGTTTCGTTCTAATATTTTTGATATGAAAAAATATTGACATCACTTTTCATTGTTTCATTAAGCGAAAATCAGAATTACTATGAAAAAAAAGCGAAAAAGCTTTTCATTTCGCATTTTCGCAGAACAAGAATTGACCCCCTGGAATTGAAAAATATAGTTATAACAGGAATAAACTCGTAAGTATCCAATGGCTTGGAAATCAGTGTGTCTACTTAAAGGGAATCAATATCCCTCCATACAATTAGGTAATGCAGTAACTATGAAAGAGAGGTATCAAAACATGAAATTTTTGCTTAGTAGAATTTAGTACTATCATTATTTATAGAATATACATATGTGCCGATTTAAAAGGAATGGCTATGCTAGTAGGATAAACAAAATGCAACAAAATTTACTCGAGATCACAAGCGATTCCAGTAAACATTGCTTTTTGATGGGCAAAAAATATTTTTAAAATTTAAATTTAACATTTATTAATCACTAATAATCCCAAATTATTATTTTACTTATTCAGTAAAATATTTTCTTAAAAATATGTGGACATTAAAAATTTATGGGCTTAGCTGGATCCTTTACCCAAAAATTTCTTAGAACGACTAGAGTCATTACGTTAAACTTTCTGTTATACAAATGAGAACTTCAACCAATATCAAAGTTGAAACTATTCCCAAAAAAACACTAAAAAATAATGTTACGTAAATGGTTGCGAACAGAGCTAATGTAATTTTTTTTATAAAGAAAACATTTGGTAATAAAAATAACCATCTAAAAGTATTTAGCAAAATAACTAAACTTACACATGTCCACATACAAGTGCAAACACACATGGTAACAACTAGGGATGCAACCGATACCGATACCGATATATCGGCGATACTGATGGTTTTCCGATATATCGATATCGGCGATATTTTACTGTCGATACGCCGATACTTCTTATATTTTTCTTTAGAGTTTTTTGAACAAAATATTCAATTTTCAACTCTTTTTTTTGCATGACAACTATGAGAAATAACATATTAAAAGCAGAACATAAAATCAGAACATAAAATCAAAAATGAAATTGTTTCTTCTATTTTTTTTTTGCACCATAGTAATGAAATGTTCTCTCAATGCTAAATCTTGTATGTGTTTGTATGTTTTAAGATTTTTTTCAAGGCGCATTAATACAAGTGGTAATTCTACAACAATTACATCTTAAAATAGCAACTGACATCTCAGCCCCTATGTCAACATGTAAAAATTTTGACATACGAACCTCTAATTTGCGCAAAAAAATAATAAAAACTGTGCTTATAACATCACCACTTTGCATACGTCTTGATTTTCTTTTATTCATTTATGCATGCGATGATTTAGTTCAGCGATGTAAAAGTTGGTACAGTTGTCCTTCTCTTACAATTGTACTTTTGAGTACATTTTGTAATGAAACTAATATTAATTATTGAGTTTATCTACATATCGTCACAGAAAATGCAAAAAGCCCTGTCTAACGTTTTAAAAGTTTTACAGGGGAGCATAAAACTTGTTTCAATGAAATATAAATTGACAATTAGTGTAAAATGTTATAATGCAAGTTAAAAGTGCCAACAAATTTATAGATGTATTTATTGTAAAATTTTTTACTTATTGTCAATATATTAACTCATTCAAACAAGTTTTATGCTTTTCCTGTAAAACTTTTAGAAAGGACTTTTTGCATTTTCTGTGATGATATACCTACATACTCAAGTACATACTCAATAAAAATGTGCCTGTATGTAAATTAATCTTTTTTTTTAATATTACCGCTATTTTTGATCGAATAAGACGAATTTTTATAGTATCTCTGTATGTTCGGGAAATAAATCGGAATATACTAAAAATTTTATTAGACTTTTTTAGATAGAGCTTCTGGCGTTTTGAAGTTTTGAAATTTGAAGTTGAGAAACTGAAATGTATTGACATTTTTGATGATTTTAGAAAATAAACAGTATGACATTCAGTTTGAATTGACTCATTAATAATATCTTACACTGTTATTTTGTAAAAAACAATAATTAATTTTTTGTTAACATGAATTGAAATTCAATTATTTTTTTTAAGTCTTATTAATATCAATTTTAAATCTTGATCCAATCTAAACTGAATGCCAACGTTTATTTCGTAAAATCATAAATATTGCAGACGTTTTGTAGTTTGAAAATTTGAATTTTAGAAACTGAAATGTACTGAAAATTTTGATGATTTGAATGGCTCATTAATAAACACTTTTATTTTGTGTAATAGAAGAATTACTCTACTTGAGTTTTGTTAATTTTTACTTGAGCTCAATTTAAATATGCGTATCGGTATCGGAATCGGTATCGGCGATATTTATTTTTGAGTATCGGTATCGGATCGGCGAAATGGCGTATCGTTACATCCCTAGTAACAACTCTGTTTTAACAGTAACACACAGTATTACCAACATAAAAGGCATTACACAGTTACTCTGAAATTCAAAATAACGGTCAATGGAATTAAAAATGTCTCGAAGCAGTAAAATTAATTCTCCAGATTGTGTTAGAAGACTGTTTGATCACTTATCTTGGTAAACTACAACGCATAACAGCAACATCTTTATGAAGTATTACAGTTTCTTTCATTTGGCTTTAGTAAGTGCACATATTTCATTACGCCATTTATAATCACATGGCGAACATTCTAGAACCGCTCCCTGTAGTATAAAAAGAGGTAACCTGTGTGAGAGTCAGAGTGGATCAGATAATTGAAGAGTCAACATCGTTGAAATTAAAGACATCGTGCGGTCGATAATAACGATTAGAAGAAATACGTAACTGTTGTATAAACAGTGAGTCTCAGCAAAATAAGTCTTGTGTGTGACAAACAGCCGAAAAGGAGTTTTGCTACAACGCCAGTACAGTGTGGGGTGTGGGACGGGTGTATACAAGAGCAAGGTAACCAGTTGTGGTATATTTAAGTAATCGGTGTGTGTATATAAGCTCTTGATTTCATTAATATAAGTAATATTAGCAAATAAAGTGTCATTCTTAAATCGAATTAGTACACTGGGGTCTTTTATTCATTTGCAAATCTTCGAGGCCACGGAAAAGCGTTTTTAAAGTGTAAAAACGTAACAATATTTTTGTCAGCTTTGTGCATTGAATTAGGCTTAGTAAAAATACATGGAAATAATTTATTGAGGGGCTTAGCTGGATCCAAATTTTTTTAAGAAAAACTAGAGTTATTATGTTAAACTTTCATTTAAAAAAATGAGAACTTCAATAAATATCAAAGTTGAAACAAGAACTCAATAATGTGATATTATTTTTGTCAGCACTGTAAGTTGAATTAGTAAACGATTTGGTATAAGCTATGAACAGAGAAGTAGATACATTTAAACATCTGAAAATAATATTTCCACATGTAAGTGAAACCAACTCAAAAGAAGTATTTCTTCCTTTTGGTCCACAAATATGAGAAATCTTTAAAGAATTGTTCAAATCTAAGCTGATTAATAAAGAAAGAAGATAATGGATATATCATTCAAAATGTATAACACAATTTTCTCACAAATAAAATGGCTGCAAAATTTAGAAGAACTGGTACAAAAACTTCTTTCATATCAACAACACTTCCTGCATTCTCATTTAGATTTTTTTTCCTTCGTGCCGTGTCTGATGAGTATTGTGAAAGATATTGCGCACATGGGATTAAGATTCAACGGCAAAATGTTCCCCGAAATGTTAACCGATTTCTGCTGGGAAATCAATTATGAAACATCAATTAAATCAAAAATATGAAAGAAAGCGATCGACGAAATAGTAGTTAATTGTTTGTGTTATATGACAGCCTTATTTATAAACGTTATTAAGGCTTTATAAAAGCTTAATAAGAAAAATTTTGTATGAAAATCTGTTTTAGAAACCCTTAATAATTTTTATAAATAAGGCTTTTAGTATTTAATTTCATTTAAGGTTTTAATTTATATCATTGAAGCCATTTTCTTCTTTCTTCTTCTTCTTTCTTTCTTTTACTTTTATCACTTCAACTTTTGTTGATCAACTTGTAATTCAGCTATAAGAAAGACGGAGAAGGAAATACAAATATCTCTTTTTTTACAGCTGAATTACGAGTTGATCAGCAAAAGTTGAAGTGTGTAAACCAGGACAAAATAAACTTTCCGTATTTAAAGGACCCCTTTTTACTTACACAATATTAAATATTTGTTGCAAGACTTGAGTTCCTCGATGAGAGGCGAAAGAGGAATGGAAATGTACCTTTAAATTTTCTAGCAATATTTATCGATATTTGATGTGTATATAAGATATTTGATTTTAATTACACTGTGTGACAGACATTCTTATTTTAATGTAATTCAACTACAGAATGACGCATATCTTTATCATTGAAATTGGAATATAAAATTGAGCCCTAAGATCTACATCACACGATATTGGGGATCAATTGTGATTTCATTGGATTTCTTTCTAACCAATAGTGCATTAATCACATTAATGCAAAATTAAAAAAAGCACAACTCTGGAGGTAACATGACAGCTAAGTTATTCCCTACCAAAAACTACATCTGCTATGCATGAAATAAAAATCTGTCTTATTTTTGAGACACCCTTATAATTTAGTTATAATTGGCTTGTTAGACAGAAGAAAAGTTTTTGCAACCTTTTGACAAATTCTTAAAGACAAATTGATGTTTCGATCTCTGTCTCTTTTTCTTTTGCAATTGCAGTAACATTCTGTCCGATTTATGTTGCCAACTTTTGCAATTTTAAACTTTAAAGTTTATTTCTTTTTGTGAATTTTATATAAATATGTACATATTATTTTTTGTGTATCCAAGATAAACTTTTAATTGGCATCCAAGTGCATGCACTTGAATGATGCCCAAATTGGTGCACTGCTTCTTGCAAACACACAAACGAAACAAAATAATTAATATGTGCATACTACGGTGATCGATTATTTGACTTTTTCCGGAAACCGGTTTTCGAATAGTTCGAATATTTGAAATTATGAAACCGGTCAACCGGTTTTTTTAAGTAAGAAAATTATAATACAAAAGTTTTGATTTAAAAACATTGCTTTATTAAAAAAAGAGTTAACAGTTCATGTAAATACTATAAAACAATACAAAAATTAAAGGTAAAACATAAAAATTAACTTCATATACATATGTACTTATATATAATATATATACATATGAATGCATGAACTACGTGGATATGTACCTCTATATAAAATATGAAGCAAAATGTCAACAAAACTAAAAAACACTTTTGCAAATGGATTTTGACATCCATTGCACACCTAACACCAATTTAATTCGCCTCTGCTACCACCTTATAAAATAATTTCGCTTTAATTTCATGTTTGAAAAAGTGTAGCCATGGTCAAAAAACGCTTAGAGCTTTTACACTGAAAAAATACATATTTAGAAAATCAACAGAACACGTTGGTCTAAAGCCTACAGTACACGGCATGTAAAAAATCAGATGTGCATGTGGTTCTCATGTAACTTTGACGTCAGCACGAAGCTACATTTGCTACATGCCGTGTGCTAGTAACATATGTACGTGTAGATATTCACATGCTTACAGATGTGCTGCTTCAGAAAATGTGTTCCATTCGGGTACATGCAGGATATATTCATCATTGCGTAGAACAAAGTTTCTATCACATTATTAAGTGCAAAATGAAAAATGTGGTGGAAACTTTTGTGTGCGTGTGATGTTGCATCTCACTCTAACGACTATATAGTCGCACTGTTCACTCTACTGCTTTTTAGTAATCAATGATAGCATAAAAATTAGTCAAGTTTGACTGATCATAATGGACTAATATACCTCCCACAATTAAGCAATCATACATGATTGATATACTGACAATAAATGTAATTTTTATTATTTTAATTTTTTTTTATAAAAAGTCACTTTAAAAAAAATCAAAATGAAAGATATAATTCAAAAAAACCTAGGCGGTATCTAGCCCTCTTCACACCTTTTCACTTCCAAGGCATCTTGTTTTTTCCAAATATCTAAAACTTTGAAAATAAATATATATTAAATTTAATTTTGTACATTTATTTTATTCAATATTGCTTTTGCTTATCTTTTTTAGCACTTATAAATTTAATTTTCACAGACAGACTGAATTGTATTTTTTTTAAATAAAACTCTATGTTTGAAAAGTTTTGGCATATGTACATTAGATGTTTCACTCTAACATATAGTATGCTAGAGTAGAGCAACTATAATTAATAAATAAATCCATCATCACTTCCGATCAAATGACTAGTCAATTGACTGTCTTTATTGATTTCAATGTAAAATTGTTGCAAGTGTGTTAGTGAGGAAATTTTGTTTATGTTAGTTTCAGTCATTCATTTCTTGTAGGGATCATTTGGAAGCGTTAAGCATTTATAGTAAAGTCATCCTAATTTTGCATATACCCCCGGCAAATGTATGTAACCCCGTGTACTCTGGCATTTCTTGTGTTGTCATTTTCAAAATGTGTGCAACGCCGTTCCCTTTATGTTTTTTATCTGGAAAAAAATGCCTCACAACGAAAAATTTCGCAAAAGACATATGTTGCCACTAGTACACACTATTGCGATGTCAGAAAATGCCATAGTGTGTACTTGGCATAAGACCATACATACATATCGATGGATTTAAATAAAAAAGGCATAATTAAATTTTTTTTCTTCGAAATGCCGTTTTTAACGTTTTCTCTTAGCCTCGCCTCCTTAAGGTTAAAAATAAAAGATTTATGGCGGCTTTAAAATTAATTTTTACATGTAAATGCTTTAGTTTTTATTAGGTTTTTTCCTTCTCCTATAAAATATCGCAAATTCGAGTTACACCTTTCTTATATTAAGCCATCGATATGTAATGTATGTATGTATGTATATAAGAACACAAAAAAAATTGAGTTCATACTGAACTCGGTGATTGTTTCGTCGTCAATTTTTTGCATTCCTAATATATTTTGTTGTTAAAAAATTTGCAAAATTTATGTACATAAGTATGTATGTATGTACATATAAATTTAACATACATACATATGTATGTATCTTATGAATATGAACACTACACAGAAAAAATTATGGTTGAACTTTTTTCAATTAAGTGATTGCTTAGAAAAAATAATATTTTTGATTAATATTTTAATTGAATATACGTATGTTTATATTAATTGAATTTACTGCTCTATCAAAAAAGTGTTATCAACAGCGCTTAACTTAGAATACTATGAAATCGTTAATAATTGTTACATATTAATTGTATGCAAATAATGTAACTTTTATTTTTATGTGTGAAAATCGAGCTGTTTTTTACAGTATGCCACATTGTTTTGAAAAAATATTTTCAATTAAATAACTCAATTAATCTTTTAATTGGTTGGGATATTTTATATGGGAGAAAAAAACTACACAGCTTAATTTTTTTTGATTCGTAGTAATTTTGACATGTGTTGAATAAAAATAACCACCAGCAAATAAATTTCACTTACAAAATAATTATGACAATATGTCGAATAATAAATTTCTTGAATAAAATATTAAAATAAAAAAATAAAAAATAAATTCATTTTGTTGCTTTTTGTTGAGAAATAGCAAGCAAATAACAATAAGGGCCATTATTACAACTTAAAGATAGTTAAAAGCAGGATTTTATTCGACGTATAAAAAGCTTTTCATTAGTACAATTTTACTTTAAACTAAAGTGAGCGATAAGGACAAGGCAGGTATATCCTACCTGATAAATCAAATTAATTTTTTAATAATGAACAACTTTTTATACGCCCGATAAAATCCTATCTTTAAGTTGTAATAATGGCCCTAAGAAATACAAGCTTATATACCAAATGTGGATGGTAAAGTTAGTACATTGGCGGTATTTGGGGTGCGATGGAAATGGTAATGCGTAAGTACATATGGAAAATATCGTAGCCTTTTTTTAAAATCCAATCACAAAATACACACATAATTCAAAGAAAAGCTACTTGTATGTAATTTCTCGACCTTATTTTTAATATCAATTAATGTGATTTTATAGATATTGTATCTATTCAGGCTTTTAAGGTCATTCAATTTCTTCAAAATGTAAATAAAAGACGTTTTTTATTTAATTTCTAATGTATCCGACGTTTCGTTGGGTTTTTCCAACATCTTCAGGGATAATTATTTTATTGAAATCTGGTAGCATTGGTAATATATAAAGAGCGACTTTAAAATACATATGTATGTAGTTACAATTAATTATAATAGAGTATAAGCATTGACTTATATATTTCATCTCTTATTCCAATTTACTTTTAAGAAATTTATTACTCGACATATTGTCATAATTATATTGTAAGTGAAATTTATTTGCTGGTGGTTAAGCGATGTCTATATGCAATTCATTGTTGCTTTAACAAATCGTAAATAGACTTCAACCACACATTTTGAACAGTCACAAACCTCTTATCTTATGCACAAACTTCCAAAAACTATTTGAGAATTCACACATAATAATATTTTTGAAAATCACAAAAGCAAAATAAGCGTAGTAGGTTCAGATGAAAAACTAAAATTTAATTTAAAAACAAAGTTTACGGTTTTTCATAGAAAATTGTAATCCAAATTTTATAAAAAAATGTACATATATGTATATAAAGTTACTTTTGTGTAAATTCAAATGTGAGAAGCAAGATTTATAAGAAAATAGCTTACAATTTTTTAAAAATTAACCATTGAAAAATGTTACTTTTATAAAAAGTAAAATTCAAAAAAGTTATTTTGTATAAATGGTACTTATTATTCTATAAGTTTTTATCTAAAATTCCTTTCTGCAAATTTAGACTTTTTAAAAGCTCCATATTTTAAATTACTTTTTTTAAAAGCTACTTCTTATAAAAATTACATTTAATTCTTTCATTACTTTCTTAAGAGGTATTTAAATAAAATCTACTTTTTATTAAACAGTTTTTTTTTAATTACTTCAAATAAAGATTACTCTTTTCTAAAAATTATTTAAATTTATTTTTTATTAAAGTTTCTTATTTTAAAATATTTTGTTATTGTGCTAGTCCCGATTAATATAAATTTATTAAATAATTATCTTTAAAGTTTTTTAAGATTAATTTAATATATATTTGGAAGTTAAAATGTATATGGCTTAACCCTATAGTAAACGGCATATAAAAAGTCATATGAGTTGTTGATTGCATTTTTGAAATTTTGCCGTAGGATTTTGATAGTATTTTTGTTCCATAATCCAAATGTAACACATGTAGACAAATAGGATACATTTCCTGAAGCAGCACATCTGTACGCATGTGAACATGTGTATCTACATGTACATATGTATGTTACTAGTACTTAGCATGTATCAAATGTAGCTTCGTGATAACGTCAAAATTGCGTCAGAGATGAGTGCGCATGTGTTTTAGAAAACTTTCATAATTAAGGTCACATACATACATAATATGTTAATATGAATCTACTAGACTACAGAACATTGCAAAATGTATGTATGTCGTATTTCGACTAAGGGCCAAATTTTGTAAAACGAAAACGTTAAGCGTTGACAAATTTTGTATGTATTTTGTTTTTGTAATTTATATTTTTCGATATAAAATTTGTCAACGCTTAACGTTTTCGTTTCACAAAATTTGGCCCTTAGTCAAAATACGGCATTCTTAATTAGGCCCAATGTGTATGGATGTTACTTTTGAAAATTTATTTTAATATACATACATACACATGTACATATTTGGGAGCTACGGCGTCAGGCACACAGACTCAACGGAATATATATAGAGGAGATGTGATATCTTCTAAACGGCTGAACTAGTTTTCTTCAAATTTTTTCTTTCAAACGAAAAAAAACTAAATTAAAATCGGTCCAGCCCAGTGTTGTCAGATTTATTTTCAGCCTCCTCGCCAAATGCATTCTCGATTATCGCCAAATATCGCCAATATAATAAAATATAAAATTATAGCTGCAAAAATATTTTACGTATATCGGAATATATAAAAATTATATTATTTAAGAAAAATTAAGAAAATTGTTCACATTAACATATAAATACTGGCGTATAAAAAAGAACTTATTCCAAACGATCGATCTAAATAGGATAAATTTTACTTAAGCACCAAGATCAAAATTATTATTTAAATCTTGTGATAAAACTGAATTAACGTTTACTTAAATGTGTATTTAAGTACACATAACTATATGTACATATAGTACAGTCGTAACTAACTATATGTACACTTTAGGCGAGATCTCGCGCATCCTTTTTGGGAGTTTCTTTATGAAAATGTTAATTCCAATTTATGAAAGGATGTTTTCCACACTGTGTTTCATAAGCACCAACTGAGATTTCGTTGTCCATAATCTTTTTTTAAACTTCTTGAATTTTAGAAAATGTTGTTTGAGATAAAGAGTTATAACATTTAGAATATTTTGCATGAAATATTTTATGTTGTAGAAAAAATTCATGACATAACAAATTTCATATTTTTAACATTATTCTATTTTATTGAAATCGTAAAAATATATCCAAAAATATCGCAAAAGAGCTCAAATATCGCCAAGTAAATCGCCACTCGCCATATCAAATTTTTTATCGACAGAAACAATTTTTTGTCTCCACGTTTGGCGAGATATCGCCATGTCTGACAACACTGGTCCAGCCGTTTGGTCTGTACGTTGACTCGTTCAGACATACGAACACACACACACACTTCAAACTTATAACACCCCTTATAGAGAAAAAAGCCTGTCCGCTTTTACGCTTGGATGACAATCATTGGGATTTCACTATGGCAGATGCTGTTGTTTTGTCTACGCCCCAACAAATTGGAACACTTTTTGTCATCATTATATCAACATGTTAGATGGAAAAAATGTTGAAACAAGTATAAACAAAACATGGCTGATGATATTTTGCATCGTATTCGTGCAACGGTCATGAACCTGGAAATTGATTTCAATGCTGAAATATTCAATGAGGCGTTGATTTCAATTGAAAATTATGCTTAGGAATGTCTGAATTAGGAATATCAGCTCCAAATCGTCCTGCTCAAGAAGCATTTAAATAAGAATTTCTACATGAACGGCAATATGATCGGAATTCATTAAGTCAGTCAGTAAGAACAAATGTCCAAATCTTAAACTACCAGCAGAAAAACGCGTACTAAATTTTTATGACAGCGGTTAATGCAGGTTATGGAGGAATTTTCTTTTTCGATGCACCTGGTGGCACAGGCAAAACGATTTTACTTTCCTTCCTTTTGGCTTCGGTTCGCTCACAAAACCAAATTGCACTTGCAGTAGCCTCCTCTGGGATTGCTGCTACCCTATTAGAGGGAGGAAGAACGGCTCATTCTGCCGCAAAACTACCTTAAGTCTTACAAACGGTAAATGAGCCAACATGTTATTATTTGAGTATAATGTACAATGGCTCACAAACGAGCACTAGAGGCACTTTGCAGAACATTAAAAGACTTGCGAAATAATCAACAGAGGGATGATGATTCTATTGGATGGAGACTTTCGCCAAACGCTGCCAATCATTCCCAGATCAACTCTTGCTGATGAAATTAACGCTTGCTTGAAGTACTCATCTTTATGCACAGAAGTGAAAACTCTCAAATAACAGAAGATATGCGAGTTGCTCTTCAAAATTATCAATCAGTGATATAAAATGTGGCACAATTTTGCAATTTGTGGCACTTTTGTATGTTTGATAGCCCTGTGGTACTCTCTAAGCTATGTACTACTTTTTAATGTAGTTTTACCATGTTTAAAACACTACTGTTATTTAGAAAAATGTTTTGATAGTCAAAGAAAAATCTTCTTACTTTTCTTTGCAAACATCTAGCGTTTCAAATAAAATTTTTAAGGTGTTTAAAATTTAGGAATAACCTCTCCATGCACCTACACATAAATTCTGGTGTTTGAGGAAACTTGCAAATATATTAAAAAAAATTATAAATACATATCATAATTCCGGACTTGTTGCACTAATAATATATATATAAAATTAGAAATCCGTAGATATAAAAAAATTTATTTAATTTACTTTAGCAAAAAATACTTAATTGTAAATATTTAATACTTAAAAGATTTAAATTTTTATCGCAACTTTTTATTTGTGTTCTGAATAAAATGAAACACATGTATTTTATTAATATTACATACTTTTGTTCGTATTTAAATAAAAAGATTGTAATCAAATGTATCAAAAATATTTTTGTTCCCTATCAAAGGTATTTTGGCCTTTATCGTTAATTTGGCCCTAAACCAAAAACTTAAAAAGCATCACTAATCAGGGTATGTGTTTTTAAATCAATTGTTAGACATGGGCAATGGACAACTACCGACTGACTCTACTATAGGCCAGGTTTCATTTCCTAGATTGGTTGTTAAAAGGCTGATGAGAAACGCTATTAAATCAAAGATAACCATAGGAAAGTTTAAAGGTGAAGAAGTGCTTCACTTAAGCTTAAAACCATCCTTGCATTCGCAATGACGATCAGTAAATCTCAAGGACAATCGTAGAAAGTGTGGCTTAAACCTATAATCCCAATATTTTTTGCACTGGCAATTGTTGTTGCGTGCTCGAGTCGGTACAGCGTCCAAACTATTCATTTCCTCTCCAAATAGAAAAAAAGAATATTTTGTATCATCAAGCTCTAAGAGAATTATATGTTTAGCATTTTTTTGTTTGTTTAAGGCCGTGATACACTATCATACAAAGTCGTGCGATCTACGAAAAAATACACCCCTGGTATGATGGATTTTATGAAAATTTTCAAAAGACAATAACAATTCATCACACCAGGGTTGTATTTTTTCGTAGATCGCACGACTTTGTATGATAGTGTATCACGGCCTTTAATAATAACCGAATTTAGAAGCAACTTTTAAGCAATAAATTATGAAAAATTGCTGTTATTTTTTCTTTACACTGATCAACTAGTAAATAAATTAATATTTTGAATACTTTATTCAAAAAAATTAATTTTCTTCTACAAAAACTTTCATTAAGTGTGTGCATTGTACTTACATAGATAAATACATCTTCCTTTCAACCAATAAACCAAAGGCGTTCATTTATATGTCCGCTTTCAAAATATTCAAGTTAAAAAAATTTGATATTGCTCCAAAAATCATTAAACCACGGCCTGTCTCGAAAGCTATTTAGTTTGGGCATACCTCAGAATCACGTGTACATCTGTACCAAAATATTCTTGAAATTTCTAAAATTCTTCTTTTCGGCTCGAGCTGCTGTAGAAGTAAAAGCTTATTGCCTTCATGACAGAAAATCTGTTTTCGTGCGTGTTCGGGTAGTGTCGTGTTGAGCAAAGTTGACACGATAAACACGAAACGATTTTTGGTATTAAAATATGAATGCATGAATTTCTAGTAAAGAAAAAATTTAATATTTTGTATCGTGAAACACGTAAAACCATAAAATTTGTTGATAGTGTAGGGGTCTCTTAAGCTTAAAGTTCTGAAATTAAAAAAAAGATGTATCTATTTGCATATAAAAAATCCTTTTTTTGCTATTCAATTTGATTTTGTGCGTGTTGTGCAGTTTTGTGTTTTGAAAAAATTTCGCATGCGTGTTTCGTACGTGTTGGACATCTTGGAAAAATTCAACACGCGCCCATCTCTAATATATTCATTACATCATTACATTGTAATTATCAGCCGTAAACCCAATCATGTTTTCCAAAGGAATATTGTTTTCCAATTGTAATTGTCGGTAATTCCCTTTGCTTCTAATGATAAGAATATATCCCTACATTTTCCAACAAAAGTTATCACAACGATACATTGTTATGATACTTTGGGTCTTATGTCAATTAATTAAAATTTGTTTAGTTATTTGCGATTCAGAAATTCCGTTTTTAATAATATTGTTGAGGTGGTCAAGCATCGCAAATTGTTTTCTAACACAAAAAAACAAAGCATTATTTCCAATTTTTTCGCTAATTACTTGTGCAATATGTGTTTTCCAAAAATGTATAAATTTTACAACAACATTAATAACGAACTTTGTACATTCCTAATATTCTTGTTTTGTAGCCAATTTTGTCAATGATTATACAGACAGTAACGCTAGATTTCTAAACTGGGAATAAAGCAAAACAAAAAAAACAGTGATAAATATAACGTGGGGGTACTGCAGTATTTTTGTTGCGAAAATTGTACTGAAAATAGTACAATTGTAACGATATTTCCATCACTGATACAACATAAATTTAAGCTCTCTTAACTTCTCTCTTTCTTTCAGTTCATAAAAAATCACTGTGATATTTAGGCATTTAATAGCCAAAGTTCAACTTTATTATAATAACAGAAGCTGACGATTGAACAACATTTAATTATCCCGGAAACAAAAGTTAATTACTATTAGCATTTCATTACGAAACAACAACATTCAAACCATTGCACAAAAGTTCGTGGGAGAAGCGATACAAGAGGAAGAGTATAGAGAAACCAAACACACAAACAAGCAAACAACTGTGTAAGTACTCGTAACTCTTCTTTTTAGCACAATTTACTCGTATTTTGTAACAACAATCTAATTAAAAAAGAAAAAAAAAACATTTAAAAATAGAGTGAAAGTAATGGCAAATGGAGTGAATGACTTTTAAATGTTAAGAACGAACGAGTTAATGACCGACACGGACACACGCTTCGAAAGCAAAAATTGCAAAATAAATTAGAAACTATTCAGACGGAATAATCGGAACATCTCGATGCAATCATTACCAAATGTGAACAACAACAACAATAAAATTTTAATTCAACTTGAAAACCAGTCACTGACTGGTAGTCAGCAGCGTGGCCATTTTAGCATTTTTGCAGCTAAATTTAGCATTTTTTTTGCTGATTTAGCCGCAAAATTTTCGGTTCAGCAGTTGGCATTTTCTTTAGCATTTTTAAATAATTTATTTAGCATTTTAAAAAAAAGATAACCTATTCAATTTTAAGTAATATAATCTATGCCATTTTGGGTATATTATTAATTTTCACGTGTAATAATGTTAGCGTTAATCTGCGGGCTGTAAAAAATAGTAAAATAGACGTGAAAATATATATTTTCCATATGTTTTCACAACTTTATTCGTTCATCCATTTTTCATAACCTTTCTACAATTAGTTGCAGTATATCAATAACACAATAACAATAAAAGTAAATAAAAAACGAAAAGAAAATGAAACTAGTTTAAAAGGTTATAAAAAATTAAAATGAATGCAAAATCGTATAAAGTTGCTTGTTTTGTAAAGACTTATTATGTTTTTAAATGCAATTCTCAATAACATATTAAGAGCTTTACTATAAACATATGAAGTATTTTTTAGCTTATTTCAAAAACTTTGATTTGAAGCCTACTGATGAATCGCTTAAGCAGGATCAAAATGTATATAGGCGGTGGTTATCTAACAAGTAAAAATTCCTCACATATTATAACGATAATTTGAACAACTATTCTGATAACGAATATTCATTTTTAATATGTAATAATTGATGATACATATTAACATGTGTACGTTATTGTAAAATGTGAGTGACAAAAAAGAGGTATCAGTTTTTCTGTGTGTTTTTGGTTATACGAAAAAACCTATGTTGACGTCAAATTGGAATAGATGAAACCTTTAAATTTTCTTTATACGAACCACTTTTTGAACGTTTTTGTTTATAAACGAAACAAAAGCGAGAAAAGGCTTATGTTTTCCAAGAACTGTCTTTGACTTAATCAGCCTTATCATTAATTCCACATGTGAAAATTTCCGAATCAAATTTTTCGTTCACAAGGTTTTTAATTTCGTTTAATCAATTTCAATAAAATTAAAAACGGTTGTCAGATCTTACAATATTGTTGGTAAAATGTGCTAAAAATTTCTTACAACCGTGTGAACTGGCAATTTTCGTCTGACATCGTTGCCAGAAAAAGCATTGTCAGTTCATTGCAAGACTAACAGCTGACAACAAATTGTCAGACATCTGAAAATCGTGTGAACACATTGTAAAATTATTACCAGATATTTGTCAGACATTTTAATAGGTTCAGATGTGCGAAGTTCTTGCGTCATTGTAAGTGAATTATTTCTATGGGCAACCCTGCATACACTTTATTTTAAAGAAAGTATAAATAAAAAATATATGCCGAGAAAATCATTGAAATTGCTCTTTATGGTTCATAATAATTTATATTTTCACTTTCTATATTTAACACAACCAAAAGCGATTGATATTTACAAATTTGTAAAAAATTATTTGAGTCTGGCAACGCAAAACAAAAGATTTAACAAATTTTGCATATGAACTGACAATTTATCGACTGACGATTTTGTCAGATGAATTTATTGTCATACAAAAAATTTTTAACATTTCCTGACAAATTTGATACAACCGTGTGAACTGACAATCTACCTTTTAGTGGCAATTTTTGATTGCCAGTACATTGTCAGCACATTGCCATATCCGACAATATTGTAAGATCTTACAATCGTCTGTACATAGCTTAACATATTTCCACTTTTTCCAACAGACAAATCTATGTGAATGATTTTTTTTTTCATAAATTGTCAAATTATTTCGCAACTGTATGAAGTTTTTTGATACCGAATTTCCATGTGAAATTTTATTTAGGATAAGCCTGAGTATCATTGTTTTGTTTTTAATACTTTTTACGCTCAATAAATAATTCATTATTGTTTAAGAAATTGAGTTTCCTTCATAGGAAGTAAGAATTTATAAGACAATATGTGCAGAAATTGCAAAAATGAAAACTTTTAAAGGAAATATTGGCTTAAAAAGAAGTATTACATTTTAGCATTATTTTTTTGCTCTTAAATTATTTTTTAGAATTTTTTAGCTTTTTTTTAAAGTCAATTTAGCTGCAAAAATTTTTAGGATCTGGTCACACTACTAGTCAGTCACAAAGCCAAACCACCGAAACAGACAAATCAACGACCAGATGTTATTGAAGATTTTTGCTATTTGTTACAGCCAAATGGCAAGAGTTGCTTGTTGGTAAAAATAAATTTATTTTGGGCTGGTTTAAATAAAAAGAAACAATGACAACAACAACAAAAACAAAACATGTAATTTAACTTGTTCAACAACTGGGTTAAACGTGAACAGTAACAAAAGCAACTAAATTAAAAGCAACAACTCCACAAAAAAATAAAAAGAAACACAAGAAATATTTTACTATTATTTTCGTATAGTAGAAGCTAAGAGAAGAAGAAAAAGTTACATGTGTTAAGGTACGGTTACATTTGGCAAACATTTGCTCAAAAATTACAAATATTAGCAATGTGACCATAAAATATTTTTAAGTACTAAACAACAAAACAGCTGATTTTAGACAAACATACTTATTTGCCACTAAATAAGAATTTGTCTAATAATAATTATGATCGCGTACGCAAAAGTTTTTACAAATTTTTACTGAACTTTACTGCATTTTACTAAATTGCGTTCGTTTTCCCAAAGTACGGTAAATAAGAACACAAATTGAGACAATAAAGTGACATTGCTTGACTAAAGGCCCAACTATAATATGAATAAGCTGGCTTAAGTTAATGTCAGAATTGAACGATAAGCCTGTCAAATGCTTAAACATTTCAGAGGTGACTTTTAGGTGGCCATAATGTCCTTACATGAACTTAAGCACTCCTTAGCCATAGCTGCACATCTAGGTATTGTTCATAATTTTGCAGTAATTTTGTTTCTTCTCATAACTCCTAAATGAATGCAATTCAATCTAATTAATTTGTTATAATGTGCTTATCTATTAAAAATTCACAAATAATTATATCTATCAATTTATTACATGTTTTATTTGCTTTGCCTACTAAAAAGTACAACAGTGAATATCCATAAGCAACCACATGTGTATGTGTGTATATGTATGTTGTAAAAAAATAAGTGCAAATTAAAGTTCTGCTTTATTTTCTGAGTTTCAAATTAAAAATCAATAAAAAAATATTTAAAAGCAATGAATAATTTCTGCTGCTGTCTATTTGAGTTTAAAAAATGCACAAACCGTTGTTTCCGTACGGAACGTGCGTTCAGTTTGGCAATTTACTTAAGCAAATGACATTTGACGAAATTTGACAAAAATTTTCATTAAGTACATTATAGTTGCACACATACGTATTGAATGTAATCGCAAAGTTGCTTAAGTTTGCTTATGCATATTATAGTTGGGCCTTAAGTTTGCTTATTCATATTATAGTTGGGCCTTAAGTGTTTTGCAAATTTTTGCTGCAGAAATTTTTCGTCGTAAAGTTTAGTAAGATAAGAACATATGATTCAAAAAGTAAACAAACAAAAGTAAGCAAACGAAAAGTGTAAAGCTTTTACAAAAGGTTCAACAAAAGTTGTGAAAGTTACTAAAAAAGAATTAATTTACAAAGCATAACAATTATAACTAATAATATACATATTTGTTAATATATTTTATTTATCCTTTTGTTTTGAAAATTATTTGAATTACTCAGAATTAGTTAGTTACTCATGTAATTTTTATTAATTTAACCAACAACAAAACAAGGAAATCAAAAAGAAATTAATTACAAATATTACATGAAATAAATTACAAAATATATTCTTAGATTGTTCGTGTGATAAAAAAATACTGCATCCGAGTACCAATGCTATGTGGTGTTGAGTCACCTGTTCCTTTAATCTTGCTAATTTTTACTATTTTTCCGTTCGCGTACTTTTTTCGGCAACAGCTCTTTTGGAGAGCAAATTTGAAAATTTTCGCAGTACATAATTACTAGGATTGCCAGTCGTACTGATTTTGCCAGTACATGCACTCATTTTGCAAATCAGTACGCAAATGTACTGATTGTTTCATGTATGTACTGTTTTTCTATATTAATTTTGTTCAGTGTATAAGATATCCTATCACAGTGTTTATTTACGGCCTGACCCGTGATGTCGTTAAGAAACTTTCTATCTCTTAATTAGATTGGACACAAAAATAAATTTTCTTATTTTGTTTTTGTTTTCGATACAAGTAAGCGATAGGTACTTTCTTCTCGACATTGTGGGTCAGTCCGTTATTTTCTTTGAATCACCCAGGTATTTTTACTTTACTTTCGCTTTAAGGCTAATTTATTTTCAAAGTGATATCTATGTAAAGCTTAAGCAAATTTGCTAAAACTGTCAGAGATCATATATACAAAAACAATAAAGCTTTCATTTATGGTATTTGACTATTCAGGGTAAATCGGATTTTGTTTGAAATTGCGTTTAATACCACCTTGTTTATAAAATAAAAAAAAGTTAATGTTAATTTTATTGAGCTTTTTTGGAATTTAAATTAGCAAGAAAAATTTGCTATTAGTGATTTTTGATCCATGCAAATAATGAATTTGAAGTTCCTTCTCCGAAAAATTTTGTAAAAGTATTATTTTATTACATAATACAATTTTGTCTTGGTGCAAATTATACATAGAGTTTAGTTTTAAGAAGCTTTTATGTCAATAAAATATAATTTTAAATATAGGTATATTGAAAAAAGTATTGTACTGTTTTTTTTTTAATTGTACGGATTTTTTTCTCTTATGTACTGATTTCTATTTAAAAATTTCTAACCCCAGTAATTACTCATTTAATGCATTTCACTACAAAAGTAAGAGCACACACCTAATGTGACCGCGCAACGACAAATATTTTCCGCAAATAAATGTTTGTTCTTACATAGTTTTTGTAAAACCAAACAGTGCGAAATAACATCTGTGAGAAAAGTGTTGTCAACATTTCGAACAAATTAAATTATATTTGAAATAAAATCACTAAAATTATTTGTAGATATGCAAAACTAATTCAAAATTACAATGTAATGGAAACTTTAAGAACTTGAAGAACATTTGAAAGGGATAATTTACAGAAAACAAAAAAAACTTCAATCACATGAATTCAATTATAACATTCAATAACTTTTATTGGATTGGACATTTTTGGAATAGTGTTCTAAATAGGAATCAGTGTTGTCAGATTTTTTTCCGACCTATTTCGCCAAATCGATCTCAAAGCTGGTCAAAAATCAATTTTATGTAGAACAGATAGAAAAATATCTTTCGCAGAATTGTTGATGTTAGTGATACCGTTAAAATAGGATTCAAAAGCATATCCAGTTTGTGTGTTCTTTTCTTTGATATTTCCAAATAATTTAAATTTACGTCAAAATTGTTGACGATTTATATATTAGTACATACAATTTCTTACTTTATTGATACAATTTTTTAGATCAGCTAATAAAACTTCATAGTACCTGATATTATTTGCGAAATTTTTATTACAAAATAATCGTGAAATCGAAGTATTTGCGTACTCTTTTTTTCGGTTTTTGTGACATATTTTAAAAAGTTATTATTGGAAAGCTTAGGAATAATATATAATAAAGCTTAGGAATAATATTATTTATTTGCTTATAACAATAACCAGCCGATCCCATAGGGCTTTTGATTAGATCTGTAGAAAAACAGTTATTTTTTTAAACTCTTTACAAAGAATTGTAAGACACCTTCTGATTTTATTAAAGAAAGAAAACAAAGGATGCGTCTAGCGAACAATATACAACATATGTGACCTGCTCCACGAAAAGGGACCTCTGCGCCGAAAAGAAGTTATTGAGAAAAACGCGTTTAAAAAAGCGCTTCGTTTTTCCGTGTTTTGCGCATGGTTATGCAACTCTTCCTTCAACCTGATCATCTGGCGATGTATTTCGACTCTCTGGTACTTTGTACGATGTTCACTATGCAGTGTTGCCTCTATGGAAATTATTTATAAGAGTTAAAAACCTGTTTTTGCTAATTTTGTTCTCAAAATTACTAGAGCTGTTTTATTCCTTATCAAATTATCAATGTTTTGGATTTAAGCCGATAGAATTGAATCTATTATTTATTATTATTTAATTTATCTATTATTTAATTAATTTCAGGTTAAAATAAATCTTAATTAACGTAAGAAAATGTGTCTGGAAGACGAATTTAAGAATGTTGAAGAACAATACTTGATATTATTTGATATTATTTAGTGACAACTGCGTTGCGCAAAATAAAAATAATGCGGTTCTTGGATACCTTATGTGGAGAGTGGCCAGAGGATTAAACAAACAGATATATTTCAACTTTCTTCTAACGGGGCACACCAAATTTTCGCCAGATAGATACTTTGGAATTTTTAAAGCCAAGTACGCCATCAGTAATATTGATGCTTACGAAGATATCAAGAACTGCGTGACTGCCTCTTCTCCCTCCGGCTGTAATAAACCAGTGACAATGGAAAACGTCACATGGTATGATTGGGTTGAATATTTCAAGAAGTTTATTAAGCCATTAGTTGGAATTACTACCTTTCACCACTTCACCATTAGTAAGGATGGCGTGGAAGCGAAATTATTCGCAGACAGTCAGGATACAATAAAATTTGAGCTACGTATCTGCACCGATGATTTATCCTATCCTAACGTTATTACTCCGGATGGATTAAACTTAGAAAGAAAATGGTATTTATACAAAAATATAAGAGAGCTTGTTTTCGATAAGAAAAAGTGCGATGATGTGGCTCCGAAGCCACAAAAACCGATGAAGAAGAAGGCAGCGAAATCCGAAGAATTTACATCAACCGAAAATAAGGCAGTCACCAAAAAAATAAGAACAAAAAAAACTGACTGAAAACAAAACTGAGACTCCTAAAAAATCGGTAGCAAAAGTGGAAAAACTCCCTAAGAAGACAGCTGCAGTTGAAAAAGCTCAAGCTGATGTGAAAACCAGAAACAAAGACGGATATAAGCAATCTATAAAGAAACGTGCTACAATGGTGAATAAATCGGAGATGAAAATAACAAAACAAAAAACTGGAAGAACTTCCTAAAAAAATTCAGACAAAGGTGAAAAGCAGCAAAATACAGAAGAACCACCAGAAAAGCGTGTTAGGAAGTAAAAAAGAGTAAAATTTTGATATTTTTGTAATTTTGTACCTTTGATATTGAACTTTTTTTAAATTTCAAATATTATCGGTCTAATTCATAAAAAATATTTTAGGTTTATTACAGGTTTATTTGACAAATTTCCCATAGAAATATGTCAAATAAGCGTTTAATAAACCTGAAATATTTTTTATGAATAAGGCAGTATATATATTATCTGTTTATATGACATTTTTAAATTTTTTCATTAATTATGTTCATCTTTACAGGTGATTTGTAAAAAAACTAAAAGACATAGAAACTTGCGGTTTGCGGCATTTGAAAGAGCGTTTTTTCCCATAAGAATCACTCAAAAAGTAAAAAAAAAAATTTCGGCACAGAGGTCCCTTTTCGTGGAGCAGGTCACATATGTATATCTCCAAGCAAGCTTACACAAGTATTTATAATTTGGAGTAATTTGATTACTTAACAAAAAGTTATGAAATTTAAAATCCTTTTTATTTAAAGTAATTAAGACAATTGCTCGAATATTCGATAAAAAAATTTCGAAAAATTTTTTATTCTAAATTGAAAATTTTTGTTTGTTGGAACAAAAATGAAAAAAAGTTGTATGAATAGTCGAATAATTTTTGTTCGAATGACAATACTAGTATACATACTTTTGAAAAGCTGTGTATCTGGTTTCTAGAGATGATACAAAAATAGTCAAAAGATTTTGAGTGGAACAAAGCAACACATTTCAAAGATTTTTGACAATCAGTGCTGTCTAATTCCTATGAGAAGATGTCAACATCTTGTCAAAAATATGAAAGATGTGAGCAAATATAAAAAGGCTATAAGGCCAACAAAAAATTTAATATTTAGCCCAACAACTCTGAAAGCAAGAAAATGCAAAGAAAAATGTGCACTAGAATTTTTAGGATAAAATATTATCATACTTCATGATTTTTCTATTGAAATTTCATAAGTGTTGGTGTCTTCACTTGTTCCATTATTTTCAGTATACATCAATGGTGGGCATTGTCAATGTATTGGTAAATTGTGTATGTGTTGAGGTTGCGAGCTACCCACCAAACACAAAGCCAAGCGTTTGAAAGATAATGGTGCATTATATATTTATACATAAATATACATATTTTCTCTCTTAAAAAAACGTTGATTAAGTAAAATTATTAATTCAAAATAAAACTTTTTCTAAGTAAACAGTCAAATAAAAAAAATTAAAAAAGATATGACAATAATTTATCATGTTTTCCATTAAAAAAACAAAAAAAAATAAATAAAAGAATGGTTGCTTGGTGGAGCACAAAGGTGAAAATTCACCAAATAAAAATATGCGGTTGGATGTATCAAACTTACTTACTTAGTCTACACGTTAAATTTTTGCTTAAACTTTCCCTGCAGAAAGTGCGAATAGTGAAAATGTAGTGATTTACTAGTGACATTGTCAGTAGCACTACTGACCAGGTGTACCCGAGCCAATGTAATCGCCTATTGACATTTAACATTAGCTTGTCATTCAAAATCCACCACTAGACTGTAGCACTACTGACTAAGTAGTTTTTTTGGGACCACATGGAGACATTGGCACCAAAGATTCAGTAGTACATTTTAGTGACCCTCATCTACAATTTCATAATGTTAGGGCAACAAACTTAAACACATACATACATGTGTATTTTAACGTATTGCACAACATAATAAAAAAGAAAACCAAACTATTGACGTGTTCATGGACAATGTCTCTAACGTATCTCTACTCGCGCATAAAAGGAAAGTTGTCGACATTTCAACTAGTGCAATTGTCGCTATATAAAAGAGTGTTGACATAGAGTCTTATGGTTCTAGGCTGACTAGAGAGTTTGTTTCAAAGTTCAATACATTCACATTTTTTTCCTACCACACTAATACATTTGGGAATGAATACCAGGTGGACTTCAATTTTTCTTTCAACGCATCATTAAATTTTTCTTTCAATTGAACAGCTGTTTTCAAGTAATTTTTGCGCTTGTAAAAAAGTTAAAACAGAATTAATTTTCTTTGCTGAAATAAAATATATATAAAATCAATAAAAATAGTGAAGTGCGAAAATTTTTAATTGTTTCCTCAACGACGCCATTTTGAACATAAAATTGGAAATCAAATTGCTTGCAGCCTACGTCACAACTTCAATTTTAGTAAATTTTGACAAACCATACTTGTGAAAAAATTTGAAGCAATTTATTGAACGTGTAGCCGCAAGGTAAGATAACAGGAAATAATAATTTTTTCTTGAAACAGTATGTGCAAGGTATATATACAATGTATATGTTCAAACTCATATAATCGTATAAATTGTTTAGCGTTTTTTGATTAAAATATGTAAGTAAGTCGGTTGCACTCAAACGCGTAATATTAAAATGGCACAGCTGGTAATTTGATAAAAAAATTGCATTCCAATTGCAAAAAAAAATATTTAAGCTTATACACAATGGTGATAAATAATATATTATTTTATTTGTTCCCTGTGCATTTTATTGCTATATTGTTCCAAAGGAACCTTTAACGCAGCACATCAGAGTAAAACAAGAAGATCGTCGAAGTCTTCCATTGCAAATATTTTTTGATAGTTTGTAGCAAATATTTTTTTAACTTAAATATTTGTTTAAGTGTGAATGCCTGAAAAACATTTCTTTCTAAATAATTATCTGTTATTATTTGCTTTCTGTTTCAACAAACAAAATTGACAAACAAATGTTTATCAAATGTGACCGTACATTTAGAAACACATCCAAGCACAGTGGTTTAAAAGCTTCACATATCTACGTGTAGTTATGACAAAACAATAAACATATGTACCTCAAAAAGTCTTATTATTTTATGACTTTTTTGCTTGAGCCACAATAACGATTTTTTAAACTATGTTAAAATGTTAAGACATTATGACACTTAAGAGCACCGTTTGAATACCCCAAATAGTTTTAAAATAATAACACGAAAAATATGACTGCTGTGAGCAAAAACCCTTCTTAATTTACAACTATAAAATTTTACTTATTTTTATTTTCGGCTTAGCGTTACTATGGGTATTAAGTTAAAAGCTTATGCCAAACTTTTTGTGATCCATTGTGATAGTTAAACATTAGATTTGCTTCATCACAAAAAATTACGTTATGCAAGTACTCCAAAGGAAAAGAAATATGATCAATAGCTAATTTCAGTCGGGTTTCAATGTTTTGAGCTGGGAGCAGAGTTTTTTTTCTTTTTTTAGCACGCTTCGAACACTTTCATGTGATACATTTACCCCGCATTCAGTACTGACTTGCTGTGCTGGTCCTCTAGTGCTGGAATGCGGTTTATCTACAATTCTTAGTACTTTAGTTTCAATACGCCGAATAACCTTTTCTTGTCTGCCTGGCGAATGCTTTGCTTCCAGTTTTTCTTCGTTTTCAACACGGTTAATGATACAATAAACTGTCCTAAAATTAAGGGAAAACATTTCAACAATTACTCTGCAGAATTTCCCTTTGTAATAATTGAATAATATTATTTTTAACCTGTTTTACGGGCACCTTTTAAAATGAGTTTCGAGCGTCACTTGTTGTATGTAAGACAAATAATTTATGAATGTACCGTAAAAAAGTAGTTTGCATACAATGCCATGTTTTAAAAAACGCAGACGGAAAAAATTTCCATGAAAGAGCGAATTCTTGTTATTTGCTGTTTAATTGAAAACATTTTTTTGACACCGCTTACAAGAAATGATTTACTCTCTGCTGTTGTTTTTGGTTTTTCTAATGAGTGCTTATGTTTGTAGAACTTTGACGCCATACTGTCGTAGACAAACAGAGCTAACGGTATGCGCAGAAACCAAAAGGAATTTATTTGTTGTTGTAATTCATGTTTGAATGTAAGATTAAAATTAGATTATTGAAAAATTTTTTTTTTTGACAAACTGTATGTAATCATGTATAAGCCCAGCAAAACATCACATCAAAAATCAAGTTGAATCATGGTTCAAGTGATGACGAACAGATGAGATGACAGTAAACATGAGTGTCTGATTGCGTTTGACGTTGGTGAATTAACAGAAAAAACACTTAAACTTTTTTTTAAAAATCATTTTCTGTTGAAGTCGACAATCATAATCGGCAAAACTTTAAAGGAAAATAGATTAAACAATTATGAGTGATATATTTTTCTTCTGACTGGGATTCGCTTTAATTTCGAAAGATTTTCCGTCATCCCAAGTAAAATTTTTTTGATAAGCGTAGTGATCTCTTACAACTTAAAAATTATCCTTGATTTTAATTATCTAACAGTGCTGTCAAAAATAAAATTATAGTTGTATGTGTGAGAAAAGTTGTCTCATTCGTCTCTGAAGTACATAGAAAAAAATAAATATTTGGAACAAAAAAAAACAAAGTTATGTAAAGCAGCTAAAAATAAATAAAAAGAAGCCTATGTGATAGAAAATTAAAAAATAAGAAGAAAAAATTAAATATTATGGGCCTCTGAACTTTTCATAGGAAACTGTGAAATATGTCAAAAAAAAAGTTTTTAAAAAGCTTATCTGATAGTAATGTGAAAAATAAGAAAAAAACTTAATCAAAAAAATTGGCTCCGGCCCATATTTCCCGAGTTATTGGTCTTTAAAGATTAAATAGAAAGTGCAGTTTAGTGAAGATGCTCCAAAAAAGTCGAAATGTCTTTTAAATATATATTCATTCCTTTCCTTAAAATTTTTGTAACATAAAACACATTGAATATCGAGAAAAGCATTGGTGATCATAAAATATTTTTCGCATACCACTTATTTTCTTTCACTGTATCTATAAAGAATTTAATACACCCGCTACGCATGTGTTTTCGTCGCTGTCTCATTGACGAATAAATGAAAGAGAATAAGAATGTGTGTGATTTTAGCTAGCTGTTGTATGAAACTGACATCAATGATTTAAGAACTTCATTAATTATAACAAGTCTTTATTTTTACAATCAAAGACTCATTACCTGGAAATTTTTTATATTTGCACTTTTCCAAAGTAAATTTATATAAAGTATATGCAAGTAATCAGGTGATTAATTTTTTTCTCATGTAGTGTGAATGCCTGAATGTCAAAAGTTGTTTACAATTTTTGTTCGCCATTTTGTTTTGTTTTACTTTGTTATACACAATTGTGTATACTGAAAACGTATGTGAAAAAGTTTAAATAAATTTTTACTTAAAAAATGTGTACAAAACATTTAAAAATAATTATATTTAATTATTAAAGTACATATGTATTCTTTATTATACTTATTTCACATATTAAAGGTTTATCAATTAATAAACTTACTTTGGTTTTATCTATCCATACATTTTCTTTTTGTTGTATGAAGATCTGGGACTATTGCATTAAATAAGCAAATGCATTGACCATTTGCCCACAATAAAACACATCAATGCAAATGCAAATTTATTACATTAGCACTAATTTTAATAATATTAGTGCAATTTTTTTTGCATTTTACTAAAATCCCTTCAAAGACATTCATCAACATTGCATTGTTACTTTTAGTGCACTATTTTTTGCACCACTAAACACATTATGAATAGTATTATTGCATTATCAGTGAAATATATAGTGCAAAATACAACGTAAATGTGTACATACATAAAAACATACGTACATACATAAATATGTAAATTTTTTCCTATGTACATATCGTCATCTAAGAGGAAAAATCATATCACTACGTTTTTTATAATTTTTCGAGGGAAAGACAAAACTTGACGAAATTGTTCCAAGCATTAGTATTTTTCCTTTATAAAATCACCATTTTTTAAGATATAACTTTACAATAAACGAAAACCTAAGTTCTGATCTTTTTTCAATTGCGCGATTTTTTCAATTGGTTCTGAAATCTATTTTGTATTTATATTGACAGTTTTTTTTCCGTTAATTTGTATGTACGTACTTATAAAAGTGCCCTCAATGAACTTTAGTGTATTTTATATTTTTTATTTGTGCTATCTCCTAAAAATATTTTCACGTTTTATTCAATTTTAATGTGTACAATATGTGATAGTGCAATAATATTGCATTACTTCATGATGTGCTTAGTGGCAACATAAAATTAGTGTATTTTTTGTCATGCGATTAGCTGCTAATGCAATATTAATCCCTTACTTTTAAGAGATTTTATTTAAGTGCAAAAAATACTGCACTACAAGCATAAAATTTAAATTTGCACTAAAATTTTTGTTTTTTAATCAGTGCTTATGCAAAAGTAATGCAAGTTGCCCAGGTCTGGTTGTATCCATCTGTTTTTGACATTCATCCATTATTCTTACACAAACAAATCGCCTGTTGTTTTTGTACTTTCTTAGTTGTTGTAGACCTGGATATACTTTATATAAATATGCTTTGCACTTTTCATTTGGAATAATATATTCCTTATACGGGTATACGATTCAAACGTGCCTCCGGTATCCGGTTAAGAGATATACGATATGTATACATACTTATATATTTTTGCTAACCCCGGCTTTTCTTAGCAGTTATTTGCATCAGCTTTACGCTATTTATCTATCTTCACTTGATTTTCGTCTGCATCAGAGGGTATCTAAAGCCGGCATAGATTACACTAAATATATTTCAATTCCATATTATATTGTTCTATCAGAAGGATCTTAAGGTAATTACAAATGGAAAATGGGCAAAGATCCAGCCTAAGATCTAAATCTTTTTTTTTGCAATGGTGATTGAAACGTAAGGACGGTTTGGAAATATATTACAGATAATGCAATAAGCTCATGGTATTGCAGAGGAAATTAAAGCGATATTGTACTAATATCAAAATAAAAGAGGTTTCAATGTTTCTGCTAGTACATAAACCTGCGATCAGTAGTGTTTTTGATCTGCAGTTAAGGGACTGTTAATATTAGCGAAGCAAAAGCTTGACATGGAAATTCAATTATATTTTCGGTGGACTGAAAACATTTTTGAACTTTCAATAAATTTTTCAACTGCTTTGGTTTTTTGAAATTTCATAAGTAACACGTTACTCTTTGTGATTTCCTTACTATTTATGCCTACCAAACATGGAACACTTCTCTCATGTATGGTCTGGTAATTTAAAGTTTACTTTGCTGGTACTCGAATGAGTGGAGTAGAAGTTAATTTGTATTGCCTCATCGGTGCAATGCGGGGTGCATTTCATTGTAATATCTCTACAGCAACGGAATGTATTCTATTGAACTCAGGGAAGTTGATTTGAAAACCGACATATTTTTACACACAACAAGTTCTTCATCCAGATCACATCCATTTGTGGTCGACTGACCAGTGAATCTTTCGACAAATTACCCATTTTACTCTTGTGGAATTTGAAAAATGAGTCAAGTCCACTACTTGACTTTATAATTCATAAAACACCTATCCACAATTTTTATGACTGTAAGCAACTCTGTTTTGCATATAAAAGTAAAAATATTTCAGATGTATTCATAAGAATGCATTAAAATAAAAAAGAATTTTTTGTAAAATTTTAAAAGTATTAACGAGGTCAGTTAAGGTACGGTCACACTTGTCAAACATTTGCCCAAAAAAGCGTAACCAGCAAACACTAATGAAAAAAGTTTTGATCCAGACACTTGTTTATCATATTAAACAGTTTCGAACACAACTAATGCACCATGTCATAGAATCCAACAATATTGGCTACTCTTTAACTTGACATACTTTTGTCTGAATTGAAAGATTTTCATTAGCATTTAGTGGTTACGCTTTTTTGGGCAAATGTTTGACAAGTGTGACCGTAGCTTTAGTTAAAACAGCGAGGATATGTGCAAAAAACTTATTGCAAAGAGTTTCTCATTCTTCTTAATGTTGAAATGCTAATGTCCACAAATACTACTCAATCCATCCTTCTCCTCACTAACAATTTTTAACCTAGCAAATTGTATTACGAATTATTCGAGTGGAGTACGAACACGTACTCATCAACTGAACACTGCTGTCAATGTTTCCTTTTTTAAGAGAAGTACCAAATGTCCACTGCTATTGCCAGGTGTTATTTCTTTTGGAAAGGGATTATCATAGATAAGACAGGTGGTGAAGGAAGAGAAAGAGGATGAAAGCTTTATTCTCCTTACAACTCTGCTTATTACATGACGCCAATGAGGCGCATTTCGAAGCCGTTTTTACTAGCCACTTTATTGGTTATTTTACTTCGCTGATGATCTAGCTACACAATACGGTCGAAGGAGGGCGCTCTGATGTTAAATTACGATTAGGTACCCGTTGATGTCGGTACTCGAACTTGGTTACAACAATGGCCCACTAATGCACATCATAAAATTACGTGATGTTATCAATTAATGACTTTGTTGGTGACTGCTATCGAATCCAGCACCTTCGGTTTTGTAGTCAACGATCTATTTACTTCAGCTTTTTACTTTGGTTTGGTAAAAATTAAGGTTTTTCCTTTGACTTCTTGCCTTGCATTTTATTGAAATTTTAACTAGAACTGCCACACATGATTCGGTATATACAATACTACACAACAGTATATGCACATATTTCAGAAGTTAAGCAGTGGACAAAACTTTTCAAAAATGAAAATGTTTTTAGGAAAAATAATTTAACTTAAGTTTATTGTTATATGTACCTCATTATACAATTTATACTCGCAAAGAAGTTTAAACTACTGTAAAAGCATCTACAAGTAAAACTTTAAATGTATTATTGTGTCACTTACAGATAAAAGTTTTAAAAAAATATTCCTTTCGCTGCGTTACACTTTGTAATTTTATTCTTCTCTTTATTTCTTTTGCTATGACAAATACATTAACAAAAGCTGCCCTACAGTTCGTAGAATGTTGGAAATTTTATTAAAGTTCGGAAGCAATTTGATTAGTGAGATATATAAATATCCTTGCAAGATAAATTTTAGCATTAAATAACAGCCTGCTCAACGATACCAAAACCAGGCGTTCTAAGCGAATAAAAATTTATTTGGGTTCATTAAAAACGAATATTTATTCGAACGGCAATTCGAAGGAAAACGTATGTGTTTTCCTATAAAATTCAGTTCATCTACGTCGACAAGATTTTAATAATACGAACTCAAATGCCAAAATCATTCACTTGCTTTCGACTGATGAAATTTATCTTCCAAAAAGCCAATAAAGTTGGAAAAAATTATTATTCAAATTATTTTCACTTATTTATTATTTATACAAAAGATACATAAACGATGAATTAAAATATTATTGAATATTTTTGTTTCGATTATTGCTTTATATTCATTATAAATTATAAAAACTAAGCGCACATTTCGAACAGAACGAATGTATTTGTAAAACAAAATAATAATAAAATTTTTTTTAATGTTTTCTTCATTGGTCAATATGGTTGTATTTATTCTCATTCAAACGAGTAGTATTATTTTTAAATTTTAAAGAGAACGGCTAAATATCCTATCTGGCAATGTTTTGATTCATTACCACGTAAAGCGGCCCATCCATTATATATACAATATTATTACAATATGTTATTGTACATATTATTGTCATTTGACGTATATTTTGCAATAAATGGCACAATATTTTTTAAGAAAATATTGCCCAATTTTCCTGGCAGTGAAAAAGTAAACAACATTGAACAATGTTGTCACCTCAATACACAATTATCTTGATTGTACAATAAAAATCAAAAGTTTTTTGATATTTGCCAATATATTGTGCCACCTTCGAATATGACATTCACATTGTCGATTTTATTGTATATACAATACGAAAAATTTTGCAATTATATTGCAAGTGGGTGGGCCGTTTAAGAAACATCAACTGGCTTTATATCTCGTATTACTTTTGAAAATATAAAACTCTGATCTAATAAATTGTTAGTACCTTCTGTATAATGGCAAGCAAACATGGTAGTGTGTACTAGTGGTAACGTTTCTTATTTCCGATATTTTTCATTGTATGAGCTTGCAAAAAAAAAAATTCTAGATAATCTGCTAACTTTCTTTACCTTTCTAAAAAAGGAAAGAATAATGTATATTTGTTCCTTTCTTTATATCGGAAAAAATGTTGCCAAATTAGCAGATTATCTAAAAATTATATGACACCCTTACGATTACAAATTTATATAATGCATAGCATATTTCAGTGATAGGTATTGCGCCAAACAATAAATTGGTCATAATTTTTATCTCACTACTTTTGATGGCCAAAATTTTGGAAAGGAACTTGGTTTTTTTTCACATTTATGTTTTTGTGAGGATCGACATTTTCCTATGCCGCTACACCCTTCATCAGCACCCATTTCTATCTGCTTGGGTAGATATTGTTGTTAACATCAGCTATTTAACATGAATTTTCAATGAGATGGAATGTGAGAAATGATTATATGTATATATATAACTATTTATTTTCTGTTTTTAATATTTTAATTTTTTGTTCAGGTTAGAATTGAAAAATGCTGAATTTTAAGCCCGATTAAGAAATTATTCCGGATTAAAATTCATTCAAGTTCAATTAAATTTAATATGTATCACAGCTAATATGCTGGAAGTAAACCAGTTTATACAAAGCCGGAATCTGCATAGACTTCCATCTAGGTGCCTAGCACCAAAATACAGTAGGAACAAGGCATAGCTATGCTCTTTGTAATTGTAAAATTGTTGCCGCTCTGTGTAGATTGTTGTGAGGTCACAGTGTCAGCGTGGTAAAACAGATTGAAGTAGTTACCTACTTTAATTATTATTGAGAAAGATTGTTCCAGGCTCATAAGCCAATCTGAGTATCTTTTTATAACGCTCTGACATTTAATATTTAATGCCAAGTTTTCATTAAATATAAAAACTTTTTTATCAAACCTGATTCCAAGTGATTTATTGATTTATTGCAAAATTTCCCACCCCCCCAGTAGAGAGTAAATATCAGATATTGCAGTTACATTTCATTAATGACATACCATAGTGTCCACTATGTGATCAAAATTGACATACTACTTCATCAAATTTAAGCTATCGAATAGCTTTTATAGATCCTCTCGCTTAAGTGGAAGAAGAGTATCCAAACCGACAAATGACTAGAGCATGGTCTTCAATAGAAGGTCTGGGAGCTCAAATTTATCCCTACTACTGGCCAATCAGTTGATCAAGTAGCTATATATACTCAAGAATTAAATAACCTCCAGCAAAATGTAATGAAAAAGATGCAAAAAAACTGAGTCTCAGAATATTTGACTCATTTCGTAATGAAAAAACACTCATGCGAAAACAGGAATCACTTTACAAAGGACTTCTTATCATACAATTTAAATAAAACAAAGCATATGTGAGACATTGTCGAAATATTTTATTTATTTGAAAGAACTATCTATGTCATTATGTATGGAATACACCGTGGCGAGCATCCAAAATATCCACTTCACATCACATCCACGTGAGATGACCAGACCCTCAAATGGCTCTTGCAGAATGTTAAATGCAACATAAGCTGTATGGGACCTAGCACCCACCTGATGAAACCACATTTCGATTGTGTCCATATCATCCAATTCTGGCTAAAAAATGTTATAATCGCTGACCTATAGCGCTCGCGACCATTTACCATTTATACGTGTTGTTGAGCATTATATGCGTTTCTGGATATTTTTGGCAAACGAGATGGAATAAATGATAGTCAATTCCACAGATGTAACTCCAGCAATAAACCCGCTATTAGTTGTTAAAGTTTGGAAGTCCATATGATGACCCTTTATAATTTAATTTTTGGCTTAGTTTTTAAAAGTCCAAATTCTGAATATTCCGAAGTTTAAACTACAAAAAACAGAATTTAAATGTTGGTTTTAGAATACTTTTAGTATAAGTGAACCAGATAGAAAAAATTAGAATTTCATGCAATTAAAAAAATCCAAGGTTTTTGAAGTTCATTTTTGTTATTGCCCCAGGAATAGCGCAGAATGATAAAGAAACAAAAAGTATAAACGGAAACGGCAAAGAGGACAAAATTACAAACGTCACAAAGCAAAATAACCAAACCATCACAAATGACGATAGAAGAATGACAATTAACAATGTGTGCATAAATGCATGAAAGCGATGAATGTCAACAATTAACAACAGCAATGACGACGACTGCACTTGGAACACAGTTGTCAGAGTGAGTGTACGAAAGATGTGCTTTCTTTAAACAGCAGTTATAAAAAACAATGTGGTGTGAGTCTTATGGCTTAAATGAATTAATCGATTATTTGTTGTAGCATTCAACGGAATAATGATACTTTGCATAAGACAGCTGCAGTGGAAACATTTATCACAACCATAGAAAACAATATTCATCATCAGTGACGGAAAAAATTTTTGAAAAAGTAATCAGTAATTAAAAGTAATAAACTAAATGAAAGACAATAAAAAATAGTTAAAATATAGTCAAGACTCAATTAGTTGGTGAGTGATGAATATTATGACATCTATCTGCTATTGGAAGAGTATTACTTATGCAGGTAGGGTTGCTCTAAAGAATGTTTACATACATACAAATTTTTAGCATGCTACTAAGTTTTATTGATAAGAGGGGTATTATGGGGGAGTTTCTGCATTTAAATTTAAATTTTCAAAATTCAAGAGAATCACAAAATACTGGAAAACAAAAATCCTATTATTCCAGGCAGCTATAGGCAAACATAAACTATTACATTACACTAATAGAACCATTATAAAACTCATTTGTATACATACATATATACATATTTATGTTCCCGTGTTCCTATAAGCAGCATAAGGCCTCAAAAAATGTTTCCATCTGAATCTGCTCATAGCGATGACTTTACTTCATTCCAGTTGGTTTGCATCTTGACGCCTCGTATGAGCTGTTTGACCTCTTCTACGGCTGCCTTTAGGATTCCACTCGATCGCTGTCCTGGCAATATCTGTGACATGTTTTCGTATGGTGTGATCACCACGGCGTGAAAGGCTTGAAGAGTTCCATATCTTATTAAATCTTTATTCGATTGGCAATATCTGCACCCGAACCACTGATGTTGTGATGACAGCTCCAAGGTAGCAAAACGAGTTAACATCCTCCAGAGGCACATTATCAATCATAAAGATGTTTGAGTTCTCTGTGCACATATTACTTTAGTTTTGCCAATATTAATCTTAAGACCAGCGTTCTTAGCCAGCTCCTTAGGGCGTTGTAATTGTTTATTCATATCGGAGTATTGGTGAGAGAGAAGGCATCATCAGCATAGTTAGGTTCATTTTACCGATTACGGAGTCCCGAACCAATATCCCTAGTATCCGTCTTAGCGTGGCTCATGACAATATCCAACACAATGTTGAACAGGAGTGGTGACATCATGCAACTTTGCCGTACTCCTGTACTAACATTAATTTTTCTGTTGTTTGCCTTCGTGCTGAATACGATAACTTGCACTAACATACTCGTATATGCTTTTAATGAATTGAATTTTTTTTTTGGGACACCTTTACATTGAAGGGATTTCCAAATAACATTGTTGTTAAGACTATCGAATGCTTTTTCGAACTCAATAAATATTAGATATAGAGGAGACCGCCATTCGACCGACTGTTCCACTATTATCAATACAATATATGATTTGTTTAGACAAAATCCAGCTTTTTGCCTTCTGAGATTCTTTTGATTATTGAATTAGTGATTATTTTTTTCCACCATACTGAATAGAGTGATACCTCGCCAGTTTTTACGGTGAATTAGGTCGCCCGTTTTTGGAAATTTTATTACGAGCATTATGCCTGCTGGACTTTTGTTGTTTTTGAGCGTGTTAATGGCAGATATAATGTCAGATACAGTTGGGGTAGAGGTGGATATATTTTGAATATTTTCATGGGTGGTATAATTACATATACTCGAAAGCTCGTCATAGTTTTACCTCGGGGATGGTATTTAGGAATAATACTTGACCCACAGATCACGTTGTTCGTCTTTAGACGTTTTGAGTAGGACATCATCATTTCTAAGTGGTTTTCCAGATATATTGGGCTTATTTACAATCTTTTTGATTAGTTTGTAGAGATCTCCACTGCGATTTGTGTCGGCTGCCCCTTGAGCTCATATGGCTTTGTTTTTTGTCCATGTACGTTTGTCTTTGCGTGCACTACGTTTTGCCAGCCGATCCAAAGAAGTGTGCTGTACGTGATTTTTGGTTTCGCGTTTTGGCAGAGTTGAGAGCATCTTTCAGCTTCTTTTCCTCTGCCACCAATGCCTATGTGTTGTCAGATATCCACTGGTTACGTTTTTGATTTTTTGAGCCAATATTTGCCTTTGCCGCTTTAGTAATTATACGTTAAATGGTTTGTCAATTTTTCCGTTGTTAATATGACGCAAGGGATTGTTGTAATGTGGTAGTATAGTTTGAGGGTACGGTGGAATTTCTAAGTCTGCTTACGTCAAATATTTTTGGATTGTTTGGAAATTCTTGCTCACTTGCTATCGCAAGTGACCAGATGGTGGTCAGAACATCTTTTCCATTTTACATCCAGAAGAGACCCACGCCGTTTTCAGCTGAATGTAATGTAATCAGTATGGTTCTCAGGTTCGTGGTCTGGCGATACCCATATTACCTTTGGGGAGGGTTTGTGGGGAAATAGAGATCCACCAACAACGAGGTTGTTTGAAGCATTAAAATCACCCATTATCACTAGTATATCGCCGACTTTTGAGGACGATATTGCATGATCAAGAATGCTATCGAATTCTTCTTTGAAAGTAGAGTCTGCGTTGTCTGTAGAGAGATTATTCTACCGGAGTATGATTTCACCTTTATCGTAGCATTGTAGGCTACTTTTAACAACAGCAGGCCAACTCCAGATGATCTTGATTCATTGGCTGGTTTACCGGTGCAAAGAAGATGTAGTCTCTCGATTGTCATTGTTTAACCAAAAAGCAGTACAAGGTTGTCGTTCTCAAATTCTTTGTAGACTTGAGCTAAACGTGATGGTTCTAAAAGTGTTCTTAGGTCAAATTCATAACATATGAAGGTCCTCATTATTAATTGAGATCGTTTTTGTTTTTCTATTGTTCCGATTTCTGTAATCGTTTTTGTTTAAGATGTAGTAGCTGATTAGACTTCTCCACCGAATACTGCCACTAGGGCTGCCAGTATGCCTCCAAACTGACGTTCGACAGAGCCCCGTTTGCCTTAACAGGGGTCACCAAGTCTAGTCTGAACAGTGGGGGATGTTTTCAATTAGAAATGATTGGATCGCTTTCCTATTAAACGCCCAATATTACGCGTTTGCTATATTTCAATTCTCAAAATCTTCTGATTTCTGAACCGAAATACTACCGAAATCGTAAAGACTTTTATATGAAATGGTTGACACGACTTCACTATGATATGCAGTTACGAAATCGCAACGACATGTTGGTGAGAAATCGTAACGATATGTCGGTACAAAATCGCAATGATATGTAGGTACATTCTTAATGAATATGAATTCGTTTCGAGTTTTTTTTTATTGAAAGTGTTTATTAAAATATTATTTTTCATCATTTAATTTATTCATTTCAATATGGAAGGCTTAATATACGCTACACACACATATATATATATACATATCGGGACTTAAATTGACAGATTGCAGTTGTCAAACATTTTCTTCTCAGTAAGTTTTGCTACCCCTTGTGAACCCCTGTTTTTTAGACCCCAAAAAAATTTTAGTTTCATATTAAAAGTTTACATTCTAAAAAAATTTTTCCATAACTGTAAGCTCGTTTTTTTTTTGGTAGATGTAGCAAATGTTAACGGTAACGTTGACGTTTCATATCATTACATATATTTGCAATTCACACACTAATTTCTTCTACTTCCAGATGCGCATATTTAAAAAAATAATTCAAGATATCAATTATCACTAGTACGCTCAATAAGGAACTTAAAGGATTAACGCTGCCATATGACACACAACAAAAGGTATTTTAATATAAAAAATGAAAAGTATTACCCATGTGTTATGCATACATAAGTCGACAATCAACTATGTATTACGGTTTCAAATTGGGTGGAACAATATCGTAATTGCAAATACATTTGAATGTGTGCTACCTCCAAGTTATCCTTGATTAACACCAATTTACGCAGCAACAATTGCAACCAACGGGCGTAACATTAAGAACGCAAACAACATCATGTCATTGTTAAATAAATTGAGTAAGAAATTGCGCTGGTTACGATGGTCTACCGTATTTGCAATTGTGTTTTATGTGTTTTTCATTGGCCTGGTACTTCATTCGACCACATATAAATTGCAACATTCACTTAAAAGTCCTCCAAATGCACAACATCAACAGCAGCAGCAGCACAATTTCATACAACAATATTCCTTGGAATGGGGTGAAAAATGGCAAGCACAGCATTCAACAGGAAATAAAATTGTGCCAGCATCAGATATAAACACAAAAAGGGCTGCGGTGTCTTCCTCTTCATCATCCTTCTTTTCATCCTCTTCCTCATCCTACTCTTCATTATCATCATTATCGTTAACAGCAGCCGGCGCTAGCGCTTTGGCTGCACCATCAAAATCACTGGCCTATGGTGGTGGTACAAATGCTGGCAAAGCACAAAAGAAACATTCTGTATCATCACCGGAAACTGTTATTTTGGTTGCCAGTTCCGCCAGCGAGAAACAAATTTTGGAAAAAGCTTTTAAACGGTAAGTTAATTTATAACGTTGTAGTTTTCTTTTGTTTGGTCTTCTTTTTATAATTTAAGTGTTGTCAGAAGTGAAAATGAGTTGGAAATCATTAACAAATGTTTTATTTTGTTTCAATATCAAACGCCCAGTTTGTCCTGTGTTGAGTAATAAAACATACTTTGTTCTATCATAGAAATACTCGACGCGTGGTTTGCTATTAATAATAACTTATTTATTAATGTTGCATTAATGACTTAAAGTGGGTTTGGTGGCTAAACAAAAACTTTAATTATAATAACTTTATTTTCAATTAATTTGCTCTAACGCTAAAATTCGGATCGAACAAATCGCGCTAAAGACAATTGTAATTTGATATGACAAACAATAGGAGAACGGAGGCCGCCACTCCTTCATCATCAGCGTTCTTTTGTTTGGTCCACTGTGTGTGATGTCAATTGATGTGAACTTCAGCTCTATAAACATATTTTTTAATACAAATGAAAACGTAGATGATATACAATAGCGCTGATGATGAAGGTTAGACGGAATTCTTTTCGAATTCTAGTTCTCTCTAGTTAGCTAGTTGTTCCTTAAAAATTATCACGTCTAATTTGTCTTACAGGGAAATACGAACTTTAGCCTTATCGAATCAGTAAACACCGGTTAATTACCTCATTAAAAATGCAATAATTTTTTGGGCAATTATCCGGGAAAGGTATTAAAGCGAAGACGTTTTATTACCTCATATTCATAGGTAATTATTAGAATACGCTTAACCTTTAGAAATGCATTTATCTGAACTCACTGTGGTATGTAGCACATAATTACTTGAAATAAAATGCAAATAAATTGGTTTTTCTTCAAATAAAATATTTTATTATATAACAAAAGCAATTCATTTTACAATATATATATATATAAGGTACATATATTCGATTACATAGTTGCTTAAATATGTACTTAAGTAGTTTTGGACAAATAAACGAGATTTTGGAAGGAAATTTCATTTTGGGGTAAAATATTTCTGGGTAATAACCCAAAATGGGTAATTAAACGAAAATTACTTAAGCATGGACTTTATGTGAAAATGGGTGTAAAAATGGGGATTAAATATTTGGGGTGAATAAGGGATAAAGGTATTTAACCGATGGATAACACTGTGTGTAATTTTTTAAGTCATGGAAATATAACCATATACGGACACCATTACGTGATAAAAGACCAAAAAAAGTTTTGCTTCAAGTCATGCACTTTTTTCTTATGGGCCCCAAAGATTTGGGACCTTGTCATTTGTGCAAAAAATTTATAATTTTCTCAGGCTCATATCTTGCAAACAGTTCGGAGTTTTGATTTACTCTCTGCGGCAGAGTTGTAGCTCTTGTCATAAAAAACAAAAATTGTGAATATATAAAATCAAAGAAACTTCATCTTCAGGATCAAAATCGCAAAAAATTTAAAAAAATCGTTTTTCTTACCTTTTTTCCCCTGCCCAGGTCCATATGTAGCAAACCGTTCAAAAATCCAAGGAAACAATCAACTACAAAAATGTACGTAAGATCACAATAAACAACTTTTTAAAAGATATAAACTTCCTAGAAATGATTCTTAACACCGTTTAGGTAGAAAAATTTTCCGAAATTTTTTTAATTTCATTTGTTTTTTCTTTACTTCAACATTGAGTTACTATGCTATCTATTACAAAAATATTATTAAAAACAATATTCGTATTATTTTTGTAATGTTGATGGTCCTGGAATTGTCCGAATCTGACTCTGATTCAGAACTTATGGTGTCCACAGGCACGTTGCTTCCAGGCTGCTCTCTATCATCAGCTTTTTCTTCTTCAAATACTTCATTAACATCATACAAGGTGATCTTGTGACTCCACCAACATAACTGAAATGAATTTGAAAAGAAATAAAAAAAGGAATGCAAAACAATGCATCAATAAAATTGATATTACCTCTGCAAGTAATGCGTCGAGTTTTTTGCTTTGTAGCGTTTTTCCATGGGAATTGTGGTTGGGTGAAACCGTTCTCCTTTTTCATCGGATTCGGTAGGGAGTTGTTTGATAGAATCGTCAAAATGAAAATGAAGCTTTAATGTCATCGATGTGCCGATTTTCTCAAAATAATACAGCATTTCTTTCATCCATTCTCTTGCTTCCGGTTCCGCGTCTCGATCCCCTCCCAAGACTCTGGTGCATACACGCTGAAGGTAAATCTATGCCATTGAATGATTTTCATCAAGCGATGAATCTAAGTTGCTCTTGAATAGCTTTCTAATGTCAGGCCCATTAAGTACGCCTGTTAAATGGAGACAAAAAAGAAAAATACAGAAAAGAAAACATTAACTTAGTGTAAATAGTACGATGAAGTCAACAAAAATTCGTTTTAAATTTAATTTTGTTATCGCTACGCTTTTCAAATAGTCGAATGCGTTTGGACAATTTATAACGGCCACTTCGATGATGTCAGTCGTTTATGATTAAGTTAGCTCAAATCACGACAGGGTTGTGGTATGAAACTGACATCAATGCTTTAAACTCTTACCCCCATATGCAAAAAAAATAACCCGACCTTGATGTGTACATTAAAATAAAACTTCCATAGAAAACTCGGTTTTAACGTACACGTTATTTTTTTTTTGCATGTGGTGGTTATTCTGTAAAACTAAATTTTTTGAGTTAGACGTTGTTCAAGTAAAAGAGCGATATACGATTAACAACTGAAAAAAAATATTTTGTGAAATATTTGTGGCGTTTTTAAGTCGCTTTAATGGGTTTTATAGCAACATTTTGTTTATCCTGTCTACAACCCACCATTAGATTTATTAAGAGCATTCCAGTGCTATTTCAAGAATTCGCAGAAAAAAACATTTCCTCTCAGAAACACACTTCTCTCAGGTTTTCTGGTAAAATTACATGTTTTGTGACAATAAAAGTAGTTTGTTTGGACAGAAACCAAAAAACCACATCTATTTTCAACAAAATAATAAAGTAAAACTTTGAAAAAAAAATCGCAGCCAACATTTAATGAGTGGCATGCAACAGTATTTGTTAAATGTTAAGTACATGCACACTGAACTTTCACTTGTGCTTTTAAAATATAACAAAAAAGGTCATAGAGTTTGAGGCGTGCATGTATACATGCAAAGATAGAAAGATGTGGTGCCAAATAATGACTCAGTTGCTCCAAAATACAAAATTACTCTTGATAAAAGCTGATTTAGTATTTAGTGAGAAGTAGTTACTTGACTTTCATGATTAGTTGGCTGATATCGTCTACTTTATAGGAAGTATATATTCATACCTATGACAGTGAAATCATAAAATGAGGCAAAAGCTAAGCATAATAAGGCCCCATTACGATTAAAATAAAATCCATGATAAACTTTTCCTTGATTAATTATAATTGTACTTGTGTATTTTCTTATTGTCACTACCCTGCACGAAATGGAACTGACACAAGTGTAGCGTGGTCGTACTGTAACATTAATCAGTAGCGTGGTCCTACTGTAACATTAACCAGCAATGTATTAAGCAGTGCACACAACAGTGTCGAATTGCATTTACAAACCTCAACTAAAATATTTTGGGTGACGATCACTTGACACCCCTTGAGTTAGTTCAAAGGCAACGGCATAAAGCACTTAAATTATTATTTTTATAAATATAAACAAACCTAATTATTTGTTGGGCACATGTGTCATTTGTTGGGCACATGTGTTACTGAGTAGGGTTTAATAAAATTCTTATGATACACACGCCGCATGTCTACCTTGGGAAACTAAAAGGAATATTTTGCCTAATAAGCATATACCTTTTCTTTTCCCTCTTACATTAAGATAGGTTAAGAATTCTTCTCATTGTTAGTATATAAGACGATGAAAATTAGTTCTAAGACAATTTACTAAATAGACATTCTTAGGAGCTCCTCAGCGAGCTCTAAGAAGAATAAAATAAATTAAATAAATACTAGGAGCTCCTTAGTGAACTCTAGTTTAAATAAATAATTTGTTTTAATTACACTACATGGCGATCCTGCCAGTCCTGGAGTAGCTTGATATAAAGAGCACCCAACTAAATTTTTTTTAAATTTTGGAGTGCATTTATTGCACCAAAAGGCCCCGACGGACAGCCAAGTCTCCGTCGGAAGAGTGTCTGGCCAAGAGACACTGAGAAGGATGACATCCCACGGCCTGGGAAAACAACCTTCAACAAGTATGCAACAAGGACCTAAGAAACTAACAATAGAAGAGTACCTTAAAAGGAACCAAGAAAAACAAAACCAACGTCTAACATCAATCCCTGCAGTTAAAAAACCAAAGCGAAGAGGGGGATATTTATGTAAGTTGAAAAGGGAAAAATCCCTTTTATTACGCGAGCTCAACAAGGAAGTGCCGCCAACTTGGAACGATTCAACAAAGATATGGAAACGCATAGATGAGCTGGACCGGCTCATCCAGATAAAACTAAATAAGGTATAATCCTTAAAAAAAAAAGTATACTAATAATTCTTTTATACAATAGTGCTTATTTAAAAGCACATTTAGGTCGGTAGGCGTTAACCGCCGTTGACAACTTTTTTTTTAAGATTATTTAATAATAAATTTTTATCTAACACATATAATCCTTTTCTTCGCTCTTTGTTTGACATAATATAAGCTAAAATTTAAAATTTATCATTTAAAAAAAAAAAAAAAAAAAAAAAAAAATTTTTTTTGGGTACCTTTATAATGGATAATCCAATTTATGAAGAAGAGGAATTGCCTATGAAAGAAAGGCTAAAACTTTTAGGAGATTTTTGGAAGATAATAGGTATGCCAGGCGTCCCAACTGAGGACGACGTTATTAATAAACCAAAGATAGAAGAGGAAACAATTCGTGCTATTAGGTGGTCAGAACAATTAGAAAAAAAAAATGTTGTTTAAAAAAAAATTAAATTAAAATTTCAAATATGGGTAAAACAGAATCAAAAATAGAAAACCCGAACGCAAACGTAATAAATGAAGTAGAAATCATTCAAACGAAAATAAATTTAAAATTAATTGAAGTAAATTTAATAATTATAACAATAGTACTACTTTTGACCTTCATTTTGAAAATTTACAAAATACACCATAATTACTTAAAAAAAGAAATATATTAGTAGAGCAGACGGGTTAGACAAAGTATAGCCATATTAAATGATTTAGCTCTCCTAATGGAATGGAAGGATATTTTGAATAAGGCACGAATTTTAAAAGAAGATTTTGAACGGTCATATAAATGTATAAATATTGATAGACCAATCAAAACAGAAACAATTAACAATCATTTTCAAACAATTCTTACAAAATTAGAAGAGATAAGAGTTTTATTTAATGTTTGTTACAATAGACTTACAATATCTCACCAAAGAGCAGCAGACGCATTTTTCCTTGACCTAACAAACAGGGTTTCAAAACTAGCCGATAAAAAGGCAGTAAAAATTGTACTACCAAATTCCATACACGAAAGTGTACTACTTAAAATTACTATAACCGAATCCACAATGACTCAATCTGTGGTAGAATTTTTAAACACGGCTTCAAAGCTGATTACCGATTTTGACGGTAAGGCTGAAAATTTACGTTCTTTCCTTGATTCTTTGTCTTTAGTTAATTCTATAAAAGGTGATCATGAAGCCACCGCAGTTTCACTAATAAAAACAAGGTTAAAAGGAAATGCCAGAAACTTAATAAATAATGAAGCAACAATAACAGAAATTATAAACAAATTAAATAAAACTGTTAAAGGCGAATCAGTCGAAGTACTGACAGCGAAAATAATGAATACTAAACAAAATAATAAAACTGCTAACGCTTACTGTACTGAGATAGAAAATCTCACAAAATCATTAGAAACCGCATACATATCAGACGGATTGTCATGCGAATTAGCAAATAAATATTCCACACAAATTGCTGTAAAAGCATTAACTAAAAACTGCACGATCGATAAGGTAAAACTGATCATGGAAGCTGGACAGTTTAATAACATGAATGATGCAATCAGCAAATTTGTCAATAGTTGCACAGATGCAACTGGCCAACAAAATGCAATCTTATACTATAAACAAAAATATAGGACTAACTACAATTATCGTGGCAATAACACACGATCACGTGGAAGAAATAACTTTCCACGCAATTATACCAACAATAACAACAATAATAATTATAACAAAAATCGTCAACGATTCAATACTAATCATAGAAACAGAAACTACGTAAGGGCAACTGAATCAAATCAAAATGATTCGGAAAACTCCGAACGTCCCCTAGGATCAATTCAGTAAAAATTTATCATCTAAACCTCAACTTGTGTTTCTTTATTACTATTCAAATAAATAATACTAACAAAATTTTAACACTTTTAGTAGATACCGGTGCTGATATTTCAATAATAAAAGCAAAATTTTTTAAATTGCAAGAAATAAATACTAATAACACAACAGTATTTAGTGGAATAGGACAGGGTAATATAAAATCTATAGGAAGTATAATTTTTGATTTAAAATACGAAAAATTTCTAATACCACATAAATTTCAAGTGGTACATAATAATTTTCCTATACGATGTGATGGAATTATTGGCATGGACTTCATCAAAAAGTACAACTGTATGCTAGATTTCAACAAAGATGACAATTACCTTATCCTAAGACCATCTAATATACAACAAACTATCAATATACCTATTACAAACAAAAATGATGAAATAACTTTACCACCAAGATGTGAAATAATCCATTAAGTAAAATTTAACACATTAAATACTGATATATTAATTCCAAATCAAGAAATTAAACCAGGCGTTTTCATACCTAACACAATAGTTAACTCCAACAGAGCATTCATTCGTTTTTTAAACACTAACAACACCAATACTAAAATCCAAAAAAGTAACATAAAAATCGAAAATATTGCTGATTATGAAATCATTAAACAAACTTCAAATAAAAATACAAGAAAATCAGAAATATTGAAAATTTTAAAAAATAATTTTCCAGAACAATTCAAAAATACCTTAACAAATTTATGTTCAGAATATAGTGATATTTTCGGTTTAGAATCAGAAAAAATAACAACAAATAACTTCTATGAACAAAAGTTGAGAATAAAAGATGAAGAACCAGTATACATCAAAAACTATCGTATACCACATACACATAAAGAAGAAATTGATAAACAAGTTAAAAAACTAATTAATGATAAAATTATTGAACCTTCATGTTCCGAATACAACAGTCCACTCTTGTTAGTACCAAAGAAAAAACTTCCCAACTCAGAAACAAAAAGATGGAGACTGGTCATAGATTACAGACAAATAAATAAAAAACTCATTGCAGATAAATTTCCATTACCTAGAATTGATGATATTTTGGATCAACTTGGCAGAGCAAAATATTTTTCTTGCCTAGATCTAGTATCAGGTTTTCATCAAATAAGTTTAGAGAAAAATTCTAGAGACTTGACTTCATTTTCAACCACCAATGGTTCATACAGATTTACTAGATTACCTTATGGATTAAAAATAGCACACAACTCATTTCAACGAATGATGACACTTGCTTTCAGTGGTTTAAAACCAGACCAAGCCTTTCTATATATGGATGATTTAGTCGTACTGGGATGCTCCGAAAAGCACATGCTTTCTAATTTGAAAAGCGTTTTCGATCTGTGCCGAAAGTATAACCTTAAATTACATCCTGAAAAATGCTCATTCTTCATGAGAGAAGTAACATACCTTGGCCACAAATGTACAGATAAAGGAATATTACCAGACGATAGCAAATATACAATAATAGAAAACTATCCAACACCAACTGACGCTGACAGTGCAAAAAGATTCGTAGCATTTTGTAACTACTATCGAAGATTTATTAAAAATTTTTCAGAATATTCCAGACATTTAACAAAATTATCTAAGAAAAATACACCCTTTGAATGGACAAAGGATTGTGATTTTGCATTTAAATACCTCAAAAAGGCATTAATGAATCCAACCTTACTACAATATCCTGATTTTTCCAAGGAGTTTTGTATAACAACAGATGCAAGTAAGCATGCCTGTGGTGCTGTTTTAACACAAGAATACGAAAATATACATTTACCTATTGCTTATGCATCCAAAACTTTCACAAAGGGAGAAAGTAACAAATCAACCATTGAGCAAGAATTAACTGCAATTCATTGGGCAATTACCCACTTCAGACCATATATATATGGAAAACATTTTCTTGTCCGTACTGATCATAGACCACTTTCTTATTTGTTTTCAATGAAAAACCCAAGTTCCAAGTTGACAAGAATTAGACTCGAATTAGAAGAATATGATTTTACAGTAGAATATCTTAGGGGAAAAGATAACTATGTTGCTGACGCTCTATCGCGAATTACAATTAATGACCTAAAAGACATGAATAACAAAATTTGTTCTATATTAAGAGTCACGACTAGATCGATGACCAATACAGAAAAAGAAAAGAATAATAATACATTAAATAATCAGCATAAAATTGATAAAAATACAAATGATAATAAGCCCAGTATATATGTACCTTTAACAAACACTGACGTCAGAAAATATTATAAACTAAAGATTTCCCCCGGAAAATGTTACATAAAACGTGGAAAATCTGTAGTAGCATATATACAAATAAATGATTTGTTTACTAACGAGAATTTTGACTTAGGACAATTTTTCTATAGGCTCGAAAAAGTGGCCGGTAAACACAATATATATAATTTACAAGTGGCACCTAGTGAGAAAATTTTCGAATTTATCTCTATTAATGAATTTAAAATAATGGGCAATAAAATATTAAATAAAATTAAAGTAGCGCTACTAAATGAGGTGACCCACATTGATAATAAGAATGCCAAGGCAATTCTTGAAATTATGCTGAAATATCACGATGATCCCATAGAAGGAGGACATTGTGGATTGTATAGAACAATACAGAAAATCAAAAGATTTTATTATTGGAAAAATATGTCAAAAGACATATCTAAATATGTAAAAAATTGTCACAAATGCCAAACTGCTAAAACACTAAAGCATTCAAAAAGTCCAATGACTACCACACCAACACCTACAAAACCATTTGATACGGTGTATGTAGATACAATAGGACCATTTCCAAAATCAATAAACGGAAATGAATATGCAGTCACACTAATATGTGACATGACTAAATATTTAGTAACCATACCAATACCGGACAAGACAGCTAAAACAATTGCAAAAGCAATATTTGAAAGCTTTGTACTAACCTATGGTCCAATGAAAACGTTCATTTCGGACATGGGAACAGAGTATAAAAATTCGATATTAACAGAACTTTGCAGTTTACTCAAAATTGAAAAACTAACTTCAACAGCTCACCACCATCAAACACTAGGAACAGTAGAAAGAAGTCACAGAACTTTTAATGAATATGTACGTTCATACATATCTGTAGACAAATATGATTGGGATGAATGGTTAAAATATTTCACATATTGTTTTAATACAACACCTTCAACAATACACAATTACTGTCCTTTTGAGCTAATTTTTGCAAAAACACCCAATAGTTTTAAAGAATTCAATAATGTAGATAGAATAACACCTTTATATAATATAGATGACTATGTTAAGGAAACAAAATTTAGATTAGAAGTAGGATATAAGAGAGCAAAATTAATGTTAGATAGGAATAAACTTAGGCAAAAATTAAACTATGATAAGAAAATATTAGATCATAATTTTAAAATAGGAGATTTAGTTTTACTTAAAAATGAATCAGGTCATAAATTGGAAATCCAATATAAGGGACCTTACAAAATTAAAGAAATAGATTTAAGAAATAATGTAACCATAATAGATAAGAAAACAAATAAAAAACAAATAGTTCATAAGGATAGACTTAAACTATATAAAAATAAATAATTTAATATATATGTATATCCGGATAACATACAAATAAATAATTATATTTTAGATAACATACTCATTAACATATTCTATTATATACCTTAAATAAATAATTCTTTGCTACATAATTAATACATTCTTTTATATACTTTAAATAATATATTATTTACCTTAAATAACTAAATGTAATACACTTTAAATAAGAAATCATAAAAGAATGTCCATATAATTAACATGAATTATATGAACATTCTTGTAAAAGGTGGAGGTGTAGCGTGGTCGTACTGTAACATTAATCAGTAGCGTGGTCCTACTGTAACATTAACCAGCAATGTATTAAGCAGTGCACACAACAGTGTCGAATTGCATTTACAAACCTCAACTAAAATATTTTGGGTGACGATCACTTGACACCCCTTGAGTTAGTTCAAAGGCAACGGCATAAAGCACTTAAATTATTATTTTTATAAATATAAACAAACCTAATTATTTGTTGGGCACATGTGTCATTTGTTGGGCACATGTGTTACTGAGTAGGGTTTAATAAAATTCTTATGATACACACGCCGCATGTCTACCTTGGGAAACTAAAAGGAATATTTTGCCTAATAAGCATATACCTTTTCTTTTCCCTCTTACATTAAGATAGGTTAAGAATTCTTCTCATTGTTAGTATATAAGACGATGAAAATTAGTTCTAAGACAATTTACTAAATAGACATTCTTAGGAGCTCCTCAGCGAGCTCTAAGAAGAATAAAATAAATTAAATAAATACTAGGAGCTCCTTAGTGAACTCTAGTTTAAATAAATAATTTGTTTTAATTACACTACACAAGGCTAGTCACTTGATCGGTCCCCAACACCGGACCATTTACTTTTACATGGGGATGGCATAGGATGGGGTTAATTCATACCTTGTATGACCATGTGACTTGTCACTGAACTATCTTATAGTGACCTATTAGGTAAATTATATAGAAATGTCATTCAGACATTTAACTGCAACAATGAAAACATACAAACTTTTTTATTGTTAAAAATACAATTATATTTTATTTTTAAGCATATTTTTTTTGGTTCGAACTGACAACCTCTGTCATGACGGGCTTGTAAACTACCACTCAACCACCGGGGTGCTCATATTTCAATAGTATAAATACCAGTTAAGCTTAGGTAAACATCTAAGTACAGTTACGGGGCTTGTTCCAGAGTGAATTGGAGGGAACAATGATAATTGTTTATTTATACTATAGGTGAAATTTATTTGCTGGTGGTTAAGCGATGTCTATATGCAAACAAATCGTCAGCAGACTTCAACCACACATTTTGAAGAATCACAAACCTCTTATCTTATGCACAAACTTTCATAAACTATTTGAGAGTTCACAAATAATAATATTTTTTAAAATCACAAAAAATAAGCGTGGTAGGCTTAGAAACTTATCCGATGGATTTCTAATTGTATACAGGTGTAGAAAAATAAATAAATATTTGTATAAGCTTCTAAGTCTACTACGCTTATTTGGATTTTGTGATTTTCAAAAATCTTGAGTTACGGGTACAAAACCGGACGCGCTTATCAACCTCTAAAGAAGAAGAAGAAGAGACTAAAACCTTTCGAACCATACATATTTTGTTTCATTAAATTTCAGATATACATATGTCTGTAGTTTTTCACCAAATATAATTTTTTTTGGTTCTTTTGACACTTTTCTACTTTGGATTCGTTCTTACGCAGTTTTTTTTTGTACTGGAACCATACTATTTATGACTTTATTTATAAAATATAATTGATTAATAGTAATTCGCAGGTTTGTGTTAATAAATTCCTTAGAAATTGACCGAGTTATTAAATATTTGATTAGAAGACTTTTTGTTGAACAAGTTCCTGCATGATGTTTTTCGCGTTCTATTTATGCGCTTTCTGTGTATTTAAGCTTCCAGGATGATGAAAGTACAATTTCGTAGACATATATAAGCACAAAGTATAGAATTGGTACAACAGTGGTCGCCAAACTTTTTTTTCCTGATTGCCACATTTTTTCCTGGATTTCTCTAAACATATAAAATCCTTCACTGTGCCCTTTTATTTATTTTTTTCAAACTCTAATAGCTCTAATTATTTCGGTTAATTTTGTTAGAACATTTTTGTATTACAATCGATAGTTCCGTCTGTTGCAGCAGCGACGAACATTCTTTAAAAAAGTTTATTTCTGAATTTCTTAGCTTTCATTTTTGTAATGTATTTTAAAACACATGCTTGTAGGAAATATTGAATTCGTCTCTCATTAAATTTAATCCTTAATTAAATCGTTGACAACAGCACTATTGGCTTTTATTAAATTATTAAACAAAAACTTAATAATTCCCTCTCGTCCAAAGACTTTGACGAAGACTTTCAGATGAAACAAATAATTAAACACACAAAAAATACGTTATAATACTGCAAAATATGAAAAATTTATTTTACGTTACTGAAATTAACCGGTTTAACCATTAATCGAAAAAAGCCAATTTTAAGTTAACCAATCAGGTAATCAGCTAGTAATTAGCCGGTTAACCGATTAACGGCGAACCGAATGAATACCCTATGCAATAAGCTATCAGGCTGATTGTTTTTCCTTTTTGAAAATAACTATTAAAAAATCAGACGCTAGACCTTACCTGCAGATGGAACTGTATTCGTCTTCTTTGGTCAATATTCTCCCAATACTTTTCCCATGTATAATCCCATGCATTTCCATACATGAATTCATATACACACATACGAGTATATATGCAAACATATTTATATACATACATTCATATATTAAAAATATATGAACCATATATATCTTTTTTAGGTACCCAGCTATATGGACATATATAATAATTTATATTCACACATTTTCATACATGTATGTATGTGTAAATATTACCTGTACAGTATTCATGTTTATACACCCTTGATTAAAAACAGGGCACTACAGTGCAATAAATTAAATTCCCTATTATTATTATATATGAATTAATATATGGACGAATATATAAAATGTATTATAATATATGAGCTCATATATGGAAATATATTTAATTATGAAGCTCTTAATTTTTGGATCCATTCTCGTTGAACCTTCATAGTGAACAGACGTCATAGCGAAGCTTTTCTTACAAACATACGAAACAAAAAACAACAAAAACAAAACTTATACATACAAAAAATATTCGTAATACATATTGACTTCGATAAATAAGCTTATTATTTGCTTTACTAATATTTTTTTTTACATAGCAAGAAACAACAAAACCAAAAAAAACCGCAAATAAAGTGACATTGAGGAATACTGTACATGAGTACCTCAAAAACAAAAAACTGTGAAGTGAGTTCTAATGGCAGAAATTCCTATTTTACTATGAGTTCCCAATCTCTTAATGTTAATAATAAAATTAAAAACTCTGATGATAGTCTTTTTCTAACGGCACAGCCACTTTTTCAACAGCGATCAACTTCGCTTTGTCCAATGCCAACAAAAGATTCGTTAACATTACAGTTGCGTAGTACTTCTTCATATAAGACAGCAATATCATCCCCTTCGGGCTCGTGTTCATCACTTAACCAAGTTATCACTACAGATAACAGTAGCTCAAAACCCAAGGTCCAAGTCGGAATGGACGGATATATAACTGTCGTAAACCGTAGGCGAAGCCCAAATTCTTAAAAAATTTCATCTGCTCCAAAGATGTCTAGGGATAACAGCGCATCATCTCCTAATCGTCAAAATCGTTTTTCATTATTGCAAGACAATAACGACAAGCCCGCTGCATGATCGCAAAAGTCTCTTAAGCCACCACCTATCTATCTGAGAGAAAAAACTCTAACGCGCTTCTAAAAAAACTATTGTTGGCCATTGGTGAAAATACTTTTCACATCATTCCAATTAAACGAGGTAATATTGATGAAACAAAAATTCAAATATATGACGAAAACGATTTCCGAAATATTGTGACAGAACTTGAAAAAAATAAAACAAGTTTTTACACATACCAACTTAAGAGTGCTAAAGGCCTACAGATGGTATTGAAGGGCATAGATTCATATGTTGACCCCGAAGAAGTAAAATGTGCACTCATTGACCAAGGATTTAAGGTAAAAAAATTTTACTAATATAATAAACAGGGAAAAGACACAAAATACACAGAAGCGAAGAAAGTGACAGGTAAAAAAAATCTTCAATCAGGTTTAAAATTCGTGGAAAAAAGAGAAAAAATATAATGTATTTGATATTGTAGTGTATTACTATTTACCAATTAACACAGCTAATAAAAAGCGTTGTAGTTTTATTGCACTAGAAAGAAGAATCAAAACAAGAACGCCGACAAAATTTGAGGGAAAACTGGACAAACAGAAAAATACCCTTATTTTCCGTCTCGTGACACTTCTGTATGTTTTGTGCAAAAGGTCCCACAACCCCTATTTCGGGTTGAACTGGAGCCGAATGACATACTCGCACAATTGAAAAAAATTAAACCCATCAAATTTATAGCGAAAAGTTTCTCTTACACCGAAAAAACACAGTTGAAGAGCCACATAAGCGTTCAGGTCTCGTACAGTGCCATAATTGTCAAGAATATGGCCATACAAAACTTATTGCAATTTACCTACAGTTTGTGTTATCTGCGGTGAATTGCATGGTACTGCTAGCTGTACCATGCCAAAAGATCAAGCAGAAAAAAATTTAGTAATTGTGGAGGTTATTACGCCGCTAACTACAGACGATGTCCTGTATATTCTTTCGTTAAACAGACTATGGGACAAAGACCTAAATTAGCTCCAGCTCAATCAGCCATCGCTTACTCCGCCACTTTTCCTTAAATGAGCCAACCAATTAATTCACGTGTATCGTATGCCGATGCTGTTAAAGGCCGTGATACACTAGCCTACACGATCGTGCGATTTTTGAGAAAATACAGCCCTGGTATGATGGAGTCTATGAACATTTTCAAAAGACAAAAACAATTCATCAGATCAGGGTTGTATTTTTTCGTAGATCGCGCGATTGTGTAGGATAGTAAATCACGGCCTTAAGACAAATTCTCTTCCCGCACAAAAAGTTTCACCGCCAAATAATTTAATTTAATTTAATTTAGCTTTAATTTTCATCGCCTTGAAGCTACTATTGATAATCTGGTGCAAACTATAAACAACTTTACAACAAACATGAGTAGCTTGATGCAAGAAGTGCTGCGAATGTAAGATATACTGCTTCAAGCAATTATAAACAAGCCATGAACAGTTTAAAAATATGTTTGTGAAACGAAAACGGCATTCGCCAACACAAAAATGAACTCGAGCAATTCCTTATAGAAAAAAATATTGATATAATGTTGGTCTCTGAGACTCATTTGACTTCGAGAGGCCTCTTTAAAATAAATGGCTAAACCTTATAGTCAAAGGACCCGAGAGGAGGACCATGAGGAGGATTAGCAATTCTAATAAGTCAAGACTCAAGCACTATATTCTTGACAGCATTTGTGAAAAACATCAACAAGCAACTAATATTTGTGTTGAAAATTTTTATACAAACTTCGTTATATCATCAATTTACTCTCCTCCAAGATTCTCAATCACTGAGGATCAATACGAGGAATTCTACAAATCGCTTGGACCTTGTTTCGTAGCAGCTGGAGACTACAAAGCAAAACATGCGTTCTGGGGTTCGAGCCTTATTACACCTAGAGGTAGAGCGTTGTTCAACAAAATTTCAAAAATTGGCTTGGACATCATTTCGAGTGGGGAGCCCACTTACTGACCTACAGACATACAAAAAATTTCGGATGTTATAGATTTTGGCGTCATGAAAAATATTTGTAGGGATTTAGTTCATGTTGAAGCTTCTGTAAATCTCTCCTCCGATCACTTTCCCACTATCGTTACAATCTGTAACCCACTAAGAACTGATTTACCTCACCCATATGTGAAGGTAATCAATAGTGTTAATTGGCTGAGATTCAAAAAATATTTTAGTAGTCATTGCACGGGAAATATAACGCTCAAAACATCCGATGATATTGAATTTAACATTGCGAATCTTAACGAAAATATTAAGCAGGCTGCTGAACATGCTACTACCTCGCACCCGCAGTCTGGGTTTAAAAGAATTTATTTTACGGATATTGAGCGCCTCGTATGTGAAAAAAGAAGAGCTAGAATGACAACAACACAGATCACCCCAACATAAAATCAGATTTAAAGAGTGCCAAGAGTTGTTTGCATCTGAAAAACCTGCATCTCTTAAATATTATCTGGAAAACCTCGATGTCACATCAGCATCTAATTACTTTTTGTGGCGCGCTGCGAGAAAACTTAAACCAACCGTTGAGTTTAAACCACCTCTGCGCACTTCTACAGGAGGTTGGACAAAAAGCGATACTGAAAAAGGTAACTTGTTTGCAAAGCATTTAATTTAAAATCCGTATTTACCCCAAACACATGCACTGGTGCTGTTGATTTACCGAGTGTAGTTGCTCGATTCTTTCAACCCTTAAAGTTTAAGATGCGTGACGTACAGAAACTAAGTACTGACAAACCGAAGAAAGCACCAGGTATTGATGGAATAAGTTACAAAATGCTGATGAATTTGCCACGTATTGCAACTAGTATCCTTCCATTTATTTTTAATGCCATATTACGACTAGAGTATTATCCACACCACTGGAAGCTTGCCAAGGTCAAAATGATTTCAAAGCCAGGCAAAGATCATAGCAAGGCTGAATCATACAGGCCAATAAATATACTATCAACAATGTCAAAACTTTTCGAAAAACTACTCATGACAAAATTGACCCCAATTCTAATTGGTAGTGGGTGCATCTCAGACCATCAATATGGTTTTAGAAGTCAGCATAGCACCATGGAACAAACGCAATTTATAAAAACAACATTTGAAGAAAAGAAGTATTGTTCTGCCCTGTTTATTGAATTTTGTCAGGCATTTGATAAAGTCTGGCATGAAGGCCTTATTTTAAAATTGAAATCATATCTACCAATAAATTTTCTGAAGCTGTTGGAAAGTTACATTACTACCCTGAAGTTTTTTTTTTTTCATAGGACCAGCACTCAGGGGATAACCCGTACTCATGCAATGCATTGTGCTAGAACTAGGAAAATAGGTTATAGGGAAGGAGGATAGAGGGAGTAGTTTCTGTGGACATTTGATTTAAACTCTCTCACGCTGGTAGTGACAGGAAAGACCTCCGCAGGTAGTTTGTTCCACATACGAACAGTGCGGCTAAAAAAGGATATCTCTTTCTAATGCGTAGTGCGATTCGTTGGCCAATCGACCACAAAGGAATGTGCTCTGAATGAGGTACGTGTTGTGCGTATAAATGTCCGGGTTTCAGGAACAAGTTCCCTAATTTCATTAGAATACATTCCGTTGTAATAACTATAGAACAAGGAAATGCACCCCACATTGCGATGATGCTTGCTCCAATGAATCAATAGAGCTGGATACCCTACTGTCACCGATGAGCTTCTTCGCCCTCTTCTGTACGCGGTCGAGCAGCCCCAAAATAGACTTTTAAGCGCCGGCCCATACATGAGAGTTATATTCCATTTTTGGTCGGATATAAGTTGTATAAATAGTAAGGAGATCAGATGGGGTGAAATGTCGTTTGCACGGTTGTTGAAGGAGACTTCATGAGTGTGCCCGAATCTATATCATCCGGTGTGCCACAGGGGAGCATATGGGGGGGGGGGAGTTTTGTATTTGATTTATACTTGTGATTTGCCTTTGAGCAGCAATATTCATACATCTTCATTTGCCGATGATATAGCCTGCCTTAGTATGCACAAAAACTGTCACGAGGCTTCCCGATATATACAAGAATATACTACATAGCTTGACGTATGGTTAAACTTATGGGGAATTGAAGTAAACTAACAAAAGTGTGTTAAGGTAACATTTGCCCTGCGAAGAGATACTTGTTCCCCAATTCGAAATTACAATCACATTGTTCCTCAACACTCACATGTAAAATACCTTGGTACACACTCAAAGCTAACACAAATAAAACTAAAATTAACTCAGTTACATTGGCTGATTGGTAGAAATTCCACCCTGAGTCTAGATTGTAAACTTTTGATGTACAATTCGCTTTTGAAACCTATATGGTACTATGAAATTCAGCTATAGGGCTCTGCTTCAGCTTCAAACGTAGAGAGAATCCAACGAACGCAAAACAAAATTTTACGGTTAAATATGCCACAAGTAATTGCAAAATACGCAGACAAATATTTAACAAAACTCGATTCACACCCTAATGCGTTTACTCTTAATATCTTGAACTTGACTGGACATATCCGCTTAAAAAAGAGGGACACAAGGGCTCTAATAGTGAAAACTGCATTTGCTTTGCAAGACTCTTATGTACTATTAACTACTATCACTAAGTTTATGTCCGACACTGGTCGGGCCTGATAATTATATTTAGATTTAAGATTTGAATGCTTATATTTAGTTCATTTTTGAAGATACAATAAATAACTAAAATATACGTATAAAATAAATAATAATATATGAGCTCATATATAGAAATATAATTATGAAGCTCTTCATATGTGGATCCATATATAGAAATAAGATGTAATATATTTATGAAGCCATAAAGGTTTTTGTTTTCGTTTATTTACTCTTTTTTATCAATGGTGAATTGGAAAGTTATATGAAAATACCAACAGTATGCAAAGTTGATGTACATACACACGTATAGCCTCAACATAAAAAAAACACTTGTATTGTGGCCCTATTAATTAATTAAATAATCAAAAGAATAATTTAGTCATTAATTTTATAGAAAAGAACGGAATTCTCTAATTATTTTTAAGAAACAAAGTTCGTATTGCTGCAAAAAATTGTATTGAAAACTAGTGTTAGTATAAAAACGGATTATTTCTTCTTTTATAATTAATTGCATTAGTTTTTAATATAATATCTTAAATTAAACTTTGACTACGAATATGTATTTTGTTTTTCTTTTTAAAATGATGTTTAAAATGTCTTTTAGTTAGTTCTTAATTATTTTGTTAGAACTTATTTGCTTCTCTGCTCATGGCTTGATTTGGCTAAGGTTTGTATCGCTCTATAAGCGAAATTACATTCGTTTAAAAACCCGTGAATCCACTTAATAATTACTAATGATAATACAAAAGTTAGTGAATACCATTAATGTTGTTTACTTACTTTTTATTAGCTGACAAACAAAATTGCTAATAAAAAGATATCATATTACACATTAAATTAACTGCAAGTATTGTCACTTTAATTTGATTGGTCAATTTAACGTAAATTTTGTTTTAAATATATTTGTTGACTCAACAATTAATTGTTAATAATTTTAGTATAAATATCCCAATAAAAATTATATATGTAGGTCAGTAGTAAAAACTAGCTTTTTATTTATTGATCACATTACGCTCAAGTTCCAAGTGCTTGAAAGTAAAAATCTTCTAATCTTCAAGTTCCAAATGCTTGAAGACAAGAAAAAAAAATAGTACATTTCAAATTTATGTGTTTGAATTGATTCATACTAATAACATATTCTAAAAATTTTTGGTGACCCATAGCTTTGAAACTTTAAGTAGTTTGAAAATTACGCACACGCAACAAATCGCAGGATATCATCCAGTTAAAGATAGTTCACCAAGATAACATTCTTGGTGACCCCGACCACCATTGAATTTTAAGCTTCCCCCAGCAGCGGAAAGGAGCTTGGAAAATTTATTGGTATTGCGTAACCTACCCAGTAACATTGGTCTTCAGTGGAGATTTGCAGTACAAAATCTGCCCAGCGAGTCCTTAAGCGGAGGCTATTACAAACATCGTACCTTTGGTGCGACGAACATCAGCAGTTCCAGCAATTTGTTTGGAGCATTGACAACAGGCACCAGCACATTGATGACCAGATCTAAAGTTCAGTGAACATATACAACGAGCAGCATTACATTGTTAACAACAGATTCATCAGTTCCTGAATCTTAATCTACTCGTACACCTCAGACAGAAAAGACAGTTCCTGACACGGCGTCTAATATTTTGGATACGCTATTGAAAACGGGCGAGGCAGTTCAATCGATAGTACGTAACTTTAAAAAGGATTATGTAGACAGAAAAACAACCGTAGAGTACTTTGAGGAGCGTAAACGGCGACTTTCGGAAGCTTGGGATAAATTTGAAGCCAAGAATACAGAATTGCGTATGCTTCGATGTTGAAACGCATGCATATTTTACGGCAGATTATTATTCCAAAATTAGTGAGCTAACAAACTCATACATATATAAATTTATTCACAGAGCACAGAGAACAGAGGCTAATCATCTAATGCCATTAGACCAACAAAAGCTACCAGCAACTCAAAGCACTCTTCCTCGTCAAGAGTCCAATGAAATCCAAGGCTTGATTCGCAAGGCACAAGCTAGAATGACAGCCTTAAGTAGGTTTCTAAGGGCTAATAAATCGGTGCAAGTTAATCTCCATTTTTGGTTTAAAATGTGTTTAAACTAGCAAAACCTGTAAATCGTATTGATTTACAGGTTTTTAGCATTTAAACCATCTGTAAACACATAAAATTGGGCGTTTAAACTACCAATACAGGCCATATGGTTCTGTTACTTACAGACCATGTGTTTTGCATTAAAAGAGCACTCAACTTTTTCCAAGTCTCTACTTTTTCTTCAGATCTTGTTCGACCTGTTTTCTTACACTCTTTTATTTTTTTATACTATTCTACTTCGTCAAGCATAAATGTACTTCCTTTCTCAGTAAAATTTGGCGACCTTTAATTACAATTCTTTAACTGTTTTAATTGTGCAAAGAATTGATAGCCTGCTGCAAAACAGCTGTTTTTTGACATTTATTCTAGTGCTGCCACAATATTATTTTTTAAACTACATATAAGGTATGGTTCAGTGATTTACTCCTGTTGAGTTTAAACTACATATAAATTTGAGTTTAGTTTAACTAAACCAGCGTTTAAACTTTGACTGATTTATTAGCCCTAAATGTATTAACCACTACCGACGAAATACAACCACGTCTATCCATTCTACTACGTAAAATTGGCAACTATCAACAAACTTTGGGACCAGATCCAGGGCTTATACGACAATATATGCGAGAATTTTAACGATCCATTAATTTCTGGCTTTGACATTGACAAATTTTATAAATTAAACGACAATGTTCAAGAGCAGTTGGTGAAGCTTTCCATAATGGCTTCCACGCATCAAACAAGTACTGCACCCTCACAAACGACATCATCAAATTCGTATGTACAAAGCTCTCTACCATTGCCAAAGGTTACAATATCACACTTTAATGGAGATTTATTTTCCGAAATGGTAGACAAACAAGCTATCCCTGCACTACAGAAAATGTGGTATTTGAAATCGAATATATTCGTATCCAGAGAAGCCGAACATTTAATTCGACAGTTTAAACTAACAGAAGAAAATTATAGTACCGCGTGGCAAACATTGCAAGGCAGATACTCTAACAAAAGAGTTCTTGTCGCCACACTCGTAGAAAGAATAATCAGTCAACCTGCTGTATCATATATTATATCATCAATTAAGGCCCTGCATGATACCACTAAGGAATCGTTATTAGTTCAGGAACGGTATGAGCAAATTCAAAAATTATTATTTTAAATTACTTAAAACTAATAACCTTTTAACCTACATTATTAGTTTTTACCATTTTGACAAAAATTTTAAAAGTTATAAAGCGTTATTTACAAAGTTTATTGAAAAATTACGAAAAACTGTAATGTAGGTAGGCTACCTAAAAGAGCAAATTCATTCCAAAAACTACAACTTTCTGCACACAAAAATAAAGTTTGGATATTTTTCTTTAAAATTCTTTCCTCAAAAGTGAAGAAAATCGTGGTTATGGTTAAAATTATGAAGAAAATACAAAAAAGGGCCGGCAAACTCGCTTTTTGGCAAAATTTCGACTTGTGCGACCTCTAAACCTCTTCCGAAAAATCTGAAAAAAATCTCAAAAATACTTGACCCTATAAGATTTCAAATGATGCTTGAGCCTCAAAACAAATTTTTTTGGGACAGCCTAGTGTACAAGAATAATTACGAGTATTTTCTTATGTATTTTTGAAAAATATGCGTAGCTGTATAATTACATACATGAATATTATCATAATATATTCAATTAATACAGGTACTAGCAATAATAATAAAAAAAAATATTAATTTTCTTATAAGAATAAATTTGTACTTATTTTTTTATAACTACATCTTCTTACAACATACTCGTATAAATAAAATTGACAATGTATACTCCAATAAATTTTTTTCATAAAAATTGTTTCTGCACGCAAAGAAAAGATATGGTTGTAGCATGGTTGAGAAAACAATATTATGTTCTCTGAAACAAATGTGTGGTCGTTGAAAACAAGTTATTGTTATTTTAAACATTAATTGCGTTACGATAAACAAAGTAATGTTTGAATTTAATAATTACATTATTATATTCATAAAAAGAGTTATATGGTTAGAATTTTTGTTAAAAATTTATGACTACAACATAATTTGTATTATTATGTAAAAATAATATGATGTAAATAACAATATAATGTTATCCAAAACCATACTATATTTAGTTTAAAAAAATCTTTTTCAGAAATATCTTCTGTCAGTTCAGTGTTTCCTTTGTAAGATATCGTTATTGCACGCGTAGTGTTAAATAAATTAATAAATAAATGAAGTATAAACAAGAGGATAGATGAATAAAAATATTATATACATATATTTCTTTATACATACATGCGTGTCTGCATTTCGTGTATACGCACATATTTGTGTAAGTACACGTGGTCATACATATATACATTTTATTTCCACAACATTATTTTATATTTATTTCGGCTTTGACGCACAGCTGTTTTAAGCAAAATATCTACCAAAATATGGCTACAAAACAAAATATTATTATTATATAGAATAATACTGTGGTTGTAGTTAACAATATTATTATAATATTAGAATATGGTATGGTTGTTCTTTAATTATATTTTAGTCACATCTAATAATTGTATTGTCATATTTAGCCAAAATGTGATAACTTTGAACAATACTAAGATTAGGTTTAACAAAGTTAATTGTTATTGTAGATAATATTATTATTAACTCAGATAATAATATTACTAAAACTTTGCTTTTATATTGACAATAATATGATTTGACTGCAACCATATAATTCAATCATAGTATGTTGCTGTTTGATTATGGTTATCTCAACCATATTTTTTCTGTGCGTGTGTGTAAAATGGACGATTGAATTGTTTTCCTTAAAAATTACCGAGGTATAGTCCATTTAATTTTTTGCATAGAAAAAGACGATGTATAGTCCATTTAATCTTTTGCACGAAAAATTGACGATGTGGAGTCCATTAGATTTTTTTCATAAAAATGTTTTTGCGTGAAAAATGGACGATGTATAACTTTTAATTTACTGCATAAGAAAATAGTCCATTAAATTTTTTGCACGAAAAATAGACGATGTATAGTCCATTAAATTTTTTCCATAAGAAATGGACGATGTATAGTTCTTGTGATTTTTTGCATAACAAATTGACGCTGTATCATAAAAAAAATTTTTACATGAAAAATGGATGAGGTATAGTCCATTTAATTTTTTGCATAGAAGAAGAATGTGTATAGTCCATTTAATTTTTTGCACTAAAAATTGACGATGTCCATTACATTTTCACATAAAAAATATTTTTCCTTAAAAAATGGACAATAGATAGTCCATACGCCGAAGAAGACAAGATGACCCCTCTACCAATGCCACGCCAGCATTCCAAATTTACAGCAGATGACGAGAATCAATCAATTAATTTGCTTACTAAGTAAATTTAGCTTATATTCATGTGAATGGCAACACTATGTTCCAATATACGTAATTTAAAATTTATTTTTAATTTTTTTGTTTTAATCAAATTAACCTGACCATAATGACTCCGAACTTTCTTTCAATATCCGTTTTATTTTGAACAGTCGTTCAACGCGAGGGAGAATGTTTAAAAACCCGTGAATCCAATTAATAATTACACTGTGCTCGAATTAGAAACTTTTATTTTTGTAACAAGCCGGGGACCCAGTGGGTACACCTAATTCAAGTTCGCTGAATCCAATGGTGCTAACCATTTTTTTAGGTTAGCTCTTGTTTAAAAAATAATTAAGATTGAAAACTTAGTTAAAAGCACCTAAAAATCACAATTTTTCCTAGTTTTATACCATTTATTAACCATTATGTCGATATATATATATCGCCTGAAAGGACATGTACTGATGAACTTGCGTCCTGAGAAAACTTTTTGGAAAAAAAATATTAAATTTTTTTTCGACTTTTTTGCGTAAATTTTTTGGGGCAATTTTTTTTGATTAGGGCAATTTTTTTTATTTTTTTTTTGCAATTTTTTTTTCAATAACTTGCTTAGGACGCATGTTCATCCATAATATGTTTAGGTGGTTTTGACCAAGTTTTCAATCTTAATTACATTTCAAACAAGAGCTAACCTAAAAAAATGGTTGACACCATTGGATTCAGCGTACTCGAATTAGGTTTATCCACCAGGTCTCCCCCTTGTTACATTTTTGAACTAGAACAGTGTTATTGATGATAGTACAAAATTTAGTGAATTCCATTAATGTTGTTTACTTACACTTTATTAGCTGACAAACAAAAATTTTTATAAAAATATATCATATTACACATTGAATTAACTGCAAGTATTGTCACTTTAATTTGATTGACCAATTTAAAGTAAATTTAGTTTTAAATATATTTGTTGACTCAACAATTAAAAGTATAAATATCCCAATAAAAATAATATTTGTATGTCAGCAGTAAAAACTCGGTTTTTATTTATTGATCACATTACGTTCAAGTTCCAAGTGTTTGAAAGTAAAAATCTTCTAATCTTCAAAAAAATCTTCAAGAAAATAATTAGTACAGTACAAATTTATGTGTTTGAATTGATTCATACTAATAAAATATTCTAAACAACATGTGTGATTTTTAAGTAACAAATTGCACTAAACGTAATTGTAAATTTTTAAGATAAACACTAGCATAATGGAGCAACATGCTGATTTCGAATGCCGCCTCAAATGTTTCATTTAATAACACCTGTCTGTAAATCTTATAGAAAAATTAATTTTAGTAATTTCATTTATTGCACGGCAGTGAGCTTTTTTTGAATCAAGAGTGTACAAAGGCTATAGATTTATAAAGATGTTGCACTGTCATACATTGTTCTGCCACTGCTAAATTCATGATGAGATTTTGCGAAAATCCCCTTGTGTATGACTAATGATATAAATCTATAGTATTTGGTATGAGTATCAACTTTGCATACTGCATATGGAATATTTACACATCATAGTATGCAAATGTATGAATACGAGTTTATACTTTGAACATTTGTTTGGACAAATAATTAAAAACGAACGCAAAGACATTTTATTCGTTATTTTAAGAAAAAAGGTGAATCGAATATTTGAAAAACACAAAACTCATATTCGTACATAAAATTTAATTTCAAATTTAATTCAGTTTAAAAACTAATGCAATTACAAAAGAAAAAATAATCCGTTTATATACAGGGTGGGCCAAAAGTTACCATGGGGTTTAAAAGTTTAATAACTTTTTCGTTTATTAATTTTTTTAAATTTTTTTTCTCAGATTATATAATATACAAAATGGAAATTTTTTTTACACTAAGTATGAAAAATAATGTCTCTTAAATGACCACCGTTTTCAGCTTCGCACTGATGGGCGATTATGATTATGAGTGATGAAGCTCATTTTCATTTGAATGGCTTTGTTAATAAGCAGAACTGTAGGTTCTGGGGTTCTGAAAATCCAAGAGCCATTCATAAACGCCAATTGCACCCCATTAGGTGTACAATATGGTGTGGGATCACATCTGAAAATATCATTGGGCCTTACTTCTTCGAGAATGAAGATGGAAGTGCTGTAACCGTAAATGGAGAGCGGTATCGGTTTATGATAGAACATTTTTTACGTCTTGCTCTTGAAAACATACCTGGTATGTGGTTTCAGCAGGACGGAACCACTGCCCGCACTGCCCGAGACACAATGGCACTTTTAAGTCAAATTTTTGGAGAGCGAACAATTTCCAGAAATTCGGAAATAATTTGGCCTTGCGCGATCGCCAGTTTTGACAGCACCCGACTATTTTCTTTGGGGTTATTTGAAGTAGCGAGTGTATGTGAACAAGCCAGAGACAATCCTTGAACTCAAGGCAAACATTGTTGCAGAAATTTTGGAAGATATTATGGAAAATGCTCTAAAACGAGCCCATCAGTGCGAAGCTGAAAACAGTGGTAATTTAAGAGACATTATTTTTCATACTTAGTGTAAAAAATTTTCCATTTTATATATTATATAATCTGAGAAAAAATAAAAAAAAAATTAATAAACGAAAAAGTTATTAAACTTTTAAACCCCAAGATAACTTCTGGCCCACCCTGTACTAACACTAGCTTTCAATATATTTTTTTTTGCAGTAATATGAACTTTGTTTCTTATAAATATGTAGACATGTCTGTTATTTTCTTTCAAATTAATGACTGAATTATTCTTTTGAGTATTAGATTTATTAAATAGGGCCACAATGTTTAAAATCTTACTAGAATGGGTTTTCTTTTTTTAACGTTTAGGCTGCACGCATATAAACTTTGCATTCCGTATGTATATATTTTCTAATAGATTTCCAATTCACCAGTGATAAAAAACAGAGCGAAAAAGATCGAGTTAATAAAATGCAAGCTTTATTAATATTTTTTATTATTTCTATATATGAACCCATATATGAAGAGCTTCATAATTAAATTTCCATATATGCGCTCATATATTATAATACATTCCATATATTAGTCCATATATCAATTTATATATAGTACTTTTCCCAATGTATAATCCTATACATTTCCAGACATGAATTCATATATATACATATATATTTATATACATTCATATATTAAAAATATATGGACAATGCATATAAATTTCTTAAAAAAATTGATTTTTTTAAATTATTGTTAGTATTTTTTAAAACTGTGGATGAGTTACAAGGTTTTGTATCACTAAAATAAACTTCTACTTACTTCTCTGGTAATTATCGGTAAATTAAAAATATCGATTTTTTGGAACCAATGAAAATTTAGTTCCTTCAGAATGACTTCCAATTTTTTTACTGGGTATTTACGTAGATATATAAATATGTAAAAATGACAGTGTAAATTTTCCAAGTGAATTTTTGAATTCACTGGATATACCTGGAATGCCACCACATAATCTTCGATTAAAATTGGTTCACCTATCATTCTCCTGCGCAATTTGAATCCACCTCCATTTTAGCTGGAAAGTTTAAAGGAGAAGTGGTCCTGTTGCCACGTATTCCAATGATAAACTCAGATTCTACGATACCGTTTAGAAGGCTACAGTTTCCAGTTCGTTTAGCTTTTGCCATGACCATAAATAAGTCTCAAGGTCAAACAATGTCCATTTGTGGTTTAGATTTGGAAAATCCATGTTTTTCTCATGGGCAACTATATATTGCATGTTCACGTGTAGGAAAACCGTCGAATCTATTTGTGTTAGCAAAAGACAGGTTAACGAAAAATATTGTACCCCGATTAGTGCTAAATTGAATTGAAATTAAAAGAATTTATAATTCGAAATAATATAATTTATTGTTGAAATTTGAAACTATCTCCTATACCTACCTCATTTATAAGTTCAAGTGTCAGATGTTATTTACTAACAACTTTGTAATATACTCATTTGTTAAAAAATTTAATAAAAAAAAAATTAAATTTAGAATTAATTCTTTTGTATTGATTTCTACTTGATATTAACTGTACGAAAATTTTGATCAATCGTGTTCAAAGTTCTTCCCCTTCAAATCCCAATTCAGTCGATTTTAATATAAACTTTAAGGATTCCGAGTTCGTTCGTAATCAATAATTTCATTATATTAAGGAGTAACGGTAGTAGAAAACCAGACATGGAGATTACCATGTTTTATTACTAATGGCATCTATGTAAAAAAGCTTTTTCTTCCAACTTTCTCCTTTAATAGTTTACTACCATGTAATATAACAAAAACTTCAACCACAGCAACGCGAGGCCGGGTCTGCTAGTGTACATATGTATTAAAAATATATGGAGCATAAAGATTTGTTTAGCTTGGAAGAACAGAAATAAAATATTTTAATATTAGTGTGGAATGATATCAAAAAACATAGATCGGAACCTCATAGTTAAGTTGTATATTTTGGCTTCATATATTTGTTACCAGTTTTCTTTACACGTAATTGGTTCAAGTATTTGTTACACGTACTGTGTTCATACTTAAAAAACAGTTTATCCCCCATTGATTGATTTTTGCTTTTCAAAGTAATGATGTGCATAACGAGCCATAAGCAACTACATAAGTTCCAAAAGATATTTAATTCATGCCAGTCTTTGTGGAAACCCATTTAATTTTAATTAAAAACAAATTCTCTGATATATAATTATGTGTATTAAATAGGGGAAAACAGGCGAAAACACAATTTGAAAAACAAACTTTATCAAATACTTAACGTCGAAATGTGAACTGAGCGAAGAGAAAAAGAAAATTTCAACTCACTTTACTAATTTTATCCCCGAGAATGGTAGTTGTGTTGTACAGTACACAATGTGTACGTGCCAATCCCGAAATCTCGATTCAATGAATCCCGAATCCTGGGATTTAATTTTTTTAATCCCGGGATTTTTTTTAGTTTAGTTTTTAAGTTTTGTTTGTGAGTTCTCGTTGTACCTTCATAGTGAACAGACGTAATAGCGGAATTTTTCTTACATACATACTAAACAAAAAAAAATCATACAAAAAAATATTCGTAGTACATATTAACTTTGATAAATAAGCTTTTTTTTTTGCTTTGCTAATATTTTTACATATAGAAATAACAAAAACAAAAAAAAAACCGTAAACAAAAAAACACAGACAAAGTACCCTTGAGGAATACTCTATATGAGTACCTCAAATACAAATAATTGCGAAGTGAGTTATAACGGCAGAAATGCCTATTTTACTGTGAGTTCTGATGCTCTCAATGATAACAATAAAAATAACAAATCTGATGATAGACTTACTGTGAGTTCTGAAGCTCTTAATAAAAACAATAAAAATAAAAAATCTGATGATAGACTTTCTCTAACGGCAAAGCCGCATTTTCGTCAGCGATCAACTTCGCTTTGTCCAATGCCATCTAGTGATTCGTTAACATTACCGTTGCCCAGTACCTCTACATTTAACTCAGCAATATCATCCGCTTCGGGCTCGTGGTCATCACTTAACCCTGTTTTCACTATAGGTAAGAGTAGCCAAAAACCCAAGGTCCAAGTCGGAATGGACAGATATATAACTGTGGTAAAGCGCGGGCGAAGCCCAAAATCTTCTAAAATTTCATCTGCTCCAAAGATCTCTAGGGATAACAGCGCATCATCTACTAATCGCCAAAACCGTTTTAAAATATTGCAAGACGACAACGACAAACCCGCTGAATCTGCGAACAAAGCCTCCAAGCCGCCACCAATCTATTTAAGAGAAAAAAACTCAAACGCTCTTATTAAAAAATTAATTTCGGTAATTGGTGAGAATAAATTTCACATTGTTCCAATAAAACGTGGTAGCATTGATGAAACGAAAATTCAAATTTATGAAGAAAAAGATTTTCGCACAATGGTTTCGGAATTTGAAAAAAGTAAAACAAATTTCTACACATACCAGCTCAAGAGTGCTAAAGGTCTGCAGATCGTATTGAAGGGCATAGATTCCTATGTCGCTCCCGAAGAAATAAAAGATGCACTCGTCCTCCAGGGATTTAAGGTAAAAAATGTATCGAACATAATAAATAGGGAAAAGATCCCCCAACCTCTATTTCGCGTTGAACTGGAGCCAAATGATATAAAATTGAGAAAAAATGAGACGCACCCAATTTATAATCTAAAATATCTTTTATACCGAAAAATAACAGTTGAAGAACCACATAAGCGTTCTGGACCCGTACAGTGCCATAATTGTCAAGAATATGGCCATACTAAAACTTACTGCAATTTACCTACTGTTTGTGTTGTGTGCGGCGAATTACACGGCACTGCTAGTTGCAATAAGCCAAAAAATCAAAGTGATAAAAAATGCAGCAATTGTGGAGGTAATCACACCGCTAACTACAGAGGTTGTCCTGTGTACTCTTTCGTCAAACAGACTATGGGGCAAAAACCTAAATTAGCTCCAGCCCAATCAGCAATCGCTTTATCCGCCACTATTGCGCAAGTGAGCCAACCAATTACTTCCCGTGTATCGTATGCCGATGCTGCTAAGACAAATTTTATTCCTACTCAAAATGTTTCACCACCAAATAATTCAACAAATACAAACTCAAGCTTTAATTTCAATCGCCTTGAAGCTACTATTGATAATCTGGTGCAAACTATAACTAATTTTACAACAAATATGACTAGCATGATGCAAGAACTGCTGCGAATGCAGAATACACTGCTTCAAGCATTAGTTAAAAAACCATGAACACGTTAAAAATATGTTTCTGGAACGCAAACGGCATTCGCCAACATAAAAATGAACTTGAGCACTTCCTCACGGAAAAAAATATTGATATAATGTTGGTCTCAGAGACTCATTTGACTTCGAGAAGTATTTTTAAAATTTCTGGCTACACCTTATATGATTCAAAGGACCCAAGAGGAAGAGCATGCGGTGGATCAGCAATTCTAATAAGGTCAAGACTCAAGCATTATATTATTGACAACATTTCTGAAGAACATCTACAAGCAACGAATATTTGTATTGAAAATTTTTGCACTAATTTTGTAATATCATCAATTTACTCCCCTCCCAGATTCGCAATTACTGAAGATCAATACAAGGATTTCTTCAAATCTCTTGGCCCTTGTTTCGTAGCAGCTGGGGACTATAATGCCAAACATACGTTCTGGGGTTCGCGTCTTATCACACCCAGAGGTCGAGCGTTGTTCAACACAATTTCAAAAATGGGCTTGGACGTCATTTCGAGTGGGGAGCCCACTTACTGGCCTACTGACATACAAAAAATTCCGGATGTTATAGATTTTGGCGTCATGAAAAATATTTCTAGGGATTTAATTCAAGTTGAAGCTTCTCTAGATCTCTCGTCCGACCGCTCTCCCACGATCGTTTCAATTTGTAGCCCATTAAGAAGTGACTTACCTCATCCTTATGTGAAGATGATAAATCGTGTTAATTGGCTGGGATTCAAAAAATATCTTAGTACTCATTGCACAGAAAATATTACGCTAAGAACACCCGATGATATTGAATCTAATATTACCAACCTTAATGAAAATATTAAACAGGCTGCTGAACATGCCACTACCTCCCATCCGCAGACTGGGTTTAATAGAATTTATTCTACTGATATTGAACGTCTCGTGTGTGAAAAAAGAAGAGCTAGAAGGGAATGGCAACAGCACAGATCACCTCAACATAAAACTAGGTTTAAAGAGTGCACTAAACGACTCCAAGAGTTGCTTGCATTTGAAAAAACTGCATCTCTTAAAAATTATCTGGAAGGTCTTGATGTCACACCAGCATCTAATTACTCTTTGTGGCGCGCTGCTAGAAAGCTTAAAACACCCGTCGAGTTTAAACCACCTCTGCGCACATCTACCGGAGATTGGGCAAGAAGCGACTGTGAAAAAGGTAAATTATTTGCTGAGCATTTAAAATCCGTATTTACCCCAAACTCATGTACTGGTGCTGTTGATTTGCCGAGTGTAGTTGCGCTACCCCCTCGACCCATAAAATTTAAGACGCGTGATGTACAAAAACTAATTGCTGAACTCAACCCGAAAAAAGCTCCGGGTATTGATGAAATTAGTAACCAGATGCTGATGAAGTTGCCTCGTATTGCAATTAGAATCCTGTTATTCATTTTTAATGCCATTTTACGTCTGGAATATTATCCAAACAGCTGGAAGCTTGCCAAGGTTAAAATGATTCCAAAGCCGGGCAAAGATATTACCAAGGCCGAGTCATATAGGCCAATAAGTTTACTGTCAACAATCTCAAAGCTCTTTGAAAAGTTACTCATGATAAAATTGTCCCCAATTCTAACTGATAATGAGTGCATACCGGACCATCAATTTGGTTTTAGAAGTCAGCATAGCACCATTGAACAAACTCATAGATTGGTTCAATTTATACGAAAAACTTTTGAAGAAAAAAAGTATTGCTCTGCGCTGTTTATTGACGTTTCTCAGGCATTTGATAAAGTGTGGCATGAAGGCCTAATTTTAAAATTAAAGACTTACTTACCGATAAACATTCTAAATCTTTTGGAAAGTTACATTATTGCAAGGAAATTCACTGTTGTAGAAGGAGACTTTATGAGTATGCCTGAAACAATCTTATCCGGTGTGCCACAGGGGAGTATACTGGGGCCAGTTTTGTATTTGATTTATACTTGTGATATGCCTTTGAGCAGTAATATTCACACATCTACATTTGCCGATGATACAGCCTGCCTTAGTATGCACGAAAACCCTCATGAGGCTTCCCGATATCTTCAACAACATATTACCCAGCTAGAACTATGGTTAAACAGGTGGAGAATAAAGGTAAACGAACAGAAGTGTGCTCAGGTAACATTTACCCTACGAAAAGAAACTTGTTCCCCCATTACAATCAATAATCAAATTGTTCCTCAAAATTTACAAGTGAAATACCTTGGTATACACCTTGATCGAAGGCTTACATGGAAACACCACATTGACTCTAAGCTAACGCAAATGAAACTTAAACTAACTCAGATACATTGGCTGATTGGTAGAAATTCAACCCTCAGTCTAGATTGTAAACTTTTGATATACAAGTCGCTTTTAAAACCTATATGGTGCTACGGAATTCAGCTATGGGGTACTGCTTCAGCTTCAAATATAGAAAAAATTCAACGAAGGAAAAACAAAATTTTACGGGTAATAACATCGGCTCCATGGTACATAAGAAATTCAAATTTACATCGTGATTTGAATATGCCACAAGTAACTGAAGAAATTGCAAAATACGCAGGCAAATATCTTACAAAACTCGAGTCTCATCCTAATCCTCTTGCTCGTAATATCTTGAATTTTACTGGTCACATCCGCTTAAAAAAGAGGGACACAAGGGCTCTAATACTCAACATTCCAGAAGAAACTGCTTGAAAATACTTTTGTTTTTGCTTATCACTACTTATGTATTATTAATAACTATCACTAAGTTTATGTCCGACACTGGTCGGGCCTAATTAATTATATTTAGATTTAAGATTTGAATAATTATTGTTAGTTCATATTTGAAGATACAATAAATAAATATATGTACTAAAAAAAAAAAAAAAAAAAAGTTTTGTTTGTTTTTTTTTTCAATAAATTCATCATAACCTTCCCCCATGTGAAGATAGTAACCGTGACAACACAATATTGATCTTTTATAACTGAAATTTATATGCCGGTGGTTAAGCATTGTCTATATATAGGGTCCGCCAGATAACTTTTTTTTTGAAAACAGGGCGCAAAACATCGAGTGTAGCTTCGGCTGTGTGGCACGTAGCGCCGTCCTGTTGAAACCAAATGTTGCCAATATCCTCCTCTTCAATTTTTGTGAACAAAAATTCGTTCAACATGGCTCGATAACGATCGCCATTGACTGTAACGGCCACTTCTTGCTCATTGGCCCAATTATGCCTCTGGACCAAAATCCGCACCAAACAGTGACTCGTTTTGGGTGCGTCGGCTTTTCAATGTATGCGTGCGGGTTTTCTGTGCCCCAAATGCGACAATTTTGCTTGTTTACATACCCGCCAAGATCAAAATGAGCTTTATCTGAAAAGATGATTTTTTTTTGGCAAAATCGGCATCTTCTGTAAGTCGATCTCAGGCAATATTTCCCAGCGTTGTTCAAGCGTATACACAACCATATTCGTTCAGCGGAAGGATAAAACTAATTATCTGTCAAATCAGACATGAGCTAAGTGTTACCATTCACGAAATAAGCACTAGTTGAAAAAAACGTTAGATGGCGGACCCTATATGTATGTATTTCATTGATGCTTTGCCAAATCATTAATGTTAAAAATATGTGGTTCAATATAATCACATATTTTGAACAGTCACAAACTTCTCATCTTTTGTACAGACTTTCAAAAACTTTCAAAGAATTCACAAATAATAATATTTTTGAAAACCGCGAAAGAAAAATAAGCGCAGTAAGCTTAAAAACTTTAACAAAACCCAGCAAATAATTTATATTCGATATGAATCTGAGTTTTGTTGAAGTTTCTAAGCTTATTACGCTTAGTTTTCTTTTGTGATTTTCAAAAATATTATTTGTGAATTCTCAAATAGTGAAATAATTATAAAACTTTTGTTTGTGTACCTCTTTCAAATACTTTTTTATTAGAGTCCCGAATAATTCCTGAATATCAAAAAATTTCGGGATCCCGAAAAATGCCGAAATCCCGGGATTGTAAAAATCAATCCCGATTGGCATCCCTAGTACGTGTAGAAAGTAAATTATTGTCAGAGCCGTCAGGGTTATGGTATGAAGACCTTTTTTTTAAAACAAACAAAACATGCGAAGCGATTAGCTTGCCTGCAGGAAACACACAGGGTCTATGGTGGGAATCGTACCCACAACCTTTGGACTTAGAGGATAGCATCACTACCACTCAGCTACAGGGGCACCTCTGATTTAAACAGGAATGCCTGCCTTATATATGTTGCTGGCAAAACAAGTGCATAATTAACAACGATTTTCTGTTGTGAGAGCAGTTAAATATGTATATGTACATACATATGTATGTGTGTGTGTGTATAATTGTGTGCAAATATGAATAAATGCTTATGAAGTCATGTACATACGCTTAAATTTTATACATATACACATAAATACAGCTTCCGTTTCCTGCCTTTCAAATGAATAATTGTTTTCAAACATTTTCCAAATAGCCAAACAAAAACAATATAAATATTATAAGCAAATAAAATATTTTTTATTAAGTTCATACGTATGGAAGAGGGAATATCTAAATAGAATAAATATTTGAAAACATTAAATTATTAAACAGCTCATAAATCTTTATCCTGTTCCAGCAAGCTTTCGGTTGAATTTCCTTCTTTTGAAAATGCTACTGTTGAAGTATGCGTCCTTCTGTCTTCTTAATTCTATTAATTTTATGTAGAGAAAAATTTTAATTTTATTCCATGCTTGCTTGATAAAATTACTTTATAGCTTTTTATTAAAAACAAGAACACAAGTTCAGCTGCAATTTATGTATGTATGCATTTAAATCCTAAAGCGAAGAGCAAAATTACTTCAAAGTTTCTTCTTTCTTTTCGAAGATTTTCATAATATGCTGAGATTACATTAGAAATTTTAAACGATCTAAGTAGAATAATATTTGTTTGTTGTTGGTTAGGCATGTCTGGATGAATTTTGTCTCTGCTTTCAAAACTCATCAGTAGACTTCAAAAAAAATTCTTTTTATTGGGGATGTGCCCAAAAATTTTTCATATTTTTTTTTCTTCGGTTTTTATACAGGGCGGTTCATGGCACTCTTTCTTTAAATAAGTCACCAATTTTATTTTTGTTATTTTAGATCGTTATCGAATTTTAATAAAAATGCAAAATTGGGGAGATAATTTTCTTCCAAAGGGAGTTTCCGCTCACTTTGGGAGCTATGGCTCCCAGCAATGATGAGGTTGATTAGCTTTTTCGCCGTACTCGGTGCAGTTGTTTGCAGCAGCTGCCTGACTGGTAACCTCCAGGTGCTGCAGCGCTTCAACAACAAACTTATCTGCTTAGATGAATATCAGTCGACAGTATCTATAGATAATTTTACAGCAATAAGTAATTAAAAAAAATCCAAAAACCCGACTGCGACCAACTTTGAACCGTTCAATAACAGAAACAGTCATTCGAAATGAAAAATCATAAGAGAAACCTAAAGATGATTTTAAAATACCTGGCGAATGATACCCATTTTGATATAGTTCGCCAGCTTTTTTTTCGTATTTACAAAATGGCGTCTGTTGGCCGCCATATTGAATACCATACTACTGTCATATTCTTAGTGACACTCCCGGGATTAAGACAAATCGATTACCGTACGAATCATTAAAATCGGTCCACGCGTTCGGTTTATATAAGGCCGCAAAGGAATACACATACATACTTACATACATACATAGGCTGATAATCACAATACCCTTCTTTGCGTCTCGCAGTCGGGTAAAAAAGGCTTGAATTCGTCTTTCTATAAGCTTCAAATCACAAGCTTGGAATTTTTAAAAGCCATGAATAATAATTAATAAAAAAAACATTCTTTCAAATGAAATTAAAATCAATAAATTATGTATCTATACTTATATTACAAAGCTGAAAAATGTATATGTTTCTATTAAAAATGTAAAAATGTATATGTTCCGATTAAAAAAAAGTAAATCAAATGAAGAATGGAAGCTCCAAACGGATAAAGGCAAGATTAGGTTCCACGAAAGTGCTTAGGAAAGTGTCCAGGGGCACTAAGCCTCCTATACTTAGAAAATATTAATTGTCGTTTTAAAGCAATAATTTCTGTACTCAAAAGAAAAATAGAGCCATGTTAACGTGAGTACGCTGTTCTCCTTTGATTCCACCTCCAGTCTATCTGATCGCTCGACATAGGGAGAATTACTGCCTCTCCAAAATATCTAACGAATTTTTATGAAGTTTGAATCGTAGATAGATCAGCGGAAACTAAATACATAGGGTAAAAAAAAAATAATTAATTCAGGGTAAAACAACGTTTCCCGTGTTCAGTTAGTGTATACATAAATTATCAAAAATGTTATTACAGTTTCTTTATGTAGTAAAAATCAAAAGTCAGCAATATTAAAAATAAATTATCATCACACAGTATTGGATCTAGAGATTTCAAACAGGAGCTCAGAGCCAACTTTCATTAATGCCGTCAGGGAAGAGTTATTAGATCTCACCTTATTTAGCTCATTCATTTCTAACTATAATTCCAATTGCAAGATCCCCAAAGATGTTTCCCTGTCGCATCATCGAAACATAAGCCTTGTCGGTTACCTAAATATTAACGAGTGGCAAACACACTAACTGGACTAAGTTCAAGGAAATAACAGCCTCGATAGCCAATCTGCTAACCCCTGTGGAGGAACTAAAGGTAGCAGCAGATCGGCTTATTGAGGTTGTTATTTCCTCATATCATGATAGCTGTAGTCTAAGAAACCGTAAAATGACAATAGAGGTGCCATGGTGGAGCAACCTTCTTGATGGTATATGTAAAAATGTTAGAACACTATTTAATTACGCAAAGCGTTCAGGTAATTGTTAAGAGTGCAGAAGGTACCTAACATATTACAATAAAGAAATAAGCACATTCAAAAGTAACTCCTGCAGAAAAATCTGCGAAAACATCGACAATACCCCAATAGCAGCGAGATTGCATAAGGCTCTCTCCCGCTCTCAAGTCAGCCAAATTGGTCTTCCAAAGAAAGCTGAGGGTACATACTAAAGAGAAACACTGGAACTTTTACTTATTGTTAATTTTCCTGACTTGATTCGCAATGCTCATGTTTCATAGAGGACAGTTCTCAAATTGTTAAAAGTCATCTTTAAAAGATGCAAGGATGCAACCGCTTTGTGCCTTCGCCGCCCTATTTAGAGACAGTTTTATTTTCTGATACATTCCCCTCCTGTGAAGGAAAGTTAACGTTGTATTTATGAGCAATACGCCAAGCAATTTGACCAAATCATACAGACTAATTAGCCCAATATCCTTTTTGCTGAAAGCTATGGATAGATTTATGGATCTGCACATAAGCTTGGTGGTAAATCAATATGCATATGCTAAGGGTAAATCGACCGAGCATGCTCTGATCTTGTTACAAAGATTGAGAACGCTCTTGGATCCGGGGAAATTGCGGTGTAAGCTTTTTTAGACATTGATGGCGCATTTGATAATAGAAATTATGATTCAATAGATTGCTATCTTAGACAAAAAGTCTAGATCATGTGCCTGTGAGATGAATTAGGTCTATGCTTGAGGGCAAGGTTATAACTATTTCTATGGGTAATAAAATGGTTACTATTAAGGTAGTCAAAAGGTACCCCCAAGGTGGTGTATTATCACCACTCCTTTGGTCCGTAGTGGTTAATTCACTTCTCATCATTCTTAGTGAACAAGGACATGAAGTTAACTGGAAATTTCGGCAGCGTTCTTTCAGAAGTGCATTGTAATGACATGGCGTGGGAGACATGGCCCACCGGTCAACTCTGACAATACTATTCTGGTACCTTTTTCTCTTAGAAGAAACCTGGTCTTGGGATAGTATCATTGAATGGGTGCAATATTCCTTACTCGACAGATGTCTTGGGAGTTACCCTTGATATAAAGGTGACTTTGAACTCACACGTTGCATGCACAACACGAAAAGCCACTTGGGCGATCTGGGTTGTGAAGAGTTGTGCTGAGCTCTAAAATGTTTATGTGGATATATACAATGATATTTAGGACAATCACAACATACGGCGCGTTCGCATGATGGCAAAAGACTCAGCAGGTTGCCGCGACATCTAAACTCTGCAAGGTTAAAAGATTGGCGTGTTTTCTTACCAAAGGTGAAATGAAGTCATGTCCAACCTAAGCCATTGAGGCTTTGATTGGACTACCACAATAGCCGCTTATAGGATGGGTCTCGGAAGATATACTCGTTGTTTAGCCAACAAGCAGTCGTCGGTCCTAAGGACAATGCCAAGCATAAGACTGCTAGAAATCTCTAGTGACAGGATAAACTGTGAACTGAGGTTTGATAGGATATTCAATGTCACAATTCCACCAACGTTATTGTGCATTCCACAAGTTTATGTTGGTATACGGATGTATCCAAAACGGAACATGAAGTTGGTGCTGGAGTCGTTGGGCCCAACGTAAAAATTTCTATGCCGATGAGCAAATGGCCTACGGTATTTCAGGCAGAAATAGAGAGAAGCACCAAATGTATTGACAATAATTTAAATACGGGGATTAAAAGCGTGTATCTAGCTATCTTTTTCGATAGTCAAGCAGCTCTCAAGACATGGAAATTCCACTTCAGGCTTGTTTTAGAGTGTATTGACTCATTACATTTACTGTATACCTGGCTACAATGATTATCCGGGAAATGAGGAAGTGGATGAACTTGCCAGGAGGGCCTCTGCTGCTCCGTTTATAGGCCCAGAGCCGTTTGTGACGCAAGCTGATCGACTGTAATCTTTCTGATCAAAGGAGATGATACTTCGATCGCAAAGGAAATATGGCTGACGTCTTCTGGTTTAAGGTAGGCCAAAGAATTGATGAAGCTATTTTCATATAGTGACATCCTGAACCTCAAAAGAAATGATTAACGGCTCAGTTTTCTTTCTGGTCACTTTGGACTGAACTATCCTCTGCGGAAAAGCAACCAAGTTGGTTAGAGTCAATGGCACACATTCTTTGTGAGTTCATCGTCTTGTGTAACAGTAGAACGCGATCTTTCCTCTTTTCCCTGTAAGTGTGGCACGAAAAAATTCGACATTTTATTGTTTCTTCCTTATAAAATCCTATAAATTAACTAAATATTTCATCATTCATTGAAAAATACTGAACTGAACTTGAACCTTATTAAGAACTGTTTTCTTCATTCATTCCACAGAAGAAAGAGCTTCTACAAGATTGTTCCACCTTTTTCTATCAGTACGATTTGTTTTATTGTTTTCCCATGAACGGCTTATTAATATTATTCAGTGCCGTGAGTTAATTGTTTTCCAACGAACACTTATGGGTCCCACTTTTGCACTCCTATACATATACTTTTGGATGATTTGCTTAAAATTTGCCCAATGCATTTCCATTTCCTCTTTATTATTTGAAGTTTAATTGGCAACTAATTAGTTTTTTTCATAGGTTTCTGTTTTAACAATTTTGAAGCCAAAAGCTTCGGTATATGAAGCGTAAGATCTTGTGTTTTACGAGCCATGTGAGCTGAAAATACGTTGCTTAGTTGCAGCGATAATTGCGACAAGCAATTGGTTTAATTTTCCATATACGGACCTGGTTGGGACACTTTTCTCAATTCTGTTCATAGTGCCTGGTTTCTAATGGAGTCGAATGCCTTCTTAAACTCTAATAATACTAGCTAGAACGTCAAGCGCCATTCAATCAATCTAACTATGATACGTCGAATATTGTCAACACAGGTCCGGTGCGGTTGAAGATGGATATTTATAATTACAGTCATTTGTTTGTGCACTGTGTTTAGGATTGTTATGTTTTGCCGGTAGTGTCGCTTGGACCAATCGTTGGGGATCATCTCATTTTGTCAGGCTTCAACCAGATGGACTCATTAAGCGGACGTTGTAGGATCATGTCGTCGTTTTCCGGGGCTTTGTTATAACTTCAGGCATATTATTGCTGTTGTGCAGTATTTAGTAAATGACCATTCACGTTCGTCACGGCGTTGTTGTGGTTACAAGTTTGTGTGGTACAGCCTAATTGCTTCACTGTTTTGGTTACAGCGCAATATTGGGGCTTTAGTCATTTATCGGCGAAAAGTTGCAGTTTCAAGTTATCCTCTGTTGGATCAGACTACATGTGTTATCGAATATCTTTGTATCGTTGTTTACAAATCTGATTGTTTCTTCTACTATGTTGTTTAGCTCGACGCTTAATATTTGTTGACAGTTCATCTCTCATTGCCTGTTTGTTGCGTTTCCCCCTTCGAGCTTGCTTGGTGCTACTATAAGTTGATAGTCTGTTCAATACTAGGTCCATACATCCATGAATAAAATTCTCCATCGTTGACATATGTAAATATAGTATATTTGTTGCTGGGCAGCCTTTAATAAAACTGTGATTTTTTCATTCAAATGGCTGAAGCTGGCTGTTGCTGTATAAATTTAAACAGCCCCAGCCACACCTACAGCTTGAAAGCAAAGTCATTCAACTGAATGGCTGCGCTGTCTAAAGCCAATAGCGGCTGTGAAAGAAGAAGAGGAACAACTAAAACAAATAAAACACATATAATGTTACAATTAATTCTGTATTGACATTTAATTTGGGATGTGCAAGTTTTTGACATTATTATTGCCTTTTATGTACATATGCATAAAAATACAATTCAATTAAAATAATTCAGATTTCTAATTAAATATTTTAAGCGTATTCGTTCATTTTATTATTTGATATACATACATACATATATATGTATATAAATATGTATACGTATATATACGTGTATTTATTTAATTTGAATCTTTTGCTTGTTTTTATGGTTAATCAATTGTCTATATGCATTTCGTTCCCGCTTTTGGAACTCATCAGACTTCAACCAAAAAAATTTTGAATTTAGCTAACAAACTTCTTATATTTATAATAAGACTCTTAATACTATATTGAGACTCACAATATGCAAACATAAAAAAGGAAGCGAGGTGTCTTAGGACACCCGGTTGTAGCTATGCTGCTTGGTTATATAAAACAAACCTAATGTGTTAAATAACAATGCAATACAATATATTAAATGATGATGTCAAATTCTCTGCAAATATTTCAAAACGTTTCCATTTATTTGACATTGTTTTTTTTTCTAGCGGAATATGATTAAATTAATGTATTGTTCGCGGCCGGCGGCGGCTGTTTATTAGTTTACAGCCGATCAGCTGTGTTCTCTGGTTTGTGCTCATGTGCAAAAACAAAACAAAAATAAATTGAGCAATCGTTCTCATTGTTTTTGTTTCTCTCACTTCAAAGAAGTAAACAAAACAAAATCAAACAATTTGTTTCGTTCATTTCCGTAATTTGCTTTTAAGTACAAAGAAATCAAAACAAAAATAAATTTATAACTGTAATAGTTTCGATTATTTTTGCTACGAAAATCACGTCCTAACTCCTGTATCGCCCCATAAATAGCATAGCTACAATAAGTTTTAAAGTCTCAAACAAAAATCTTTACAAAACAAGCATCTTTATTCGATTGTGCATCTATTTTATTTTCCACCACCTTTTTACAATTCTGCGGTAAAAAGGAAAAAGTCGAGATAAGCAGATTTTGAGTAAATGGTACCTCCGTAATCTGCATATTTGAAAGTACCCCTGGTAAAAATCTCAATTAATTTGTCCGATTTTTCAGGAAGTTATAGCACTATGACGTGAGACTTATCTTTTTTGGACTTCTAATCTCATTTGGAATAAAAGATTAATTTAAATTATACTTTGGTATATTTCAACTTAAATGTATTATATATAGTGTGTAGAACGATGTTTGTTTAAAAAAATAAAGGTTACCAGAGAATTTCCCAACTTAACTGCAAAAAATATAAATTTCTGAAAATCGACTTGAACGCTTAAAAGTGCTCTCCTGCAAAACAGTAAAATATGACTTAAGCACTTTTTCCTTATTGCCAGAGAATTATCTGCCGCATTGGGCCACAATAAAAGTATTAAAAAGCAAAAAGAAAAATAAAACATTTATTTTCATACATAAAATACCGAAGTATATTTATTTGACATAAATTTAATTTCAAAATTTTGCTTGTTTTTATGGTTAAGCAATTGTCTTTATGCATTTCGTTCCCCTTTAACCCTAAAAACAAACAAAATTTTCAAATTAAATAAATAAAGACTTTATGTCAAATAAATATACTTCGGTATTTCATGTATATATATTTATATTCATTTGAAATATTTATCCTTAGCCTAAAAAAAATTTTTTCCATGTTTTTCAAGCTACACCTTCGTTGTAATAGGCACTTTCTTGTTTTAGTACAAAATCTGTATAAAATATTCCCAAATAACATTTGCTTTATTTTTACATGAAGCTATCGTTTATTTTACCACCTCTTAAAACTTCATCGTATCGAAAGGTAAAGTTTTATTGAATTTCATTTCCTTTGCTCTTTTGTTACTGTCTTCACAGCAGCCGACTCACAACGTCAGCCGACAAACAGCCGCTGATTGATTTTTACAGCCTCAGCCGAAGCCATAAAATGAAAACGAAAGGCTGAGCTGCTGAGCTGCTTGTTGGAAAACAGCTGTTGGACAGTTCAGCTAACAGCTATTTTTGAGTGTTGCGGCCAGTGATGCTAACTCTCGGAGCATCAGAAGCACTGTTATCATGTAAAAACAGGATAAAAATTAAACAAATAGCGGTAAAAAAGCACTAAGCTAAATATTCTTAGTTATTTATGTTTTTATAACGGAAAGATAACAAATTAGTGTATATTTTTTGTTTGACTATGACATAATCAATCGCAATACCGGGCTATTATTTTAAAAATGCAACATATGCAAAGCCGCCTTTTGAAAGCTGGATCATTCTCCAAGCTTTTCTATATTTTTGATATTCTGTCTTAAAGAAAACCATAATAAGTTAATAAGCTTTAAAAAAGTGAATACAAAACTTATTTAAAAAAATTTCTAATTTTATAAGAACTAAGACACTTTTTTTGTTATTTCTTAAATTTGCACAATTTGCACGTTGTTTCACAGTGTTCATGCATACGATTAAATAAGTAAAATCCTTGTTTAGCAAATGATAATTTCTCATGAGGAATTAAAAAATTTCTTGAGAAAAGTCTAGAAGAATTTGCACTCAGAACAAAGATTTTAAAAATACATAGTTGGTAAAAAAAATATCACACATTTTTAAAGAATAGTAGTTACCCATCAAAAATTTTGCTTCAAATAAAGCAGGTTTTTACTATGAGAGAGTAAAAGTAAAGCTGACAAACCTGCTGATATCGCTGCTGATTCTTGTTGGCGAGTTCCCGATTTGGAGTACTAAATTTTTTGCTCACAAAAGCGCCTTTTTGAATCTAATAAAACATGCAAATATAGCAGTTATCTCAAGCGCTCTGTAAAGCATTAATAACACAGCTTTACAAATTTTTAATTTGGAAAAATACCAAGAACGCCACATGCCTAGATAAGTTAATTGGGACCTCCTGAACAGGAAAAATGCTGTAATGTTTTTCTAAGTACCGTTTTTTAGATAACGGTACTTTTGTGTTTTTCGGTGTATGGTCCCACTCAAACCCTTGTGGAGCCCAAGCGAAAACTCCGATCGAGATAAATGGCATATCGTTAGAAAGGTAATTGAATGAATTGTCCGTCGATATGCTGCAAATTTCTATATGACAAGAAATGGCTGAGTTATGGCACCTCAAAGTTCAAAATTTGCCTATTTTTTACGTTTGTTTCAAAATGGAATTTTTATTTAGTTGCTTGCATGCTAACCTTTTGCTCGTAGTTAGTGCTTGCAACTGTTGACGTTGATTGCTGCCGTTGTCGTTACGCTCTGTAGTTCTCTATAAATTATTCGGTTAGTTTTCTGTTCTTAATTACAGAATTATTGGGGCGTTATACGAGTGCAAAATTTATTTAGTTTTCAAGCTAAGTGTTGCTCTGTGCCGTTTTTTTATATTTGTAGTGGATTTGTGGCAATTGTGCTGCCGTTGCTGTAAAAGTGGGTGAGGCTGGACATGCAGGAACAATGTTATGGCACGTACATTAACATCACAATCATCATCGTCAGTGTCATCATCATTATCACCATTAAACAACAAAAATTATATTTAGAGGAAAACACAAATGCGTACTCCTGGAGATTTTTAATTGCGGGTCACATGAAGATAATTAAATGCACATTTTTAAATAAGTTGTGATTTACGAGTAAAGCTGCATTTCAATACGCGTGTATTTTTTTAGTTGGTTTAATTCAAAATTTATACATTGATAACAAGTTTAATTTGTTGTTTTAATTCAAATTTTAGTTAGTTTAGCGAATAGGAAAAACAATTTATAACAATTGAATTTTGAATATCGTAATTTTAGTGTAGGTCGCACGGTAGGTAGCAGTGCTTATTTTCCATTAAATATTCATACAAACACATATGTACGAGTATATACAGAAGTATATAGTTGGCGAATTTTATGCTTTGGCATAGCAGAGATATGATTTCTTTATTAAGTAATTTTTTGCCAACTTGACTTGACGTCAATGGAAATGTACTCAAAGCGGATTTAGGCCTAGGTACGTGAGGCCCGCGTCTTGGGGCGCCATAATTTAAAGATCACTAAAATTCAAAGGTAAAAGAATATATGTAAGTAAATAAAAACCCCCCTCATATTGTTCACCGCAATCGTAAAATTATGATTAATTATTATGCTTATTTTAAGGCATACTCACTGACACACTCATCAAATTGATGAAACTAAAGCTAGAGAGATGAAATTTGGTAAATTAGTAGACCTAGTTGAGCAATTATTTTGAGTTTTAAGGGCGTGGCCACTTCGAGGGGTTAAGACTTTTCCACTGGCTCACTCATCTACCCTTACCTGTGTATCAAATTTCAGCTCTCTAGCGTGAAGTATAGCTTTACATTTTGTGAAAGTTACCAAGCTAATTTTTTTATAATCAAGATTTTGTTGTGAGCAGCTCTTATCATTCATGTTTATTTTCGTAGTAATCGGCTAATACGAAATACGTAAATAATAGATTTTGATCTGCTAAGCAGGAGTAGATGAAACACAAGGATAACATTTTATGAGCGCGATCGAGCCCAATTTTTAAGATGACAGTTTGAAGCCTTGCATACGTGCAACGCTTATGCAAAGTTTCAATAAAATAGCTTGAGCTAAAAGCTTTATAGTTAGGTTATAATTCCGTGTAATTTTAGCGTGGCCAGCCCACTCTGGTTAAATTTTTTGAGTTTTCAGATTTTTCTCGTTGGTTTCTTATCTAGACCTACTCGTGTATCAAATTTAAGCTCATTAGGGCTAATATTAATTATAGTTTTTATGGGCGTAAAGTGTCCGGTTTTTCAGATTTTTCTAGTAGGTTTCGCACCTATATTGTGTATCAAGTTTCAGCTCAATAGCGCAACTTTTAATTTTTATGGGCTTTATAGTGCTTATCATTCGAGTCAAGTTTCGTTGGAAACTGATAATAATGACTACATAAATAGTATATTTAAATGTGCTGAGCCGAAGTTCATGAAATCCGAAGCTTAAATTTTATGGTCGTTTTAAAACCCACTTTTTTTAACGAAAACTTATAGCATTCCATTATCGCAACATGTATGCCAGATTTCAATAAAAGCGCTTTTGCTAAACGCTTTATATTTGCCCCTGCCTAAAATTTCCGGCCTTTCAAATTTTTATAGTTAGGTACTTACTTAGACCTACTTGTGTATCGAATTACAGCTCTTGGCTAACATTTAGAACTCGAAAAACATCATGCAGGTGGTTTTTTAACAAAATATCTTCTAATAAAATATTTATTAACTCAGTAAATTTCTAAAGAATTTTTTATTACAAACCTGCACAATCAATCTATTATTTTTTATAAATAAATTCATAAACAGTATGGTTCCAGTACAGAAATACTGCCTAAGAACGAATCCAAAGTAGGAAAGTGACGAAAAAACCGCCAAATTATATTTGGTAAAAACATACACACATGTATCTGACATTTACTAAAATAAAATATATATTGTGCGAAAGGTTCTAGTCTCTTCTTTCTAAATCCGTTTATAAATTTAAAATCGGTTGATATTTAAGCTAGTTACATGTTGATAAGTGCATACTTGTGCGAAAAACGGGTTTTTTACCCGTAACTCAAGATTTTAGGGATGTGTTTGGAAAATTTCAAATACAGCCTGTTGTTATACTCGACAATACCTACCAGAAAAATAGTAACACGTAACAGATATTTTTTTTTTGACACATATAGGGAGTTCACAATAGCATTTTAAAATGTGTCTTAATATTGCAACGTTTCAACTTTAATACTTTAATATGGTCTGGCAAGTTTGTTGTTTTTGTTTGTGTTTAAATCAAACTTATTACCAGGTGGCAAATTTAAAAGTATAAAAAGCATTTCATTTTCTATATGGCAATATGGTAACGTTAAACTAAACCTGTTAAAACTGTCAGCGCTGTACTGTAGTTGGTGAAAAAATATTTGTATTTTTCGCAGAACAAGTTATTTTAGAAAATTTATCCAATAATTATTTCTAATTTACAAATTTTGTTATTTTAATACGTACGGAAGAAAATAATTCAGTCTCTCATAAGCATTCGTATATACAAACATGCATTTTTATTCTCCCTCTCTCATATTATAAACTAATATGTAAATAATATAAAGATGTATGTGTGTTTGCCTGACTTTGATATACACAGTATGTGTATTTATATCGTTGCCTGCTCACATAGCGTCTATACCTGATATAATATCAAATATATTTCTATCAGCAAACGTCAAATTTCATAGTACAGAGAATAATATTACGTGTGGACTGCAATATTAGTATTATATCAGATATTATAATATTGTTTTCATAATATATATTTAGAAAACAATATCATGATATCAACTGTCAAAAAACGTACACATACATGGATACGTGAAGAGAATTTTGTGTGTTAAAGTGAAAATTAAAACTTTTTGATAAAAAAATTCAGAAATATTTTAATTATGCACGATGTATTAAGGAAATACCAACATTTTTATAAAACTAATATTACAATTACAATAAACGAAGATGTTTACTGCACGGCTGCCTGATAATTGTGAAATATTATGATATTTACCAGAGTGCGTTTTCCCCTACACAGATAGTAATATTAATATAAATATATTTTTCTTCTCATTCTGGCGACGTTCTCTCTCATATTATATCAGAGTTAATATCAGGTATAGACGCTATGTCACAATAAAAAATTTAGATGGCTCAATGTTGCCACATTATAATTTTAATATACTCATTGTGAATTCCCTAATAGTGTTACTTATGTATTTTTCATAATCCTTTTCGTAAAAAACTTTACATGAAGCATAAGCACTAGCCATAGCATAATCATGAGTTAGAAAATTGGGTGGGATCACGCCATGGAAATTTAAGGTAATGTATTATATTATACTGTAAAGAGCTGACATTTTTTGAACAAATAGGCCTAATTGAGTTACTAACCAGAAAAATCGGAAAACCCAAAAATTAAAACACAAACTGATCTATTGAAACTTTGCATGCACACTGCACTTACGGAAGGCTATAATTTTGCGTTTTTAAAAAGTGGACATATCCTTCCGTTTTATGTACTTCGGCTAAGCAGAGTTTAATATGTTAATACATTTAAAAGAGTGGGCGTCATCACGCCCACTAAGATTTATGCTATATTTTACACATTTCTATCCAGACGACTCTTAAGAAACTTCGTACATACTGGGGGCCCTGTTAATGAGCAATAGTGTATTTTTAAGGTCTACAATCTTACATACATCACGCTCTAACCTATTATTTTATATAACTCTGAGTTTTTCAACTGGCACAGTCATCATATTACAGACTAGAAGTTTTAAGTTTAAAAAGTTGTATTAAAGAAACCTTTTCAAAAAGAATTAAGATCCTCACAAAAACAAAAAATGTAAAACAATGCAAAGTTCCTTTCTAAAAATGTCGGCCATTAAAAGTAGTGAGGTAAAGTTTTTTACCAAGTTCTTCTTTGGAACAGTACCTATCACTACAGTCTGTTATGCATTATATAAATTTGTAATCGTCAGGGTGTCATATCATTTCTAGGCATCCTGCTTACTTGGCAATATTTTTATCCTTATAATACAGAAGATAAAAACGATATTTATTTACTTCTTTATATGGGGAAAAACGTTGTCAAGTAAGCAGGATGCCTAGAAATGATATGACACCCTGACGATTACAAATTTTTATAATGCATTTAAGTTTGTAGTGATAGGCTACAGGGTTGTTATCCATTCTCTTTTTCCCGGACACTGTCCTTTTTTGGGATATCTGCCTTCAGAAAAAATTTTCGTTCGGGAAAGTCCTACTTTTTAAGGACATTTTTTCGTCCTTACATTGCTTGAAAAATAGTACTTATTAAAAACCACGAGGGCTGTGGTATGTTATTTTAAGACGTAAAATTATTAAGATGTATTTAAAATATCGATGGAGTTGCGTAAAAAGGGCCAACATTATATGGTACATAGCTTTAGACTAAAGTTCAAAATCTCTATTTGATAAACAAATAAGACACTAGGCAAACAATGAAAGTTTGTTTAACCTTAAATTTACTCTCTTATTGGTGAACTTTGTCGAATCGACGAATATCAAATTTACATTGATAGAATTAAATAATTATGCATATTTTTTCAATGAAGGTAAATTTAGTTTGTTATTTTAAAAAACAATCACAAGTATTTAAGTATATTTTTGCTTTAATAAGTATACTTTTTTTTGTAAATAAGAGTAAAAATAAAATTGTAATTTGCTTCACAGGTATTGTTAATAAAAGGAACTTAAATTCAACTTTATTGATTTTTCTTTTAAAAATTCCACTTTTTTATTTAAATTAGTACTTTAAGGAAATTAAAAACAAATAAGGTAACTGCTTTTGCAACAAATTTGCACATGAAATACCAGATTCAATTATATGCTCGCCGCGTATGCTTTGTTGGCAGAAATTCTTATCGTAAAACGATTTTTATATGGACAAGACTTACAAGTGCTTCTTTTTTGTGCAAGTTTTTGATATTTCCGGATATTTCTTCTTAAATTAGTTCGTAATGTAGGAATTGTGTGTCTTTTCATTGCTTCATCCCTTACGAGATCAGAATGCAGTGTTTTGACAAGGTTAAAGTTTATTTTTATTTTCGAAAATATGATAAAGAAGATGTTTAGTTGCCATATTGAGTATTTCTTGTAAGATCTCAAAAACAAACAAAAAATCACGTATAAAAAACTTACGTAAATCGTAAACTTCGTCGAAGTGACGAAGTAACTTGCAAGAATTTCATGAAAAACAAACTTTTGAGCATCGAACAGTAATGAATGACCACACACAACGAGATCAGACTATCGAAAAAAGCTACAGAGCAAATCTTAGCGTTACGTGCAGAGAGACAAAAGATAACATAAAAATAAAAATACAGCGTTCGTCATTGCGACGAATGTGACCAATCTAGGGCTAAAGTCGGTAGCCCTACCGTTAGAGATATTTGATGCGTAATAGGTTGAAGTTTAAATAACCTTGGGATCTCAGTTGATGAAGAAGTACTTTTTAATGAATCTTGTGCTATTAGGTATAAGTATAAACGACAAAGCAATCAGTTTAAAAAAAATGTTTCCACATTTTAAATGATATTTGAAGTGCTATTTCTGTGGGCTTATATATGCAAATATTCTCAGATGTGTATATACTTTTGTAGGTACAATTAAATGTAAACAAATCGATAGTGTTGGGTAAAGAGATCCAATATTCTATATAAAATGGGGAGAGATTGACCAGTTTTACGCAACACCATCGATATGTATTTATGATTTTATTAGTATTAATATTATTGGAAAAAATCAATTTCCTTTTATTTTTTAGTCCTAATTTTTTAAGCAAACCTATGGTTTTTTCTCTTTGTTGTCCTAGTGATAGGTATTGTGCCAAAGAAGAACTTGGTAAAAAATTTTATCTCACTACTTTTAATGGCCGAAATTTCGGATAGGAACTTGGCCTTTTTTCACATTTATTAATTATTTTAATAATCACTTCTTCCAAATAAAAAATTATGTGTCATCTCATCAAAGAGTGCCTAAGCAGGTCGACAATGGTTGCTGAAAATCAATCAATTTGATCGGATCCAGAAATGATTAACAAAAACATCAGATTCTTTGTGATTATTGTTAATTGACAGGGCACTTGTTATTGATTACACTGTTCAGCAAAAACATGACACCACGAAATAAAATATAAATGCGGATGCAGGAAGTGGATTTTTAATGACACATTGCATCCGAGTTTTGATATGAAAGAAGAAGTTCTTGTAGCAGTTCTTCGTAATTTACAGCCCCTATATTGCCAATACAATTGTGACATACATTTTCGAAAGCTACCCATGCTCTTATTTCTTTATTGTCTAACCTATTTGAACAGTTCTTTAAAGATTTCTCATATTTGGGGACCAATAAGTATGCCTTCCTTCGATTTTGTCCCACTTACACGTAAAAATATGCTTTTCACGTGTTTGAATGCCCTTCCATCTCTTTTCATCTCTGTTCATACGATTTGGTATACGTTTATTATGATTTGATACACAGTGCTTGCAAAAACATTTTTTGTGTCTCATGTGATCTGAAGCACCAATTCATAAAAAAACAACAATATTTTGAAATTCCCTAGCATAACCATTTCTTTTAAATCGGCACATTTATTCCACAAATAGCGATCGTACTGAATTCTATTGAGCAAAAATTTCATGTTTTCATAGCTCTCTTTCATAGTTGCTGCACGAGCTAATGTTACGGACATATATTGATTACGTAGCCACACAACTTTGAGAGCCATTGTATACATATATTTTTATTATTAGTATAGTTTTTTACTTCCAGGAACCAAAAAATAATAATTTCTTTACTTGGTGTTACGCATAAATGTATTACACAATGTTCGTCAAAGTGGGGTAATGATTGTTTGCACTGATTTTCTTTACTTCTAGCTTATTTTATTCCCAGCATACCCACCTTTTTGAAAAATGACAAAAAATTTAAAAAATTTGCCGTTTTAATTATTTTATGAAAGGTTTCGAAAACAAATAAAAAGTAAAATTTTGCATTAAAAATATTTTTTTTTCGCCAATACTTTCTGAATAACTCCGAAATCGTTGAAAATCGAAAAAAAGTTTTTGAGTTTGATTTAAAGATAATTTTATTTTGCATCAGTGTTTAATTTATTAAAATAGGACAAACCGTTATCGAGTTATATTGAAATAAGTTAGCGTGACCGCCTTGTTTATGGGTTAATATTAGCCACGAAGATTAACAAAAAATCTGTAGGTGAGAGACAAAAACTGAAAACGGATTTTAATTTAGGTCACAATTTTCCATATAATTATCATATTTTTATTTAAAACAAAATTTATTGCCGAACAGTGTTATTGATGCCACCACCGAAAGGAGCGTATGTTAATTAATTTCTTAACACGAAAGAATCTTGATAATTTGATGTCAAGCTTTATCAAATTAAAAGCGGAAATTACTCTTCGTACATAATTCAATATTTTGTATCACAACACCAACAAATTTGTTGATATTGTATGGCCCTCTTAAGCTAAAATTCTTTACGTAGAACGATAGTATCAGCTGTTGGCAATACCAATCCCAATTAACAAACATTCTAACAAACATGTTTTTGAAACTCATATACATACATATGTACATTATACCTCGATTCTATAGAAGAACTTGAGATGCAATCGATTGTATCAGGAATATTGCGCGATAGTTACTAAGCCAGACACTCTAATTTTCCATTCTCGTTAGAACAGTAAAGTGTATGTATATCGAAGAAACAATTTTTCTTATAAAAATTGAGGAAAAAGATGTTTGAATATTGTACTTGGAGATAGTTGCGATGACAGCGTATGTTGATTATAATTAATTAGAGATTGACTGAGAAACACAAGCTGCTCCTTCCAAAGAAAATTCTAGCTTATACTAAAAACTGTGTGATAAGACTGGTTGTACACAAAAATCCCTAAAACGTTGCTCGATTGTCTCAGCGGTACTCAGATGGCATCATGAGACCCGAAGGGAATCGAAAACAGACACGGAAAAATCGTACTCCATTTTGATATCCCCTCCGATTGCGTCTGTTAAAAAGAACCTAAAGATTCATTATTTTTTTATCGCATTATCGCCATACACCACAATAAATGTATTTAATAATTGCATATTATAATTAAACAAAAATTTCGCTAAAGTGCTGCACAAAGAGCCGAATTAATAGAAAAAAATGTGAAAAATGTATTCAATTTGCTGTGGCAAAAAGGCTTTTATGCGGTTTAATTTTTAAATTATATATACATAAGTTTTCATTGAATTAATTTCCCTGGATCTCTTTCATCTCATTCCTCAAGTGGACTTAAATGCTACCAAACACTTTTAAACTTATTTAATTAAATGAAAAAATGCATAGAGAAAAAATACAAATAAAATTTAATTAATCGTGGCCAATGAAATTAGCTTGAAAGAAATACATATGCATGTATTTTGTGGATTATTGAAATGTATTTTGGTATTAACAGCTTTTAAACAAATTTGTCAGACATATTGCATTTATTTAATCGTTTAGTAAATCCAACTTAAAATCGTGCAAAAATATGTTGAATTTCTTGCAAAGCTTATTTATGCATTTATGCGTAATTACCGTTTGTTACAATCGCAATTCAGACAAATTAAATAAAATAAAATTTAAGAAATAATACATGAAACTTTTTATACGAGGTTTGTTCAAAACGTATCGCGAATTTCGAATTTTGATTTTTTGTTGTGGCGTTATGTTGGTACTCATGTCTCTCACTTATGCCGACAATTTCGACCATTTTGAATGTTCAGTTAATTGACAGCTGTTTTGCTTGCAAAGCACGTAACCCGCGAAAATTCAAAATTCGCGATACGTTTTGAACAAACCTTGTATACTCGTATATTTAAAAAACTACCTGACTGTTCCAGGATGTCACTCATTTTCGTTCGCAAGCATTTTAAACGATAAACATCTGTTTTTCGTTCCACTAAAAGCCTTTAGCACGACAAGTCGAAAGAAAATGAAAGCGAACGATAACGTAAGCATTTCAATACAAATATGGGCCCCACTAACAAGTTTTTCAGTCATTTATACGAACTCGAATGTCAAAGTAGGCACTTGTATTTTTATTGTCGACTGAGACAAAATAAAATAAATAATTGCTTTATACATAAAAATTTTTGCTTTACCAATGAGACTTGTTGCCTAACCGGCCGTTGCGACCTCTTAATAATTTTCTACTCACATTTGGGTTTGCCCCAAGAACCTTGGCATTGTTCAAATAGGCAACCTAAACGTGATATGTCCCGTTTTGTAAGATGGCTCATATACATTCGTATGCAGCTGGTGCCACCACCAATTCACCAGTTCACACAAACTTTTGACAATACCACCGCAGTCAAAATGGTAAAATACCATCACGAATTCGCTGTTGCCAAGAAGCAACACTTGGAGAAGATTGCCGAAGCCAAAGCTAAGGTTAAGGATGAGCAACATAAAAAGAATACCAATTTCATCCGTGCTGACACCAATATTGGTCGAGCAAAGGAAAGCTCAATGTTGAGTCCCTTGAATTGGTATTGTTATTGCCTGTTTTGTGCCGGAAAATGGCTGTCTCATACTGCATTTTTAAAGGTAAAACCCGCCTCGGTTTTTTGGTCTACCGTAAGACCTGCCATCCGGATATACAGAAAATTCTTACTGATCGGAGCAGGTATTCGATACATGTACGTGCATACATATGTATATATGCACATACATACAATGCGGAGTGAGTCCTTAAGTCCGGACGAAGGCTAGCTTAACAAAAAAAATATACTTATACATAAGTTTGGCACACATTCATATATACAATGCATGTATTGTGCATGTGATAGAAAACCTTTTTTTTGGGTTTCTTGGCATTTTTGGAAGACCTACTTACAACATTTGGCATGACTTGCCCTTTTTGGTCTTTGTTCATCATGAATAAAAACCCTTAAGTAGTTATTCTTTTTTTCCCCTTAACAACAATTGTTTTGTTAAGATTGTTTATTTTTTTAATTTATTTCTGGGTGCCACTTGTTGCAAATTAAATTAGAACAGAGTTTCATTTTTTAAAGCTCAAATTACACATTTGAACGATTTTTTATTCCCATTTCACGATGAATGTGTGAAATTGTTGATGTGGTAATATAGATATTTGACAACGGCTATACGGCTTACATTAGAAATGTAAAGCCAATCGAACGATAAGTCGAAAGATAGTGGAACACTTTTATAGAAGAAAATGAGTGACTTACTTTCGTTCTCTTAAGTTTTCTTTCGACATCGTGGGGGAGGCAGTAAATTGCAAAAATTTCTTTGATCTGAGTTGACAAATGAGTAAATAAAATAAAAAGTTTGTAAAAGCACAAAAAAACTGTGACATATACTTTGCTTTAATAAAATGACAAATAATGCAGAAAGTATGAGAAATCGCAATACATTGTAAATGTGTAGCGCTCCGCTCAGTGGTTCATAAGCCAAAAAAGTGGTAATAAATATATATCTTCTGAGCTAGTCGTCCAAATACAAAATAGTGAAAATAAAAACATTAAAAGAGTAATTAAGCTTTTTGAAAATTTACTTTTTGAACGCCCTGTTTTAATATGATCTAATCCTATTTTCTTTTTTAGATAAAGTGCAAATTTTTTTTTACTTTTTATTAACAAAAATGCAATCTAGTGTTCGTAAGGGATGTTACAATAATTTATGATAAACTCTCTATTTAAAAAATCTTTTAGTTGCGAATTTTCATTGAAGAGTCAAATATGTAAATGAGTTTCTGCCAAACCTCTAATGTGGTTTATCTAATATTTTAAAAATAAAAAAACGCCATTTTGTAAATACGAAAAAAATAACAATTCGGCGAAGTATATCAAAATGGGTATCATTCGACAGGTATTTCATCTATAGGTTTCTCTTTTGTTTTTTCATTTCGAATGATCATTTAGGATATTTACGGTTCAAAGTTGGTCGCAGTCGGGATTTTTGATTTTTTTAATTACTACTTTTTACTTTTTTTGTTTACATCATTTGGTATTTGGATCACTAGTTTTATAAATTTTTTGCCTTAACAAACTCTGTACGATGGAGAATGTTGACACAATGAGTATTTTGTTGAGGGAAATATTGGAGCAGCTTTGAAAGGTCCATTTTATTTATTACCTTAAGTTTTTCTTATTTATTTCATGTATTTATTTTGTTTTAACCTTGCTCTCACAAAACATGAAAACTTCAAAAAAAAAAAATCAAAACATACCAACTAATAGCTGTCAAACTACTCAACGTACGTTAAAAGTTGCCCAATTTGAACTTAGGTTCCAGTTGAAAACGGCAACGTATAACGGGTTCCTTGTACCTTGGCCTTAACTTACTGGACTAATTTTTGTTCTTGCACTATGTGAAATGAAAGCACGAGAAAAATCTAAAAATTATGGATAATTCTTACCTTTTTTTTTTGAAAAAGAGAAGTAACACTCAGGCAATGAATGCCTACCACTATTACTAGGTGTTACCTTTAGGAAAGGGATAGTGATAGAGAAAACAGGTGGTGAAGAAAGTGATAGAGGAAAGTTTCATTCTTTTACAACTCTGCTTTTTTTGCACGTTTTTTAATAATGCACTGTTGCAGCGCCTCTGGTGTTGAATGAGGCGTATTAAATTTTTGAAGCTGTGATTAGTAGCCATTTTATTGGTTATTTTACTTCGCCGATGATTCTGCTACACAACGAAGGAGGGCGCTCTGATGTTACATTAGGATCAGTATCTGCTGAAGTCGGTATAATTCAGTGACCAGTGACTATGCCTTCATCACATGAACTTTCCTACAACAACTGATACAAAGGGACACTAATGTACATCAGAAAAATGCGCGGTGTTGTTATATGATGACTGTCTGATACCGGGCTCGAACCCAGGACCTTCATTTTCGTAGTCAACGTGCTAACTACTTCAGCCAACGCCACCCCAAAAAAGTTAAAGATATGTGCAGTTTTGATGCCGCTAATACGAAAATAGCAAATGTGCACTAAAATTGGATGCCAAAATTTTCAAAATGTTGACAAAATTCTAAAAAAAAAAAGTTTTACAATATTTTTAAAATAGTTAAAAATATCTTCTCTGCGTCCCAAAGCAAAGCAAAAGCAAAAGCACACATGCATACACAAAACTATGCATAAAAAATATGTGCTCAAAAATAAGACTTGCATTGTGTGAACACCGATGAAAGTTCAAAAAGAAAAAGGGATAAGTTGAGCACTAGTGTGAACTGGGACTTATATATTAGTGTATAAGATAAGAGAGAGAGAGAGAGTAAATTGCATTTTTGTATGAATGCTTGTGAGAGACAGAATTATTTTCTTTCGTAAGTATTCAAATAACAAAATTTTTTAAATTAGAAATTATTGTTGGATAAATTTTTCAAAATGAGTTTTGTTCTGCGAAAAATACAAATATTTTTTCATCAATTAGAGATGCACTTACAGTTTTAACAGATTTAGTTTAACGTTACCATATTGCCATATTGAAAATGACATGCTTTTTATACTTTTAAATTTGCCACCTGGTAATAAATTTGATTTACACACAAACAAAAACATCGAACTTGCCAGACCATATTAAAGTATTAAAATTGAAACGTTGTAATATTAAGAGATATTTTAAAACGCTATTGTGAACTCCCTAAATGTGCTCAATATGTCCAAAAGGAAAAAGTCTATTTAATTATCATTATTATATTGAATGGTTTAAAATTAAATTATAAATTAATTAACTATGTTATTTTAATTGAAATTTATTTGCCGGTATTTAAGCATTGTCTATATATGTATTATATGTATTTCATTGGTGCTTTGCCAAATCATCAGTAGACTTCAACCACATATTTTGAACAGTCACAAACCTCTTATCTTATGCACAAACTTCCAATAACTATTTGAAAATTCACAAATAATAATATTTTTGAAAATCACATATAATTTTCAATTAAAATAAACTTAGCACAATATGTCAAATAATAAATTTCTTAAGTGATAAATTTAGATTTTATTTTCATTTATTGTTATCGAATGGATTTCGAATTGTATAAAGGTGTAAAAAATAAAATAGATTCATATCGAATATAAATTATTTGCTGGGTTTTGTTATAGTTTCTAAAGCCTGTAGTACACGGCATGTAAAAAGCCACATGTGCATGTGGCTCTGACGTAATTTTGACGGCTACATGCCGTGTACTAGGAACAGATGTAAATGTATTTAGAAATTCACATCTTTACGCATGTGCTGCCTTGGAAACTGCGTTTAATTCGGCTATGTGTGTTTTATTTGGATTTTGGTACAAAAATACTATAAAATTTTGACGGCATATAACCACCACTACTAATTTGATAATATGCAACTAACATGTTGAAAATTCACGTGACGTGATGGCCACATGCCCATGTGTCATTTTCCATATCGTGTACTATAGGCTTAAGCCTACTACGCTTATTTTTCTTTCGTAATGTAATTTATTACTGCAATTCTTATTCCAATACCATATGTCCCCGTGTGGACCGCAGAAACATTTATTTGCAAATAAATTGCGAAATAATTGTTCAAACTTATTTTCAAGAAATAAAGTTGAACATAAGCTGTCAAATTTAATAGACATTTGTGGTTTTTGTGAATTTAACAAAAGTAACTAGTGCCTATGGTAAAAATGCATAATTTTTAATAAATAATAATCTAAATATAGATAAAATAGTTTTATATCAAATTAAATAAATTAAAATAAACACCAAAAACATCGATCCATGCTCAGTGAATTTTTTAAATTTATGTCCAATACCACAATACGTGTTCTATAGCTTAGAACATAAGCCTGTACCTGAACATTTTGGTACTGTTATTTTGCCGACGTTATTGCTTATGTTCGGAAATAATTACTGCGCGTGGAGACGTGCCGTTAGACTGCATTAAATATCACGCATACGTATTTAGATCTTAAAACGAAAACTGTTGCATAATTCATTGTATAGTGATAAACAGAGGAAACTGCAACTTGTGCGTATGAGTAATGCCGATGTGAATAAAATCGCCACCTTAAATGAAAAACTATCTAGCTAGAACAACCACTCAGAAAAATAATTGTTTAAACTACGTTGGTTTCAAAAACAGAAGTACCACGCAAAAATTCTTTGTCATTCCCAGAATAGGGGTATATCAAAATGATTTTTGTTCGTACGCATAAGATTTATAAAAAACAAAAGTAAAAAAAAACGAAAGAGAGAATCTTCACTTTTTTGCAAAGTTGCGTTTTTTGAAAAGTTTCGTTAATACCAATCACCAATGTTAAGAATTTTGGTTGTTGCGAATATTGAGGTGTTGCTCTTAACCGAGTCTGCACTGCACATATTAGATTATGACAAAAAGTACTCAAAAAAATATACAAAAGTAAGTAGTCTTAAATTTAACAACTGCGCATAATCCTAATTGTAGCGAAAATAACACTGTGTGACAAATTTCAATGAAATCGAAATACCTGGGACGTATTATTATTTTTCTGGTAGGTATTGTCGAGCATAACAACAATCTGTGTTTGAAAATTTCCAAACACCCCCAAATTCTTTAGTTACGAGTAAAAACCCGGGTTTTCGTATCCGTATGTACTTATCAACCTCTACTTAAGCTAAATATCAACCGATTTTGATTAAGAGTAGTTCAAAGGTTTGTGATAAAAAATTCCTTAGAATTTGACTGAGTTATTAATTATTTTATCAGAAGACTTTTTGTTAAAAAAAAACTACCTGCATGATGTTTTTCGCTTTCTGTGTATTTTAGCTTTCAGTATAAAATTGGTACAGCAGTGGTCGCCAAACATTTTTCACATTCACCAACCATACATTCCGCTAAATTACACCAAATTAAAATTTATTTCCTTTTGGGTATCGTTGTTTGAAATACTGCAATGCAAAATAACTTGCATTTTATTTGCTTTGCATCTTAATATCTAGTTAGTATGCTATACCTATAATAATTAATACGATTTGTACAGTTTGAGATTTTTTGGGGATTTGTATTTTACTTAATATTTTTTATTTATTTCTCGGAATATTTTATTATCAATACATATTCCAATTGCTCTTTTTTAGTTCATAAATAATATAAAATGATAAATGGTAACAATGATCTCGTCTTAACATTTGTTGTTAGAAAGATTTAAATAAGGTTTATTACAAGACAAACAGGTACTCCCAGCTAATTTCATTGCTTAAACGTATGTACTATATAATTTACAAATTATTTGGCAATTAGTTTTTTACCTTATTTGATGCTTACAATTTTATATATGTAGGCTATTGTATTATTTACTTATTTTTAACTTTACTTATAATTTTAAAATAAACCTAAGATTCTATTGATCTTTAATTTTAAAATAACTATCAAAACTTTTGATTATTATAATATTATTATTAAAATTAAAACGTTCAATAATTTATATTAAAATAAATTAGTTATTGTAAATTGTTTTCCATTAAAATAAATAATTTTTTATATTAATATCTACAACTGGCGATCCTGCCAAATGGAATTAAGATATATCGGATTAAATAAAGATCATCAGACTAAATAAACCGGATAATTTTTTTTTTACTTATTCTGAAAGTGGATATCAAGATAAATTTTTTTTTTGGAGCTTCCAATCAATTCCAATTCCAATCATCATTTTTTTTTTGCACAATCTGGAGTTTGGACATGTAAATCAAACAAAAATTTTCAACTTATTGACGAAAATCAAGACATATTGCAAAATATTCGAGGCGGATACCAAGAAGAAGACCACTATTTGCCCTTCAATGACGAGTTTCACCGTCTAAATTATTCCCAAAATTTCTTTCAAATTCTTATCGAAAATCAAAAATTACTCAACATATTCAAACATTTATTTCTAAATTTCTTAAAAAAATAAAAAAAATACAAAGTTAAGAGAATTTAAATCATCAATCAATACGCCCAAGTACATACGTATGTATTAATTTTATTTATTTACACTTATCCATCTGAATTGATTTGTTATTGTGTTATTTAGTTCCATTCCAAAAAAAAGGAAGCCTTTTTAATTAATATCATTGTAAATCTGCATTTTTAACTTTTTGAAATGTTACACTCACCTACTCGTTCACACGGAGATTCAAATTCAGATAATAGTAATGATAATACATATACTTAATTTGTCAGTCGCAAAGACGTCCATTAATAGCGTCAGATTACTTTTCTGCGTCAAATGTTGAAGTTGCAGCAACTTCTGTTAAATTACCTCTTTTCTGGACTAATTGTCCAGAAGCATGGTTTATTCATGCTGAAATGTAATTTGTGACAAAGTAGAACTAAATATGAATATATTATAACAGCCTTACCACTAGATGTTCTAGACGTTATTCGACGTCCTCCTACTACTGGAGACTTATATGAACAATTTAAAAGAATATTAATTGAACGTCATTCTTTAAGTGAAAGTAAAAAAATTTACAAAATTTTATCAGATTCGGAGATAGGAGATCAAAAGCCATCAGAATTCTATCGCTCTTTAGCATTACTAGCAGGGTCAAATTTTAATTCAGATATTTTAAAGAAGTTATGGTTGAGAAAATTACCAAAGAGTTTAAACATTGCTCTGACGAGTTCCAACTTATCAGATATTAATAAAATTATTAAGTTGGCTGATAAGTTATGGCAAGTTCTGTGTAGTAATGAAATTAGTTATTTAAAAGAACAAACTTTAGATTCTAATATAGTTACACAAGGTTTAAAAACAATGATTGAAACGATTGCTCAAGCAACATCAAATATTGTTGAACAATTTAAAACATTATCATTAGAGGTATCATCAATGCGAAGACAAATGGAGGAAACTATTCATCAATCACGGTTTGGGCAATTTAATAGAAATATATCAAAATCGCGAAATAGATTCAGAAACAGAGAATGGGTATATAGGTTCCACTATAGATACGGAAGTCGGGCTAGAAATTGTGAACAACCTTGTTCTTATTTGAAATCAAAAGAAGCGGAAAACTAAGTGGAACCATTGTTGAGGCGACAAGCAATGGTAACGTAGATATATCAACACGTCGCCTATTTATTTTTGATAAAAGTAATAAATTAAAATTTTTAATTGATAGTGGAGCCGACATATCGGTTCTTCCATCTTCAAGATTTAAGAAGAATAATCTTACGTCCGATATCGTTTTGACAGCAGCTAATGGTACCTCGATTCCTACTTTTGGAAAGAAAATGTTAAATGACGATCTGGGGTTATGGAGTGAATTTCCTTTTATTTTTCTTATAACTAGTATAGAAAAACCAATAATTGGTGCAGATTTTTTACATAAATATAGACTTTTAATAGATATTAAAAAGAAATCATTAATTGATCCTCTTACAAACTTATCAATCAGTGCTTTTGCATGTCCATGTAAGATTTCTTTACCCAAGCTATTTGCTGTTGAAGACAAATATACCTATTTATTAAGACAATTTCCTTCCTTAATCGCTGAACCCGACTACTCTAGTCCAGTTAAACATTCAACTGTTCATAGACTTGTTACAAACGGAGTATTACCTTTTACAAAACCTCGACGCTTAGACCCGGGTAAGTACAAAGTTGCTAAAGCTGAGTTTGATTTCCTAGTTAAGTCTGGAATTTGCAGACCCTCAAATTCTAGTGTTGCTTCGCCGTTACACTTAGTATCTAAGAAGGATTCGAATGACTGGCGTCCATGTGGTGATTTTAGACGATTAAACTTTGTGACTATCCCGGACAGATATCCATTACCACATATACATGATTTGAATTTTAACATGGCTGAGGAAGATATATACAAGACTGCTATTACCACACCATTTGGAATGTTCGAGTTTATGCGTATGCCATTCGGATTAAGAAACTCAGCACAAACATTTCAGAGATTCATTAACGAAGTTTTACATAGTTTGGATTTTGTGTTTGTATATATTGATGATGTACTGATTGCAAGTGAAAACGAAGCTGAGCTTATAAATCACTTGAAGATGGTTTTTGAACGATTAGATAAATATGGATTAAATGTTAAGCCTGGCAAATGTATATTTGGAGTACCTAATATAGATTTCCTCAGGCACAATATATCGGAAAAATGTATCAAACCATCAGAAGACAAAATCTTAGCCATACGTAATTTTGAAAAACCTAATTCTGTGAAACAAATGCAGACATTTATTGACATGGTAAATTATTACCATAGATATATTCCAAATCTAGCGAAACTAACAGGTAATATTCATGAAATGATAAAAAAACACCATAAAGAAAAAAAGAAAGATTTTAGATTGGGACAATAGAACTGAAAACGTATTTAATAAAATGAAAGAAAATTTTGCGAAACGTGTTCTATTGAATCATTTTGACCCAGAAGCTAGATTAACGTTAACAGTTGATGCATCTACAATTGCTATAGGAGGTGTTTTACAACTAATACATACGTCACGGAATAGAAGAACCATTGGATTTCTTTTCAAAGAAATTAACTACATCTGAGGCAAAATATAGCGTTTTTGATAGAGAACTTTTAGCTGTTTATTTAAGTGTTAAACATTTTCGACACATGTTGGAAGGAAGAAGTTTTACTGTTTATACCGATCACAAACCATTGATATTTGCATTGAATTCCAAAACGGATAGAAGCCCTAGGCAGACCAGACATCTTGAATATATTTCACAATTTACCAGCGATATTCGTTATATACATGGAGAGACAAATTTGGTAGCCGATACATAATCAAGAGCTTTTGAGTTGAACTCATTAACAAACACAGATCTGAATATTAAAGTATTATTTAAGGAACAACAAGAAGATGCAGAACTAATTGACATACTAAAAGATAAAACTGTTCATCTTAATTTAAAGTTAATTAAAATTCCTTCTTTTAATATGGAATTATGGTGTGAAATTTCATTGAACAATCCAAGACCGTTTGTTCCAAAAGAATTAAGAAGAATCGTTTTCGAAAAATTACATTTCATATCTCATCCTGGTATAAGAGCAACAAGCAAAATGCTTTCTCTTCGTTATTTCTGGCCAAAAATGGGTAAGGATATTAACACATGGGCAAAAGAATGCGTGAGCTGTCAGAAATCTAAAATAATCAGGCACACAAAATCAGAGGTTCAGAAAATAGTCATTCCAAAAGGTAGGTTTAAACATATTCATATCGATATTGTTGGTCCTTTACCTCCTTCTCGAGGGAAAAGGTATATTTTAACTATAATAGATAGATATACTAGATGGCCTGAAGCCTATCCACTAGCAGACATTTCAGCTACTACTGTAGCGCAAAACTTTTTGAATAATTATGTCAGTAGATTTGGGGTTCCTTTGAAAATTACTAGTGATCAGGGAATACAATTTATGTCACGTTTGTTTACAGAACTATCCATAATTTTAGGAAGTCACAAGATAAATACTTCTTCATATCACCCTCAAGCAAATGGTATGGTCGAAAGATTTCACCGTCAATTAAAATCAACAATTTTGGCTAGCAATCGATCCAGACACTGGTGTGATATACTTCCGATGGCTTTATTAGGCTTAAGATCTATTTTCAAATAAGATTTAAAATGCACACCTGCTGAAATGGTTTATGGACAGGGCTTACGATTACCAGGAGATATGGTCGTCTAAAGTAAGTAGCATGCATCTACAGATTTTATAGGCCAATTAAAAACGCATTTTAAAGATATTAGATCCAATTTATCTCATCATAGTTCTAAGTCAAAAACATATGTTCCAAAAGATCTTCATAATTGCAAATATGCATTTTTAAGAGTAGAACAGAACCGGTCATTACAATGTCCGTATGAGGGGCCGTTCAAAATTGTTGAAAAAAATTAAAAATTTTTTAAACTTGAAATTGAAGGTAATATTAGATCGTATTCTATTGGCAGATTAAAGCCGGCTTTTGTGGAACAGTCGAACGATGAATGTATTATACCAAATAAAAAAAAGAATGTAACATTTAATTTATTAAACATAAATAAATAATAATTCTTCGGAAGGGAGAGTATTGTAGGCTATTGTATTATTTACTTATTTTTAACTTTACTTATAATTTTTAAAATAAAGATAAGATTCTATTGATCTTTAATTTTAAAATAACTATCAAAACTTTTGATTATTATAAAATTATTATTCAAATTAAAACGTTCAATAATTTATATGTAAATAAATTAGTTATTGTAAATTGTTTTCCATTAAAATAAAAAACTTTTTATATGAATATCTACAATACAAATAACAAACCACTTAAAAATGTTTTGGGCAGAAGCTTGTTCATATCAAGATGCCGCTGGATCACGGCCGTTTAAAGAACTGGTAGAGTATTGTATATATTAAATTTACTTTGTGTAACAACGAGCAACGCTTGCATTGAACTAGTTTTTTCGGCAATGGAGTCAATAAAAAATTAAATTAGAAACAAACTTTAGTACGAATTGCTAAAATCTCTGTTACGAATTAATATAAATTTTTAAAATAATAGAATTTGTTGTGATCCATCTCCAGATATGGAAAACTTAGTAAAAATTTCCTTTTGGGGAATTTTGGTGATAAAAATTTTACAATTGGGGATGTCAGTCGAAATAAATCTGGGAACCCTGCACGTGTATTCAATTTAATATTCAGAATATTTTTATATTTGTGCGTGTGATTGATCTTACACAATCTATACATTTTAGTTGCTATCGCTTGTGCTGCGTAATTTAAAAAATGTGTATAAACGTAGTTATAGGATATTTATAGTTATACATGTTCGGTTTAAAATTAGTGCGTGCGTGTGTTTGCATTTTGCCTGTTTTCTATTTTTATCTACACACACTCATAGTTGATTGACGGCCAACACTCAAAGAGTACTTAAAGCGATACTTTTGTCATTCTCTGATACATATACACACATACATATATACTAGTGCAAGAAAAGTGCTAAACACTAAGTGGTCAGGTTAAACTTGCGGAAGTTTATGAAAAAATTTCTTCTTTCTCATGGACAAAAAAGTGCCCTTTCAAAAAATATGTTCTTCCAGGCATATGACAATATCAAATTTTTAAGTTTTTACATTTTCTATAGGCCCACTTGAGGCTGCAACATATTGGTTTTGAGAGATCTATTGCTGGAAGCTCTCATACATAGACATATTTCATATTTTTATAAAAGATTTAAGAAAGTCGCATAGGAATTAGACCGTGTGCCTCTCCAATTTTAAGGTATATTTAAAGAATATATAATTATTTTTAATATGAACATATAATTTTCAAACAAATGTAATCAATTAAAAATAAAATCTCTTAAAAAGGACAAAAAATTAAGGAAAGAAAAACAAAATACGTCATTCAATTACCCTTTGGTCTATATTAAAGGGCCTGTATAGCTTTTCAAGGAAGTGGTCAAACAGAATTTATGCAATAAATTTAAGAAATTACCATTTTAACAAGCAACAGAGGGTGGCGTTGGCTGAAATTGTAAACACGTTGACTAAAAAACCGAAGTTCTCGGGTCCATTTGTCACTTAATTATACCGACTTCAGCGGATACTTGTCCTAATATAACATCAGAGCGCCCTCCTTGGTCGGTATTACGTAGCAGAATCATAGTAAAAAACCCAAAAAGGTACATAAATACAACAATTCAATGAATTTATTCCTTATTATTCACCTAAGGAACAAGTTCATTGAATTCAACGTATGCCAATCATTGGCTACCAGTTCGTGGAAGTTAAGAATCCATACGTTGAAACCTTACGTAAATTCATTAAACCTATATATTTAATGCAATAAACTTATTCCTTGACCCAACGTATACATACTTTGAATTTAATGAAATAGTTCCTCGAATTTAAAGAACCCATTCCTTGGCCCAATGAATGCATTCATTGAATTTTATGAATTTATTCCTTGACCCAATGCACCTATACATTCAATATTTTACTTTTAATAAATATAACAAAAGGAAAGTTCATATTAAATTGAGTAAGGAAATTATTTACATAATATATATGTAAGTATGTGTGTACATAAAAAAATTTGTTTGTGATAATATCACATTGCCTTATCCATAAAAATATTTCTGTTTAATAAGAGGTTTATTAAACAAATTTTCTATGGAAATTTGATTAATATACATTTTATAAAATTAAAATATTTTTTATGAATTAGGCCCTTATAGCTAATAAATCAGTGAATGTTTAAATATAGTTTGAGTTAATTTTCATAAAAACTTAAAATGTGTTTAAACACACTTTCATTTTATCAGTGGCGAATTAAAGTTATTATCAAATTACGTTGAAAGTACGGTAGCACTACAAGATTTCCAAATATTATGGAAAGCTTTCCAAAGAACAGCTGTTCAATATAAATAAGAAAGTTGATTTATTAATTTGCAGAAAAGTGAAATAGCAAAAAACACATTTTATGATACAAAAACAGCATCGGAATGCATTTTTCTATTTATATATTACATGATATGAAAATATGTGTTACATTTGTTGTATATTTGCGAAAATTAAACGAAATTCTTTTTAATACGACAACATGATGTTCATGTACAAACACACACATGCACAAAACATATGGTATGTTTGTAAAAGTTAAACAACACTTAAATGCACAATGTTGGCTATTTAAGATTCATTTAATTTTGGGGAGAAAAACCAAATTTTCTGTTTAAACATGATTTAAAAATAAAATACATACATATAATCATTGACTGATTTATTAGCCCTTAGTCTACTAAATTATTACTGCCTTATTTATAAACATTATTAAAGCTATAAAAAAAGGTTTAATATGGAAATCTGTTTTATAATATAATAAAGCCGTAATAATTTTTATAAATTAGACTGTTAATTTATAATTCATTTATAAATTTAAAAATGCAGTTGTTAGTTTAAATAAAACAAACTGAAATTTTTGGCTGAATCGGAGAGATTCATCCAAATTATTCAATATTTCTATCGAGGCTTTTTCTTTGATGTTGTTCTCTTCGCGAATCGTTCTGACCAGTTAAAGAAAACTCCTTCACGTTTCCCAAAGGCAACGCCAAAGTCTTTGTCAATCTGGAATATAGTTATAAATATTTATTTTGCAAAAAGTACTAAAGTATAAAACAGTCATAATTTATATACTCAAATATCTAAATCTACTCAGTTTCTTATACTTGGCCCATCTGTTAAAAACTTCGGCTAAAGTGGAAGCTTGGTTTACGTCATGAATTCTAAAATTGCTGCATGCCTGCTAAGTGCTATTGAATTCCTCTGCACTCAAATTATCGTATCTGAGGCTTGTAATGCAAACCTCTGCGTTGGTTCCTTAATCTTTAAAATTAACATACATAAATATGTATAGTATACGTATAAAATTATACTATCTAAATAGCATTCAAAATAATTACTTATATAAAACTTGAGAATTGGAACCAATAATGTCAGGAGAAGGTGCATCTGGAACTGATTTTCTGATTTTCCAACTTTGAAGTAATTCAGCAAGTTCCTAATATTCGGGATATTATACAACTATATTTCTTTTTTTTTTTTTTGTAATGTATATTAATTATAATCACCTCTTATTATTAACTTACTTTTTGGCACTTTTTTATTTCAAACTTTCTTTTTTAATTGCGCACAAACTTATTTGTTAAACGAAGAACAATAACTGATTGCTTTGTGTTTATTTTTTTCTTTTTAGTATGTCTTTTTCCGATTATAAAATATGGAACTAGTACGTTGAATTGAACCAAGTGAAACAAAAATTCAAATGGCGGTTCCTTGAATCAAAGTACTCGTTCATTGAATAAAACATCTTCTTTTTGTTCTTGATGTAAAATTCAAAGTACATTACTTAAAATTAATGAACGGGTTCCTTGAATCAAAGTACACTTTCTTGAAATTTGCTAAACTTTTTTCTTTTATTTATATGAGAATGAACGTGTTGCTTAGATTCGACGTATTGTACGTTAAATCAAAAAACTAGTTCGTTGTTAAATTCAACGAATAATATCATTTGAAACAACGTATAGTACCTTGAATTTCAATGAATTTAAATCAATAAATGCGAGTTCGTTGAATTTATGTAAAACTGTTTTTCAGTGTAATTGACACCAGAGGCGCTGCAATACTATATACCTTATTAAGAAAAACCCGCACAAAGCAGAGTTGTAAAAAAATTACGCTTTCCTCCATCTCTTCCTTCACTACCTGTCCTATCTATCACCATCCCATTCCTAAACAAGGTAACACCTAGTAATATTAGTGGGCCGAAGTATTACTTCTCTTAAAAAACATCATTTTGAGTCGCTCAGTGCTTTGTTCCATAGCAGTGATATGTAATGCATCCTTTTTTGGCTATTCATACTGACTCATGAAATTTAAAATCTAAGTGAGTAGACATCGTTTAAACTCAACTACTCTGATTTACGCATACTCACTATAAGATTGATTTATAAGTATAGGTTACAATATATATGAATGCGACTTCGACATCATACTCATATCACACTCACACTCATAAATCATTTCAGTTTGATTTATAATTTCAGAAAAATACTTATGCCCTAATTCCGATCGACGATTGTTTCGTCTTGTATATGGACGAAAAAAAAGCCGCAGTTTTGATTCTTTAAAACATTTATTATTTATTGTCCATGCTAGAAGGTTCGTGTATTTGCTTTATGATTTTGTTTTAAACATTATATCCAACACATAATTTTTCAAATATTTGTCAAACTATTGTATAATACTTTAATTTTATTTTTATGTTTTAAAAACATGGTAATAATATTTTTATTTTTCATTATCAAAGACAACAACCATTTTTGAAGAAAATAATTTCTAGAATTCAAAAACAAGAACTCAGAAGTATTTTCAAACACAAACGTCCTAAATCTTCTTACTGAATTAGGGCATTAGAAGTATTTTTAAACAAAAACGTTCTAAATCTTCTTACTGAATTAGGGCATTATACTACTTACATTGATTCACCTCGACGAAAAAAAGCCGCAGTTGTGATTCTTTAAAACAAATAGTATTTATTGTTCAAGCCAGAAGGTTCGTGTATTTGCTGTATGATTTTGTTCTAAACATTATATCCAACACATATTTTTCAAATATTTTTCAAACTATTGTATAATAATTTCAATATTTAGGGAATTCACAATGAGTATATTAAAATTTTAATGTGGCAACATTGAGCTATCTTAATTTTTTATTGTGAGCAGGCAACAATATAAATACCAGTGATGCCATTAGGATACGAAAGATACATTTTTCGTAACTTTTGATGACTTCAGGTACTATGTGTAATCCCGACATTTTTCGTATCTTTTGAATCTGTACGCAAAATGTACAGAAAATATGAACATCTTTTTTTTTGAGGAAATATGAACATCTTTTTTATTTTCAGGAAATTTATATGAACTTTTCGATATTGCGCCTTAACTCGTATATTAATTTTTACAAAAATTAATTTGTTTTGATAACATCCAAAGATAGTTAATTAATTTTAAAGTTTGCTTACTGTATTATTAAAAATTACATGCGTAATATTTATGACTTAAATATACATATATAAAAATGAATTTACATGATTTCGTTTTCTTTACAATATTCATTAAATACATATGAAATAAAAATGTTATGTTTATAAATTTTAAACGTTAAAAATGTACTTTAATTTTTTTTTAAATGTATCTTTTTGGGAACAAATGTATCTTTTTGGATACTAAAATGTATCTTTCTTGAAATTTCACTGGCAACACTGATAAATACACATACTATATATGTCAAAGTCAGGCAAACACACATACATCTTTATATTATTTACATATTAGTTTATTTATTTATTTATTTATTTATTTAGGAAATACTTTACAAAGTAAATTTGCAAAGTATTGTTGCACAAATATGGGCGGGGTAGCTAGACCATATGCCCAAGATGTTATTAACAGTTTTTTAAAAAGGCTTTGTGACTGACTGTACACGACCTATGCCTTCACATAGGAAGTAGCAACGTGGTTGTTAAAGAAATTCCACAAAAGAACCGCAAGAATATACGGTTATCCGTGGCAGATCAGTCAACCAGTGCGACATATTAGTTTATATCTGTGGTTTATAATATGAGAGAGGGAGAATAAAATGCATATTTGTACGCAGCGATGCCAATTTAGCGCGTTTCGCGCTAGATTTAGCGCGTTTTAACTATGCCAAACGCGCTTTTTTTCGTCTTAGCGCGTTTACTTAAAAAAGCGCTAAATTTGCGCGTTTTGAATAAAGTCATCATTATTTCAGTTCAATATTTTTTTTGCATAAATTTAACAATTTCTAGTATTCAAAACTCATAAAATTTTTTAAATTGGTTAATGATGCAGCTGTCGCAAATAAAATTCTCTTGACTATGGTTAGAATTAAAAATGCATTTTAATACTGTAAATGGCAAATATTTTGAAATTCTCAACTAAAAATATGTACTCCTACTCGTGACCAAAAAAATTTATATAACTTATTAAGCATCTATACTAGTACAAGTACAAAAAAATAGCTAAGAACCGTCTCGATCAAGTCACCTTTCAAACAGAAAAAAAAATAAATCAAAATCCATTCAGCCGTTTGGTCTGTGCGTGGACACGGACAGACACACAGATACACAGCCACACACTACAAACTTCACTACTCTTTGGTCGGGGGTTAAAAATAAAAACTAAGGATTTCGATTATTTGGAAGGCAATTATGATTCTGTATTAAATGATTTTAGTTATTTAGGATATAATTTTGAAGAAACAATATTATAAAATCTGAAAAGAGCTACTAAAAAAAATCAATTGTATTTACTTATACTTTTATTAAAATTTAATTTAGCGCGCAGGAAAATAGCGCGTTTTGGCTATAAATAGTTGACAATGCTGAAACTTAGCGCGTTCTAGCGCGTTTTGCGAAGGGGAATAGCGCGTTTGGGTTATAAATAGTTGGCATCGCTGTTTGTACGAATGCTTATGAGAGACTGAATTATATTCTTCCGTACGTATTAAAATAACAAAATTTGTTAAATTAGAAATTATTGTTGGATAAATTTTTCAAAGTAACTTTTGCCCTGCGAAAAATACAAATATTTTTTCATCAACTACAGCTGCGCTGACAGTTTTAAAATGTTTAGTTTAACATTACCACATTGCCATATAAAAAATGACATGCTTTTTATACTTTTAAATTTGCCACCTGGTAATAAGTTTGATTTACACACAAACAAAAACAACAAACTTTCCAGACCACATTAAAGTATTAAGGTAGAGGTCCATAGCTCGCTTTTTGCGCGTTATGCTTTACAGGCGTTTCATCCTCTTGTTTCGTTCTATACTTTGTTCGCGTTGAGTTACATGCACTGCTTTTCATGCGCCATTTTATTTTTATTTTGATCAGCTGTGTGCGTTTGTTTATAAATAAATACTTATAAAGAATATATTTAATTTTATGTGCAAAAAATGCCTATGAACAATTTCAAAAAAGAAAAGGTTTTGTGTACGGCCGTTGTATTTAGAACGGAATTTAAGTCGGTTTTTTGAAACCACATTTAAAAAATTAAAACTTCTGACCCTGAGCAATTTCGAACCGCGACAAGAATGTCTGCAGATGTCTTTGACTATTTATTCAGCATTTTAAAAGATAGTCTTGAGAAGAACTCGGCCAGGGCTATTCCAGCAGATTGTCGGCTGTTGTTGACTTTAATGTAAGTAAATTGAAAATTACATATAAATGTATGCACATTATTGGCTTAAGCAATAACTATTCTAAGCAGCTATTTAATACAGATTTAGCGGAGAAGACACTAATATGCAAAATTTGTTACTGAGAAAAGTGTGGTGAGAAGTTAATTAAAATACATCACTTTAATGAAAATATTCACATATTTTATAAGTTTTTTTTACTAAGAAATTTTTTTTATTGAAAAAAAAAGAAAAAAATTATCCACGGCAAAGTAATATTTATCGATAACGTAAGAAATAAAGTATTATTTAACATCTTGAGCATTGAAGAACAGCTGACTTTCTTTCATGGTGCTTGTAACGCGTACAAAAGTAGAAAGTAGACCTACTTTTTGCTTTGAACGCGCCTACGCGTTCTGCGCTTTTTGCAATGTAACTTGTCACATACTATTACATTGATTCTACTTTTTTGACAGATGCATAGAAAGCGTAACGCGCAAAAAGCTAGCTATGGACCTCTACCTTTAAAGTTGAAACGTTGCAATATTAACACACATTTTAAAATGCTATTGTCAACTCCCTAATTATTTATGTGTTTTAAAAACATGGTAATAATATTTATATTTTTCATTATCAAAGACAACAACTACATATTTTTGAAGTAAATAATTTAGAGAATTGAAAAACAAGAACTCAAAAGTATTTTCAAACATAAACGTCCTAAATCTTCTTACTGAATTAGGGCATAACTCCAACAGTGTATAAAAAACACATTTGTAATGAGTATTTTAATGTTCGTATGTGTAGTTCGCTTTGCCATACCATACATCATCTATAAGCATTGAGTTAAGGAGTTTGAGTAGAAGATCAAAGTTTAGATTTTCTGATATCTAAGAGTATATGAAATTATATGTTATAACCAGTTTTAAAAACTATTTTTTTTAACTGATTTCCTTTATGCATAAAAATTATATTATTCAACTTAAAACTAAAAAACCTTTCAAGTTTAATGAAGTATTAAAAAGAAACAAAAATATGGTTTTCTGATGTTTTCTGTTTTTTTTTATTTGTTAGATTTTCTAAATATTCCTACAAAAAATTGTTGAAAATTTTGTCACAACTTTGAAAAATTTTTACTTTTTTACAAGCCCAAATTATTGATTTTGGTTCGAATTTCTTTACTTTCCAAAGAGATTTAAGGAAAAAACTAAAAACATTTGAAAAAATAAGTATAATTTAATTGTTTGCAATTTCTTACGTTACAAGAGGGCGCTGAAGTCACAAATTAGGTAGTTTTTTAGAAAGATAGTTGCAATTTTTTTTTTCAATAAGAATCAACAATTGTTTATATTTTATAGCGCGGCGTATTTTCTATAAAACGCATTTACACTTGAAATTAAAAAGTTTCATTTCAATAGTTTTTCACTGCTTTAAAAATTGAATGTAATTCGAACAATTTAACCGCTTTTCAATAGCTTACAAAATCTAGTAAATAACAACAAAACCTTAAGAAATTATGAAATGAAAATACATACATTTTAGTACGTTTGAAACAGGAAATAATTTTTAAGAATAAAGTTGTAAAAAAAATATTTTGTTGTATTCTGAAGCTAAAAGGGGGCGGTAGAATCACATATTCAACATGGAAATATACGCGATAAAGTAAAATTGTTCCACCTTTCACAGATAGAATGAAAATTTAGCAGAAGTGAACTTAAAACATTTAACAAGTAGTACACCGGAAAGTATAGTTCAACTCTGGAATACATTTGTAAAGGTGAATAATCTCATATTAATTTGACATTCATGGATGCCAGTATAAGCAGAAAATTGAAAATGAAATTCTTTCAGATGTGTACACGATTTTTACTGCATTTGTGCAATTAAGGTATAACTGTAAGATATTTATGAATATAATCAAAATGTTATAAAGATTTTTAATGAAAGTGATTCCAATACACGTTTAAACTATTTTGGCTCTAAAAGCACATTAAAATTTAAAAAAAACACTAAAGGGCGTAATTTTGAGATCTTAAAAGCGTAAAAACCACTAATGTGAAAAACAACTAAAAATCCAAACGAGTGAAGTTTAATAATTTTTAATATTTTCTAAGCTATTCTCTATTTCGGCAAGAGTATCATCTTTAATGAAATGTGTATATCAGACGAAAAAAGTAGGCTTTACACTGAAAAAATAAATACATCAAGTTTTTATGAAAGTCATTTTAAGAATACATTTCTTAAAAGCACTACATACGGTTTTTTTAATTTGGCACCAACGCTCAAAATTTGGCGTTTTGAGTCTTCAAAAAGCACTAAAAATATTACCAAAATCACCAAGTTGGCATCGCTGGATAAATGGGGTTGTGTTACTTTATGGTAATATCAATGACAGAAATACTGCTCGTCGCTTTTTCTCAGATAAGCTCGCTTTTTGCGCGTTATGCTTTACACGCGTTTCATCCTCTTGTTTCATTCTATACTTCGTTCGCGTTGAGTTACATGCACTGCTTTTCATGCGCCGTTTTATTTTTGTTTTGATCAGCTGTGTGCTTTTGTTTATAAATACTTATAAAGAAAAAATGGAGAGTGTCGAGTTTTTAAAAGAATTTGTGGAGTTAGTCGTACGAGCCCCGACCACTATTAATTCGTACGGCAAGCTTTTTTACCCGTATGTAATTTTTAACAGATGATATTTTCAATACTGAAGTAGACAACACATGCAAACCTATTTTTTCTGAGAGATCATTTTATTTTCTTAATTTTAGAAAAAAAAATTTTTGTTGTACTTCAACAACAACAACATTTATTTCTATGAATGCTTTCCTTAATTGATAAGAAAAATTTGACCATTATTAATTCGTACGGTGCGTTAGCTTAGCTTACAATTGAAAGTAGATCAAAACAAAAGCAAAAGTAGAAACAGTTATGCAATGCAGAATGTCAGAAGTGTGTTATTGCTTCAAATTATTCAAAGTTTACCAACGATGGAACGTGGTAAGCCGATTTGCAAAGAAATTAGAAGTTTAGTTCTAGATTATTATAAATCTGGGAACACTTTTGGTGAAATAGCCAAGCAATTAAATCTGGCTAAGTCTTCCGTTCAAGGAATAGTAAAAAATTTTAAGAAAAATGGCAATATAGAAAATAATATCGCAAATGGAGGCCGAACATCGGCAATAACAGCTCGTGATAAAAGAGCCCTGGCCACGATTGTGAAGGCTGATCGTCGCCAAAGTTTGAGAAATCTAGAATCAGAATGGTCTGATAAAATCGGAAAAAGTGTTAAGCGTGAGTGGACGCGCCTGCAGTTGCGAGATATTGGATATAAGTTCTATAATGTATGTATAGGGATTATTTATGTTACATACTCAATATCTTAAATTACTCTTAGGCCAAGGAAAAACCATTGCTTACGCTTCGCTAAAAGAAGAAGCGTTTACAATGGTGTCGGGAACGGATGTCTTGGACTCAAAGGCAATGGAACTCCATCATATTTAGCGATGAATCTAAATTTGATGTGAGTGTCGGTGATGCACGAAGGAGAGTTATCCGTAACAAAACTGAAGCGTACCATAAAGACTGCCTTAAAGGACAGTTAAGTTCCCAGCAAGCATAATGGTGTGGGGTTGTATATTTGTCAAAGGGGTAGGACAACTGCACTTTATTGATGGGATGGTCAACTCTGAAAAATACATTAACATACTAGAAGAAAGTTTGCTGCCATCAATAACAAAACTGCCTGACTGTGGTGAATACACGTTTCAACAGGATGGCGCATCATCTCATACTGCCAAACGAACCAAATCATGGCTGCAGTCTAAGGAAATTAGGGTCTTAGATTGGCCATCAAATAGTCCGTACCTAAGCCCAATCGAGAATATATGGGGAATAATGAAAAGAAACTTAAAAAATGAGCCTTAAAGAACCCTTTCTGATTTAAAAACAAAATTGCAAGAGATGTGGGATTCTATTTCAACAGAACAATGCCAGAATTTATTAAAATCTATGCCAAATCGTTGTAAATGTGTTGAACAGGCAAAAGGCGATGTTACCCAATGTTAATATTTAAAAAAATTACATTTTTAATCAAATAGTAAATATTTTGTGCACCGTACGAATTAATACTTGTCAAATTTTTCTTATCAATTAAGGAAAGCATTCAAAGAAATAAATGTTGTTGTTGTTGTTGTTGTTGGAGTACAACAAAAATTTTTTTTCTAAAATTAAGAAAATAAAATGATCTCTCAGAAAAAATAGGTTTGCATGTGTTGTCTATTTCAGTATTGAAAATATCATCTGTTAAAAATTACATACGGGTAAAAAAGCTTGCCGTACGAATTAATAGTGGTCAGGGCTCGTAAAAGTAATCGATAACTAATATGCAAAATTTGTTACTGAGAAAAGTGTGGTGAAAAGTTAATTAAAATACATCGCATTAATGAAAATATTCACATATTTTATTAAACAAGTTTTTTTTACTAAGAAATTTTTTTTATTGAAAAAAAAGAAAAAAATTATCTACGTCAAAATAATATTTATGGATAACGTAAAAAATAAAGTATTATTTAACATCTTTAGCATTCAAGAACAGCTGACTTTCTTTCATGGTGCTTGTAACGCGTACAAAAGTAGAAAGTAGACCTACTTTTTGCTTTGAACGCGCCTACGCGTTCTGCGCTTTTTGCAATGTAACTTGTCACATACTATTACATTGATTCTACTTTTTTGACAGATGCATAGAAAGCGTAACGCGCAAAAAGCGAGCTATGGACCTCTACCTATAGTGTTGTAGCAGCCAAAATAACTAATTTAAAAAAAAATTATTGACAACTTTAGTATTATACTAAGAGTGCTATCATGTGGCTCTTAAACAAACATAAAATTCTTAACAGTGACTAGAAATATGTATTTAATTCATTATGGATGTATCATACGCCAAGTAATGTACAAAAAATTTTAATTCATGGATGTGATGTTATCATACCCGTAGTAAGACTATTAAAAGTTTCCTGTAATTTTTTATTTTAAAATTACGAATTACTAATCATAATAAAAATAACATTATAGTCTCTCGGATAAACACTCATAAGGATTTAATAACTTATTTGCACCTAACCTCAGATCCTTTTTTATTTTCAGAGAGGACCATCATATAAAAAAAAATATAGACTTTGGAGATATCTCCAAGCATATTCAGATATACAGTGTCACTAATGATATTAAAATTCTACCTTTAATAACAAAAATTTAAATTTGGAAGTAAAAAGTTCAATTAAAAAAGGTCCTGTGACCTCTGAAACAAAATTTATTGAAATATTTTAGATTTTAAAGTTTATGAATTTGTTCCACAAATTTATATGTTATCTTTAAACTTCTTAATGAAATATAAAAAATATTATTTTTATTTTGACGGGAGAGTGAGTGACAACTAAAATACATGTTTTTCTTGGTGGAGAGTGTTTGAAACTGAAACATATTTAATTAGTGTTTTTTGTGGGAATTGTTACAATTTAAGTTTAAAATTTTTTAGCGCACTAGTAATCCCAAATTATTATTTTACTTATTAAGTAAAATATTTTTTTAATAAAAATACATTGAAATTGATTATTGAGGGGTTTAGCTGGATACATATTTAACTTAATTTTGAGTAATCATTCAAGAAAAAATACGTTTTCATAGAAAATTTGCGTTTCAGCCACACGCACTTGAGTGAGTATATATATTCTCACCGTGAGTGTGCGTGACAGTAAATCAAAAATAGACACGCGCACTTCTGTGCTATTAGATTTGCTCAAATATACCAACTTTCGTGAAATTCTGTTAATTTTTGTAAAAGTTATTGCATATTTTCTTCCAAGGACACTTGACAGGACGAAAGGTTCTTTTCGCAGTTACGCTAAAAAAACCCACACAGTGCAATTAAGATGGCTACAAAAAATATAAGTTTATACAGTTTTATTTTGAAAAATATAACAAATTCAAAAATTTTTACGGGCGGTAGGCGTGTCCTTGGACCGATTTTTTTCAAAACTTAACTTTTTCTTAATTAAAGTGAATGTAAATATTGTAACAAACTACAGAAGCTTAAGTCAACTCCTTCTATTTTTGTCCCATCGTTATATGGGAACAAAGCACTGTGCGGCGTTGCGCACATTTTGAAAATGACATCACAAAATGACAACACAAGAAATGCCAGATGTGTACTCGGCATAATAATTTTATGCCATATATCAAAAATAAACATATTCGTATTCTTCTGAATTCGGCGAATACGAAAATCTAAAAAGCCGAATATTCGGAAATTCGAATACGAATAATCTTATAACTAATATGTACATATTTATGTATGTAAGTACATGTGTATATTTTACACAGTTTTATAGCTTACATTGATCAAATTTATAATACATATACATATTATTGCTTTTTCAGAGGAATTAATTTTGTAAAGTGTACATAAGTATGTATATATGTATGCAGATATTTTCAATGAAGTGAGACAAATATGTATAATAAGTTGAATTTTCTTTAATACCGTTCTGTTACTAAATAATAAATGGGCTTAAATTATTAAACGACCAACCAGCACCTCCTATTAATGGACGACTATTGTCTTCCATTCATATTCAAATATTCCTTTTTAATTATATTTTTACATCCATCATGCATTTGCTCGGACACAACAAAAATATGCTACCAGCATGCAAAGGCATTTTAAAATATGTACATTTTGTCATGAGAACAAACGAACGAAATATTTCAATAATTTATTAACGAAATCTTAATGACAAAAGTATTTAGGCCATGACACAGCAGCCAAACAAAACAGAAATTCCAATTCAACTAATGAAATTTGTAACAAAAAAAAAACAATCCTTAAAGCAACAACAATGACAAAAACACAGGCTACCCACATTCGGCTTTAAACCGCATGAAACATGCATGATGCTGACTACAACAGTTACAGAGACTTCTATTTTCAGAAATTCCCTTTTGGGGAAAATTTAAAAATTCTTAGCAATTTTTAAATGCGTTAAAATAATCTATGCATGTACGAGTATATAAATAAAAATGAAATATTGTCTGTTGCTAAGCGCATAACTTGAAAACGGCTTGACAGATTTCGGTAATTTTTTTTTAAATATGTGTAATAGTCTGAAAAAGGTTTTTATGGAAAGAATGAATGGAAAGTGTGCTTGAAAAGTTGAAAAATTGTGGACAACTAAACTAAAATTGTGTTTTTCTATGGGATCTTACATTTTTATTTATTTTTTTTACAGATTCCCCACAAACTTCGTACGAACAAAGCCTATAGTACACGTCATGTAAAAAGCCACGTTCGTATGTGGCGATGACGTCACGGGAATTTTCAGCATATTGGTCGCATTTTTTTTAAATTTTGATAGTATTTTTGTTCCAAAATACAACTGCGGCACATAAAGCCGAATCGAACTAATTTTCTGAGGCGGCACATCTGCAAGCATGTGAATATCTACATGTACATATGTTACTAGTACACGTGTCGTGTACTATAGGCTTAACGTGTTAAGTTTGGAATATATTATGTATGTATGCATGTACAGGTTTAATTGATTTTTCGATATACCTTATACGAGCATACATACCTATTTTTTGTTGTTTGTTGGTCGTGGAAAAATTTGATTCAGGCAATTAGCATTTTTTTAGTGCACTATAGATACTTCTTTTTTGTTTTGATAATTAAAATAACTTATTTGTTTTTTACTTTTGTGTTGCTCGCAATCTGTCCAACAGTAGTAGAATAGAATAGTAGAATAGGATCAAGGGATGAGGCTCCCCCATACAAAGTATTTAATATTACTCTTATATCTTGAAAGCTATAATATCAAGTGTTATCAAATTTAGTATGGCCTCTTATATCTTGAAAGCTATAATATCAAGTGTTATCAAATTTAGTATGGCCTCCTTTCAAAGCGAGGTGCGAAGTATTTCAAAATATTGGTATAATCGGAACAAGGAAAGTACAAAGTAATTAATAATAATATATTTTGAAAGCTTTAGTAGCAAGAGTCCTCAAATTTGGATGAACTATTTGAGAGCGAGGTGCGAAGTAATTCCAGATATTGGTAAAATACGACCGTGGGAAGCGGCGCCCCCCCCCCCCCCGCCACCTACAAAGTAATTAATTATGCGTGGCTCCCGAGTCGAAATTTAAAAAATAAAAATTAATAGTATGTGTTCTAGCATCTAAATTTATAAAAAAAAAAACTTTCAAAATGGACCCTTTAATAATTTTTGATTTTCTTGTTTCGTTTTGCTTTCATAAGACTGTTTACAAATGAAAAGATTACGAGTTTTTTTGTTCAAAAGTGAAAGCGAAAATATCAATAAATTTAAATCGCCCATTTCAAGTTTTTTTTCTTCTAAATTTGGATGCTAGAACTCATACTATTCATTTTTATTTTTTAATTTTCAATTTAAACAGGTGTAGCATGCGTTTTAACATCCGATCAAACAAGAAAACATGCGAAAACGACTCGGAAGGCAGAACATACACGATAATCTTATATCTTGAAAGCTATAGAAACAATAGTCTTCAAATTTAGTATGGACTCTTTTGAGAGCCAGGCGCAAAGTAATTCAAAATATTGGTAGAATAAAAGTATGTGAAGGGCCACCCCTCATACAAAGTAATTAATAATAATCTTATATATTGAAAGCTAAAATAGCAAGAGCCATCAAACTTGTTATGTCCTCTTTTGAGAGCGAAGTGCAAAGTAATTCAAAGTATTGGTGAATAGGACCGAGGCACGCCCTATACAAAGTAATTATAAAAATCTTTTGTCTTGAAAACAATAACAGCAAGAGTCTTCAAATTTGGTATGATTTCATTTGAAAAAAATTAACAAAATTTAAAACACTAACGGTCTAATTCATAAAATATATTTTAGCTTTATTACAGGTTTATTTGACAAAATTTCCCATAGAAATATGTCAAATAAGCGCTTAGTAAACCTGAATTATTTTTTATGAATAAGGCAGCAATTAGACCATTGGTGTTTTCTTATTCATCCATCATCCATCATCGTTCACAACACTCCCTACCTTTACCACTCATATACCACATCCTCACACACCTACAATGTTGGCTTGTAAAACATTTGACCAAAAATATGAAATTTTTTATTGCCATAAATCTGACAATGATATATTATTGAGGGTAAACAACATTTAGGGAAAAGAAATTTGTTTGTTGGCAAATAAAAGTTTCTCCAATGTGAACATAGTTTGACCACCCCCTGTCCAACATTTTTCGTCTGTTCGGTTAAAAAGTTATTTGTTCTTACAAAGTTTTTGTACCAACAAACAGTGGCAAATGACAGCTGTTTCCAAGTGTTGTCTCTTCTAGTGTAATTATGCTTGCTTAAATAACCATCTACACAGAAGTTAATTTCATTCAGAGAGACAATGCAAAATACTTTGCATGATAAACTATATATGTATATGCATTAGTTTTGTGAAAAGCGACTTCTTTTGAATACTCAATACTACTTGATACTTTTTCAATTGGGTGCTCGATATTACTCAATATATCAACGGCTTTTTTGGTAATCGAAATCGCGATTAATCGCACCTTTTAAACTTTTAATCATAATCGAGCGATTAATGGCTGCGATTACTATTAAAAGTTTTACCATTTTTCAAGCAAAGAATTTATGTCAAACGCCTTCACTAATGAACTGTTTTCCAATCTAAGATTCATTTAAACCGTTTCAATTTTCATACAGGGCAAGTTTAACTCATAAAAATTTTAATTTTTAGTTTAAATATAAAATATATTAAATATATATATATATATATATATATATATATATATATATTGTGAAATTAAACGTAAAACAAAGTCTTACCGTCTGCAAACTGCATACAAGATCTTTCTTTATAAAACCACTTAATACAATTACATTCTGTCTGTCTTTAATTAAAGGTTTATAATGTTTTCACACTGATATGGTTTTGGTTTTAACATTAAAACCAATTGTTAAAACCTGGTTTTACCATACAAATTGTTTTTGTTAAAACCAACTCAAAACCCTTTTTGAATTGGTTTTTAGTTTTTTTAATGAAATGCAACCTTGTTTTTGCTGTGCTAAATTCAGTGCTGCCAAGTTGAAATTACCAGAAGCAGCTGATAATTTTTATGCCAGTGAAAACGAATAGGTACCAATTGATATATTTTTAACTTAAAAATATATGCAGCAGCAATAATTATCAAAAAAAAAAAAGAGAACAAGATAGTATCCTTGGACGATAAACAACGAAAATATTTTCACTGACATCTGTGAAGTATAAATAGACGATATGACTGACATAATATATTTGTGCAATCAGCAACGTTAAAACCAGGTATTAGCTTTCGGTGTGAAAACAGTATTATTGGCCAACTTTTTCTTAATTTTTCACTCATTTGGTAGCCAAATGAAATGTTTTCATATTTTATATAAGTTGCAACGCTTTGATGGATTGCTACTATATATTTTCTTATTGCAAAAATTTTAGAAAATATTTCAAAAAATGTATACAAAAGAATCGATAAAAATACGACATGAAATAAAAAAGAAAATAAGACAAACAAGACTTTAACTGTTTTAACAAAATTTATGATAGTATATTTTCTTGCTTAATCGCGATTAAACGATAATCGTAATTAATCGCATATTATTTAATCGCAATAGCGATTATGAAAATCTGCGATTATTTGCAAACCCTATGCTTAAAGGAACTCTCAGTAAAACTCTTTGTATAGAGAAATTATTACAACTTAATACAGATAACTTTGTATAATTTAGTATAAACATAAATGTGGCCATCAAAAATTGCGAGGTAAAAAATGTGGGTGTAGTCACTCCCACATTTCATAAGTGCAATGTGTATGAAAAGTTTCAATAAAGTAGATCGAGTTTGAACGTCGTAACTTAAATTCTTAATTTTGAGTTTAAAGGGCTTGTCGCTCCCCCTAATTGCAAGTTCCGGGTTTTAAGATTTTTCTTGGTGATTTCTGATCTAGATTTATTTGTGTATCGAATTTCAGCTCTGAATTGCTATTTTGAGTTTTAAGTAGGGATGAAAGGATACCACTAACGCATCGATTCTTTTACTTGATACGGTATCGGTTCAAAAGTATCGACACCTAGTCACACAGTAAAAAATTTGCTCCAAATAAAGCAGGTTTTTACTATGAGAGAATAAAAGTAGAGCTGACAAACCTGCTGATATTGCTGCTGATTTTTGTATGGCAAGTTCCCGGTTTTGAGTACTACATGTTTTGCTCACAAAAGCGCTTTTTTCTAATCTAATAAAATATGCAAATATAGCAGTTATCTAAACCGCATTTTAAAGGATTAATAATACAAACGTATTTACTTATGTGAAAAGCGCTTTTCAAGATCACATAAGCAAAATTTCTGGCTTTAAAACCTGCATTGTTGTGGCGCTGTTAAATCACCTTGTTTTCTATAGTTTTGCTAGTTATGATGAGCTTTATTGCCGTATTGCTTCAAAAAACATGAAAATCTTTTACTGGGCAGTAAAAGCATTGATACTTACTTTGATATATTTTCGTCGACGGGAGCAGTATAGTCGGGAAGGCATTTTAAATGTTTGTGCAAATTCAATGCGTTGCTGCAATAACGCATGCTTTTAAAACATTTTTTTGCAGCTCGAAAATTAATCGTAATTTTTTTATTACTATAATTACACAATTGTCTTGGGTGTCTTAAGTGTCATAAAGTCCTAACATATTAAACCATTTTAAAATTATTTTTATTTTCTTTAATATAAAAGGTGTACTATATTAATACAATTTTACAATTTTGTATTTGTTAGTGTCATAACTAATTATCTTGCTTTTTACTTTTCTTTTTCGACAAAATGTCCATTTATGTTTAAATACGTGCCGTGCCGTCTTTTTTAGCAAATTTCTACTAAAACATTAAATATTGCAAAAAAAAAATATATAAAATTCGCAAGGGATTAAAATAATGGAAAAACTTCCCCAAGCTGATTATATAGACCGCAAAAAAAGCAATAACTCGAGAATAGGCTTACAGCATATATTGCGAAAACTTGCAAAAATGCGAATAGCTTGAAAAAATTTCCAAAACAGCAAAAACTGTAAACGAACAAACTCAGAATCAAAAATAATCACATTGGCAAAAAATTGCGAAAATTCGCCAGTAATAATAACAAAAAACTTTAAACTTTATTTAAAAAACGTTAAAAATTTTAAGGAGTGCAAGAAACTTGGAAAAATTCGCAAAAATTACGAAAATTCGCAAAGACTTTAAAAAAAATTTTAAACTGCCAAAAAAATAAGGAATTGGGAACAATCACTTTTATTGTAAAAATTCGCTATAAATTGCAAACAAGCCCTAAGATTACTTACAAATAACTAAAGATATCAGAAATTGGAAAAAATCGCAGAAAATTGGCAAAATGATGAAAATTCGCAAAAATTTGTTAACATCAAATAGATAAACGGATTAAAAATCGATCAAATGGTAAAAAGGGCAAGATTTGGTTAAAAATCATTTTTATCGCGAAAATTGGTAACAAATTGCAAAATTGCAAACAAGCCCTAAAATTCTTTAAAAATATGTAAAATTATAAGGAATGACAAAAATTCGCGAAAATTTCGACAATTTGCAAAAATTTGCTAATATCAAAAAGATAGACACAGTGTGGTATTAATTAAAAGTCGCCAGAACTATAAAAAGGGCAAAAAATACAAAAAAAAAATACTTCCATCAGACAATGAAATGGCTTGAGTCACTAATTTTTTAAAATTACGGACAGAGCAACAAGTCTTATCAAAAGTTACCTGATTCGCAAAACTTACTAAAATTTGAAAATAAATTCCAAGGCCTTAACATTTTAAAAGGATAAATGCTCGAAAAACTTTTGTTTTACATATTGCAAAAACTACAAAAATTCGCTAAAAATTTTCGGATACAGATAGAAGCCGGTAAATAATTTTCTCATAATTTTCCATTTTCGTAACAAATATTATTTTATTTTTGTAATATTTTTTCTAATTCGTTTTGTATCATGTAGTTTATGTTTCAACTTACACACTAAAATATGAGAGGTTGCTCACAACAGTCATATTTTAAACTAATTTAAAAGTTTAGGACATTATGACTTTGACACTACCGCTTGAATATTTCAGTTTTAAATTAAAATTTACATATAATAAGAACAAATGAAATTTTGTTAAACTTCCGTTACTTCAACATTGTTGTAGCCAATAAGAAACGAGTATTTTTGATCAGTACGCGTCGTTTTCGCGTGATCCCACTCCCTGGATAAAATTTCCGGGTTTTAAGATTTTTGCATTGGCTCGCTCATCTACACTTACTTGTGTATAAAATTTCAGCTCTCTAGCGCGAATTCTAGGTTAAAATTTTATGGGCATCATCACGCCCATATTTAGTTTTTAGTAACTAGCAATATTTGCGTGGCCGCGCCCCCGCCCTCTTAAAAAGTTTGGTTTTCAATTTGTATATCAAATTTCAGCTCATTAGCGCAAATTTAAATTTGTAATTTTTTTGGGCATAATCCCGCACACTTTCCTGGACTCAAGTTCATTCGTGTCAAAAGTCGTTGAAAACGAATAATAATAAATACATATACATACATATATTATATTCAATTGTGCTGTACCGAAGTCCATGAAACATGAGGCGTGTTAACGCCCGCTTTTTTAAACGAAAATTTATAGCCTTGCATTGTCGCAACATGTATGCCAAATTTCAATTAAATCGCTTGAGTTGAAAGCTTAAGATTTGTTTTCTAATTCTGAGTTTCGATCAAATTTCCGGGTTTTCATATTTTTGTAGTTAGTTGCTCACCTAGTCCTACTTGTGTATGAATTTCAGGTCACTAGCACAAATTTTAATTTTTACCTTTTATGAGAGTGATTCCGCCCACTTTTGTAAAGTCAAGATGCTTTTTGGCCAAAATTTGCCATTCTTGTCAAGTTTCGTTGGAAACGGAGAGTTAAAAATACATAAGTAGTATATTTAAATGTGCTGAGCCGAAGTACATAAAACAGATGGCTTAAATTTTAAATGAATTCAAATAGTTAAAAGGCCACCAAGGCCTATATTTGGCATCCTCAAACAACGGCATGTGAGAAGTCATTTACATACAAACTGTATTTAAAATTGAAAAGTAGTAAGAGATTTTAAGATGCTTTGGCGATTTCTGGTTTAGTTCCAAAATAGCGCACCAAATGCAAGTCAAAATAAAAAAATGTAATGAATTTATTGTCATAACTTAAAACCATTTACGAGCCCCGACCACTATTAATTCGTACGGCAAGCTTTTTTACCCGTATGTAATTTTTAACAGATGATATTTTCAATACTGAAGTAGACAACACATGCAAACCTATTTTTTCTGAGAGATCATTTTATTTTCTTAATTTTAGAAAAAAAAATTTTTGTTGTACTTCAACAACAACAACATTTATTTCTATGAATGCTTTCCTTAATTGATAAGAAAAATTTGACCATTATTAATTCGTACGGTGCGTTAGCTTAGCTTACAATTGAAAGTAGATCAAAACAAAAGCAAAAGTAGAAACAGTTATGCAATGCAGAATGTCAGAAGTGTGTTATTGCTTCAAATTATTCAAAGTTTACCAACGATGGAACGTGGTAAGCCGATTTGCAAAGAAATTAGAAGTTTAGTTCTAGATTATTATAAATCTGGGAACACTTTTGGTGAAATAGCCAAGCAATTAAATCTGGCTAAGTCTTCCGTTCAAGGAATAGTAAAAAATTTTAAGAAAAATGGCAATATAGAAAATAATATCGCAAATGGAGGCCGAACATCGGCAATAACAGCTCGTGATAAAAGAGCCCTGGCCACGATTGTGAAGGCTGATCGTCGCCAAAGTTTGAGAAATCTAGAATCAGAATGGTCTGATAAAATCGGAAAAAGTGTTAAGCGTGAGTGGACGCGCCTGCAGTTGCGAGATATTGGATATAAGTTCTATAATGTATGTATAGGGATTATTTATGTTACATACTCAATATCTTAAATTACTCTTAGGCCAAGGAAAAACCATTGCTTACGCTTCGCTAAAAGAAGAAGCGTTTACAATGGTGTCGGGAACGGATGTCTTGGACTCAAAGGCAATGGAACTCCATCATATTTAGCGATGAATCTAAATTTGATGTGAGTGTCGGTGATGCACGAAGGAGAGTTATCCGTAACAAAACTGAAGCGTACCATAAAGACTGCCTTAAAGGACAGTTAAGTTCCCAGCAAGCATAATGGTGTGGGGTTGTATATTTGTCAAAGGGGTAGGACAACTGCACTTTATTGATGGGATGGTCAACTCTGAAAAATACATTAACATACTAGAAGAAAGTTTGCTGCCATCAATAACAAAACTGCCTGACTGTGGTGAATACACGTTTCAACAGGATGGCGCATCATCTCATACTGCCAAACGAACCAAATCATGGCTGCAGTCTAAGGAAATTAGGGTCTTAGATTGGCCATCAAATAGTCCGTACCTAAGCCCAATCGAGAATATATGGGGAATAATGAAAAGAAACTTAAAAAATGAGCCTTAAAGAACCCTTTCTGATTTAAAAACAAAATTGCAAGAGATGTGGGATTCTATTTCAACAGAACAATGCCAGAATTTATTAAAATCTATGCCAAATCGTTGTAAATGTGTTGAACAGGCAAAAGGCGATGTTACCCAATGTTAATATTTAAAAAAATTACATTTTTAATCAAATAGTAAATATTTTGTGCACCGTACGAATTAATACTTGTCAAATTTTTCTTATCAATTAAGGAAAGCATTCAAAGAAATAAATGTTGTTGTTGTTGTTGTTGTTGGAGTACAACAAAAATTTTTTTTCTAAAATTAAGAAAATAAAATGATCTCTCAGAAAAAATAGGTTTGCATGTGTTGTCTATTTCAGTATTGAAAATATCATCTGTTAAAAATTACATACGGGTAAAAAAGCTTGCCGTACGAATTAATAGTGGTCAGGGCTCGTAGTAAAATCCCTTTACCTAGTGCATAAAAGCTTAATCTAAAGCCTGCAGTACACGGCATGTAAAAAACCACATGCGCATGTGGTTCTGACGTAATTTTGACGTCATCACGATGTTACATTTGCTACATGCCAAAATTGTTGATAACTTTTAAGATACTGGCTGTAAGATTTAGTCGTAAGCGACAATTTGAATATTTTAAAACAACCTTCTCCTAAAAAATTTAATTTTTGTCGCTTACGATAAAATCGAATATAAGGCTCGATATGTACATGTAGGTATTTACAAGCTTACAGATGTGCTGCCTCAGAAAATGTCTTCGATTCGGGTACCTGTGCCACATTTGTATTTTGGAAAAAAAATACCATAAAAATTTTACGGCATGTAGCCACTATTTTAATGAAATTTAGAACATAGATAGAGCTGCGTCTAAAAAGTCACATAGGCTCTGTACAATTTTAAAACTTGGTCCAGGAGGGTGAAGGGGGGGAATTTCTGCCTTTTCGAAACGTTCAAACCGATTTTAATGAAATTTAGAACATAGATAGATCTGCGTATAAAAAGTTACACATGTTCATTTTCAAAACTAGGACCAGGAGGGCGATAGGAGGAAAATGTGTGCCCCTAAGAAACGTTCAAAATTAATAAAATTACTCAAAACGAATTGAATATTTTTGTAATGTCTTTCCTTCAAATTTATTTTAGTTGGTGGCGTAGCAATGAGCGCAGGGTACACCTAGTTGAAAATAAGAAAACATGTCTAGTACTCAATTAAACTACGGAGAAAAAAATTTAAATGTCCTTCATTCCTTTATTTCAGAGCCGATAGCAATCACGACAATTACTTGACTATTAAGGAACTCGGACAATATATTAATAAAAACATAGTGGACCATATAGATGAAGCCATACAATTGAATCCCCGGGAATTTCGTCGGGTAGATATTGCACCTGCCGATGGCCTTATAACCTGGGAAGAATATCATCGCTTTTTTTTAAGAGAACATGGCATGACCGAAGCGGATATTGATGAGCACAATGAAATTAAACACACAGCCTTGAATCGTAAGGCACGCGAAGATATGATGCGCGACAAGGCCAGGTGGTCTGAGGCGGCCAGAACGGATCTTTTTACTTTAACCATAGACGAGTATTTATCATTCCGTCATCCTGAGTCAAGTATAACAAATCTACTGGAATTAGTAGATGACTTACTACGACAATTCGATCAGGATGGTGATGATCAATTGAGCATAGAAGAATTTTCCGAAGTGAATGTGGCCGATGATGATGACTTGATTAGAAAATCTTTGATATCAAAAACAGTGGTAGAAAGGAGGGAGGAGTTTAAGAGAATTGTAGATAAAAATCATGATGGCAACGCTGACAGAGGAGAGCTGTTGAATTATGTTAATCCGAAAACTCCCAGATATGCCCTGCAGGAAGCTGCCACACTATTTAGTTTATGCGATGAGAATCGTGATAGTAAGTTGACTTTAAAAGAGGTAATATATCGATTTCAACAAAATTTACAATTTGTTCTTATAAATAATAAAATTTTATTTTTTAGTTAACTTCAAATGCTGAAATATTTTTAACTTCAAAAATGATCGACACTGCCCAAAGTTTTCATACGGAATTTTAAACTGATCTGTTATACTTTTTCTTGGTCTCGGCTTGTATATGAATACTTCTAAGTTCTTAAATTTTTTTAATACTCAAACATATTTGAACCTTACAATTTTAAATGTAATATAAGTCAATTTTTGAATACTCATTAGTTAATTGAAAATAAATAATTTACATATTTTGCACACAATTTTTTTGAAAAGAATAAAATGCAGACGATTTCAGCCAAAACTACATCAGCGGACAGCGTTACTTCAGGAGTAGAGTAGATATTTTAGTACATTCAAATTATATTTTTTTATATTTTTATATGCACAGTAAATACATACTATGCTGCTAACGCAACGCTCTAATTAAGGTTTGGCTGTTATAAAAGATACCTTTAAGTTCTATTTTAACCCTTAACATCAGAAGCGATTTTTCAAAGATTTACATACTTGGGTAACTCCCATGTGGGATTTATTCTACGGTTGTCTGAACACTGGATGAACTTAAGAGTTTGACACCACTCTTTATGTAGGGTTGCCATTTCCATTTTGGGAAAAAGAGGACGACAACCACATAAAACGAGGACATTTGGCCAAAAAAGAGGACAATATTTTTATAAATAAATAAATTTATCAAACAAGTTTGGCAATCAAAATAAGTGAAATCATGTCATTTGAAATAACAACGACAATACTGTGCTTCCAACAATGCAAAAGTTCCGACTAAAGCGTGGTACTCTGTTCACAATTTCGTGCGAAATGCTGTCAAACTACATATAAAAGTATTTGGTGTGAAATATTTGCGAAATAAATTCGCAAATGTAGTACTCTGTTCTTGTTGTGAAAAACACGTAAAATCATGTCTTTCCATGCAAAATTAGTCTGGCATCATTTTAGTTTAGCTGCGAAACAACATAACAATGTTGCATACTTTCAAGCGATAAAAGCAAGAAATTTATAAAAAAAAAAATTTTCACAACTTTGAACATAGTACCAGCCTTTAAGACTAATTTTTCACGATGAAATATTTTATGAAATTAGCTGCATTAAATTTTGTTTTGTTGGTAAGAGGTGTAAGTAATCAAAAAGGGTTGGAAAAATTTCATGACTTAAACTTCTTGAAATTCATGAAATTCATTCATTCATGAAATCTTTGTATTGAATAATCGTCGAAAAAAATAGAAATTTGGGTTATAAATGAAGGAACTTTAATAGAGAATTAAAAAAATGCATGAAAAAATTTAGGGTAGTATCCCGGTACTTAGAAAAAGTATCGACGATACCGATACGCTTACTGAATAGAAGTTGAGGTTTTTTTTTTGTTATAATACATCATTATAGGGATAGAAGTTTTCAGAATTAAAAATCAATGACGCAAACTCATAGTTTACTTTAAAAATTTAAAGAAAGTATTATCATACAATATATTGGTTCTAAGCTCCTAAAGTATACTTTGTCTGATTATGCAACAATATGAATGCAATTTTTGTTTAAAAAACAAACCATTCTCAAATTTTTCGGAAGAACACGATTTCATAAATCTGTTTAAACAAGTCCTGCAGTAGTTTATGTATATTATGCCATAGCGCCAGAAAATAAGCGGATATGTATCTGTATCTTTAGAAGAATTACACCTCAGTCTGGACAAGGGTTCAAAACCTATATTTATCGAAGATCAAGCATTGTGGATAAACATGCACCCCTATCGTGAACATTTTCTATTCGAAATATTTCCCCTTTTCATAAACTTGCAATCGTGAATAATTTTTCCCTAGAATAGAATTAGCGCATCGAATAATTTCGAATATTTTCCTTCGAATTATATATTAAAAGTTATAAATATTTATTTTTAGGACAAGATTATTTGTAAAAATAATTCCCTGCAACACCTTTTATGATGGAGTATGAATCGCTTTGGTTCACACACAGTAAATTTCATGGTGGTGCACTGCGGTGGTAAACTAAAGAATTATTTTCCACTGCACTTGAAATATTTAAAACCACAACTTTAAAGTAAAAAAAAAATCATTTGGAACCTAAAATATTTTTATTTCTTATTATTCTCTATTATTTGTCTGATTTTTAATTAATTTTTAAGCTTTACAAATCTTCTTCCCATTTTACATTCACTAGAACTGATAGCGGGGAAAATTTTCACGGGAGATTCACGATAGCATTTTTCCATTCGTGGGGAATGAAAATTTCACGTGAACAAAAATTTCACTTGTTATTCACGATTTTCAGAAATTTATTTCTTTTACAGTTATATTGGAAAATTCTCTGTTAACCTTTATTTTTTAAGCAAACATCGTTCTTCACACTGTAAATAATAAATTCCAGTTGAAATATACCAAAGTATAACCTAAATTAAGCTATTATTCCAAATGAGATTAGGATTCTAAAAAATATAGGTTGCAAGTCATAGGTTAGGTTAGGTTAGGAAGGGTGGTGCTATACCGCACCTCCACTCGGAGACCCAATTGGGTCCATTTTGATTCTCTTATGTGGCCCAAAAAAAGTAATATTTACCCCCCATTTGTAGCCAGAAGTGACCCTATTACCCGTCCTTGAGCAACCGAATTCCCATGATGAAGCCCCTGATGTCCTCTAGTTTACACTTCCCGATATCAGTAATACTTTCATGGAAACTTCTGCTCAGCCATCTAAGCCTATGACGTTGCAAATTCAGGCAGTTTCAGATAACATGTTCAATGGTTTCTGTTTCTTCTTCATCTTCGCATATCGTACTAAAATCTGGAGTGCCAGTTTCCCAAATGCTGGTTCTTGCTCTGACTGAGCAGTGACCTGTCAACGCGCCTATCACAATTCGCATCGAATTCCTATTCATGTCCAGTAGCAGTTTGGATCTTCCTGAGTCAAGTTTTGGCCACAAGCCCCTTGAGACTCTACAATCCTCCCTACTTCGTCATGATTAGGTACCTATTACATGCATGTAAAAATAAGCTAGAGAGCTGAAATTTGGTTCCCCGTTTGATGTTTAGGTGGACTAAGAAAACTAGAATGCTAAAGGGGTAAAAAGCGTAAAATCTGTATATTTATATCTCGAAAACAACATTAGATAGAATAAAAATTCTAAAAGCCTAAAAATATACGAATGTAGGCTAAAAAAAAAGAAGCTGACACGATTTTGGTAGTTTTGCAATATGTGTACTTTTAGGGGATAAAAGGGGTATGGATTGAATTTTGGTACTTTTTTTTGTACACGACATATCTTCTAAATTATGGAGGGTAGCAGAAAACTTTTTGGCGTGTTATTTTCTTCTATAAAGAATCTCGAATGGATTTCGGCACTTTCTGAAAATTCGCACTTATAAGGGGTAAAATCGTACCCGTTTACGACACTTTTTTGTTAATGATAAGGTACGTATGACATACATTTTAAAATAAGCTAGGGAGCTGAATTTTGGTGTGTAGGTTCCCCTTTCGATATTTAGATCCAATAAGAAGGGATTCTTAGAAACTCGAATACTAAGGGGGTAAAAAAGGGTAAAATCGGTATCTTTATATGTCGGAAACCACATTAGATAGACTAAAAGTTCCAAAAGCATACGAAAGTTTGCTAAAAAAAAAGGCCGACACGATTTGGTAGTTTTGCAATATATGTAATTTTAGGGGATAAAAAGGGTAAAAACTGAATTTTGGTCCTTTTTTTGCACATGATATATCTTCTAAATTATTGAAAGCTTTTTGGCGCGTTCTTTTTTTTACTAGATAGAATCTCGAATGGATTTTGGCACTTTCTGAAAATTCGGACTTATAACGAGTAAAATCGTACCCGTTTTCGATACTTTTTTTGTTAATGATAAGGTAAATATTTTTATTTTTTTTTAGTACATATATTTATTTATTGTATCTTCAAATATGAACTAACAATAATTATTCAAATCTTAAATCTAAATATAATTAATTAAGCCCGACCAGTGTCGGACATAAACTTAGTGATAGTTATTAATAATACATAAGTAGTGATAAGCAAAAACAAAAGTATTTTCAAGCAGTTTCTTCTGGAGTGTTGAGTATTAGAGCCCTTGTGTCCCTCTTTTTTAAGCGGATGTGTCCAGTAAAATCCAAGATATTACGAGCAAGCGGATTAGGATGAGACTCAAGTTTTGTAAGATATTTGCCTGCGTATTTTGCAATTTCTTCAGTTACTTGTGGCATATTCAAATCACGATGTAAATTTGAATTTCTTATGTACCATAGAGCCGATGTTATTATCCGTAAAATTTTATTTTGCCTTCGTTGAATTTTTTCTATATTTGAAGCTGAAGCAGTACCCGATAGCTGAATTCCGTAGCACCATATAGGTTTTAAAAGCGATTTGTATATCAAAAGTTTACAATCTAGACCACAGAGGATACCAGAGTTGAAGAAAGTGACTTAAGAAAAAAGCTCAAATCATCTGATTTGATCACTGTTAAAAAGGGACAAATATAGTGTGTTTGTTATTGAATATTTTTAGTACAATAATCAAAACAAACAACAGAAAATGTACTTAGTGAAATGAACAATTGAACATTTTTACAAAATTAAATGAAAGATTTTGCAGTGTTGAACTAAATAAAACAATGTGTTAAATATTATTAGTATTATAAAATTAATTAAAATTAGTTTCCAAATGCTTACAAACTCAATTTTAAACATTTTCCTTCAAAAATATTAATTTTTAACTTGAACTTGCAAAAAGCAAACAACGAATGAGACCACAAAGCATAAAACGAAAATACACTTGAGCACATGAACATTTGTACAAAATTAAATGGAGGAACTTGTGGTATTGAATTAAAAAACACAAGCGAAAAGGATTATTAGTATTAATAAAGTGACTAAAATTTGATTTCAAATGATTAGAGACTTTGTTTTAAGCATTTTCGTTCGCAAATATTAATTTTTACCATTTATTTACAAAAACTAGTCTGCGAATGAGACCACAAGGAATAAAACGTAATTACTTTAAAATAATACCACGCGAAACAAAAAGTAAAAAGGATTTGATGACTGTGTGAGCGAGGCCTCTAAAAACACCACAAAATCACAATTATCTTCCGTCTTACTTTGTGCTCGTGACACCTCTGGTATCCTCTGTGATCTAGACTGAGGGTTGAATTTCTACCAATCAGCCAATGTATCTGAGTTAGTTTAAGTCTCATTTGCGCTAGCTTAGAGTCAATGTGGTGTTTCCATGTAAGCCTTCGATCAAGGTGTATACCAAGGTTTTTCACTTGTAAATTTTGAGGAACAATTTGATTATTGATTGTAATGGGGGAACAAGTGTCTTTTCGTAGGGTAAATGTTACCTGAGCACACTTCTGTTCGTTTACCTTTATTCTCCACCTGTTTTACCATAGTTCTAGCTGGGTAATATGTTGCTGAAGATATCGGGAAGCCTCGTGAGGGTTTTCGTGCATACTAAGGCAGGCTGTATCATCGGCAAATGTAGATGTGTGAATATTACTGCTCAAAGACATATCACAAGTATTGGGTGTTTTTTATTGAGGTATAGAACTTTAAGTTGGCATCACTTTTTTAACTGGCGGCCATTTTGTCAGCTGTCAAGTGATTAATATTTAGTTTGGTTTGCCATTTCATCATGAACAGGTTGACAAAAGAACAACGCTTGCAAATCGTGCAAATTTATTTCGAAAATAATGGTTCAGTTCGCGAAGTTTACCGCAAGCTCCGTCCATTTTATGGTCGACATAATCGTCCATCAGAGCAATTAATTCGGTTAACCATGGATCGTTTTCGCACTACGTTTACTCTATGTGATAATACGCATCCGCAGAGACGTCGAACAGTGCGCACGGAAGAAACAATTGCCGCTGTAGAGCAAAGTGTTGAAGAGGACCCGAATGAATCGATTCGCCACCGTGCACAGCAATAACCGACTATTTTGTTCCCGAATTGGATGGCATGAATGTGGATGAGTTGTGGTTCCAACAAGACGGCGCTACATGCCACACAGCGCACGTCACAATCGATTTATTGAAGGAAACATTCGATGAGCGCATAATTTCGCGGAATGGACCTGTCAATTGGCCACCAAGATCGTGTGATTTGACACCATTGGATTATTTTCTTTGGGGATATGTGAAGTCGCTCGTCTACGCCAACAAACCAGAAACGTTAGGGGACTTGGAAGCCAACATTCGTGGCGTTATTGCCAACATACGGCCCCATATGCTCGAAAAAGTGGTTGAAAATTGGACCTGTAGAATTGGCTTTATTCGAGCCAGCCGCGGCGGCCACATGCGCGAAATCATATTTAAACGTTAATGGCATAAAATTATCCTTCCAATAAAGCCAAATTGATGGACATTAAAACGATTTTCTTGTGTTTTATTTCAATTCGAAGTTCTATACCCCTAAAAAAACACCCAGTATACTCCCCTGTGGCACACCGGATGAGATTGTTTCAGGCATACTCATAAAGTCTCCTTTCACAACAGTGAATTTCTGGGCAATAATGTAACTTTCCAAAAGATTTAGAATGTTTATTGGTAAGTAAGTCTTTAATTTTAAAATTAGGCCTTCATGCCACACTTTATCAAATGCCTGAGAAACGTTAATAAACAGCGCAGAGCAATACTTCTTGTCTTCAAAAGTTTTTCGTATAAATTGAACCAATCTATGAGTTTGTTCAATGGTGCTATGCTGACTTCTAAAACCAAATTGATGGTCCGGTATGCACTCATTATTAGTTAGAATTGGGGGCAATTTAATCATGAGTAACTTTTCAAAGAGCTTTGACATTGTTGACAGTAAACTTATTGGCCTATATGACTCGGCCTTGGTAAGATCTTTGCCCGGCTTTGGAATCATTTTAACCTTGGCAAGCTTCCAGCTGTTTGGATAATACTCCAGACGTAAAATGGCATTAAAAATGAATAACAGGATTCTAATTGCAATACGAGGCAACTTCATCAGCATCTGGTTACTAATTTCATCAATACCCGGAGCTTTTTCGGGTTGAGTTCAGCAATTAGTTTTTGTACATCACGTGTCTTAAATTTTATGGGTCGAGGGGGTAGCGCAACTACATTAGGCAAATCAACAGCACCAGAACATGAGTTTGGGGTAAATACGGATTTTAAATACTCAGCAAATAATTTACCTTTTTCAGAGTCGCTTCTTGCCCAATCTCCGGTAGATGTGCGCAGAGGTGGTTTAAACTCGACGGGTATTTTAAGCTTTCTAGCAGCGCGCCAGAAAGAGTAATTAGATGCTGGTGTGACATTAAGACCTTCCAGATAATTTTTAAGAGATGCAGTTTTTTCAAATGCAAGCAACACTTGGAGTCGTTTAGTGCACTCTTTAAACCTAATTTTATGTTGAGGTGATCTGTGCTGTTGCCATTCCCTTCTAGCTCTTCTTTTTTCACACACGAGACGTTCGTGTAGGTACATATGACATACATGTACAAATAATTTACTATGACTTCCTACCACTCAGTAGAGGCTGAGATAATAAAATGTATGTTTTTTGAAGGGCCAAAAAGAGGCACCAAAGACGGTAAATATGGGAAATTTGAAACATTTTAAATTTGAGTTAAATTTTATTAACTAATATAGTATATTCTTGAGCATTGGCGTTTAAGGGGTACTTTGAATATTAATTTGATACTTTTAAGAAACTTCTTTTCAGTAGAAGTACTTTTTCCAAAAAAAAAATTTAATATTATTTTTGGTAACAGCACTTATTTGAACTGGGACTTTTGGGAAATGGTTCATTTTTGAAAATCTAATTTTTGAAAATTTACTTTTCGAATATGAAAACTTTTGGATAAGGCAATTTTCGAGAGATATACATTTTAACAATGGTATTTTATAAAAGAGTAGCTTTTCAAAAAAAGTACTTTTAAGAAATGTTATTTGCACTTAAAAACGTGCTTTAAGAAAAATACATTGAAAAAAACATCTTTTGGGAAAAGTACTTACATATGTATATAAGAAAAGTATGTTTAAATAAAAAAACACTTTTCAGGTGAGATACTTTTTTGAAATGATGCTTTATTGAAAAACGTGCTTCCTATAAAAAGCGGTTTTTGAAAAAGATGCGTTTTGAAAAAAGGCACTTTTTTGAAAACAATTTTTTTTAAGAAGGTACTTTTCGGAAAGAGAAATTTTGGAAAATGTACTTTTTAAAAAAGTACTTTTTGAAAAAAATACTTTTTGGATTAATTAATTAATATGTTAAAAAATTAAACCAAGTCTAACTACGTAATTATTATTGCTATTCTTATTATTGGTATTATTACTATTATTATATATAAAAGCGTAACGTAATCGACTGGGTGATCCCAAACCAGTTGCTGTAAAGCGTGTGTGAATCCACCGAGAATAGGTTTTTTGAAGTTCGAATGCATGTGCAAAACTTGGTAAAATCTGTAACCTAATTTTTCCGAAACTAAGCAAATAGACTCAAATTCCAAAAGAAGGTAAATACTGCTAAAAAATTTCAAGAAAATAAATAATGAAATCGGTACAACACAATATGGAGGACGCCCCAAAATGACATGTGATCAAATGAAAGAAACTTTTGAGAAGGAAACATAACATGTGGTGAACATATGTGGGCTAAAACATACGATTAGTAACAGACAGATGTTTGGTACTTTTTTGATAATTGTACTTTTAGGTGACAAAAAAGATGAAAACTGATTTTGATACTTTTATTTTGTAATTCGTATATCTTTTGAATTACAGAACACAAAAACAAAACTTTATTTATGTAAAAATTTCCTTGGAAAAATTTCGAATATACACAGTTTGAACTTTTTTCAAATTTGAACAAATAAATGGTAAAATATCTGGACTTTTCCTATGCAGCTCACTTTTTATTACAATAGTAATTCAATTTTATTTTGATCTTTCTCTGCGGATGTATTAAAAATTGGCTTTTGGAAATTTTAATGCTTAAGGTCATATCATACATGTTACAATACTCGCAACGTACAAATTTTTCGTTCGTTATTTTTAAGATCATATACATTTATTAATTTGCGAAAAATAGCCTTTCAGATCTTTGCTTGATTTCTTTAAGCCTGACATAACTCAAAAGTTTAGAAGCTAATTTGCTTGTTATTTTGAAGCAATCGTTAAATTAAATATCACATACATGAAAACATGTATTTAAGTAAAATTATGTTCTTTGTACATTGTAACACATTTAATATGAAAAATATTCATAAATTTTTATGTATCATCAATTATTACACATCATCAAATGATAATTCATCATCAGAATAGTATGAGGAATTTTTGCTTGTTAGATCCTACTTAAGGGACTCATCAGTAGACTTTAAACCAGTGTTGCCAGAAAACAATGATGAGAAAATGCTAAATCGGTCAAAACATTCTGCTAAAATGTTCTACGGAAATAGCTTTGAATTTCATGTTTATACAAACTTATTAGTATTTACAGGTATTTTTATAGCACATACAAACATAAAATAGTTAATAATTGGTTCAAAATTTATTTAACGCACTAATAATCCCAAACTATTATTTTACTTATTCAGTAAAATATCTTTTTATTAAAAATAACTACATTGAAATTAACAGCATTTCACTGTTGCTAATGCTGATCATCAGGGAACCTTTACCCTGCAATATACATATGTATGTACATTTATAAGAAAAATCCTCTATACAGAAGAATTTTTTTTAACAGATTAAAATTTTTATTTTCAACAAATTCTGCCAGAAAGCAATTATCAGAATTTTTTGAAAGTTGAATGCTTTTTAACTAATGAAAATGCCAGAGCTAGCAGTGAAAATGCTAAAATGGAACCAGTGCTTCAAACCAAAATTGTTTAAATAAGCTAAACAAAAATACTTCATATGTTTATAGTAAGGCTCTTAATATGTTATTGAGAATCGCATATAAAAACATAATAAGTCGAGGCTTTTATCAAACAAAACAAACAACTTTATTCGATTTTGTATCCATTTTAGTTTTTTTTTAAATTATAAATTTGTACAAGTTAAGGTACACCCTTCTTATTTATATTACATAAACTATTAAGAAATTAATTCCCAAAAAAAGGAAACAAAAATTGAACCTATTGAAATAATACTTACAAACACATAAAACTATTTGAGAATTCATAAATAATAAAATTTTTGAAAATCACAATCAGCAAATAATTTATATTCGATATAAATTTGTTTTATTTTTCTACACCTTTATATATACAATTAGAAATCCATTGGATAACAATAAAAGTATTTATAAGGCAAAATCGAAAATAAAATCTAAATTTCACATTTAAGAAATTTATTAATCGACATATTATTTTACTTGTATTACAACATTTGTAGGTCTTAAGAAACAGCCCGCAGATTGACGCTAAAATTATTCCACGTGAAAATTAATAATATACCCGAAATGGCATAGATTTGATTTCTATAAATTGAATAGGTTATATTTTTAAAAAATGCTAAATAGAGAATTGAAAAATGCTGAAGAAACTGCTAAATCAGCTAAAGAAATGCTAAATTTATCTGCAAAAATGCTAAAATGGTCACGCTGGTCTAGACATATGAATATTGTATGTATGTTTGTATATATTTTTTTGAATGTTTTACACACTGCGTTGCTCTGCACTTCCAAACGATTTTATCTGAGGTCACTTTGGTAACTAACTGAACGATTTTAAAGTAACAAAAAGTTCAACATTTGATCATTGCATTTTTTTACAAGCAAAAAATGCAATGAAGACAAAAGGAAAAAAAGGAGAGTATAAAACACTCTGATACATTTGAATAAGGAAAAGAAACTTTCGCGCGTAAACAATAGACAAAAAAAGTATTGCTTTGAAAATAGGACTTTAGTACAGAATAAGTATCCTGCAGAAAATTTGGTGACAATTGAGTGTTACCAAAAGTACGGAGTAGTGTACGGTGACAAATCGTGTAAATGGTTACATATTTGCTATTCTCCTGAGGTATCGTCTTGATCTTGAGCCAATTTAATTGGAACTCGGTCTAGTATTGTAGTAAACAACGCTGAGCATGTTCGATGTGGTTAAATCCAGGACTTATCAAATAGTATAAATATAATGTCAATTGTTCTGTTCCTTCGAATGTGACTCTGAAATCAGTCTCGTAACTATACCGACATAGATATTAACCTAATGCTACGTTTCCACTAAGAGTTGAATCACAGGCTTCGCTTGCTCAATCATGTTAATGAATCATGCCGTTTACACTGCGCATTTGTGCTTCGTTTGGAATTTTTTATGTATATTCATAAATACATACATACATACGTATCATACGGACGTGCGTTTGGTTTGTTTTTATTTGTTCACACATAGATACACATGTACCTATTTTGTTTTGGCATCTGGTCCAGATAAACTGGCGATAAACTGCGATAAAAGTTAGAGAATATACCAATTATACGTGCTTCGCAAGAAGGATATTGAATCCACTTGATTCGCTCTCATAATATTGTATGCCGAAGCAAGTTGATTCGCTCAAGATTGGGGTGTGAAACATGAATAGAGAGCGAAGCACGTGTAGTGGAAACATACTATAAGCTTACGTGGTATTTATATTTTTGAAATATGAGTGGGCCCATGGTCGAGTGGGTAGTGTGCAATCCTGTCAAGCAGGAGGTTGTCGGTTCGATTCTCCAAAAGATTCTGAAAATCAATAAAAAAAAACAATAACAATAAAATAAACAAATTTATAAGTGTTCATTAATTATAATAGTATGTTCAGACGACGAGTTGAATCACCTGCTTCGCTCTCTTCGCTGCCAAGGCCAATTAATAATAAGGTCAAGTTGAAAACACAGCTGATCTACTTTTTTTCTGCCTAATTCAAGGCGAATTCATATAACTGTTGGCTCGTATGTCAAAAGTTGTTTATATACAGAGACCTGAGACGGGCGATTGTTTTGGTGGCGGCGGCTGAGAACAAATAACATGAAAATCAAATTTAATATAAAAAATAATTAAAAAATAAATTAGATAATTATTAGTTTATATTTTACATGGAGAATAGGTAGCGACATAACGTCGGTTGGTTACTGGTTTGATGTATGTAACAAAAATGTGTTTTCGAGAAAATCGATGAAGAATGTTTAGCTCATTAGTTTTATAAAGATACACGATAGAATTTTTTTTATAATAATAAAAGTAATAGATACATATGTTTTTTATTCAAACTTAAAGTTGATAAGCTTTTTACATCCCACATGAAAAGTTATTATTATTTAAAGAAAAAATTATAAAAATCCTTGTCAACGCATGTACCAATCATAACTTCATATTGTTCACTACTTGTTCAAGTAGATTAAATTACTGTATATGTATATTTAAGTAAAAATATCAATTTGATTCATGTAACATGACATTTAAAGGAAAAACAACAGAAGAAAAACAAGACAGTTTGAATATACATAATTAATAAAAGAAATTTTATTAATTCATTTGATTAAAACATAACACAATAATTAAATTTTTGTATTAGAATATGCATTGATATACATCATACGAATTGCGAATATAAATATTAATACGTTTACGTTGGAAATGTACCACATATCCCAAAAATTGTCCATTGCTGTAAAACAATTTTTTAAATCTTCACCAGTTGTGGAAATGACGCAATATTGCAGCTCTATATCTCCTGATATACTCAAGATATCGGAAAATTTATAACGAATTTGGAAAGAGGACACATTATTCATATATAATCGATCAATAGCTCAATTGGTTTTTCAATATTCCATACATCAAACCAGTAACCAACCGACGATAAGCCAAACTTTTTTCGACCGCTGCGTAGCTGACTAAAATTATTGACGGCTTGGCTCAGTCGGATGTGAGCCATCGTGGCGTAGGTTTCTGCTTCAGTATCTTCAATCAGCTGCTTTTGACATACGAGCCTCCAAGGCAACAACAAAATACCATATTGTTTTTATTGTTAGTATTTTGTTGTAGTATTAAGTTTACCTGTCATGAATTTGCCTTGATTCCTGCTGTTCACACGATTCATACGTGTTTCGTGTGCAGCGTGCCAATTTAGTGCTTTTCGCCCTAGATATAGTGCTTTTCGCACATTTAGTGCTTTTTAATTCATAACAGTGCGGAATTTTTTAACTTGAGGTTTTTTTAAAAAGGCACTAAACTAGCGCTTTTTTACCTTTGATTTTAGTGCTTTTAGTGTGTTTTACAAATCTACTAAATTTATAAAAACACCAAATAAGAATATTCCACTTTTCAAAAACTATCTGATTGCACTCCTTTTATACACGCAAAGTTTCCTTTGCAGAATGTTAATTTAGATGGGTGAAATACGAAGGAAGAAAAACTTTCTCTTCCACAGTGAGAAAAAAGAACATATTTCTTGAAATTACAGAGGATACCATACACGCTATAAAATAACTTAATTACAATAATCCCAGCAACAGAATTCTGATTTGGAAGCACTAACAACTGAGAGAAGCATTGTCGTGCTTTCTTGATAACGAAAAATGCTTCTGAAAAGCACTAAAGTAAGGCGAGCTCTCTAATAAACTGGAAAAAAGTAAAAAAAAATGTAAACCAGTAAGTTTTGCATCTGAGTACACAAAAACTATACATTATTACTTCTGTGAAACGATTAAAATTAATGGCTTTTTGGAAGCTGACTGTATTCTAGGTGGCTTACAAAAACTCTTCTGGGAAGCGGTAACTTTTGCTGGGATGGTGAAGTTTGAAGAAATATAAGAATTGAAGTTTATAACTATAGAAATTCAACTAATGATAATCCATTTCTAAAACTGTCAATATTTGCTGTAGGACTATTAACATTACCATGTTCAAATGCTGAGGTGGAAATAATTTTAAGCACTAATAACTATTTTAAAAGTAAGTTAGAAATACAATAATGATTTTTTAATACATCGAATTGCTAAATTCATATAAAATACGGTCTAAAAAGAAAAGACTTATGTTCAGAATGTAAACATACTGAACTATGTTCATGTAAAAATTAATTCAGATGAAACGCCTAAAAAATCTAATTAACTTATTAAAACAGTTCTATGGACAGAAGAAAAAGATGAAACGACTTTTTCCGTAACCGAGTATAATTATATATTAATACATATAAATATGTACATATGTATTTATATATGCACATCTATACAGAAATAGTTTTTACATATTTATACTCATATACATACACATAAATACATATACATGTATATAACTAAGTGTACTCTGCACTCTGCAATTTCAAACAAAGGAAAATTCTTTCGATTTGTATGCTAATTACACGCAGAATGCATTTTATTTCGATTCGAGTTACAATGTACCCCCAGTAACAAATAGAGTTAATCGATATCGACCAATATCCTAAAACATTTCCACATAAATTTTATTCAAGTGTTTTGATATTTCGTCTATACGGAATGATTTAATTTAGGCAGTTATATAAAAGAGTACAAATAAAATTTTAATTGAAATCTTTATCCTGTAAATAAAATTCAGTTGTTTCTGAAATATCTGATCCTTTAGGCCGTACGTGTCTCGTTGATCACTCTTTTGTTAAAATAATACGCCATAATTGGAGTGTCTTGCCAAATGAACTTGAATCATTTTCCTACTCATATTCTACTAATGTATAAGCAAAATCGAAACATAGTTCCATATACTCGTAATTGAAATTATTATAAAAACCTATGAAATGTAGTAAACTTAAAATTTTAGCTAACTTAAGTTTCTAATTTTTACTCATGCAATGCCTATATAATTGGCCACGTGGGATTTCTCTGTATTGAAAATAAATAAAAAATAAATATATAGCTATGTGCATACAAATATACTTATTGCATTTAGTGCTTTTTGCTCTGAAAAAGTTGGTATCACTGTTCGTGTGGCATTTTTTTTATGTATATCCACACATGCATACGTATCATACGCACGTACTCGTATATAGTTTAGATATTGAACTGGCCAGTTTTATTGAGTACTTTTTATTAACTGTTCTTAAAATATCTTACAAACTAAAATAAATGCTAAAATTCACAAACATAAATTTTGCTTACTAAACTAAAATGAGATTTGCCTGCAATGCAAATTCACACGGTAAACTTAAGTTGAAATTCATATTGTGTGAATCTGCATGCAAAGCAAATTCAAATACGTTATGAAACCTTAGACAATTATTAGGGTGGTTCGTATTGGAAACAGTTATACGTGACTCTTCCACCCTCAGTTTAAGTAGTCCCTGCTGAAACAGTATAATTTTATACATAACTATTTAATTAAAGATAATATTTAAAGTTCATTATATATTATTTTGAAAAAAAAGAGCATAAATAAATTTTTTTTTCAATTTGATTATGTTTCACAATTAACATTTAAGTATGATTTTTTTTTCTCTTAATAATTTTATAATTATTACTAAGTATTATGTTTAATTTCTTATATTAGCATAACAAGACTTTTAAATTCGTATCTTATTTAGTTTTTAAAGGTCCCTGTACTGCTCCATCACCTTCGACTTTGGCAATGTCAGCAGTGGAAGTCATTTCGATTTTAAATCCAACATCCCATTTGGTTTTCCTATACTTGCATCTCATAAACCCGTACTGATACCATATGATACATTCCTATGATACTTCAATTCCCTGATCTCTTTTATCTTTTCAAAGTACGGCATTGAAATTTTCTCGAAACTAATAGTTTCATTAACAGTCAAACTATAATTGTTTGTAGGATAAAAGAAAGTGTTTCTAATTTCAGTTTTCTTATGAAAGTATACATTATCCCCGATTATTATTTTGCAATTTCCAAATGATAAAATGTAGTTTCCATTAAGGGTAAGTGTTCTGTTGTCACAGTCTTGTGTTATTTCCACAGAGATTGCGTTTTTAACTAATATAGTTTCATCGTCTATCTATTCTACTTCAGTTCTGTTATTAAATTCGAGTTTACAAGTGTTTCGATAAACACAGTTTGTAGCAGGTTTTAATTCTTTTATTAAAAGGTTTTTATCGTAAGTATACTGTCTTTCATTTATTGTTACTATTAGTTTATTTGCTTGGACAATTTGAAAGTGTTCTCTATTGGGTATTGGGGTTACTAAGAGAACCTCGACAGTTATATAGTTTTTGGGTATCTTTATTGCAATTACTATACAGTTTGATACATCTAACATTATTCCCACTTTAATCAGTATTAACTCTATGAAATCTATCTGGAATTCTTCAATTTCCTCGGAAGTCAAAATTCTTGGATGGGCTACACCATTACGTGCTGAAGCAATACTGTCCAGTATTATGTTAATTTTGTTTTCTAAGTATCTTAATTTAAGCATTTGGTCATTATACAAAAGATGTTTCACAATTTCGCTGTTACGGTTCTTAATTTCACGGAAAGATCGCTCGATTTTAGTTCTGTCTTTTTCTATGGTTTCTTTGAGAATAGTAGTACTGTCATTGAGATGATTATTTATAGAAATTTGTTGATTAAGGGTTTGTATAGCGTTATGACTGTTTTTGTCAGTAGTTCTTAGGTGTTCTAGAATCTCCTGTCTGTCTTCCTCGTCCACTAGTCCAAAACTCCATTGTAGATCGAACCCACAGCATTTAATAAACCTCTTTTGCTTCTTAAATTATCTAATGGAGTAATACTTTTTATTTTAGTTTTAATGATTCGAATTTCGCTCTTTAAAATATCTCTGTTATATATGTCTATATTTTTTATATTGTTTTCTATTTTGTTAATAATGTCTCCTATTTCATATGGGTTTATTATATGTAGAATTGTATTTGTTAAGTTTGTTATTTCCGTATTAAATAGATGTATTCTCGTGAAGCCCGATTGTTCACCAACACGATTCACATGCAAGCCACACAGCACAATGCCTCTTCTTCCAAATGTCACTTGCAAAAAGATCATCAGTGTAACATGAAACATTGCCATCTGGGTGAGAGATAAAACGAAGGAATTCTCAGTAAAACTTGACATTCAAGAAAGGGTATAAAGCGAGCTCTGCATATTTCTCGTCTAGTGATTTTGATATTTTTGTCGCCTTTTCACTTGAGTTTTATATATCTTTTTAAATTTGTTATCGTTCGAAGATAAATAATTTCCCTGTGTGCTAAAGTTTTGAAGGTCGAGATTTGCTAACTCTGTTGTTGTCTACAAATTTATTTGAAAAATCACCTACTTGATCTCTTCTTTAGTTTAATACTTCGATCCTCTTTCTTTTTGCTTCATGTTGCTCCCCAGCAAAAACCTGCAACTCGTCCCTTGAAACCACGTTATTAAGGAAGTCAACTGGTTTACGTTTTGTCGTTGAATGTATAGTGTCATTATAAGCCAATATTGCCTTAAATACGTTGCCGTGCAAGTCACTCTCGTTATTAGGATCGGCGTTGAGCAGTCTAATATGTTCGTTTAATGTGGAGTGCGGTCTTTCAACGTCCGCATTCCCAGTTTTCAAATAACTAGTCGTTAAGTGAAAGTCTATTCCATTGTCGTTAAGGAACCGTTTTATATTTAACGTGTCGAACTCATTATCCATTATGATTACCTTTGGCCTTCCCAAGTATTGAATTCGCTTTTGCAATCCGTTAATAATAGAAGGCCAGGATCTGTCTTTAAGCTTTTCAGCCGTGGCGTATTTGGTAAGTTTATCTATGCTTGTAAGGTATGTTACGTTCCTTTGCGGATACCAAAGGTCTATGTGTACTATATCATTTTGCCTTTTAGGAGTGTCTGTAACGTTAAAAGCATGCTTTAGTGGACTTCTATCGAACTTTGCAAGATAACATACCTCGCAGTTATTTATAAATTTTTTAATCTCATTTTGCAGGTTTGGGTAAAAACAAACCTTTTTTAAATTTGTGAATACTTCGTTTATTCCACGATGGTTGTTTTTAAGGTGTTCAGTTTCAATTTTCCTTAGAACAATTTCTTTGTCTGTAATATCTTCCAGCAACAATTTAGACCTCAAAATTCGCAGATTTTTATTTGCAAAGTACATTCTATAAATATCTCGAAATTTCAGAAAAAGGTTGTCATTCGGGCAAAAAATGGCTACCAATCCCCTTTCTGGGAGGTATTGTAGCATTATATTTCTTAAATCGGTTTCCCTTGTTACCATTATAAGGTTTCTTAATTTTTTCTTATGTATTATCTTTAACTTTGATGATTTTCTGGTTCCATAGTCGAAAATAATCTGATTCTTAAACAAATTCAAAGGTTTTTCCGTAACAGATATAAAATTGGTATCATCAGTTCCTGCACTGTGAACCCTTTCAATGTCATTTTCAGCATTGTCCTCCAATGGGTCAAACAACTCATTCAAATTAATACAGATAGTTGATTCCGCGGTTGTCTCATCCGGTCTGTCATTCTCTCTACTGTCGTACACTATTCTACTCAAGCCGTCTGCAACTACATTTTCTCTTCCCTTTATGTATTCGACTTGAAAGTCAAATTCATTTAATTTTATCTTCCAGCGCTGCAGTTTAGAGTTCGGTTCCTTCATATTAGTTAGCCATACAAGCGGTCTATGATCAGTTCTTACTGTAAATCTGCGACCGTACAGGTAAGGACGGAAGTGCTTCGTTGCCCATACAATGGCGAGAAGTTCCTTCTCAATAGTACTATATCTTTGTTCGTGTCCATTAAGGGAGCGGCTAGCATATGAGATTGGTTTGTTGTCCTGCATAAGGACAGGGCCTAAGGCGTAGTTACTGGCATCGGTTATCAAAGTAAAGTGTTTTTTAAAGTCTGGGTGAACTAATACAGGATCGTTTTTTAGTAATAGCTTCAATTTATTAAATGCATCTACATATTCAGGGTCCTTAACATTAATCTTTGCATTCGTCTTTAAACGTTTTACGAGAGGGTGAGCTACCTTGGAATAATCTTTTATAAAGCGCCTATAATAACCGGTTATCCCTAAAAATGATTTTATTTGTTTTCGTGTTTTAGGCAGTTGGATCTTGTCAATAGCCTCAACTTTCTTTCCGTTTGTTCTAATTCCCTCAGCAGTAACAATGTGGCCTTAGAACTCAGTTTCCTTTGATAGAAAAAGACATTTATCTGGTTGAATTCTCAAATTAGCTTTCTGTAGACGATTAAAAATTTTATTCAACGAATCCATATGTTCTTCTAAACTAGTAGAAAATACAAGGATATCATCCATATAAACTATACATATTTTGTTTATATATTCTCCCAAAATCTTGTTAACTAATCGTTGGAATGTCGCTGGTGCATTACGAAGGCCGAAAGGCATTCGCAGAAATTCATAGTTACCGTTTGCGGTCGAAAACGCAGTTTTGTGAATGTCGCCAGGATCCATTTGCACCTGATGGAATCCTTTAGCGAGATCAATTGTGGAAAAATATTGACAATTTCCCAATTTGTCAAAAATATCTTCAACGTTAGGCATAGGGAATCGGTCCTCAATAGTTATGTCATTCAATTTTCTGTAGTCTATTACAATTCTCCATTTCTGTACATTGTCTGAATTCAGCTTCTTTGGTACAACCCAAATAGGGCTGTTATACGGGCTATTTGATTCCCTAATTATGCCGTCTTTAAGCATTTCGTCGACATTTGGAATATATTGGCATGTCGTGTCTGGTATTGATTTTATGTTTTATGTCATTCGTGAACGGCTATTTTTGTTCCGCTTTATAAAATATTTCCTTATGCCTTAGCATGATGGGGCTCAATTTGGACACTTCTAATTCATTTAAGTGTTCTGTTTTGATGAATGCAAAAAAATTTTCCCTAACTATTTCATTATTCCCCACATCCATGACGTTTTCTTTATAAGACATGGTGTGGTAAGTTTCCTCATATTTACTCATGTACAACGGCAAAGTCGCATTTCTGGTGATTAGCTGTCGATTCGGGAAGTCGATTATACTATTTAAATTTTGTAAAATATTGTTGCCTATTAATCCATCGTATTCATAACTTAATTCACACTCCAAAAATTCACAATAACAATTTTCCATTTTAAATTCCTTGAAAAGAGGGAATCTACAAAGCCATCGCAAAAGGAATGTTTTCGCCAAGGTCTTAGCCTGATGGGATATTGGTGTTTTCCACTTTGGAGAACACACTCTTTTATCTATAATTCTAAATTCTGCCCCGCTGTCAACAACAAAACGCAATTTCCTGACTGGGGTGTCAACAATTATATAGGGTAGTTGTTTAAAGCTTCTGTCGAAAAATTTATATTGGAAGAGCCAGTATCCATGGGAACTATATCTTGATATCTGTTCCTATTCCTGCTCTGATTTGATCCAGTTCCAGTTTCCCCCATTATAATTTTCTAACTGGTCATTGTTTTACCTGTGCTACTTTCCTGATTTGTCGTTGTGACCCCTGTAAAAATTTCCTGATTTGTTATTATTTTGTCTGTAAAAATTTCCTGATTGGTTGTTATTTTGTCTGTAAATATTTCCTGATTGGTTATTATTTTGTCCGTAAAAATTTCCTGATTGATAATTGTTCTTGTTATTAGTGTTTCTTGATTAAAAGTTGTTCTGTCGGTTAAAGATTCTTGATTGGGTGTTTTTATTTTCATAATAATGTTGATGATTTTGATTATATCGATTTGTTGTTTGGTTTTGATCATTGTGTTGTCTATAATCTTTGGAATTGAAGCTATCATTATATCCAGTATATTGGAATCCGTTACTATTTTTTTGTACTCCATAGTATAAATGTCCTGCCTCTCTAATAATTCTGAATGCTTCCTCAATACTGTTGGGGTTTCTTGTAAAAATCATTGTTTTTGTTGGTTCGGGTAAGTTTTCCAGAAAAACTTGAAGTGCGATTCTATTCAGTGCTGATGTAGAGTATAAGTTATCCCTGAAAATTAAGTTTCTGTTCTGTAGCCTACTTAATATTTCCGTTATTTGCATGTAAAATTTTTCTATAGTTTTTGTCATACGACACGTTTTAAGTTTGTCCATTAGGCTATTACTATTTTCTTTTTCCCATTTGTCCGGGTTTCCTTGTCTATGTAGTGCTTCTTTACATTGTCCTACTATTTTGCCCTTTAGATAGTCCATTAAAATATTTTTATGTCCAGCGTCGAAGTCTTCTATAGTAGGCAAGATGTTTTCTACCTGCTTAATGAACTCAGGTAGCTGGTACCTACTGGAGCCATCTAACGTGCTTAAGTTCTTAATGCAATCTAAAACTACACTGAATGCCTGGATATTATTTGCATTCATATTTATTTTATATTTTCTTCATTTATTTAAACAAAAAAATATATATATTTTTTTTTCAAAAAAAAAATTATATTAGTATATATTTAAATTTTTTTGGCAAGTAATGAATTTTTGACAATTGTTAATAGCTTATATTAATTGTTTAAGGCCGTGATACACTATCATACAAAGTCGTGCGATCTACGAAAAAATACAACCCTGGTATGATGGAGTTTATAAAAATTTTCAAAAGACAATAACAATTCATCACACCAGGGTTGTACTTTTTCGTAGATCGCACGACTTTGTATGATAGTGAGTCATGGCCTTTAGTATACATATAATAAACTTGAGTTACTTTTTTGCAGCTGTTATTCCTTCCTTCCCGTCCTCAGTTTTGGCTGTTGTTATTTCTCTTCCTTTCTTTGTGTTTTATAATTTTAGGAGATTAAATGTGGTATTCTATTGTTCGTTCAATGTTGTTTTTTCTTCCTGGACTTTATCGTTGAGTTCATTTATGTAGATGGTAACTTCAATTAAGCGTGTATAATGCGCTTGGATTTTAAATAGCCAAAGTTTCTTTGAATTTGCAATTTTTATTTGATATTGCTGTTTTAAGTTATTTTTCAAGCTTTTGTTTAGTTCAATTCGTTTGCACTTTTGTCTTTAGTTGTTTCTCTTCTTTTTAATATAAAAAATTTTGTCTGCTCTCGGTTTTGAAATTTATATTTTTTCCTTGTTTTGTACTTTGTATTTATTTTATTTACTTTACACCTTCTCAAGTCGTTGTATGTCAGTTATTTATACTACGTGTGTTTATAGTACATTTCGTTTCGGAACAATTTTTTTTTGCTATTACGAGTATTTCATTTATTTTAATTTCATAACATGTTTTTTCTTGGTTTATTCATCCAAATTCACTTTTAGTTCATTAATCAAAATCTTTTCTGATTAAATAAATTTGTTTGTCTCTTAATTTATTTTAATTTAATAATCAAACTATTCCGTTTTGATTTGTTTGTCTTTATTCTTTTAATTTATTCTAATTTAATAATCAAACTCTTTTTTGATTAATAAATTTTTTTCAGTTCTCGTTGTACCTTCATAGTGAACAGACGTAATAGCGGAATTTTTCTTACATACATACTAAACAAAAAAAATCATACAAAAAAATATTCGTAGTACATATTAACTTTGATAAATAAGCTTTTTTTTTTGCTTTGCTAATATTTTTACATATAGAAATAACAAAAACAAAAAAAAACCGTAAACAAAAAAACACAGACAAAGTACCCTTGAGGAATACTCTATATGAGTACCTCAAATACAAATAATTGCGAAGTGAGTTATAACGGCAGAAATGCCTATTTTACTGTGAGTTCTGATGCTCTCAATGATAACAATAAAAATAACAAATCTGATGATAGACTTACTGTGAGTTCTGAAGCTCTTAATAAAAACAATAAAAATAAAAAATCTGATGATAGACTTTCTCTAACGGCAAAGCCGCATTTTCGTCAGCGATCAACTTCGCTTTGTCCAATGCCATCTAGTGTTTCGTTAACATTACCGTTGCCCAGTACCTCTACATTTAACTCAGCAATATCATCCGCTTCGGGCTCGTGGTCATCACTTAACCCTGTTTTCACTATAGGTAAGAGTAGCCAAAAACCCAAGGTCCAAGTCGGAATGGACAGATATATAACTGTGGTAAAGCGCGGGCGAAGCCCAAAATCTTCTAAAATTTCATCTGCTCCAAAGATCTCTAGGGATAACAGCGCATCATCTACTAATCGCCAAAACCGTTTTAAAATATTGCAAGACGACAACGACAAACCCGCTGAATCTGCGAACAAAGCCTCCAAGCCGCCACCAATCTATTTAAGAGAAAAAAACTCAAACGCTCTTATTAAAAAATTAATTTCGGTAATTGGTGAGAATAAATTTCACATTGTTCCAATAAAACGTGGTAGCATTGATGAAACGAAAATTCAAATTTATGAAGAAAAAGATTTTCGCACAATGGTTTCGGAATTTGAAAAAAGTAAAACAAATTTCTACACATACCAGCTCAAGAGTGCTAAAGGTCTGCAGATCGTATTGAAGGGCATAGATTCCTATGTCGCTCCCGAAGAAATAAAAGATGCACTCGTCCTCCAGGGATTTAAGGTAAAAAATGTATCGAACATAATAAATAGGGAAAAGATCCCCCAACCTCTATTTCGCGTTGAACTGGAGCCAAATGATATAAAATTGAGAAAAAATGAGACGCACCCAATTTATAATCTAAAATATCTTTTATACCGAAAAATAACAGTTGAAGAACCACATAAGCGTTCTGGACCTGTACAGTGCCATAATTGTCAAGAATATGGCCATACTAAAACTTACTGCAATTTACCTACTGTTTGTGTTGTGTGCGGCGAATTACACGGCACTGCTAGTTGCAATAAGCCAAAAAATCAAAGTGATAAAAAATGCAGCAATTGTGGAGGTAATCACACCGCTAACTACAGAGGTTGTCCTGTGTACTCTTTCGTCAAACAGACTATGGGGCAAAAACCTAAATTAGCTCCAGCCCAATCAGCAAACGCTTTATCCGCCACTATTGCGCAAGTGAGCCAACCAGTTACTTCCCGTGTATCGTATGCCGATGCTGCTAAGACAAATTTTATTCCTACTCAAAATGTTTCACCACCAAATAATTCAACAAATACAAACTCAAGCTTTAATTTCAATCGCCTTGAAGCTACTATTGATAATCTGGTGCAAACTATAAATAATTTTACAACAAATATGACTAGCATGATGCAAGAAATGCTGCGAATGCAGAATACACTGCTTCAAGCATTAGTTAAAAAACCATGAACACGTTAAAAATATGTTTCTGGAACGCAAACGGCATTCGCCAACATAAAAATGAACTTGAGCACTTCCTCACGAAAAAAAATATTGATATAATGTTGGTCTCAGAGACTCATTTGACTTCGAGAAGTATTTTTAAAATTTCTGGCTACACCTTATATGATTCAAAGGACCCAAGAGGAAGAGCATGCGGTGGATCAGCAATTCTAATAAGGTCAAGACTCAAGCATTATATTATTGACAACATTTCTGAAGAACATCTACAAGCAACGAATATTTGTATTGAAAATTTTTGCACTAATTTTGTAATATCATCAATTTACTCCCCTCCCAGATTCGCAATTACTGAAGATAAATACAAGGATTTCTTCAAATCTCTTGGCCCTTGTTTCGTAGCAGCTGGGGACTATAATGCCAAACATACATTCTGGGGTTCGCGTCTTATCACACCCAGAGGTCGAGCGTTGTTCAACACAATTTCAAAAATGGGCTTGGACGTCATTTCGAGTGGGGAGCCCACTTACTGGCCTACTGACATACAAAAAATTCCGGATGTTATAGATTTTGGCGTCATGAAAAATATTTCTAGGGATTTAATTCAAGTTGAAGCTTCTCTAGATCTCTCGTCCGACCACTCTCCCACGATCGTTTCAATTTGTAGCCCATTAAGAAGTGACTTACCTCATCCTTATGTGAAGATGATAAATCGTGTTAATTGGCTGGGATTCAAAAAATATCTTAGTACTCATTGCACAGAAAATATTACGCTAAGAACACCCGATGATATTGAATCTAATATTACCAACCTTAATGAAAATATTAAACAGGCTGCTGAACATGCCACTACCTCCCATCCGCAGACTGGGTTTAATAGAATTTATTCTACTGATATTGAACGTCTCGTGTGTGAAAAAAGAAGAGCTAGAAGGGAATGGCAACAGCACAGATCACCTCAACATAAAACTAGGTTTAAAGAGTGCACTAAACGACTCCAAGAGTTGCTTGCATTTGAAAAAACTGCATCTCTTAAAAATTATCTGGAAGGTCTTGATGTCACACCAGCATCTAATTACTCTTTGTGGCGCGCTGCTAGAAAGCTTAAAACACCCGTCGAGTTTAAACCACCTCTGCGCACATCTACCGGAGATTGGGCAAGAAGCGACTGTGAAAAAGGTAAATTATTTGCTGAGCATTTAAAATCCGTATTTACCCCAAACTCATGTACTGGTGCTGTTGATTTGCCGAGTGTAGTTGCGCTACCCCCTCGACCCATAAAATTTAAGACGCGTGATGTACAAAAACTAATTGCTGAACTCAACCCGAAAAAAGCTCCGGGTATTGATGAAATTAGTAACCAGATGCTGATGAAGTTGCCTCGTATTGCAATTAGAATCCTGTTATTCATTTTTAATGCCATTTTACGTCTGGAATATTATCCAAACAGCTGGAAGCTTGCCAAGGTTAAAATGATTCCAAAGCCGGGCAAAGATCTTACCAAGGCCGAGTCATATAGGCCAATAAGTTTACTGTCAACAATCTCAAAGCTCTTTGAAAAGTTACTCATGATAAAATTGTCCCCAATTCTAACTGATAATGAGTGCATACCGGACCATCAATTTGGTTTTAGAAGTCAGCATAGCACCATTGAACAAACTCATAGATTGGTTCAATTTATACGAAAAACTTTTGAAGAAAAGAAGTATTGCTCTGCGCTGTTTATTGACGTTTCTCAGGCATTTGATAAAGTGTGGCATGAAGGCCTAATTTTAAAATTAAAGACTTACTTACCGATAAACATTCTAAATCTTTTGGAAAGTTACATTATTGCAAGGAAATTCACTGTTGTAGAAGGAGACTTTATGAGTATGCCTGAAACAATCTCATCCGGTGTGCCACAGGGGAGTATACTGGGGCCAGTTTTGTATTTGATTTATACTTGTGATATGCCTTTGAGCAGTAATATTCACACATCTACATTTGCCGATGATACAGCCTGCCTTAGTATGCACGAAAACCCTCACGAGGCTTCCCGATATCTTCAGCAACATATTACCCAGCTAGAACTATGGTTAAACAGGTGGAGAATAAAGGTAAACGAACAGAAGTGTGCTCAGGTAACTTTTACCCTACGAAAAGAAACTTGTTCCCCCATTACAATCAATAATCAAATTGTTCCTCAAAATTTACAAGTGAAATACCTTGGTATACACCTTGATCGAAGGCTTACATGGAAACACCACATTGACTCTAAGCTAACGCAAATGAAACTTAAACTAACTCAGATACATTGGCTGATTGGTAGAAATTCAACCCTCAGTCTAGATTGTAAACTTTTGATATACAAGTCGCTTTTAAAACCTATATGGTGCTACGGAATTCAGCTATGGGGTACTGCTTCAGCTTCAAATATAGAAAAAATTCAACGAAGGCAAAACAAAATTTTACGTATAATAACATCGGCTCCATGGTACATAAGAAATTCAAATTTACATCGTGATTTGAATATGCCACAAGTAACTGAAGAAATTGCAAAATACGCAGGCAAATATCTTACAAAACTCGAGTCTCATCCTAATCCGCTTGCTCGTAATATCTTGAATTTTACTGGTCACATCCGCTTAAAAAAGAGGGACACAAGGGCTCTAATACTCAACACTCCAGAAGAAACTGCTTGAAAATACTTTTGTTTTTGCTTATCACTACTTATGTATTATTAATAACTATCACTAAGTTTATGTCCGACACTGGTCGGGCCTAATTAATTATATTTAGATTTAAGATTTGAATAATTATTGTTAGTTCATATTTGAAGATACAATAAATAAATATATGTACTAAAAAAAAAAAAAAAAAAAAAAAATTTTTTAATTTCTTTTTGTTATCCTCGTCGCCAGTTTAGATATTGAACTGGCCAGTTTTATTGAGTACTTTTTATTAACTGTTCTTAAAATATCTTACAAACTAAAATAAATGCTAAAATTCACAAACATAAATTTTGCTTACTAATAGAATTACACTAAACTAAAATGAGATTTGCCTGCAATGCAAATTCAAACGGTAAACTTAAGTTGAAATTCATATTGTGTGAATCTGCATGCAAAACAAATTCAAATATGTACGTTATGAAACCTTAGACAATTATTAGGGTGGTTCGTATTGGCAACAGTTATACGTGACTATATACGTACATACACATAAGCATACATACTTACATATATCAACTCATTCAAAATATTGTTTTTGAAGACATCCCTACAATTACAAATACAATTCACAACTTAACTAAATTTATTTATTTTATTTGTTCACAAACGCACACATGCACATAATACCTGCGATAAAAGTTAGAGAAGATACCAATTTTAGGTGCTTCGCAAGTACAAAGCATATTTATATAAAGTATATGCAGGTCTACAACAACTAAGAAAGTACAAAAACAACAGGCGATTTGTTTGTGTAAGAATAATGGATGAATGTCAAAAACAGATGGATACAACCAGACCTGGGCAACTTGCATTACTTTTGCATAAGCACTGACTGAAAAACAAAAATTTTAGTGTAAATTTAAATTTGATGCTTGTAGTGCACTATCTTTTGCACTTAAATAAAATCTCTTAAAAGTAATGGATTAATATTGCATTAGCATGGCGAAAAATGCACTGATTTTGTATTGATGTGCTTAGTCATCATGAAGTAATGTAATATTATTGCATTATCAAATATTGTACAAAGTAATATTGATTAAAACGTTAACCTATTTTATCAGATAGCACAAATAATAAAATAAAAAATACAGTAAAGTTCATTGAGGGCACCTTTATAAGTATGTACGTACAAATTAAAGAAAAGGAAAACTGTCAATATAAATACAAACTAGATTTCAGAACCAATTGAAAAAATTAAAAAGTTTCATACCTCAAGTACGTTGCATCTCGACCTTATATAGAAAACCGTGCAATTGACAAAAGATCAGAACTTAGGTTTTCATTTATTGTAGTTATATCTTAAAAAATTGTGATTTTATAAACGAAAAATACTACCGCTTGGAACAATTACATATCTCAAAAAAAATTATAAAAAACGTAGTGATATGATTTTATAAACAAAAAATACTACCGCTTGGAACAATTACATCTCTCGAAAAAAATTATAAAAAACGTAGTGATATGATTTTTCGTCTTGGGTGTACATAGGAAAAAATTTACATATTTATGTATGTACGTATTAATTTTTTTCTCGTGTAGTGTGAATGCCTGAATGTGAAAAGTTGTTTACAATTTTCGTACGCCATTTTGTTTGGCTTTGTTATACAACATTGTGTATATTGAAAACGTATGTGAAAAAGTTTAGATAACTTTTTACTTCAAAAATTTGTTACAAAACATTTAAAAATAATTATATTTAATTATTAAAAATAATTATATTTAATTATGTATGTATCTTTTATTATACTTATTTCACATATTAAAGGTTTATCAATTAATAAATTTACTTTGATTTTGTCTATCCATACATTTCCTTTTTGTTGTATGCAGATCTGGGACTATTGCATTAAATAACCAAATGCATTGACCATTTTCCCACACTAAACCAAATCAATGCAAATGCAAATTTATTAAATTAGCACTAACTTTGATAATATTAGTGCACTTTTTTGCATTAAACTAAAATCCCTTCAAGTTAATGCATTAATATTGCATTGTTACTTTTAGTTCACTATTTTTTTCACCACTACACACATTGGCGGTATTCGATGTTTGATGGAAATTTTCGTGCGTTAGTGCAAATGCAAAATATCGTAGCTTTTCTTTAAAATCCAACAACAAAATACATGCACAATCCAAAGAAAAGTATAAGTAAAGTAAAGTATAATAAATAAAAATAGGTAGAATCAGTGTTGTCAGATATGGCCATATATCGCCAAACGTGGCGACAAAAATTTATTTTTGGCGATGAAAATTTTGATATGGCGATTGGCGATTTGAACTACTTGGCGATATTTTTGGCTATATTTTTACGATTTCAATAAAATAGATTTTTAAAACTATGACCATTATTAGGAGCAACTTTCGATCTTCGACTGCAGTCGAATTTTTATTTGGTATTATGACGAGCATTTGACCAACAATTTCCTTATTGTGAATATCACTCAAACTGATTTTTAAAATTTGCAACAACTTTATCTAAAAATAAAAACCAATCGTTTATAACAATTTCTTATACTAAAATACTTCATAGAAAGCTAATTATGTTCGATAGAAAATTCGAGGCTCAACGAAATTTGCGATGCTCATAATATGAATTGAACATTAGATTTTTGACGTTCGATAGCCAGCGAAGATTGAAAATCGAATGCACTATATAATAAAGGCCTATGAAATTTTTTATGTAAGGATTTTTTTCTACAACATAAAATACTCGTATTTCATGCAAAAGATTCTAAATGTTGCAATTCTTGATCTCAAACATAATTTTCTGAAATTCAAGAAGTTTTAAACAAAAATTATGAACCGCAAAATCTCATTTGGTGCTTATGAAACACATTTGATAATGAAGCACCAAAAAGCCAAAAAGTTCTCGCCTAAATTGTATGAATACGACGATGCTGCTCGTACTTACCACTTCAAGGATATGGTATGTGTACTTAAATGACCATTTAATTAAGTAAATGTTAATTTATTTTTATCACAAGATTTAAATAATAATTTTGATCTTGGTGTTCAAGTTCAATTTATCCTATTTAGATTGATCTTTTGAAAAGTTATTTTTAAGTATTTTTTATATGCCAGTATTTATATAATGATGTAAGCACTTTTCTTAATGTTTTTATATAATTTTTATGTTTTACGATAGACGTTACGTACTGAATTCAAAATTTTACAATATTTGTAATAAAATCACAAAATAAAAACATTTTTTGTAGCTATAATTTTATATTTTATTATGTTGGCGATATTTGGCGATATTCGATGTCATATGGCGAGGAGTCTGAAAATAAATCTAACAACACTAGGTAGAATGAGCCTGCAAACATAACGCATACATACTCGTACATACGTGTGTATTTTTCAACCAACAAACATACAAAATTATTTATATATGTATTTTTCGTAAGCGTGCGTGATCGTGATAAGTTGTATACCCCTCGTGCGTGATTAATAATATTTTATACGTGAGCGTGCGTGATCGTGAAAATTTTCAAAATCATTCGTGCGTGAAAGTGGGTGAGTAAAATATTTTTCTGCGCGAGCGTGCGTGTCGTGAGTCAAAAAACGCTCACGTGCACATCTCTAATTTATACATAATTTATATTATTCTACACCGAATAGGTCCCTATGGCATAGTTAAGCCAGAAGTCACAAAGTGCATAAAAAGTATCAATTAACCCTATCCTAGGCCGTCCCCATGTAAAAGTGACTGCTTCGCTTTATAGGAACTGTTAGAACTTGGACTTCTACCTGGGGACCGATCACGTTACTAGTCTTGTGTCAGAGTTGCATTTCCTGCAAGATATTAATAGAATCATTTGACATCTTGTTTCCAATTTTATTTAAAAAAAAAATATTAATGGAAAACACATTAACTTTCTACGTGCACAAAAAGTAAAATAACTAATTCGATTGGTTAGATCAATCACGAAGAATTTTGTTCATTGAGATTCCAATAAGAATTTACATTAACTATAAACTTATAAGTTGGAATCATTTTCCATACATAGGCGATTTCCATTTGGCTATTCAGACCTAATACATAAAAGGAATCACTCATACATATATCAGAGATTTTCTTTCTATTGGTTTCTAGATGATGTCTGTGAAAGAAACCAACATCTCCAAAATAACATATTATTTGTTTGGGGAGTTGAGAATTGAAAAAGTGCTTCTGATATCTTGGGATCTTCCCCCTACCAATAGCTGCTTCCTGTGTGTGCGCTAATCTATAAATTTTACATTATCAAATAGACGCCGTGACATTACAAAAAGGCCCTTCAATGTTCATTGCATTAACTTACATAAGGTCAAAGGATATTTTAATATTGTGTTTCTTAACGTATATTCACACTTGGGCAAACATTTGCCCAAAAAAACGTAACCACTAAAGGTGTCTTTACATGGTAGTACAAATTATTGAGATTTTGTAAAATCAAAATATTATGAAATTCTCTCCGTGTTTAAAAAACAAGAGAACAAGAGTCTGTTGTAGGTCCCCTTTTACAATTGAGAAATTGAAAGTCAGACAGAATTTTTGAGTTAATAACAAAAATTCGAAAAAATAAAACTAAATATTGGAGAAAACATTTTATAATTTCAATGCAATTTTACTACAAAATAGAATTTGTTTCATTTTATTTATTGTTTGTTTGGTTTTGCTGTACCAGTTAAGTAGCTGATGGTTGCAGTCGTAAAATATTTTTGCAAAAACAACATGAAAATTTCCTGAGTTGATTTTGGTTGTTTTTGTAAAAGTGTCAACACCTTCAATAAATACCATTAGTGCTGCCAATTTTTACTTTGAAATACACCTCTGGTGTGATGAGAATACTTAAGTTTCTAAAATGGTTTAGAAAATAAACATTTACCGACCGCTTGTCAAATTTTCTATCCGTATTCTCTCCTACTTTGTTTTTACATGATAAGATTTTGTATAACCTACAGAGTCTTTTGACATGTCGTAATGCATTATATTATCATGTAAAGTCACATTAAGTTAAACAGTTTCATAAACAACAATATCATAGATCCAACATTATTGGAAACTATTTAACTTAACAAACACGTCTCTGAATTGAAAGCTTCTTCATTAATATTTAGGGGTTACGTTTTTTGGGATAATGTTTGCCCAAGTGTGTCCATACCTTTAATCTCAATAACGTCAAAGAATGATGCAAACATTCATACAAATTTTATGTAACCTTTTAAACTCAATACCTTCAATTTAAAATCCTGATTTTACCTTGGTATTGAACTTGAATGGCAAACGAAGCTCAACAAAGTATAAAAAGAAATTATTTAAGACGTCACGTTGCGCCGTTTTATGTACATATGTATATCCTGCACCATCTTCTTCCGTATTTGTGTAACTTCACATGCAGTGTATGCATTTACACGTGAGTTAAAACCTCATAATATTAAGAGAAAAAAAAATAAATATACTCGTATAAAGACTTGCTATTGAAAGATTATTGACGTTCTTTCCTGTTTCCACTTTTACGTCAGAGAGCGTTTCTGTTGAAAACCTACATGTGTCCTATTAATGTTTATACTCGTATGTTGTATAGAGCTTTTTTCACTTTGTAACAAAAGTTTGAAAGAAAAGTAAATTACTTGTAATAGCTAAGAAAATAAATGTATGTACTCGTATGATTGAGTTCAGCTACGAAAAAGTCAGTGACTCTTAAATGAATTTCTTAGATATGATATATGTATGTATTGGAAAGCATTATGAAATTAATCTTGAGACAGTTTCAGAAAAAAAAAACTTTGGTGGAAAGAAGACATTAAAGAATTAATTTAACATTACTTGAACTTTTTAAAGAGTCTACCTATAGTTACACGAACAATGTTTGCCTCTCAAGTTTCGATACACTGTAAATTGAACGTACTTTAAAATTCGCTATCCAGTTTTTATTTAAATTTACGGGTAAAAAAAACAGCTGATTGCTATTTTTTTTAATAAATGAACTTGATTTTAACTTGCATGAATCCACATGAACTCTGACAAGAAGTAACTGTGAAAAACTTGAAAGAAAAATTTTAACGTGTGGCTGCTGCAACCTACGACTTGATACTCAGTGATGCAAAGTTTTATTTTACTTTCAATGTTATCGTAGAATGTAACCCTAAATATAGACGTCACTACAAATCGTACAAGTATGTATAGCATTAGTCATGTGTGTCATGCTATCATACTAATGAGATACCATTAATGTATACACCACTTTGCAGAACATTATACGAGGCTGGGTCCTTAACTCGTAAACAAGCAACTGTCAGTTGACTCCTGTATAAAGGCTCAGTTAGCCGACTGTAATTGAATGTAACTGCAACGGTAGGAAACAGCTGATTGATATTGTTATGTGAAAAGGAATGAAAATGTTTATAGAGATGTAATGTAACGTAACCTACTTTTCATATAAAAATATCGACCAGCTGTTTCCTACATTACAGTTACATTGCATTACAGTCGGCTAACTGAGCCTTAAATTTGAACAAGCTGCGTCATTTAGTTTGTGTTTGGCAGCCGTTAATACAAGGTGGGCCAAAAGAGGTCATCCGATGTTGTTTGGCTCTCATTTTTTTCTATGTAAATGAAAAACTTCGATTTTGTTTTTGATTATGTTTACTTGGATCTTTAGAATTTTATTGGTCAAGTCGAGAAGATGATATCGGCCAAATGGGCGCCGTCACAATTGATTGCTCGTTTTATGGCATTTTTCATCACTTCTGCGAGAACTTCGGGCGACAGATTCTCGCACTCGTTTCGAATATTGTCCTTGAGGGCTTCCAGGGTCTCGGGCTTGTTCATGTAAACACGGTATTTCAAAAAACCCCACAAAAAAAGTCTGGAACGGTTAAATCGGGCGATCTTGCGGGCCAATGTAAATCGCCAAAACGAGAGATGGGGAGTGTATCGCTCCATGGCTTGTTCAATTGTATTCTACATCTGTCTAGTTCACAAATGTCAAAACAGATCTGACATTGGCCGCCATTTGCAAAAATAAGAGCATCTTCCAATAGGGTCATTTCCTTTGGCCCACCTTGTAGCAGACTACCGCGCGTTTTAAGAAGAAAATGGAAAAAAGTGAATTTCGTGTGCTCGTAAGGCATTATGTTTTGGAAAAAAAAATCAACACTCAAACCAAGGCTAAGCTTGATAAATACTATAGGGTATCTTCACCATCAATTTCAATAGTCAAAAAGTGGTTTACTGAATTTCGCTGTAGCCGTACAAACCGAACACTCTGGACGTCCAGTTGAAGTCCCTACATCCAAAACAATTGAAAAAATTCACATTATCGGAGATTGAAACTGAGACAGATTGTGGAAGCCATAGTGAATTCGTCTTGGAATGGAAGTATGTACCTTATATTAATAATTATGTAAATGAATTTCTTTAATACCAAATAACTGGAAATATCGTTACATTCCGTATCTAGATACATACATATGTAAACAGTTCACCCTTAATAGGTGGAAAATTACTCAACGCACGTAACAAGTGGTCCTTAACTTAACTACTTTGATTCTTTACATGTAGACAATTTGCAAAATGGCTTCTCTCTAGATAAGAAAATTTTTAAAGATTTTTATAATAAATGTGACATCTTAATGCGCTTCATTTGCTCTAATCCCCATATTTCTACGACCTCTGAATGCAAGATATGCAATCGACTCTATCAGATTTTTCCCCAATTTCAATTCGACTAAACGACTTGTTTTAGAGAATTCAATATAATTTGAAATTTAAAAAAAAAACTCATAACTGCCATTCAAGAAAACATTTACATAGTTCTAGCACGTTTTTACCAATTCCCTTTTGAAAAAACAGTTTATTATAGCCAAGTTTGAAAAACTTACCACTTGTCTTGAATTAATCGAATAAGATCATTTTCTAATTTAATCACAGCAATTTTGACAAAACGTCTTGTATGTTAGAAGTTAATTTTTTTTATTAAAGTCCATTTGCCAAAAAATCTGATATTTTGTTGTTGTAATTTTAATGAAAACTGTTGTTTTTAGAAGGAAAAAATACCGCAAAACGTTAATTAAGTATTTGTGTATAACATCCAAGTATACGATTTCTTTCATTTTCTAAACAATAACTACGAGTACACTGTGCTAGTTCAAAAATTTAACAAGTGGGGAACCTGGTGGGTAAAACTAATTCGAGTACGTTGAATCCAATGCTGCTAACCATTTTTTTAGGTTAGCTCTTGTTTAAAAAATAATTAAGATTGCAAACTTGGTTAAAAGCATCTAAAAATCTAAATTTTTCCCATTGGGTAAAAAAGCACCAAATATTTTTTTTTAATTTTAATACAATACAGCCATTTAAAAAAAGTGAGTTTAGAATGTAAAAGCTCAAAATATAATTTAAAATTTTCGGTTTAAAATAAACAAAGGATTTGATATCACGATTATTTTAATAAAAATAAGAAACATGTAAAAACAAATAATAAAAGTAATAATAATAATAATAATAATGATATAGATTTGTAGATATATACATACATACAAAACTAAAATACACATACATGTATCGCGCTTATTGCAATATTGTCATATGCCAGAAAGTAAAATTTTTCAAAATAATAGCAGTTATATGGCCGGTATTAGCTATTTGGTAGGTGAAGCTTAGACTTAGATTAAGATATGTATGTTACTGAAAAATCATTTACACATATGAAATGCACATTTTTGTGATATTCACCCTTATTCCAGTTGTCAACATTGACGGCTCGTCAATACAATCCCAACAAATTAGGGCTTGTCTACTCGTTGTATAACACAACTAACTGCTATTGACAACCTCATGCTGTCAATAGCACAAAATTGTTCTAGGATGATTAAATACACAGAAAAAAATAGACAAGAATTATGTTCAACAAAACCCTGTTATTGAGAAAAAATTTAATTTCAATAATATTTGTCATTAATAAGTGAAATTTATTTGCTGGTGGTTAAGCGATGTCTATATGCATTTCATTGTTGCTTTAACAAATCGTCAGTAGACTTCAACCACACATTTTGAACAGTCACAAACCTCTTATCTTATGCACAGACTTTCAAAAACTATTTGAGAATTCACAAATATTAATATTTTTGAAAATCACAAAAGAAAAATAAGCATAGTAGGCTTAGTAACTTATACAAAACCCAGCAAATAATTTTTATTCGATATGAATCTATTTTATTTTTCAACAATGAAATGCATATAGACATCGCTTAACCACGAGCAAATAAATTTCACTTATAATATAATTATGACAATATGTCGAATAATAAATCTCTTGAATTTGTCATTAATTTAATACAATATTTAACAATACCGCGCATTTTAAAATATCATTTAATATAATTTCTTTGTGTTGATGTTTATCTTGCTTGTTGATTGACCCAACGCGGTCATGTGCTATTGTTGTTGTATTTTTTGATTGCTCGTGTTGTATACGTATGAATTCCGACAAGAAGCCGGAAAACATCGTTGCTTGTTTTTTTTTCAAACAAAGAAACATAGAAATCATATTTGCGTTTATTCATTATTTGCGCAATTTAAACGATTTGCTCTTTAGCTGAGTGGTAAGCACGTTAGTCTATTAGCCAAGAGATTGCCGGTTCGACTCATCCCAAACACATTTAGTTTCGAAGGTTGTGGGGGAAAATAAATAACTTTAAAATTTAATTAAAAACCAAATTTTAAATAAAAATTAAAAAAAAATCAAACAAAAAAACACACATTAGGGTTTGAAAAACAAATTCATTAAAAATTTTTGTTTTCCGTTAACGACTCAATTGTCAATAACTCAATCATTTTAATTGGAAATAATTAAGTTGATTTTGTATTCTTATGTTACAAATGTGTGTTTGTATTTACAAAAATCGTGGTAGGTGCCATTTTAAATAATATTTTAATTGTATTCACAAATAAATTAATTATATTTACAAATCTTTTTTTTCTGTGTACTTGTGTAACGCTCGCTACAGTTACACGACCAAGATTTGCTTTCAAATTTTTCACAGTTTTATTTCAATATGCCGTTGTTAAAAAAACAACTTGAAACAACAGAACTTCATGACTTCTGTATAGGTCCATAAGCCGCAACACAATACACTCACACTTTTTCACTAATACATTCATACTTTTAGAATTTGATGCAACTTTGATATCAAATTTTCTTTCCAACTGACAGCAATTTCAATGAGCAAACTTTTTCTTTTTGTTTTCAAATATTGTGCCGACATAGTACTTTTGTGTTCTTTTATTACAAATAATCTAATATTCCACAAAAAAAATTTCATTATATTTAAATAAATATTTTTGTTGAATATTACATTATTTGAAATTTGAAAGGAAAAACTTGATCGTGTAACCCTCAAGTAAACTTTAACAAATCGTCGGTTGGTTACTGGTTTGATGTATGGAAGAAAAATGTGTTTTTGAGAAAATCGATGAAGAATGTTTAGTTCATTAGTTTTATAAAAGTACACGATCGAATTTTTTGTTTATTAATAAAAATAATAGATACATACATACATGTGTTTTTTGTTCAAACTTAAAGTTGATAAACTTTTTACATCCAACTTGAAAAGTTATTAGGATTTAAAGAAAAAAAGACAAGAATCTTTGTCAACGCATGTCCCAATCATAACAATATTTTCACTGCCTTTCAAGTAGGTTAAATTACTGTATATATTTAAGTAGACATAAAAGGTGAAAATATCAATTTTATTCACATAACATGACTTTTAAAGGAAAAACAACGGAAGAAATAAGACAGTTTGAATGTACATATTTAATAAAACAATTTTATTAATAAAAAAATAAATATCAATTCATTTGGTTAAAAATAACACAATAATTAAATTTTTTTTACTTTGCTTTGATTAACGTTCTTTGAGTAGAATATGCATCATAACAATTGCGAATAACAATATTAATACTTTTAAGTTGGAAATGTGCCACATATCCCAAAAATGTTCGATTGCGGTAAAAATTTTTTTTAAATGTTAAACAATTGTGGAAATGGCGCAATATTGCAGCTCTATATCTCCTGATATATTCAAGATATCGAAAAACTGATAACGAATTTGGAAAGAGGACATATTATTCATATGTATGTATATAATCAATCAATAACTAAAGTTTTTTAAATGTTCCATACATCAAATCAGTAACCAACCGACGAAATGATTATTGTATAATACTTTCAATCAATTATTATTCAGAGAATTATGCGGTATTTTCAAGTTACTTTCGTTTCCTAATTTGCAAGTAAAATTTAAGGGCCTAATTTTGTAAAGCGCAACACCAAGAGTTGAAAAATTTTATACATATGAAAAAAATTTAAATTACAAAAACAAAATACATAAAAAATTTGTCTACCTCCAGCGTTTTCGTTTTACAAAATGAGGCCCTAAATTTTTAATCAAAAAGATGCTGCAAAATAGATGCTTAAAAAATACTATTAGCACTTAAAAGTATTTAAGTTTTGTAATTTTAAAATATTCTTATTTAAAAAAAAACACCAAAAGCACTATGAGATATGGTTAAAAAGAACTGTAAATACCCGCTTTTTAAAAAATGGTATTAACCAAAATTTCGCGTTTATGAAGAGGCTTTAAGGCGAATTTATTTTTTCAAGGTTATATCCAAGGCGAATTCATACTAGGTGGTCGCAAGGGATCAGGTGACTATTTCCGCCCCTTGTAATTTAAGTGTACGTTGGATGTCAACACACATTTTTCAGTACATTTTTTTGACATTTAAAGTATAAATTTCTCAAAGCGAATTGAGCTGAGTATACCTTATATGAATTTGCCTTGGTGATACCTGTATTTGATGGATCTATCAAATGTCGTCTCTTTATTTTTTCCCATAAAAATAACATAAATCGTAGTAAAATGATATTCATTTTGCAGAATAAAACAATTTATAAAGAAATTTATAAAAATACACGTAAAAAGTAAAAAATACAATTGCATCAATTCACAATAGCATGTTCGACTCGCAACATATGTTTATTTTATTCCCTAACAATTGGTGATGCCAATTTGTTGTTCATGGGAATAAAAAAATTATTCGCGATAAGGGTGATTAATGACAATTTAAAGGTAGAGGTCCATAGCTCGCTTTTTGCGCGTTACGCTTTCTATGCATCTGTCAAAAAAGTAGATAGTATGTGACAAGTTACATTGCAAAAAGCGCAGAACGCGTAGGCGCGTTCAAAGCAAAAAGTAAGTCTACTTTCTACTTTTGTACGCGTTACAAGCACCATGAAAGAAAGTCAGCTGTTCTTGAATGCTAAAGATGTTAAATAATACTTTATTTCTTACGTTATCGATAAATATTATTTTGCCGTGAATAATTTTCTTCTTTTTTTTCAATAAAAATAATTTCTTAGTAAAAAAAACTTGTTTAATAAAATATGTGAATATTTTCATTAATGCGATGTATTTTAATTAACTTTTCAAGACACTTTTCTCAGTAACAAATTTTTCATATTAGTTATCGATTACTTTTACGACTAACTCCACAAATTCTTTTACAAACTCGATTTCACTCTCCATTTTTTCTTTATAAGTATTTATAAACAAACGCACACAGCTGATCAAAACAAAAATAAAATGGCGCATGAAAAGCAGTGCATGTAACTCAACGCGAACAAAGTATAGAACGAAACAAGAGGGTGAAACGCGTGTAAAGCATAACGCGCAAAAAGCGAGCTATGGACCTCTACCTTAATTAATTTTACAATAGTCACACTGTTACTAAGTCCTAGTTTACACTATACAAGTATTATTGCTAAGCTGATTAGTTTGTTGGGAGAGAGAGACGAGGGGAAAAGAAACGTTTCTCTCCCCCTCAAACTAATCAGCTTAGCAATAAGACTTGCATAGTGTAAACTAGGACTAAAAGCAAGCAAAAGGCTAATGAAAACGAGATCATGACAAAAAATCTCACATGAACAAAGAAAAAGCCAAACAAAACACACAAAAAACCAAGTGCTCTCGGTCGTTCATTTCGTTCAATTGTACTTTTTATCAGTACTGCTGAGCCAAAACAGCTCAGTAAAGTCATCGGCTCACTTTGCTCATTTGACTGATTCATTCATTTGTACTCGTTCGTTCGTGAACGACACAGCTCTAGTCGGAGATCATATCGTCGGCTTAGAGTGTAAACCTGCTAACTCACTTCCAGCAAATTTTACAGGAGAGACAAAATACTGCTAACAGTTTCTATACAAAGCAGGGATGGAAAAGTTGGTACAATTGTACCATTTTTATCACTATTTGAATGCCAAAAGTACCGTAGCACCCCAATGACCATTTTAGCACTATTGATTTTTTTTTTCTATTATGTAATATAAATACAAATAGCATTAAAAATATAGAATATATAAGTAACCAGTTTCGAGCGCAGGTTGATGTAGAAGTTATTAAGTCCTTAAGAAACGACAGGATATGTATGTACCTTTTGCTCGAAGGTATTAGAAATGAAAAATTAGGTAAATGAAGCAATGTTTTCCGATATTTCAAAAATATGTTGGAGGAATGTTATCTATTCCAAATTCATCTGCAAATGTGCAAAATATACTTCTAAAGGATGGAAAAGTACATCCTAAATGTTACTTTTATATTCAGATCTCAGCAACTAATAGTCTTTTTCATACGTTCTGATATTAAAGAATAATATTAATTAATAGTATTAATCAATAATATTATAATCATTGAACTTCAAAGTGCCTCTTTTTTAATTGTTAAGCTTTTACACATATACTATGTGTGCCTTTTCAGTTAATTAATAGAAGTGTTAAAAAATTAAAACTAAAGAATTTGTATGAATTTTTCTTGAAAATTAGTACAATTTCTAAATCTGATTTCGCATCCCTGATACAAAGATTAAGAAATTAGCTTAATACATTAAGTTTCTTCAGCATATAGAGCTTCAAATTAAAATAAATATTTTAGCAAGTCGATGAAGCGGAGGTTATATGTGTATACGAGTATTACGATATATACAAAAATATATACAATAAAGCTTTCATTTATGGTATTTGAGCATTTGAGGTATAGCGAATTAGTTTGAAATTGCGTTTAATACGACCTTGTTATATAAAATAAAAAAAGTTAATATTAATGTTATTGAGGCTTGATTTCTGATATATGCAAATAATGAATTTGAAGTTTCTTCTTTGATGAATTTTGTGAAAATATTATTTTATTAATACAATTATGTCTTGGTATAAATTCTACATTGAATTTTGTTAAAGCATTTTATGTCAATTATGTTTTTTTTCAATTGTACTGATTTTATTCCGTTATGTACTGATTTTTACGATTTCAAAACTGGCAACCCTAGTGCATTCTTTAATTCAAAAGCTCAAACACTATATAGCGAAACTTTCAGCAACAAAAGCACATAAAGCTTTACAATATTACAGTAGCTTCCGCTTAATTGCTCCACGCTTAATTTATTTACCCGGTTAAGGCCATGACTCACTATCATACAAAGTCGTGCGATCTACGAAAAAGTACAACCCTGGTGTGATGAATTGTTATTGTCTTTTGAAAATTTCATAAACTCCATCATACCAGGGTTGTATTTTTTCGTAGATCGCACGACTTTGTATGATAGTGAGTCATGGCCTTTAGTTGCTCCAAAAAACATTGAATGAAAATGTTACTATATAACACATGGAAAAATACTCGTTTAAATGAGTTCCGTTTAATTAAGTTATCCTTTTAATTGACTCTTAAATAAAATACCTTTTCCGAAATCCCAAACAACAGTGCCGGTTAATTGATACTTGAAAATTTTCACAAATGGTTGTTGGTAAAACTACATAAAAAGATCTACCAACTCTTAAAATCATATATATTTATTTGCATGTATACATACATACATAATCATTGCAGAGTGTTGTAACATGTTTTGGATTATTTATTTCAATGCTCAATTAAACGGGGTTTCTTTTAATTGTGTTAATAGATCAATTAACAGAGTATCGGGTAAATTATTTTTCAGTTTAATTGCACTAAAAGCCGCGCATTTTTAGAAAATCAATTAAGCGGAAATTACTGTAGTTTGCACTTTTTACATTGTTTCTTGATATTTTTGTTTAGGGTTTCCAAATGTAAACTTTTAACGCATATTGTATACTTACTACAGGTATGTTATAATAGAGAGTGGAGAATTCCTTCCGCCAACTGAAACAAAAATTAATGTTCTTATACATAGGTAATTATTTTCGACATTAACAGTTGACACAATAACAATTTTGGTACTCAAACAAACTTCTTCTCTTCAGAAGTCTAGACGGAAGATAATTGTGTTTTCCGATGGTCACGCTCACTCAGCCACTTTTTCAATGCTTATTTCGTTGTGACCCCATTCGCTGTACAATTCTTGAAAGTAAAAGGTAAAAATTAATATTTTGATTGAAAATGCTTAAAATTAAATCTGCAATCATTTGAAACAAATGTTTATCACATTTTAAAAATAGTAATCTGTTTCACATTCTGTTTTCTTATTCAACACAACAAATTCTTTCATTTAATTTTGTAAAAACTTTCATTTACAAACTAAGCATTTTTTCTTGCTTTTTTTGATTATTTTGCTAAAACTTTATTAATAAATGTACATATGTATGTACTACATTTGTAGCTTTCTCGCAGCGGATTCTAGCTTTTTTTCATAATTCACTCTTTTCAACTCTGATATTCTCTGTGGTATTCACTATCCCACAAAATGAAACAAATTTTAAAGGAATTCAACCCTGATCTAATGGAATTTATAAAAATTTTCAAAACAAAATAACAACTCATTAGATCAAATTTTAGTACATTTCAATTGATTTTAAATGCAGGCATTTTAAGATTTCTATCGATATCGAATGCCGCACTTTGCCGCCAGGATTGTATTTTTTTCTAAAGTTGTGCTATTATAAGAGATATTCACTCCTATTGCGAAGGTCAACGCCGACGTCGACATCACATAATAGTCGTCGTCATATCGCCATATCTCCGCTGTCAATTCAACTATACGAGTACATCGGCATTGACGATGAGAATTGAATTTCTTTTCTTTGTAAAACAGAAAGGAGTTTACATAGAAATATAATTAATAATCTATTAAAGCAAAATTTATATAAATAAAATTGTATTTTATAGTTATTGTATTTCTAAAAACACAAATAATGCACAAATACATAATTTGTATACTTTTTTAATATATTTTTCAAGTTTTTGAATTTCAATAATTTGTTTATGCTTGTACGCAAAAAAGAGAGAAAACAAAATGTCAACAAACAAGTAAAACTATTAGCTTCGTAATGCGGTGATGTCACTTAAGGTGTCTTTACATGGTAATACAATGTATTACGACATGTCAAAATATGATGTAGAATATACAAAATCTTATCATGTAAAAGCAAAATGTATCGCGTAGGAGAGAATACGGATAGAAAATCTGACAAGCGGTCGGTAAATGTTTATTTTCTAAACCATTTTAGAAACTTAAGTATTCTCATCACACCAGAGTTGTATTTCAAAGTAAACATTAGCAGCACTAATGGTATATATTGAAGGTGTTTGCACTTTTACAAAAACAACCAAAATCAACTCAGAAAATTTTCATGTTGTTTTTGTAAATATTTTACGACTGCAACCATCAACTACTTAACTGGTACAGCAAAACCAAACAAACAATAAATAAACTTAAAAAAACAATCTATTTTGTAGTAAAATTGCTTTGAAATTATAAAATGTTTTCTCCAATATTTAGTACACATCTTTTTTTATAATTTTCCAATTTTTGTTATTAACTCAACAGTTTAATATCATTGCTTGCATTTTACTTATAGTATCAGTGTAAACATGAAAAATACCTACAACGGACTCTTGTTCTCTTTTTTTTAAGCACGTATCGTTCAGATTTGTGTACAAATTATAGAAAATGTAACAGTTTGCACAGCACATTATTTTTGTTTGTCTCTTAATGCGGCTTTTTTGACATTCGGCGCAGAAAAATCTGTTTTTTTTTGTAGATTTGTACGTGAGTAGTGCTACCACCACATATTTTATAACTACTAACATGCATTGCATATACGGTTTTTGTCAGATGACACTCAAATTGACAATACGATTTTAATAATTCTACCTTTATTACTCTTTGTTGTTGTCAAGGGATTTATGATTGGAGGAATTTTTTCTCCAGAAAATTATTTTCCGTGAGAAATAAATTCCGACCAAAACTTCCCAACCCCTCTTTTTTGCGATGAAAATAAGAAACGAATAACATTTTTCCAGCAAAATCTTTAAGGGAAACTCTAAAGTTTGCGATAGTAAGCACAAACAAACCATGAAATGTAAATTTTTTATAATTTTAAAAGGGGTTGTGGAAAGTGGCAATTTGAAAAGCTTAATAACAAACTAAAATGAGTGAAACTTTTTCACAAAAGAACGAGAACAAAAGCAAGTCTAAACAGAGCAGAGGAGAAATAACCAATAAATTGACTTTGATAGAAGTTTCAAGTGCAATGAGTGCATTTGCCAATAACACGCTCTCGTGTAAAGACTTGAAACCGCAAACCGGCTGGAAGAGAAAAACTAGTTGTAGTTAATTAATCGATCCAGTATACAATAAATATATTAAATAAATTTATTTAGAAAGAATATAAATTTTGTAAACTTCTTAAAAAAATAATAAACGAAAATGTCGGTTAATATAATTTGGTTCCGACATGGTTTGAGATTACACGACAATCCCGCGCTTTTGGAGGCTCTATCGGACAAAGATAAGGGCATTGAAATTTTGCCAATTTTCATATTTGATGGAGAAAGTGCTGGTAAGTACTCTAAATAGACATTTAATTACAATGTTTCAATTAGAAATACATAATGTGCCAGGCATGGAAAATTTAGTTTTTGAAACTTGTTCTCATAATGCACAGTGGCGTTAAATAAAAAAAAGTGGTAAAAAGTTCGCAACTTTTGAACTAGTGAACCGATTTCGATGAAACCAACTGCTTCGGAAAGAAGTGTTGAACTTTTGAGGCAGTATTTTTGGAGGCATCCTGTTGTAGTACATGGTATTTGGAGCTACCATCAGTGTCAAAGTGGGAGCTTGTAACTTTTGTAAATATCGACCGATCTTAATAATTTTTTCAGCTGGACATTCAACGTTAAGAAAGAAAAATAAAACATGCCTAGAGCACCATTTTATCTCCTACAGTTTCAGAGTTATTTTACTTGATTTTTTTTTTTTTTTTGATTTATGACTTGATCAGGCTAATCGTTTAGTTTGGTTTGTTGATTTTAAAAGAGAACTTCATTAAAAGTCATATGAAAAAAAAATTTGTGAAAAAAGTAATATTTTAAAAAATTATTAGGTATTTGATAAAAACTTTGATTGTTTCTAAGAGAAGAGGTATTAAAAAATACTATAAAATAAATTTTAGAGATTTTTGCTGGTGCACTCTACATCCAGCATTGGCCGAAAATTAGCATTTTTTTGCAAAAAATCTAATTTTTGGAAGTAGCAAGAAATTGCACGCTATTTTTTGGAAATTATTTGGTTTTTTTTATTATTAATAAACTTGTTGTAAGAAAATCTTGACATCTCTTTCTAACACAATTTTTTCCCAATAAAAAAGGTTTTGTTAAATTATATATTAGGTAGGGTTGTTATTCGTCCTCTTTTTCCTGGACACTGTCCTCTTTTTGGGATCTCTGTCCTCGGAAAAAATTAGTGTCCCGAAAAGTCTTTTACTTGAATAATGGTATTTATTAAAAATCAAGCTAGAAAGGAAAATAGCTGGTATTAGATGTCCAGCTTATCTTATAAATAATACTGTAGTATGTTTTTTTAAGATGTAGAATTATCGATGGAGTTGCGCAAAAAGATCAAAAATAGTATAATGCATAGCATTAAGCGAGAGTTCAAAATCTTTATTTCATGAATAAGTATAAGCCATTTTAACCAAACAATGAAAGTTTATTTAAAGTCGGTAACCCTACCGTTAGAGATATTTGGTATGTAATCGGTTGATCTCTGGGTTCTCAGTTGATGAAGAACTAATTTTTAATTGATTCTTGTGCCATAAACTTCTTTCGATAAGTAATGGGTGATTTTTTAAGAGCTTTCGGATTTGATTTTAAAAAAACACATATAATTTAGAGAAATAATAGAACGATCTATATTATAATTCAATGTTTAATGATGATTTTATATAAATGTTGACCGCGGCTATGCCTCAAATGGCACATACGCTGGTTCCAATCTAGGCATACTATCTCCAACATATCGCCCACTATCTCATGAATAAATTCTTCAATACTATCTTCCAGTGCGTCAACCTCTGCGAGCTTATCTCTATAGACATTAGCCCAAGCATAGCCCTACAAAAAAAGTCCAAAAGCGTTAAATCGTACGATCTAGGCGGTCAATTGACCGGCCCCAAAACTGAAATAAACTATTCACCGAACTAGTCTTTCAATTGGGCTATTGCGTGTTGGTGGTTTAATATCCAATAATGTAAATTTGGTGCAAAATTTAGTCACAAGGTTCTGAATAGCCGCCTCAGAAGGTCGCCCAAGCTGACCGTAAAATGGAAGAAGTGCACGATGCACTTTCTTAAACGAGCATGAATCTTGATAATAAAATTCAATTATCTGCAAGCGTTGTTCGTTTATAAGTTTAATGGTTAAATTTTAGACCAAACTGGACATTTTTAACATCAACACGAAAACAGTTGAGCTGCCAAAAACAGTGATGCCAAAAAGAATGTTGCTAAAAAATCACCCTTTATAAACGACAAAATTATAAGTTTAAAAAAATGTTTCCAACATTTTAAATGATATTTGAAGATCCAATATTATATATAAAATGGTGAGAGTGACCAATTTCGCGCAACACCATCTACGAGTATATGTATTTAAGATTTTATTCGTAGCAATATTATTGGAAAAAATCAATTTCGTTTTATTTTTAAGTCCTACTTTTTCACGCAAATTTCCTGGTTTATTGCCTCTGCTGTCCTCTTTTTATAAATTAGGCGATAACAACCCTATATTAGGAAACTTTTTAATTTAATTCAATAGTATACATTTAGCTCTGCAAACTGAAAAAAAAAATATTCTCATTCAATACTTTTCGAAATATTTAAAATCACATTTTGATTTAGGGAGTCGTTAAGCAGCTCTGAGCTGAAGAACAGCTCTCGCGTCCGTCATCGTAATTATTTCTTGTGTATGTTGCTTGGCCTTCGAGAGTTTTTCGTCGTTTACTTGTTGACTGATCTGCTGATCACAAAAACTTTTTTAAAATAATGTTAATAACATCTTGGGCATAATACTTTGCAAATTTATTTTGTAAAGTGAAATAAGTAAATATTTACGTGTTTTTCTGCTATTCAAACAAACCCACATTTTTTATGACTTATTGAAGCAGTAATTAAATATTTTTTTAAATCAATTACTTTTATTTGCTAAAACATATATATAAATGAATAAACACAGACACTATATATACCCACAATGACAAAGACACCTGCGCGCACACCCCTATGATGGGTATGTCTTTACCTGATATTTGTATCGCTTTCGTATCTGTTGCTTATAAAATACATGGCTATGCATTTAAGTTGCGATGTGTTCAGTGTTATTATTTCAGAGATAACAATTAAAAATTAATCGCCTTGCAAATTGATCTGGGAAAACTTCACTGATGGGAGTATACGGTTGGAACAAAAGTTGAGCATAATTACTACTATATGCATATGGCTTATGAAGAAAATATCTCCTCTCCTGCCTATATTTACGTATAGAATGTCAAGAGTTTCTTACAAGCAACTTTTAACAAGTTTATTAATAATAAAAAACCAAAAAATTTACAAAAAAGAGTGTGCAATTTTTTGCCACATCCGAAAATTAGATTTTGTGCAAAAAAATGCTTATTTTCGACCAATGCTGCTGTAAGGTATACCAGCAAAAATCTCTAAAATTTATTTTACAGTCTTTCTTAATACCTCTTTCAATCAAAGTTTTTATCAAATACTTACTAATTTAGAATTAGGAACTTTAACAAAACCCACTAAATAATTTATATTCCATATGAATCTATTTTATTATTCTATTTCCTGCGTTTTGTTGTTTCTAAGCCTACTACGGTTATGTTTCATATATGATTTTCAAAAATATTATTATATGTGAATTCTCAAATAGTTTTTGAAAGTCTGTGCATAAGATAAGAGGTTTGTGACTGTTCAAAATGTAGTTGAAATCTACTGATGATTTGGCTAAGCACCAATGAAATATATAGACAATGCTTATCCACCAGCAAATAATTTTCAATTAAAATAGACGTATGACAATATGTCTAATAACAAATTTCTTATAATAGCAAAATTATTTCTTTGCTACAATTTTTGAGATATCAGAAAAAAAATTTTCGTATAAATTGTTATGAAATTTTCTGTTAAAAACAACAAAATCAAATGATTTTTGCTGAGTAATAAAGAAGTTATGTATGTACTAACGATTAAATAAGTCATGGCCAAAAATTAAAAAAAAAAATTTTCAAGTCAAATAACTTGGATAATTTGTTTTATTTTTCTTTCTTAACTTTCTTAACGCTGAAAAAATTATTAAGATCGGTCGATATTTACAAAAGTTAGAAGCTCCGAAAGAATTTCGAAACCCGCAGTTTCCCACTTTGACGCTCTTTGGCGCTACCCTGTCTTACAACAGGGTGCCTCCAAACATGCTTCCTCAAAAGTGGAACACTTCTTCTTTCCAAAACAATTGGCAGAAATTCCCCCTATCGCCGTCCTGGTCCTAGTTTGAAAAATGTACATGGGCTATGTGACTTTTTAGACACGGATCGATCAATGTTCTCAATTTTATTAAAATATGTCTAACGCTTCAGAGGGGTAGATATATTCTCCTATCGCCCTCTTGGTCCTAGTTTTAAAAATTAACATGGCTTTTGAAATTTCCCCCGTATCGCCTTCCTGGTATTAGTTTTGTGAATCTAAAGCATCCAGGGCGCCATCAAAACACATACAAAATAATTCATTCAAATCGGTCCAACCGTTTAGGATGAGTTTAGTGACATACAGACTTACAGTAGAATTATATATCTGTGACATTAAAGAAAAAGTGCTTAAGTCATATTTTACTGTTTTGCAGGAGAGCACTTTTAAATGTATTTCTTTTGCAGACAAATTTGGAAATTCGGGGTACACTTTTATTTTATTAAGAAAACATCGTTCTACACACTGTAAATAATACATTCAATTTGAAATGTATCAAAGTATAAGCTTAATTAAGCTATTATTCCATATGAGGTTATAAATTGAAAAAAGATAAGCACCAATTCATTGCTCTATAACTTCCTGAAAAATCTCAAAAAATAACTGAAATTTTTCTCAGAGGGACTTTTGAATATGAAGATTACATTAGTGTCAATAAGTCAAAATTTGTTTATATCGACTTAAGCAGCATTTCGTTTTTTCCACAAACGCTGTTGCCACATAAATTATTCCTAGAGAATTTCTAGGGTAGAAAATAATAACTTACTCATTGTCAGTGTGTGAGGATGTAGTATATGAGTGATAGAAGCAGGGAGTGTTGTGAACGATGACGGAATATAAAAATAAAAAAACACCAAACATTTATTACAATTTATACTTATATTAATTGTTTTCATACCAAATTTGAAGACTCTTGCTATTATAGATTTCAATATATAAGATTTTTATAATTACTATGTATGGTATGGGTGACCCTTCCCTCGGTCCCATTCTACCAATATTTTGAATTACAAATTTGAATACTCTGACTCCTATAGCTAAATTTTATTTATTTATTTATTAATACATATTCTACAAAGTACATTTTCAGAATATGTTTGCACAAATATGGGCGTAGTAACTAGACCACATGCCCAAGATGTGTATAGTGTAATACACGACCTATGCTTTCACATAGGAAGTAACAACGTGGTTGTCAACGAAATTCCTCAAAAGAACCCCAAGCGATACGAAAAACTCTCGAAGGCCAAACAACACACACAAGCCTGACCGCACTTAAGAAATAATTACGATGACGCGAATGCCCATAGCTGCTGCTGAAAGCTAGTCTTTCAAGATATATGTGGCAAAAAGGAAAAGGTGCTTAAGTCGAGATGAGCTGATTTTGAGTTAATGGTATCTCCGTAATCTGCATATTCGAAAGTACTCCTGGTCAAAAATATCAATTCATTTGTGTGGTTTTTCAGGAAGTTATAGCACTATGACTTGCGACTTATCTTATTTGGAATAATAGCTTAATTTAGGTTATACTTTGGTATATTTCAACTTAAATGTTTTACTTATAGTGCGTAGAACGATGTTTGCTTAAAAAATAAAGCTTAAGAGAGAATTTTTCAATTTAACTATAAAAGAAATAAATTTCTGAAAATCCACTTGAACGCTTAAACTGTTCTCCTGCAAAACAGTAAAATATGACTTAAGCACTTTTTCCTTATTGCCACAGATATATTGGGCGCCACCCAAACGCATAAAAAAAATTCATACAAATCGGTCCAGCCGTTTAGGAAGAGTTCAGTGATATACACACGTACAGTAGAATTATATACATACATATATAAAGATAGTACATATCGTCGTTGCTCTGACAAAATCAGCTATGTCTTTTTTTACTTAGTTTCCAGCAGAGCAAAAAAACTGTTCTATTTTGAAATCTTTCAATATTTTTGCAAACTGCAACGCTATATTGAAACATATTTAGCATTTATATAAGTATTTCGTGCAAAATTAATCTTAAATAACTGTAGATTTGGTAGGTATAGCGGAATTGCCCCAAAAACTACACATAACTCATTTGTTATTTAGCTTCAAGAGCAATTCTAATAAATTCTAATAAAAAAAATTTCAAAAATCTGCACATAACCGATCACGCCAGAGCAACGACGCACGGTGGCTCAGAATCAATTTTCATCGGCCAAAACCAATTTTTTTCTTGATTCTTAAAATTTCTACGCCATCAGAAAAGAAACAGAGCTAATGTAAATGTTTTTATAAATAAAAAGAACTATCTAGAAAACTAAACGTACACACGTATACATAAAAGTGCAAACACACGGTAACAACTCTGTACTACCAGCAAACACGGTACTACCAACATAAAAGTCGTTGCCTACTATTCGGAAATTCAAAATAACGGCTAATAGAATTATCTACAAACGCCTAGAAACAGCAACAGTAATTTTCCATATTGTGTTAGAAGACTGTTTGATCACTTGGCTACCAATAGTAAACGATAGCACAGGTAGTAACTTGTGCACAGTGATGCCAACTATTTATAACTCAAACGCGCTATTCCCCCTCGCAAAACGCGCTAGAACGCGCTAAGTTACAGCATTGTCAACTGTTTATAGCAAAAACTCGCTATTTTCCTACGCGCTAAATTTAATTTTAATAAAAATCGTTGTATGTACATTATTATTATTATATTATATTAGTAAATACAATTCATTTTTTTAGTAGCTCTTTTCAGATTTTATAATATTGTTTTTTCGAAATTATATCCTAAATAACTAAAATCATTTAATACAGAATCAGAATTGCCTTCCAAATAATCGAAATCCTTAGTTTTTATTTTTATTTTATTTGTCAGACTTTTTGACAACTTATATAAATTGTCGAATAGTTTTGCGATTCAAATTCTTTTTGTACTTCAGCTAGAATAGATGTTTAATAAGTTATATGTATAAATTTTTTTGGTCAAGAGTACGAGTACACATTTTTAGTTGTGAAATTTAAAAATATTTGCCATTTACAGTATTGAAATGCGTTTTTAAGTCTCACCACAGTCAAGGGAATTTTATTTGCGACAGCAGAATCATTAACCAATTTAAAACATTTTATGAGTTTTCAATACTAGAAAACTGTTAAATTTATTCAAAAAAAGTTTAAAAAAACATTGAACTGAAACAATGATGACTTTATTAAAAACGAGCTAATTTAGCGCTTTTTTACTAAACGCGCTAAGATGAAAAAAAGCGCGTTTAGCATAGTTAAAACGCGCTAAATCTAGCGCGAAACGCGATAAATTGGCATCGCTGCTTGTATAGGGTGTTTTTTTATTGAGGTATAGAACTTTAAGTTGGCATCACTTTTTTAACTGGCGGCAATTTTGTCAGCTGTCAAGTGATGAATATTTAGTTTGGTTTGCCATTTCATCATGAACAGGTTGACAAAATAACAACGCTTGCAAATCGTGCAAATTTATTTCGAAAATAATGGTTCAGTTCGCGAAGTTTACCGCAAGCTCCGTCCATTTTATGGTCGACATAATCGTCCATCAGAGCAATTAATTCGGTTAACCATGGGTCGTTTTCGCACTACGTTTACTCTATGTGATAATACGCATCCGCAGAGACGTCGAACAGTGCGCACCGAAGAAACAATTGCCGCTGTAGAGCAAAGTGTTGAAGAGGACCCGAATGAATCGATTCGCCACCGTGCACAGCAATTGGAGCTTTGTCCATCAACTTGAAAATTGGACCTGTAGAATTGGCTTTATTCGAGCCAGCCGCGGCGGCCACATGCCCGAAATCATATTTAAACGTTAATGGCATAAAATTATCCTTCCAATAAAGCCAAATTGATGGACATTAAAACGATTTTCTTGTGTTTTATTTCAATTCGAAGTTCTATACCTCTAAAAAAAACACCCTTTACATAGCAGCAACATCTGTATGCAGTAATACAGGTTTCCAGTGGGGTTTTCGATGGCTAAAATGGGAATTAATTCCTGGTGACTTTCCCTGATTATAATTTTAGATTTTTTGGTCAATATCACTTAAAAAGAGCGATTTGCGAAGTTCGGAAAAAATTGGCGGAATAGGACTGCGGGAAGGGGTACTCCCCATACAAAATAATTAATAATAATCTAATATCTAGAAAGCTATAATAGTGAGAGGCTTGAAATTTGGTATTAGTTAATTTTGTCGTCGGATATACATTTTAGCAAAAGTCTGGAGAGTTCCGGGGGAATTGTTACTCCCCATACAAAATAATTAAAAATAATCTGCTATCTCGAAACCTATGATAGTTAGAGACTTCGAATTTGGTGTGAGCTAATTTCAAGACAGCACACAAAGTTAGATCAAAAACTGGCGGGTTAGGTTCGGGGGAAGGGGTACTCCCCATGCAAAGTAATTAATAATAATATGCTATCTTGAAACCTATAGTAGTCAAAGCTTCAAATTCAAAACGAATCACAACAAGTATAGATAAGTTTTAAGTTTATTATTCGTATAGAATTTTTTCTTAGTTACGTTAATTTTGTCGACCACATTTTTAGCAGATTACACTGAAATATGACCATTATAATTTTCAAATTAATGTTTTAGCAGATGACGTGTTCGATGCTGCATCAAAAAGTCAATTTCAAAAAATATATCAGTTACGTTATTTTCGCGGTTAGGGCTCGACGTTGATTCTTTTTCCCTTCTTTAATCCCTCTTTATGTATACATATGTATGTATATTAATTATTAATATATGTATTAAAATAAATGTAAGCTGTCATGAAAACAAGAACAAAAGCAACAGTAATATGATGTTGTTATTGCTTTTATGTAGTTTTGGCAACAATATATTTAAATTTTATTTTAAAATGTGCAAAAAACTGCAGACAAATTTTTCATAAATATTTTCAAAAGCGTTCATATTTTTAGAAAAAATTTCGCTTTATTCACAACTATTTATTCACATATTTCCCGAAATCCACTAATTTATAGGCTTACGCGTAAAAATTAATTAAAAATAATAACACAAACTACACATAAAAACAAAAAACATAAATTAATCTTACTAACCTGAGGTTAAAGGTTCCATTAAAATATGTATTTTTAATTATCACTTTAGAAAACACTCAAAACTAGTTCTTAAAACACCGAAAATTGCAATTTTTATTGCACGAGAGGAAAACGTCCAATAACTTAAACTTTAAAATTGTATAGTGACATAACGGTAGTTGTCAAAAACAAAATTTTTGCACTAGTGATGTGGAATGTTGTGTACTTTTACCGACTACAAAAATTTATTCGGTTATCCTAAATTTAATTTTGCAATTAATTCCCATTTTTGGTATCAAAAACCCATCTACAAGTACATGGCGAACATTCTAGATCCGCTTCCTGTAGTATAAAAAGAGACATCCTGCGTGGCAGTTCAGTTCAGTGTAAATCAGAAACTAGTAGAGTCAACATCGTTGAAAGCAAGAATGGTAAAATAAAGATTACGCCTTGCGCATGATTTACCGTTTGATGACGTAGTAGTCCCCTAGCAATGTTTACCAAGCTTGTATTATATGCGAAATTTATAATTTCTTGCAAAAAATTTATGTATTTTGTGGTATTTGGCAGCCCTGTAATTAATTTACTCAGAGAGATGTCCAAGAAAAAAATTAAATCAGATTACATAAACTGCAAGTTTTGTGTAATATTTTATAATAAATACATATAAATAATATTAAAATAATTAAAATTATGTAGAAAGTGTTTAAATTTGGTTGTTTAAAAGCTGCAAAACTAAGAAAAATAAAAAACAAAATAAAGTGAAGAGATAAGAAAAAGAGCAAATATGAAATGTGCGTTTGTGTGTGTGTAATAGTTCTACAGCTGAATTTTACTAACCAATGAGAACACAAGGTGAGTGACTTCAGAGTTCCATCATGCGCAGAAAAGTTTGTTATTCTTATGCGATGGCGTAATCTTTATTTTATCATTCTTGGTTGAAAGTAAGGACATCATGCGGTGGATAACACAGTTAAGAAGTAATTAAGTAAAGACACTGAGTCTTTAGTGTTGTATAAACAGTGAGCATCCGCAGAATAAGTCTTGTGTGTGAAAAACAGCCGAGAGGGAGTTTTTGCTTCAAAACCAGTGCAGTCATTTGAGTGAGACCTGTGCATGCAACAGCGAGGAAGACGTATTGGTAACCAGTTGCGGTATATTTAACGTGACCAGATGGTTTTTGCAAAAAGCGGGACATGATCGATTAAAAAGGGGGATTTTGAAGAAAATACCGCCAAAAAGCGGGATTTAAAAATAAATATCTTTTAGAAAGCGGGATGTGTAATATGCACATTCACAGTTTCGTACTTGCACTTGGGAAACACAGTTTTCAACTCAAAAACGCCTTTAAATAAGCAAAAACATTTATAAACAAAAATATTTTCCAATTAGTGTTTTTTTTTGTGGGAATTGTTACAATTTAAGTTTAAAATTTGTTAACGCACTAGTAATCCCAAATTATTTTTTTACTTATTAAGTAAAATATGTTTTTAATAAAAATACATTGAAATTGATTATTGAGGGGTTTAGCTGGATCCTATGCGCATTTCACTGTTGCTAATGCAGATCATCAGGAAACCTTTACCCAAAAATTTCTTAGAACAACTAGAGTTAATATGTTCAACTTGCATTTAAGCAAATGAGAAGCTCAACAAGTAACAAAGTTGAAACAAGAACTCAATAATCAACATGTTTTTTATTTTCTTACTTTATCATTACTACATTGGCTGACTTTTTTTCAGCTTCAAATTGTAGTTGTAAGAGGATGTAAAGAAAATAAATGTAAATAACAACAACAGCTATTCAAGAGTTTAACATATTAACTCTAGTTGTTCTAAGAAATTTTTGGGTAAAGGTTCCCTGATGATCTGCATTAGCAACAGTGAAATGCGCATAGGATCCAACTAAGCCCCTCAATAATCAATTTCAATGTATTTTTATTAAAAACATATTTTACTTAATAAGTAAAAAAATAATTTGGGATTACTAGTGCGTTAACAAATTTTAAACTTAAAAAATATTTTCCTATTTAAATAAAAATCAAATGTCGTTTGTTGGTAATCGCATCAATTAAGAATGGCTGCACAGATTTCGCTATTTTTTTAAATATTTATTGTAAGTGGTTGCGCCCACTTTTTTAATTAATCTAAAGTCGGAGAACGAATGGACCGATTTGTCCAATTTTTTTTAATTTCAAGTGGGAATATCTTTGCACCTAATGCAGCAAGAAACGTGAAATTTTGTGCAAGTAACGATTGTCTCATAGAGAGACATATCTAGAAAACTAATATAGGGAGAATATTGAAATTTTGTAGGGAAAAAATATGTTGATAATGTGCATTGCCTCTGGGAACAATTTCAGAAGTGGCGTGGTGCCTCTCATAAATTAAACATTTTTGTTTGTCTTAAAAAATAATACCAGTGTACTGATCTTGCTGATTTGTCCACATTGTATTACTGTTGGTCTAGAAGGATCAGTAGGCTATTAACTTTTTTAATATCTAACTAAGGTGGTCATAGCGCTTCCCACATAGAAGCATAATTTATTTCAAGATATCTTCTAAGCCAAAACGGTCGAAATTTTTAAATTTTTTTGTAAGCAGTAACGCCAATAATGAGAAAAGTATTACAAAAAGGAGTCAGCAATGGAGCAAATAGTGTGTCACCTCCTAAGTAAATTAATATCTTTGTATCTGCTACAAACACAAACTTCAAATTCTGCCGATTTTGCTGATGATGGAAAATAATCGGGATTTTACAGGGGAGCTTGGCTCCTCTTAAATAGAGAAAATGTTTACTTACAAATTTCTTGGAAACTAATGCAGTGAGAATTTTGAAACTTCATGACTATTTATGTTAATAATGAGAATTGTATTCTACAAAATAGTGAAGATTGAATCGCAAGCGTGGCACTTCTAGTATAAATTTATTTCTTCTTATCTCAAAACGTATATTTATGGGTTGTAGCGAGCCACACAGGTTTTTGGCATTAACGACACTTAAAAAAATATTTGGAACGAATTGTCAAAAATTCATTCCAAATATTTTACATTTTAATAAAACTCGATTTAGAGATTGAAAATTTCAAAAGTCTGAAAAGCGTTATAAAGTGGGATAGAAATTCGAGGCGGGATCGACCTGTAAATAGCGGGATAGCTGTCTATGTGTATTTAAGCTCTTGAATTGGATTAGTATAAGTGCGTTTATTTGTAAATAAAGTGTCATTCTTAACCCTAATTAGTGCACTGGGGTCTTTTATTCATTTGCAAATCTTGGAGTCCACGGAAAAGCGTTTTAAAGAATAAAAACGTAACAATATAAAAACTAAGGTAGCCAAAAAATTCCATCAAAATATTCTCAGTAGTGGGCTGCTGCATGCTGCTTAAAACCACAAATTTATGTTAATTTAAAATAAAACAAACCTTTCTCATATTTTATCTGAAATAAATTACGATTCCTCAAAAACTATTATCGATAAAGTGCTTCGGTCTTTCTTGTAATGTTGCGTAAGCTGTTGTTTTTAAGAAATGGTATGTGCACACCCTGTAAAGTTCGTAGTTAGAGTGCAATGTAAGAAATTTTAATCTCCCATATTTTCGTAAAGCTTGAAGTTTATCAAAAAACTGTAACTCTCCAGAGAAAAACGGAAATGTCCTCTTTAAGCGTATATATACTATTGTACCTACCACGACCCGCCTGTGGAACACTTTTTTATTTTAATGAAAATACTCGAAAATTATAAACAAAAATTTGTACCCAAATTGCTAGAAAATCTACCTCAGAAATCACGCAAATGCCATTCTAACTGAACAAAACATCAAAGCAAACTTATTTTTATATACAAGAAAATAGAGATTAATATTTAAAACCGAATATGGCAAAGTCCAAATAAACAATCATAAGTACAAATCGGAGGTAGCAAAACGTATTATGTTGATCGTTTTCCTGCAATTTTGGATAGCTAATTGATTTTTTAATATTAGGTTAGGTAGACAGGTTGCTGGGAAGATATATGTAGCTATAAACCCACGTTCATTTCGAAGGTCCTTTCATGCTTACCTGAAAGAAAATAAAGAAGGAGCGAGAGGGAGCGAGCGGAGGAGTTAACTTTATTCGAAAATTTATCATTTAAGTAGGTAACCTAGATTAGCTTTAAAAATTTTATATTGAGTATAGTATATAATACAACAATTTGGAAATAAAATTTAGTTTCATACAAATATCTGATTCTAAAAGATTGATAAATTTTTGCAAGTTTTACTTTATAGCGTTTTAGCAAATACATTACTTTCAGCTTAATAAAAATACTGTTTAACTTAATATGTGTGTGTCTGAATCAAACAGTTTTTCATTAGTAATTAGTGGTTACGCTTTTTAGGGCACATGTGTGCCAGATATATACTCGGCATAAGAATTTGCATTTACTCAGTAAATGAGCATTCAGGATTCCAATAACTAAAAGGGCGTTTATAAATATAAATTTTACTCCTTCAGCTTATAATCTTGTGCTTTCAGAGTAACTATTTATATTCCAACGAGTAAGCCGCTAACGGATCGCTTCAGCTTTGCTTTTGCCATCTTCCATGCGAATTAAGAGAAATTGAGAATACTACTACATTAGTCTTATTTCTTGATATCAGCCGTAAAATTCAAATGGTCTCACAAAAGAAATAGCACGCACACGTTTTGACTGATAGCATTCGAATATCGTTTAAAGAGAGTTGTGAAAACACCTTCGCAGTGTCCCACAAATTCGCTTCTTAACACATACGTTTCAATATTAACCTTTTTCCTCTTATACTAACAGGACAACACTCAGAATTTTTTTTCAAGTTCACAAAATATGTGTGATTTTTTGGATTAAATTCAAGAATATTGCCAAACTTAATGATGTTGGGGCACCTTTATATATATATATATCATGTGCCAAATAAAATTTTCTGTGTATCAGGCCTGTCACAGAAATCGATCGAAATTGTTTTCATTACGAATTTTCATTTCGATCGATTTTGTTTTACCTTCTCCAGATTTCGATCGATTTTGTTCAATACGAAAAAGCAGCAATTCGATTGTTTTCAATTTAAATGTGGCAATATTGGGCAACGAAAAACAAGAAACACGTGGTTATTAGAAGAGAAAAACAAAATAGGAAAGGCACATTTTTTTTTAACTTGAAGTGAACAAAATTTAAAAATTAATACACGAAATGTCTGCAATAACTGCAGTTTGTGGTGCGCAGGGACGTCAAGACTTTACAGGAAAATTACGGGGAAGACGATTGAGGGAGGCTTCAGGTTCACTTTCATATCCAAACGCAGTGTATATTTTAAAGTTTTATTTATTTTTATTTTACTGAACAGAATATTTCACTTTTTACGATGCTGCATTTTTCCTTAAGACTTAAGGAAATTTTATAATTTGTAAAAAAAAAAATTAAATAATAGAAAAATAATTTTAAATAAATTGTTGAAAAACATTTTTCTTTATTGAAATAAGTTGTTTCAAACAGATTTTTGTACTTTCACATAAGGAAAATTACAATTCCGAGTGGTTTAATTTCGAGCATATTCTTCGTTTTTCGTTTTCTGAAGAACCTAATTACGTAATTGATATCATTTCGATCGAATTTGGATTCTGTGACAGGCCTGTATATTTGGGAGCTAAAAGAGCAACTTTTTATAGGTATCAGAAAGCGATTGCTTAATATAAAAAAATCACTCCACCCTAATATACATTCATATATGTATTATAAATATATGGGTCGTACATATTTTTTTAGCTGGGTATGTATTATTTTAAAGGTTTGCAATAAAAAAGCAAGTAACGCAAAAACTATTTGTTAAATATATGTTTTTGTAATAAAACCGTAAAGTATTAATATGTACACCACAACTTGATAATATAGTTAATAAGTACCATGTACCCATGAAAATTTTTTCATGGTTAAAACAAGAATCAGAAAATGTGTAACTGTAAAAAGTAATAATGAAAACACATTATCACAGAACGAGAATTGAGCCCGTGGAACCAGTAAAACCAGTGTTCATTGCTATAATATTCAATATTCAATAACTCGAATCTGAGTTTTCTCATATGTATTCTGAAAAATACCTTAGCTCTGCTTAAGTTTAAATTATATATGTATTTCAACTTTAACTATCGATCTCATGTTTTCCACAGGCACTAAATCAGTTGGCTATAATCGGTTGAAGTTTCTTCTCGATTCACTGAAAGACATCCACGATCAACTGCAAAATGTCAGTTTAAACCTGGGTCGATTGTATGTATTGCAAGGAAATCCAGTTGAAATATTTCGGCGTCTTCATGAGCAATGTGGTATTAAAAAATTGTGTTTTGAGCAAGATTGTGAACCGATTTGGAGTAGGCGTGATAATGCGGTGAAGAAACTGTGCCATGACTTGGGCATAGCCTGCATTGAAAGAATCTCGCACACTTTATGGGATCCGAAGAAGGTTATAGATACGAATGGCGGTATACCTCCCTTGACCTATCAAATGTTTTTGGTACAACTATATACTACATACATATTTATTTTACTTATCTTGTTAATAATTAATTGTGTATATACATATTATAAATTGTCTAAATTAGCATACTGTGCAAATAATTGGTTTGCCACCACGTCCGGTACCAAATCCTGATTGGGAAGACGTAAAATTTCATAAGTTAAGTGAGACGCTTTTAATGGACTTAAAAGTGTTTCTGGAGGTAAGTGAACAAATCATTTTCGTTTTATAAATACATATGTATAATTTTTCAATTTTTATAACGAATTTCTTGAAATTTTCAGTTTCCCACTCCAGAATATTTCAATGTTTTCCCCGACAATTTGAGTTATTTGGCCAAAGTTAAGTGGATTGGTGGCGAAACCCAAGCCCTTTTGCATTTGCATCAGCGTCTAAAGGTGGAGGAGAATGCATTTAAATGCGGTTACTATTTGCCAAATCAGGCTAAGCCCAACATTTTAGAATCTCCTAAATCCATGAGCGCCCATCTGAGATTTGGTTGCTTGTCGGTACGCAAATTCTATTGGGATGTCCATGATCTGTTTGAAAATGTGCAATTACAAGCGGAAGGTTTTGGTATGCAAATGTCTGGTGGCGCTCACATTACCGGCCAGTTGATATGGCGTGAATATTTCTATACCATGTCCGTTAATAATCCTAATTATGATCGCATGGAGGACAATGAAATATGCTTGAATATACCCTGGGCTCAGCCAAATCATGAGCAGCTGGAACGTTGGACAACGGGTCAGACGGGTTTCCCACTAATTGATGCTGCTATGCGCCAACTGCTAGCTGAGGGTTGGTTACATCATACTCTACGCAATACGGTGGCAACTTTTCTTACCCGAGGTGGTCTTTGGCAAAATTGGGAGCAAGGTTTGAGATATTTTTTAAAATACCTATTGGATGCCGATTGGTCTGTGTGTGCCGGAAATTGGATGTGGGTTAGTTCATCGGCTTTTGAGCGTTTACTAGATTCATCTGTGGTCACATGCCCAGTGGCCTTGGCTAAGCGTTTAGATCCCATGGGTCAATACATAAAACAATATGTACCTGAACTATCTAAAGTACCTAAAGAGTATATGTAAGTACATGTTCATGTTTGTTTCATTGCTTCGAATAGCTTTAGAAAAATAGTTAAAATTATAAAAGCCAATTTACAAACACAATGACCTACAGATGTATTAAATGTTGAGTTTTCTTTAACAGTCACGAGCCCTGGCGTATGCCTTTAAATGTTCAGGAGCAGTCTGACTGCTTGATTGGAGTCCATTATCCGGAACCTTTAATTGATTTGACTGTTGCGTCTCAGCGTAATATGTTGGCTATGCGGGCATTGCGTAACTCCTTGAAAGCCGAAGGGGCACCCGACAACGGACCTCCACATTGTCGACCATCCAACGAAGAAGAAATACGTAATTTCTTTTGGTTGGCTGATTAAAATGTTCACATGATGGATCATATTAATTAAATACAATTATTCATTCCAAACCCAATAAATAAATAAAATATTTTTGTCAGTGTGCTAAACCAGAATGTTTCTTTTTTTCTGTACTCATCAGAGCATGGGCCACAAACCATTAGGACGAAGGCGTATAGAACACGTCATACGTTATGCGATCCCTTTTTGAACTGACAACTAAGTTGAAATACATGTTTATATTGACTTTGTCATGTTCCGTACGTCAACGTAAACGTGAAGTACTATTTTTTTGTACGTTTTAACCTACGTTTTAGTATTTTGAGAGCTTTCAGTTGGTTTTTGCTTTGTTTTGGTTTAGGTTTTTGTATTTTGTAGCAGCAAAAATTAAATAGAATAAAACAATAATAATCAGAAATTAAGATCCTCTATAGTTCAACTAAAAATTTAAAATTGTCTCACATAAAACAATAATTTTAATCAGGAACAATTTATTAATCGGGGTTAAAGGCTGGTACAGAGTGCCTACAAAAATTCAGGTTCTCATAAGAACTGCATGTAAAAAAATCTACTTGGGCATATATTGAATATGAGAAATGATTATATTGTGTTAAAAATCATTAATTTACTATTGGTAAATAAATGCATTTGTAAGTATAACTCTTAATTTTTTTTTTAAGTTTTAAATAAGCTAATTAGGCCTAAATAAACAATTTTTAATTACATTTTCCCCGACGTTTCGTCAATGTTTTGTTGACTTTTTCAAGGGTTACATATCTATTTTTGAATAAAAACATTACATTATTTTAAATAATTTTAAACAATAATATTTTCTTAACTGACAATTATATATATTTTGTTTTTCTTCTATATTAAACTATGTGTACATTTAACACAAAAACAGTTTTGTTTACATATACATACAAACAAATATTTACTTCACCGCTATCTGCATCGTGAGTTGAACCAGGCCAGCGTACCACTATATCTAGTATTCTAAGGTCGCTATCACACAAAGTTTGTACATTTATCGAGAAAAAACCTTTTCTGTTACGATACAACTCAGCATCATTACCACCTAAATCAAACAGCGATTTTAGTTACACAATATCAATTTTTTCCTATATTATCTTACCAGGAGATTCTATCTTCACATGAGTACAGTTCATGGCGGCAATGACAGCCGGAAACTTTGCTAGTAACAGAAATTTTGATTTAATATTGTTCAACTCAATCGTAGTATTCGGAAAGTTAATGTATTCATCCCGAAGCATTGCTATATGATGCGAAACTATTGTAATATATCTTGATACGGTAGACTGTGAAAGCCCAAAAAGATCTCCATTCATTCGCTGCATACAGCCTGTTGCATAGTACCGTAGAGTCAGCAGTAGCATTTGTTCAGGTAACACGGCGTTGTTCCTGTTAATGGAAAGCTGGATTAAACTACTATATATGTACACATGTATATATGTATGGCTCTACCAAGTCGTTCTGGTTTGAATTTTCGCGCGTATGTACTCAAGAACTTGCCACGCCACCTCCTTGTTCAGACGGAACGGAATTGAACTCTGCGACATGGCCGAGTGTTTTGGTGATGTGTTATATATTCCCAGTAAAATTTTTTTAAGATTTTGTAATTTGTAGTACTCTTTTAATGGCTTACAAAGTAATGAGTGGCACTTATTTATCTAATTATTTCAAGCGTATAATAATGACTGCCTGTAATGAATAAAAAACAAGTTATTTATATCATTACGTGAAAGTACTTATTGTAGTACTTTCCAGTTAATAATGAAATATTTCTTCTTAAGCTTCGAAAACAATAAAATAACTTTGGTTTAGTATAATTTTTTTTTCAAAATTTAATTATTTTCGCAAATTCTTCAATATATATATTCACATATTTTCTTTGTAACATTATAATTTTTAACAATCCCAAAAAATTTACAAGTTTTAAAATTTCGTTACAAAAATTCTATTTATTTTTATTTAAAAAAATTGCAAATTACCTTTTGAATAATTTTAGCAAAAAGCTATCTAAGAAGTTTTGCATATTTGTAAGCAAAAAATAACCCATTAAATTTTGAATACTTTTATGCAATCAGTAATCTGTTAAAATTTGGATATTTGTAGGCAAAAAGTATAGCGTACCGCATACTTTTTGAACTCCTCAAACAGAAATAATGAGTTATTCAGTCAAATTGTATGTACTTACGACAGGTGAGTACATACACTTTTTTCCATTCTAGTAGGCAAACTTTTTTGCTGGGTTGTCATTATGAAATTGTTCATCACTAATTCTGAGTACTCTATTCATGAAGCTTTTTGTCGTATTGATTATTTGGGTCATTAATTGTGTAGATATGTAGTTCATAATCCTGCCATATGCTGTGTTTTTTCGTTACCAGTCAAATGTTAATTTATTTTTGTTCCTATATATTTTAGTATTTAAATATGTTATTGACTTTTCATTTCTATTTTTTCTTTTTCTTTGTTCAGGGCCCTATTCCACAAAACAACTTATCAACTTTTCACTTTGCACTTATCACATTTTTCGTCAATTTGCCAAACTTTATATTCCTCAGAACTATAAAATTTGATAAGTTGAAATTGATAAGTGTAATTTGCAAAGTTTTTTGCAATTTTAATTTCTAGAATTTGTACATTGGACCAGAACATCATTGTCCCTCCCAATGTACAAAATTCCACACATAAAACTCACTTTAAAAAATTCACTTTGCACAGTTTTCATATAAATTACTTACTTAGTTGGCTCTCTCGGGAACAAATCCAGCTTCTATCCTGTAGGACAATCCATAGTGCATCTGTGGCTCCTAGAAAATAAGTATATATTATTAAAATCTATTGTAAATAACTAAAAGAAAAAATAAGTTTATACTTAAATTTCCAATTTTGCTGTGTGATGCTCCCAGTAAATCGATGTTTTTTCACTATCACTTTTGTTTTGATCACTTTTCTCACTGTTGATAAGTAGTAGGGAACTGGCGGTTCGGGGCCAATTAAAATTGTTAAATTGTGGGCTGAAATTGTTAAATTGTGGCTGAAATTGTGAAATTGTGGGCTGAAATTGTTAAATTGTGGCTGAAATTGTTAAATTTTGGCTGAAATTTTAAAATTCTTGGAAATTTGTGAAATTTGATACCTACGTGTGTGTGTGTCCGTCCTTCCGTCTGTGTTTTTTGTTTACATTAGGAGTTTTTTGTTTATATTAACTTTTTTTGTTTATATTAAGTGTATGTATGTTTGTATGTATGTTTGTATGTATGTATGACCGTGGGAACTTGTGCGCAGAATATTTTGTGGGAATACATTAAGGGGGTTTATATGTTTGAAGATGTTATATGTATATGATTTTCTAATGCCGACGGGATAACATCTTTATTTTTTCTAATACCGACGGGAAAGTTATGATTGTTGTTAGACTGTGGAAATTTGTTGATGTCCGTGATTTGGGCAGGTGAGGTTTTTGTAACATGTAACCGTGGGAATTTGAGGGTGTATCTTTAAGGCAGCCTGTGTTTGGTGGGGGCGGGTGTTGTTGTAATATGTATCAGTGGGAATTTGTGTGCGGAATATTTTGTAGGAATACATTAAGGGGTTTATAGGTTTCAGGCTTTTATATGTGTATGATTTCCTGATGCCAACGGGAAAACATGTTTATTTTTTTCAAATGCCGACGGGAAAATCATGGAAATGATTTTTCCTAATGCCGACGGAAAATTTGTGGGTGTGTCTAGCTGTAGGATTTGAAGTCTGGCTATGATTCTTGGAGGACGAGGTGTGTCTAGCTGTAGGAATTGAAGTCTGGCTGTGCTTGGTGGAGGGCGGGGTGTGTCTAGATTGTAAGACCTTAAGGCTGACCGTGATTTGGGTAGGTGAGGGTGTTTTGTAATATGTAACTGCGGGAATTCGGTGAAGTTTATGTTTCTTGGAATTTAAACCAAGCTGTGCTCGTGGAGGGGCGGGATGTATTTGCGGCAGATCGACTGGTGTAGGGTGGGGAGTTGTTGTAATATGTATCCGTGGGAATCTGTGTGCATGTACGTATGTATGTCTGTAAGAGTTTAAGGCTGTCTGTGATTTATCAAAGGTGAGGTGAGAGTGTTCATGTAATACGTATCCGTGGGAATCTGTGTATATGTATGTTCGTAGGAGTTTAAGGCTGATTGTGATTTGAGGTTGGGGAGGGTGTTGTTGTGATAGATAGATAGATAGAATGTGCGTATGTGTGTGTGTGTGTATGTATGTATATGTAGGAGTTTAAGGCTGTCCTTGATTTGAGGTAGGAGGGCGGCGTTATTGTAATATGTATCTATAAGAATTTGGGTGTTTATATGTCTATAGGAATTTTTGTACATGTATGTCTATATGAGTTTAAGGCTGATCGTGATTTAAGTTGTTGAGATTGATAGATTGTATATTACCTTGTGATTTTGTGTATTTATATCTATAAGAACTTTAGGCTGAGTGTGATTTGTGAGGGGAGGGGCGTTGTTGAAATAGGTTTAATTTTTCGTAGATGAATTTTAGTATGTGTGTGTATGTGATTTTCTCACCCTAGTATTTATATGTACGTTGAAATAAATTATTTCTCATATGAACATTTTTTTGCTAGAAAATATTATCATATATCTGAACTTCCTTAATCCTAGTATGTTTTTCATATTGGAGGATGAGATTGCTTTATATTTTGTGCAGTGTTAAAGTCTGTCGCTCAAAAATTTGTTTATATTTGTATAAATATTAATCTCAGATTTTGCAAAATTCTTGTGTACGATCGTGGTGATTTTGTGTGTGTGTATGTGTGTATGCGCGATAGAGTTTGACTGGTCTGTGATAAGTTTGTTTATTTAAGTACATTTGTCTTCTTCGACTTTCGTCTTCAAGCGTCAATAGCTTGGAGAACGGTTTGTATGTTTTCATGATGTAGATATGTAAGTGCGATTGTTAAAATCCAATAAATACTTGAGCATGGGTAAGAAATTTGATAATATGTGTACATATGTACATATGGATCTACAAATTGATTTTATGTATGTATGTATGTACATACAAATAAGTCTGGAGCTCCCTGTTTAAATACATTTTTTTTATCATGTGCTGTTGTTGCTGTTATAAATATTCGCGTGGTCTTTTGTGTATAGATGTGAAATATCTCGGTAGTTTTTTATTTGAAATTAAAAAAACGTTGTTTTAATTTTTAGATGTATTTACTTAAAAGTTTGCGAGGAGTTTCTGCTTTAAGTAAAATTGAATTCCTCTCTAGTTGTAGTAACTATAGTATAAATATTTAATATTTTTTATTTCCATTTGTTTAAAGTTGATGTAGCCTATATAGTCAACGTTAGAAATTTTTCGGTGTAAAATTTTTTCCAACTATCATCTTTTTTCTTCACCTTTTTCATATATTTAAACATCTTGCATTGGCTTTAAAAAATGACAAACGCTTTGAAATGAAACTGATCCAGCAGTCCAGCTTAGGTGATGATAGTTTTTTGTTAACCACTTTGCTTCTCTTTCCTTTTTATTGATAAGCATTTAAAATCAAATGGCGGTTTTATAATGAAATTGTTATACTCATTATTGTTAAAAACATCCGCTACTTCTTTTTGTAATGAAAATCATTCGAAACCTTACTCGTCTATTAAAACCATTTTTTCATTCATATTACTTAATTTATAAGACTTTCAGAACTTTCTATTATTCGATCATCAGTAAAAATGCAGTAGCTGAGGTCCTTGCTTACTGCTTCATATTAAATTTCTATATCAATTGGGCCGCTATTGAATAAAAGGAACTTTTATCTTAAACTTTAGTGCATTTGGAAGTACTTGAGATTCTTTCATATAATAGCTTTGTTGGAATCTTAGATACGAGTACATATAATATAGAATTGCATAACGTTTATTTTTAATTTTTATGTTAAGATCATTATCATTTGGATATGTACTTTTAAATTAGTTAAATCATAATGAGGAAACTTGTTTTCTTCTTGAATAGCGATCAACAGAAAACGAAATCGTTTTCTTACCAATTTAGGTCTGGTCTCTCAACGGTTCCTCTAGTATATAAGATGACTTTGCATGTCGGAATTTCTGACTGTCCTTTGTCGGCGTTATGGGTAATTAAATGTTAAGATTTTAATTTCCCAAATTGTACTACTTGATAATGTTACTATCTTTACATTAATAGGCTATATGTTTATTTTATGAAGGGTGATCGTCTATGCCTTTTATGGTTTTTTGTAATTGTTTTATTTTTAAGTTTTTTTTTCTATTAAAGTTTAGCGTATTGTATACATATTTCTGTTATGTTTAAGTATACTTTGTTTTCATGTGAGACAGACTTTGTATATCAGGTGGTCAGTCAGTCTCTTGTTTTATTTATTTTTTTCTTCTGATGTATAACTACTTTTTTTGATTTTACTACTTGAAATAGAGAACATTAATATAATTTATAAATCCATTATTTTTAATGAAAATATATACATATGTGAGTGTATACATATCCAAATGTATTCATATCTACATACATATATGTGAGTATATGTATGTATGTAGAAATTAGTTTACATACAAAGAAATACCTGTTTAATAAACAAGCATTACACCAAATCGATCTTCAAAAACTCAGTCACCTCTACCATGAATTCAGCCTAGGTGTTTTCATATAGTGTCAGAAACATTGGAATATCTACGTTTGAAGGAATTTTTACTTCAAATATTTCTACATGCAGATTTTTTTTAAAGTTATAACATCGGTAGGCAAAATTCATATCTACAATTTCCCCATTCACCCGTAGTGACCATAATTTTTAAAAGATGTGACGCAAGCGTCCGAGATGTAGTGGTGTTTCAGTTAAAAATCTATACTATTAGAATTTACAATTTCGCTCTTTTTATTCTTTTACAAAGTAGATACATATTTATATATTTCATTTAGCATAGAGTCATATAATTTCTTTGCTTACAAAATTATATGACGTGAGGAATTCTTTTAAATTTGCATGCTTCGGCATGCTTTCAATATTTTTTCTTTAAATTTATTTGATACTCATACAGATTCAGATATAAAGTAAGATCTGCTTACATTGCATTTTGCAATTTATGCATGCTTCAGCATGATTCCAGTTGAAGTCCATATTTATTCAGTAAGTTTGTTTGATACTAATTCATACACATATACATTCTTAAAGATTGGAAATCTAAGTTCAATTTACGTAGTTTATCTATATTTTCTAAAGATTTGATAGCTATAGAAATGAATAGAGTGAATATCTATTATAATAAGACCGTACACATATATAAAATTTGGGATGCTAGATCTTTTGGAATGAAAAATCTACATCTTTTAGTATAAAAAGTGATAATATAATGTATTACTGAATATTACACTGTGTTGTAATTTATTTTGAACGCTTAAGTTTTAAATTATTTCCTACAGACCAACAAGTTTAGAAAACTCTAGTTCATTAATTTAATAATCTTTCCTATGACCTAAGATTCCTCACAATCTTGAATTAAAACACAAAACTAAATTTTTTAATTAATTTTATTTTATTTTATTTTTTATTTTTTTTATTCAAAGTTTTTATAATAGCTAGCCATCACACTCTCTATTATATTTTTCCTTAAGAAAAATATTATGCAGCGACATTTATCACCTCCTTCATCCCAACCTGGAGTGAAGCGAGGGCAGCAAGCATTCATTCATTCATTCTTCTCTTGATCCTCCGCCACCCCATACTCCTCATTCTTATCAATCATATCCATCAAGAATGGGAGCATCTCCTTATGCTCCCATAACATTTTATCTCCAAAGTCCTCTATAAATTTAGTGATCTTCTCTCTAATTGTAGTCATTTTGGTGAAGGACAATTTGTGATTGAATAGAGTTCTTTCTTTTGAAGAGCTTACTAGCATTTTTGAAAATATATCTTAGGGCTGGTGACAGGGAAACAGTAGGTTCAATATTTCAAGCTTAGTGAAATCAATATTATGCGGCTGCTAGTTTAATATATTAATATTTTTTTGTTTATGTTCTTTTTCGATTTTTTGTTTAGAAGAACTTTAGCTAAAGCAGTTTTAAAACAAATGAATATTTAAGTAAGTCCAATTTTTAGCAGCGTGGGAAAAATATGACGCTTATTTATAGTAATCATGTTGTCAGCGATATGAATTTAGTAAAATTTTAAGAAATTTTGTAGAGTGTTGGGAGGATAAAGATGCATTTTTAGATGACAGACAAAAGTTTGTTGTTTTAATATTTCTGTTTATAGTCATTATCGATTTTTTTGTTTAGATTAATTTTCATTCTTTGCTCGTATTTATCATTATTACCACAACAGAACTTTAGCTAAAGCTAAAACGATTGAATATTTAAGTAAGTCCAATTTTTAGCAGCGTGGGAAAAATATGACGCATATTTATAGTAATCATGTTGTCAGCGATATGAATTTAGTAAAATTTTAAGAAATTTTGTAGAGTGTTTGGAGGATAAAGATGCATTTTTAGATGACAGACAAAAGTTTGTTGTATTAATATTTCTGTTTATACTCATTATCGATTTTTTTGTTTAGATTAATTTTCATTCTTTGCTCGTATTTATCATTATTACCACAACAGAACTTTAGCTAAAGCTAAAACGATTGAATATTTAAGTAATCCAATTTTTAGCAGAGTGGGAAAAATATAAAACATATTTATAATAATCATGTTGTCAACGATATGAATTTAGTAAAATTTTAAGGAATTTTGGGGGTATTGGAATTGTCTTCTATCTAATTTTATTTAGCGTTACTGTTCCTTGATTTCTATTTGAATATATTCTTCAATTATATTAATACCTTAAGCTATTTATTCATTTCTTCTTATACAAATTTCGTTAATGTACTTATCTCTATCTTGGCTGATGGTTTCTGAGACTTTAAACTTAGATTATTTTCAACTTCTATCATCATTTTACTTTCTTCTTTCTTAGAAATTGTTTCAATACACTTTTAACCATTTGTCAATTCTTTGAGAGAGTCTGCTATAGGTTCAAATGTATCTCTTAATTGTTCACATATATTTATTTCACCAGTTTCACCAAATAATTTCTTGTCAACACCAACTGTTTTAAAATTTTCTCATCCATGTTTAGCAAATAAGAGGTATCAGCTATCAGATCAGGTTATCAGGCAGCTGGTCTGGTTTTCAGATCAGCTTATCAGGACCTGGTCTGGTTTTCAGATCAGCTTATCAGAACCTGGTCTGGTTTTCAGATCAGCTTATCAGGACCTGGTCTGGTTTTCAGATCAGCTTATCAGGACGTGGTCTGGTTTTCAGATCAGCTTATCAGGACCTGGTCTGGTTTTCAGATCAGCTTATCAGGACCTGGTCTGGTTTTCAGATCAGCTTATCAGGACCTGGTCTGGTTTTCAGATCAGCTTATCAGGACCTGGTCTGGTTTTCAGATCAGGTTATCAGGACCTGATCTGGTTTTCAGATCAGCTTATCAGAACCTGGTCTGGTTTTCAGATCAACTTATCTGATTCAGATTGGGTTATCAGTTTACAAGTAGCTGCCTATTTATAACATTTAGATGAATGCAGTTTAAGGTCAGATGAAAAACGAAAAAGTAAACTTTTATGTAGTCAAATTCTCTTTTTTTCTATAACGATCATCGTTTAATTCAATATCGTTGCTTATAATCAAAATTCATATTTATCCTTCCAACATGCATTTTATTTGTCTCATCTTACTTAAACATTATAAATATATTATGATTATCTGGTATAAAATGTTTGGTGATTCTGGTATAAGTTTGACATCAGCAGAATGCATCAACATTCTTATCTCACTCCATACAAAAATATGTTTCTCACATCTAACATCGTTAAATATCATATCGGAATTACTTTTAGCTTTGTTAGGAGAAATAACAGATTCAGTATCTGTAAATGTGTATTACCCAATTCCTTTAATTAATGAAATTATGTAATTTCTTTAAGTATCCATATTTAGGTTGATAGAGAGATTTTGAGTATTAATATGTAGATGTTTTAAAAGTTTAGTTCATTAAGACTTTTTAGCAAGCCAATCATAACATATTATTTTTTATTTTATTTTTTTACAATTTGACAGACCAACTATTTTTGCGCAAATAAAATTTGATAGAGGGGAACTATGACTTGTTTTTGAACTAACGTTTGAGAATCATCAAAAATTTCGTACCATGCTATTTTTAGGTTGTTTCACTAACCACATTTGTGTAACTAAATGCATTTTATAAATATTATCTCTTATTAAAAAAATAAAATAATACAGCTATACGATATCAGAAAATATTTTCTGAAATCGTGTAGCTGCATTATTTTATTTATTTAATAAGAGATAATGATGTATACTCACATTCAAAACAACATAAAACTATCATTTGTTTTGATTATGAGTATACGTCAATATTTATGAAATGCAATTAGTTACACAAATGTGGTTAGTGAAACAAAGTATATTTTAACAGCCTTATTTATAAAAATTATTAAGACTTTATAAAGGTTTTTTTAGAAAATTTTTTTATGAAAATTTATCTAAAAAAACCTTTATAAAGTCTTAATAATTTTTATAAATAAGACTGTAAGAGTTTAAAATCAGTATTTTTTATGATAATACTGGTTTTAAACTCTTAAAATATACTTTGTTTTGACTATGAGTAGGGACCATTATCTCTTATATAGGAAAAATAAAATAATACAGCCATACGACCCAAGAAAATATTTTCTGGTGTCGTATGGCTGTATTATTTTATTTTTTCTAAATAAGAGACAATATTTATGAAACACATTTCATAAATATTGGTGCATACTCATAGTCAAACCAACCTAAAAATAGTATGGTACGAAATTTTTGATGATTCATCAAACTTTAGTTCAAAAACAAGTCATAGTTCCCCCTCTATCAAATTTTATTTGCGCAAAAATAGTTGGTCTGTCAAATTGTAAAAAAATAAAATAAAAAATAATATGTTATGATTGGCTTGCTAAAAAGTCTTAATGAACTAAAATTTTAAAACATCTACATATTAATACTCAAAATCTCTCTATCAACCTAAATATGGATACTTAAAGAAATTACATAATTTCATTAATTAAAGGAATGGGGTAATACACATTTACAGATACTGAATCTGTTATTTCTCCTAACAAAGCTAAAAGTAATTCCGATATGATATTTAACGATGTTAGATGTGAGAAACATATTTTTGTATGGAGTGAGATAAGAATGTTGATGCATTCTGCTGATGTCAAACTTATACCAGAATCACCAAACATTTTATACCAGATAATCATAATATATTTATAATGTTTAAGTAAGATGAGACAAATAAAATGCATGTTGGAAGGATAAATATGAATTTTGATTATAAGCAACGATATTGAATTAAACGATGATCGTTATAGAAAAAAAGAGAATTTGACTACATAAAAGTTTACTTTTTCGTTTTTCATCTGACCTTAAACTGCATTCATCTAAATGTTATAAATAGGCAGCTACTTGTAAACTGATAACCCAATCTGAATCAGATAAGTTGATCTGAAAACCAGACCAGGTTCTGATAAGCTGATCTGAAAACCAGATCAGGTCCTGATAACCTGATCTGAAAACCAGACCAGGTCCTGATAAGCTGATCTGAAAACCAGACCAGGTCCTGATAAGCTGATCTGAAAACCAGACCAGGTCCTGATAAGATGATCTAAAAACCAGACTAGGTCCTGATAAGCTGATCTGAAAACCAGACCAGGTCCTGATAAGCTGATCTGAAAACCAGACCAGGTCCTGATAAGCTGATCTGAAAACCAGACCAGGTTCTGATAAGCTGATCTGAAAACCAGACCAGGTCCTGATAAGCTGATCTGAAAACCAGACCAGCTGTCTGATAACCTGATCTGATAGCTGATACCTCTTATTTGCTAAACATGGATGAGAAAATTTTAAAACAGTTGGTGTTGACAAGAAATTATTTGGTGAAACTGGTAAAATAAATATATGTGAACAATTAAGAGATACATTTGAACCTATAGCAGACTCTCTCAAAGAATTGACAAATGGTTAAAAGTGTATTGAAACAATTTCTAAGAAAGAAGAAAGTAAAATGATGATAGAAGTTGAAAATAATCTAAGTTTAAAGTCTCAGAAACCATCAGCTAAGATAGAGATAAGTACATTAACGAAATTTGTATAAGAAGAAATGAATAAATAGCTTAAAGTATTAATATAATTGAAGAATATATTCAAATAGAAATCAAGGAACAGTAACGCTAAATAAAATTAGATAGAAGACAATTCCAATACCCCCAAAATTTCTTAAAATTTTACTAAATTCATATCGTTGACAACATGATTATTATAAATATGTTTTATATTTTTCCCACGCTGCTAAAAATTGGACTTACTTAAATATTCAATCGTTTTAGCTTTAGCTAAAGTTCTGTTGTGGTAATAATGATAAATACGAGCAAAGAATGAAAATTAATCTAAACAAAAAAATCGATAATGAGTATAAACAGAAATATTAATACAACAAACTTTTGTCTGTCATCTAAAAATGCATCTTTATCCTCCAAACACTCTACAAAATTTCTTAAAATTTTACTAAATTCATATCGCTGACAACATGATTACTATAAATATGCGTCATATTTTTCCCACGCTGCTAAAAATTGGACTTACTTAAATATTCAATCGTTTTAGCTTTAGCTAAAGTTCTGTTGTGGTAATAATGATAAATACGAGCAAAGAATGAAAATTAATCTAAACAAAAAAATCGATAATGACTATAAACAGAAATATTAAAACAACAAACTTTTGTCTGTCATCTAAAAATGCATCTTTATCCTCCCAACACTCTACAAAATTTCTTAAAATTTTACTAAATTCATATCGCTGACAACATGATTACTATAAATAAGCGTCATATTTTTCCCACGCTGCTAAAAATTGGACTTACTTAAATATTCATTTGTTTTAAAACTGCTTTAGCTAAAGTTCTTCTAAACAAAAAATCGAAAAAGAACATAAACAAAAAAATATTAATATATTAAACTAGCAGCCGCATAATATTGATTTCACTAAGCTTGAAATATTGAACCTACTGTTTCCCTGTCACCAGCCCTAAGATATATTTTCAAAAATGCTAGTAAGCTCTTCAAAAGAAAGAACTCTATTCAATCACAAATTGTCCTTCACCAAAATGACTACAATTAGAGAGAAGATCACTAAATTTATAGAGGACTTTGGAGATAAAATGTTATGGGAGCATAAAGAGATGCTCCCATTCTTGATGGATATGATTGATAAGAATGAGGAGTATGGGGTGGCGGAGGATCAAGAGAAGAATGAATGAATGAATGCTTGCTGCCCTCGCTTCACTCCAGGTTGGGATGAAGGAGGTGATAAATGTCGCTGCATAATATTTTTCTTAAGGAAAAATATAATAGAGAGTGTGATGGCTAGCTATTATAAAAACTTTGAATAAAAAAAATAAAAAATAAAATAAAATAAAATTAATTAAAAAATTTAGTTTTGTGTTTTAATTCAAGATTGTGAGGAATCTTAGGTCATAGGAAAGATTATTAAATTAATGAACTAGAGTTTTCTAAACTTGTTGGTCTGTAGGAAATAATTTAAAACTTAAGCGTTCAAAATAAATTACAACACAGTGTAATATTCAGTAATACATTATATTATCACTTTTTATACTAAAAGATGTAGATTTTTCATTCCAAAAGATCTAGCATCCCAAATTTTATATATGTGTACGGTCTTATTATAATAGATATTCACTCTATTCATTTCTATAGCTATCAAATCTTTAGAAAATATAGATAAACTACGTAAATTGAACTTAGATTTCCAATCTTTAAGAATGTATATGTGTATGAATTAGTATCAAACAAACTTACTGAATAAATATGGACTTCAACTGGAATCATGCTGAAGCATGCATAAATTGCAAAATGCAATGTAAGCAGATCTTACTTTATATCTGAATCTGTATGAGTATCAAATAAATTTAAAGAAAAAATATTGAAAGCATGCCGAAGCATGCAAATTTAAAAGAATTCCTCACGTCATATAATTTTGTAAGCAAAGAAATTATATGACTCTATGCTAAATGAAATATATAAATATGTATCTACTTTGTAAAAGAATAAAAAGAGCGAAATTGTAAATTCTAATAGTATAGATTTTTAACTGAAACACCACTACATCTCGGACGCTTGCGTCACATCTTTTAAAAATTATGGTCACTACGGGTGAATGGGGAAATTGTAGATATGAATTTTGCCTACCGATGTTATAACTTTTAAAAAAATCTGCATGTAGAAATATTTGAAGTAAAAATTCCTTCAAACGTAGATATTCCAATGTTTCTGACACTATATGAAAACACCTAGGCTGAATTCATGGTAGAGGTGACTGAGTTTTTGAAGATCGATTTGGTGTAATGCTTGTTTATTAAACAGGTATTTCTTTGTATGTAAACTAATTTCTACATACATACATATACTCACATATATGTATGTAGATATGAATACATTTGGATATGTATACACTCACATATGTATATATTTTCATTAAAAATAATGGATTTATAAATTATATTAATGTTCTCTATTTCAAGTAGTAAAATCAAAAAAAGTAGTTATACATCAGAAGAAAAAAATAAATAAAACAAGAGACTGACTGACCACCTGATATAAAAAGTCTGTCTCACATGAAAACAAAGTATACTTAAACATAACAGAAATATGTATACAATACGCTAAACTTTAATAGAAAAAAAAAACTTAAAAATAAAACAATTACAAAAAACCATAAAAGGCATAGACGATCACCCTTCATAAAATAAACATATAGCCTATTAATGTAAAGATAGTAACATTATCAAGTAGTACAATTTGGGAAATTAAAATCTTAACATTTAATTACCCATAACGCCGACAAAGGACAGTCAGAAATTCCGACATGCAAAGTCATCTTATATACTAGAGGAACCGTTGAGAGACCAGACCTAAATTGGTAAGAAAACGATTTCGTTTTCTGTTGATCGCTATTCAAGAAGAAAACAAGTTTCCTCATTATGATTTAACTAATTTAAAAGTACATATCCAAATGATAATGATCTTAACATAAAAATTAAAAATAAACGTTATGCAATTCTATATTATATGTACTCGTATCTAAGATTCCAACAAAGCTATTATATGAAAGAATCTCAAGTACTTCCAAATGCACTAAAGTTTAAGATAAAAGTTCCTTTTATTCAATAGCGGCCCAATTGATATAGAAATTTAATATGAAGCAGTAAGCAAGGACCTCAGCTACTGCATTTTTACTGATGATCGAATAACAGAAAGTTCTGAAAGTCTTATAAATTAAGTAATATGAATGAAAAAATGGTTTTAATAGACGAGTAAGGTTTCGAATGATTTTCATTACAAAAAGAAGTAGCGGATGTTTTTAACAATAATGAGTATAACAATTTCATTATAAAACCGCCATTTGATTTTAAATGCTTATCAATAAAAAGGAAAGAGAAGCAAAGTGGTTAACAAAAAACTATCATCACCTAAGCTGGACTGCTGGATCAGTTTCATTTCAAAGCGTTTGTCATTTTTTAAAGCCAATGCAAGATGTTTAAATATATGAAAAAGGTGAAGAAAAAAGATGATAGTTGGAAAAAATTTTACACCGAAAAATTTCTAACGTTGACTATATAGGCTACATCAACTTTAAACAAATGGAAATAAAAAATATTAAATATTTATACTATAGTTACTACAACTAGAGAGGAATTCAATTTTACTTAAAGCAGAAACTCCTCGCAAACTTTTAAGTAAATACATCTAAAAATTAAAACAACGTTTTTTTAATTTCAAATAAAAAAACTACCGAGATATTTCACATCTATACACAAAAGACCACGCGAATATTTATAACAGCAACAACAGCACATGATAAAAAAAAAATGTATTTAAACAGGGAGCTCCAGACTTATTTGTATGTACATACATACATACATAAAATCAATTTGTAGATCCATATGTACATATGTACACATATTATCAAATTTCTTACCCATGCTCAAGTATTTATTGGATTTTAACAATCGCACTTACATATCTACATCATGAAAACATACAAACCGTTCTCCAAGCTATTGACGCTTGAAGACGAAAGTCGAAGAAGACAAATGTACTTAAATAAACAAACTTATCACAGACCAGTCAAACTCTATCGCGCATACACACATACACACATACAAAATCACCACGATCGTACACAAGAATTTTGCAAAATCTGAGATTAATATTTATACAAATATAAACAAATTTTTGAGCGACAGACTTTAACACTGCACAAAATATAAAGCAATCTCATCCTCCAATATGAAAATCATACTAGGATTAAGGAAGTTCAGATATATGATAATATTTTCTAGCAAAAAAATGTTCATATGAGAAATAATTTATTTCAACGTACATATAAATACTAGGGTGAGAAAATCACATACACACACATACTAAAATTCATCTACGAAAAATTAAACCTATTTCAACAACGCCCCTCCCCTCACAAATCACACTCAGCCTAAAGTTCTTATAGATATAAATACACAAAATCACAAGGTAATATACAATCTATCAATCTCAACAACTTAAATCACGATCAGCCTTAAACTCATATAGACATACATGTACAAAAATTCCTATAGACATATAAACACCCAAATTCTTATAGATACATATTACAATAACGCCGCCCTCCTACCTCAAATCAAGGACAGCCTTAAACTCCTACATATACATACATACACACACACACACATACGCACATTCTATCTATCTATCTATCACAACAACACCCTCCCCCACCTCAAATCACAATCAGCCTTAAACTCCTACGAACATACATATACACAGATTCCCACGGATACGTATTACATGAACACTCTCACCTCACCTTTGATAAATCACAGACAGCCTTAAACTCTTACAGACATACATACGTACATGCACACAGATTCCCACGGATACATATTACAACAACTCCCCACCCTACACCAGTCGATCTGCCGCAAATACATCCCGCCCCTCCACGAGCACAGCTTGGTTTAAATTCCAAGAAACATAAACTTCACCGAATTCCCGCGGTTACATATTACAAAACACCCTCACCTACCCAAATCACGGTCAGCCTTAAGGTCTTACAATCTAGACACACCCCGCCCTCCACCAAGCACAGCCAGACTTCAATTCCTACAGCTAGACACACCTCGTCCTCCAAGAATCATAGCCAGACTTCAAATCCTACAGCTAGACACACCCACAAATTTTCCGTCGGCATTAGGAAAAATCATTTCCATGATTTTCCCGTCGGCATTTGAAAAAAATAAACATGTTTTCCCGTTGGCATCAGGAAATCATACACATATAAAAGCCTCAAACCTATAAACCCCTTAATGTATTCCTACAAAATATTCCGCACACAAATTCCCACGGATACATATTACAACAACACCCGCCCCCACCAAACACAGGCTGCCTTAAAGATACACCCTCAAATTCCCACGGTTACATGTTACAAAAACCTCACCTGCCCAAATCACGGACATCAACAAATTTCCACAGTCTAACAACAATCATAACTTTCCCGTCGGTATTAGAAAAAATAAAGATGTTATCCCGTCGGCATTAGAAAATCATATACATATAACATCTTCAAACATATAAACCCCCTTAATGTATTCCCACAAAATATTCTGCGCACAAGTTCCCACGGTCATACATACATACAAACATACATACAAACATACATACACTTAATATAAACAAAAAAAGTTAATATAAACAAAAAACTCCTAATGTAAACAAAAAACACAGACGGACGGACGGACACACACACACGTAGGTATCAAATTTCACAAATTTCCAAGAATTTTAAAATTTCAGCCAAAATTTAACAATTTCAGCCACAATTTAACAATTTCAGCCCACAATTTCACAATTTCAGCCACAATTTAACAATTTCAGCCCACAATTTAACAATTTTAATTGGCCCCGAACCGCCAGTTCCCTACTACTTTGATAATATGTGGACAAAACAATCTACCAAATTGTGTCCACAAATTACCAACTTTGGCTAGGATTTTGGCGCAATATCACTTTTTCTCCACTTTGCTCCAAATCCTGTCAAGAAATTTTATTTTTAGTAAACATTGAAATTATTAAATGTCAAAACTGCATACTTGGTGTGATAGAGAAAAATATAGCAAAATTCTCCAATGTTGCTATCTCTATCGCAACATTTATGCAGTCATGTCGAGTCTAATAAGTTGACATACATAAGTGCTTTTTCATTTTATTACATATTCTTATTCTCTTCTTCAAGATCTATCACTCAGCTAAATCTCAATTAGAAAATGTTATTATTAATAACATAAATTAAAATATTAAAAATCCCCGATATATCTAGAAAAAATGTGATATCTTCTAAACCCTCTCGATCAAGTCACCTTTCAAACAGAAAAAGCTAAATCAAAATCCCTCCAGCCGTTTGGTCTGTACATGAAAACATTTTATGTAAAACCTAAACACAAAAAATATAAAACCCTTAATATCTCAAAACAAGAAACTTCGACTTAAGCCATTATTATTTATTGCCAAAGATATGTACAAGTGCATTTCAGATATCAAATATTTTGAAGCCATCAGGTTGATAAGCAGATTTTTATGAATAGGGCTAATGAACTCGAGATGGATATTTTTATTTCAGTATATTTTATTTTAATGTAACAATTGTAGAAAAAAATATAAAATGTAAGTAGAAGAAATAATGTGGATTGTCATTAGTATACTCTGATATCGTAACAAGTTACAACCTATTTTCCAAACCACAGTGTGAACTGTTTGAAAACAAAAAACTATAAAAGTGCTATAACTAATTATTGTTTGTTAAACAAGTTTATAGTGTATAAAAATAATTTAATAAATTGTTTATAAATAAAATAATTAAATAAATTAATAAACAAATAAATAAAAAAGAATTAAATAAAATGAACACTGGAAGTTGTACCATCTGCAATAGTCTTTATTACTCAAACAAAAATAAATGAGCATATGGAAACGCTCTCCTATGCTAACCAGTTGAAGGCTATGCCACAGAGGAGACCAGAGGTGTCACGAGCACAAAGTAAGACGGAAGATAATTGTGATTTTGTGGTGTTTTTAGAGGTCTCGCTCACACAGTCATCAAATCCTCTTTAATTTTTCTTTCGCGTGGTATTATTTTAAAGTAATTACGTTTTATTCCTTGTGGTCTCATTCGCAGCCAAGTTTTTGTAAATAAATGGTAAAAATTAATATTTGCGAACGAAAATACTTAAAACAAAGTCTCTAATCATTTGAAATCAAATTTTAGTCACTTTATTAATACTAATAATCCATTTCGCATTGTGTTTTTTAATTCAATACCACAAATTCCTCCATTTAATTTTGTACAAATGTTCATGTGCTCAAGTGTATTTTCGTTTTATGCTTTGTGGTCTCATTCGTTGTTTGCTTTTGCAAGTTCAAATTAAAAATTAATATTTTTGAAGGAAAATGTTTAAAATTGAGTTTGTAAGCATTTGGAAACTAATTTTAATCACTTTTATAATACTAATAGTGTTTTACACATTGTTTTAATTAGTTAAACACTGCAAAATCTTTCATTTAATTTTGTAAAAATTTTCAATTGTTCATTTCACTAAGTATACATTTCTGCTGTTTGTTTTGATTATTGTACTAAAAATATTCAATAACAAACACACTATATTTGTCCCTTTTTAACAGTGATCAAATCAGATGATTTGAGCTTTTTTCTTAAGTCACTTTCTTCAACTCTGGTATCCTCTGTGGCTATGCTTGGAATTAGTAAGCTAAATCTTCAAAACAAATATTGTGAGGATTGTGATGATGTGATCCCATCAAATGGTTACATGGCTCATGTCAAAACCAAAAAAAAACAGTTGTCAGCAAGAACGGATCAGCGATTTTCTCACTAGAAGAATAATTAACTTTAATAGGAGGGGCGAGACATACGAGTATATCCTCCTCAACAAAAATGTGGGTGTCTCATTTCCGGAGGAGCTTCTCGCATCTGCCAAGAGCTCCATAGTGAAACAACTAAGTGAACGTAGTAGGTACCATGTGATTGTATGAAGATGGCGAATGATGAGATGAATGTTTCCCAACTTGTACATATTTCGAAAATATTGTTGGTGACTTTAACTGATGACTTAGAGGATATGTACAAGAAACAGAACGAGTAGTTAAACATCAAAATGGAAGGATTTCAAGAGAGGGATAGCGGATGGACCTTCCTTTCAATAAATTCCCTTGGAGTTGATATAAACAAGGCATACATAATAAGAGGATTGGTCTGAGTCCTAAACAACGAAAAAACTTTAGAAATTACAATATTATAAATATTTCTGAGGAGAATATAAATAAAGGGGCAATTGTTGGGCAGTTCGAATAATAATAATTTAATTAACTAAAATTAATAGCCATGGGCTTGTGGCAAAAATTAAATTAAAAAAAAATATACTTAATAGTAACAAACCAAAAAAGTTTGTCTTAAGTAGAACAAAAATAAGCAAATTAACTAACATGTGCATAATTAGTAATGAAAAAAACGACAATGGTAAGACTGTTGTAAATTTAGAGATTTTAAATTTGGGCCTTCATTACAAAACACATTTCAGCAAATTGAAATACGATGAATCAAACCAATTCACATATTCCATTTGCAAGAAAGTTTCGTATATAAGGCGGAAATAGACATCAACTGACACCACACACAGTGGACCAAACACAGAAGAACGCTGATGATGAAGGTTTAGTGGCCTTCGAAAGCGGCTGGCTGTTCCGTTCAACTATGTGTTGTCAGAATATTTACAACTAACTTTGGTGTTATTTGTTCATTAATAATTATCACATGTAATTTGGCTTAAAAAGGCGATACGAACATTAGCCTGTTCAATTCATTAAAATATAGAAACAAATGCAGTTCGAATAATAATAATTAAATTAAAAAATTTATATCTAAACTTAAGTTGTTAAGTCAAATAAATTTAACTTAAACATCGTAGTTTGTAAAGAAAACTGTGAAAAGAAAATAAACCTAAACTTTAATAGAAATATACCTACTTATAATAAATGAAACAAAGTGTGTATATCAACAAAAGAAACAAAACACAACAAACCGCAAAAACAAACAAGAAAATATTTAAACAAAACTCTAAGTATATCTACTAAGAAAAAAGAAAGTTACAAATAATATTTTTGCTACAATTCTCTAATACTGTAATAAATAAGCTGTACTATTTAAAAAAACCTAAAGTGTAATTATTCAAAAAGGTCGCAACACATCATCTTCATACGGTTTCGTATTCCTTTCGGGAAAACCCCTTTTTTTCAACCCCTGCCCCCAAACAGACCTCTTGAACGATATATCTGTGGTTTTCTTGAATAAACGTGAATGTCTATTTTTGTCGATTTTGAGTTATTGATGTCAAATTACATTGTTTTATATGCTCTCTTACATGGAACAAAAATTTCGATAATAACATGGACCAATTCTGAAAAAAAAATTTCTAAAATCAATGTAACTTCTTAATTCATTCGAATATTTTTTAGCTCTAATTCGCTAAATCAACTTACAATTGCTTTCTGGCATTTTATTGCCGTTGAAAAAATACAGCCACATGCACTGTTACTTTTGAATAAATTTGCGAAACATTTTTTGGTTATTGGCTAAGCACGTATAGTATGTTTCCACTATACGTGCTTAGCTCTATATTCATGCTTCACACCCAACCATGAGCGCAGCAACTTGCTTCGCCATGCAAAATGATGAGAGCGAATCAATTATACTGTTTTCACACCGAAAGTTAAAACCTGGTTTTAACGTTAAAACCTTAAACAGCTGATTTTGCGTTTGCACTGCAAGTTTGATAAATTGAGGTTTTAAACAACAGGCTGTCTTATAAATTTGTCCAAAATAAAATAAATGTACAGTAAAAATGCGTGTATTTGTTGCTGTATTTTTTTTAGCTGTTTATAATACTTATCTGACACCCTGTACAACGGTTTTTTTTGTTTGCATGAAAAACTCAGCAATTTTGCAATGCACCCTAAAATAGAAACTATTTTATATTTTGTAAATGAACATTTGAAAATTATGTAACTACTTATACAACGTGAAGAAGTGCTTGGAAATCACATTAACATACATATAAAAAATTCACAAATATATTATAAGCTTAACCTTTTTTTCCGCAGATGGATGTCAGTCATATCGTTTATTTTCACTTCCCAGAGGTCAGTGAAAATATTTTTGCTGTTTTCGGTCCAAAGGATACTTTTTCTTCAAATTTTTTTTTGATAATTATTGCCACTGCACCTAATTTTAAGTTGAAAATATATCAATTGGTATCTATTCTTTTTCATTGGCATAAACACTATCAGATGCTTCCGGTCATTTTAACTTGGCAGCACTGAATTTATCACCTCGAAAATAAGGTTGCATTTCATAAAACCAACTTAAAATCAATTCAAAAATGGTTTTAACAAAAACAATTTGTATGGTAAAACCAGGTTTTAACAGTTGGTTTTAACTTTTATTAAAACCATGTCAGTGTGAAAACACTATTAGATTCAATATGAATCTACTTGCGAAGCACGCAGCGATGCCAACTTGGTGCTTTTGGCACTATTTTTAGTGCTTTTCGAAGACTCAAAACGCCAAATTTGGAGCGTCAGTGCCAAATTAAGTAGTGCTTTAAGAAATTTGTGTATTTCTTAAAATTACTTTAATAAAAACTTGGTGTATTTATTTTTTCAGTACCTTTTCGTCTGATATATTTCATTAAAGGTGATGTTACTATGGCCGAAATAGAGAATAGCTTAGAAAATATTAAACATTATTAGATTCACTCGTTTGGATCTTGACTCGTTTTTCACGTTAGTACTTTTTAGAATTAATCAAAATTATGCTTTTTAGTGGTTTTTTTAAAATTTGGCATCACTGGAAGAACGTAAAATTGGTATCTTCTCTAAAGCCTGATACTCTGTTCACAAATTCATGCGAAATGCTGTCAAACTACATATAAAAGTATTTGGTATGAAATATTTGCGAAATAAACTTGCAAAAGTAGTACTCTGTTTTTATTGCGAAAAACACGTAAAATGTATCTGGCAGCATGTTTTTCCATGCAATATGACTCTGGCATCATTTTTTTCAGCTGCGAAAAATCATGAGCAGTACTTTTTTCGCACGGAATTTTAACAATGTTGCATACTTTCAAGCAATAAAAGCGAGAAATTTATTAAAAAAAACCGCGAGTTGGGCTACATTTAGTACATGTCAAATTTTTCACGCGAAATAATCAATGTTGCTGAAATTTTTTAGCAGCTTCGAACAGAGTACTATGCTTAACACAGCGTCTATACATGATAAAAATTTATCATAACAACTAACAAAAGGTCGGCAGAGCAGTTGTCAAATTTTTGTTAATGCAAGCATACATGCGAAGACGTTGTGGTTTTTTTATTATGATAAATCATAATTTCTTTGTCGTCGTGAAGAAAGCTTGTCACAATGCCTGCAATAAATATTTCACTTAAAATTTATTTAAAAAATTTTATTTAATAAAAACATCAACATTTTTCTTTTCTTTCTAAAAATTACGTAAAAATTTGAATGTTTGCAAATAAATTAAAACGTTTGTTTACGTTTTTTATCAAGACAAAGTTGTCCGAGCTGAAGTTCTGACAAAATTGTTAAGACACTGTAATAATAAAGCCCCGTTCAGGCTATTATACAAGTATTAATACCTTCATCACATTTTACGATACAGAAATCTAAATACATTCGTTTCGACTGTCAAAAAATCTAACGTAAAATTACATTTTGTGTTCAGACCATCACACTTCAAATAAAATGTGTAATACAAGCAGAAAACAAAACAGCTGTTCAATGAAAATGTCTGTGCTATTCATCGACTAGCGGCGGCAAAGCGGTTTCATGTAGGCGGGGACGTGCCGGCGCTTGAAAAAATTCAGCAGTTAAAAATATTCTATGTAAAGGCCGTGATACACTAGCCTACACGATCGTGCGATTTTTGAGAAAATACAGCCCTGGTATGATGGAGTCTATGAAAATTTTCAAAAGACAAAAACAATTCATCAGATCAGGGTTGCATTTTTTCGTAGATCGCGCGATTGTGTAGGATAGTGAATCATGGCCTTAAATAACATTATTCAAAATGTTGAGCCGATATACATATGACAAAACATTACATCAATGACGACACGCTATCGGCGGCTTTGGTTTGTGTGAAAATTCAACCTTGATCTAATGAAAAGTATTATTGTTTAGAAAATTTTCTAAAAACGAAAAAGTCTTATGGGATGTCAAAATTTTTATCGTATTATTTGCCACTTTGATGACATTTTGCGTTCAGACTATCACACTTGCACGTATTATTTGAATTTTTGACAAGTATAAATACAAAGTATAATAGTCTGAACGCGGCTTAAGGCGCTACATGGGACCACAGGAGTAAGGGAAAAGTTTACCTCTGAATCATAGAAGATAACTCGCAGGAAGCCAAGTCAAAACTAATCCGGGAAGCTGAAAGGCCATAAACAAAAGAGATAGTATAATACTGCGGAATTGAAGTCAAGTGAATTGTATTTATAGAAAAAACCTAAATTTAATAATTTTGAATAACGAATAGTAATAATTAAGGATAAAAAAACGTGTTATTTCTTTTAACGACCCTGGCATTTACAGGTTGAGTATACCCGGCAGAAAACGACGTCACAGATCTTAAACAGTATTTTTCTATAGGGACCATAATATGTATTATTTATGACTATTTACAAAATATAACTGATTACGTGTAAAATGGTTTGGGTTGCAAAATCCTTTTATTAATGGCGTGTTTCTACATAACAAGTAAGTTCTCAGGCAAGCAAGCGGTACACAGGCGAGAATGTACCGCTTGGTATACAATTGGGTATATGAGTTATTTTTTCCATACTAGAAGCATTAATGAATGGCAGCCCTATGAGAAAATCATACAAAATAAAAAACAGCTACTTTTAAATTACAATCCAATATCTGGTCAGTTCGTTTATTTTTCAAGCAAAATCGAATAACTGAATAAATCCTGAGTATTTTTGCAAGAAAGCATTCAAGAATGTTGGATATTGTAATTTTTTTTACAAATTATAAAAATATGTATTAAGATTTGGCTGATACAAGCCAAAAAGCTTTTGTGTTTCATGTCTTTCAAGTAGTAAATTATTGTATTTGCTTAAATAAACATAAAAGAGACGAAGGATTTTATCCATTATATACGATATGTATGTATATCGTCCGACGGTTACTAATTTGCGCATTTAATGGAAATGCTCCCAATCTTCTTGCTAAAAATTCAGCTAGATCCAAGATAATAATGAATTAAAAATTTTACATTGAAATGTGATTTAAAGCACAGCAAGTTACATGTATGTCAAACAAAATAATGGACCTTATCGTGGTTGGCATTTTTGACTTCAAATTCGTCCATTTGTAGTTGATTAACGAAAACAGCTACATTTTTCTTTAATCTAGTACAATACGCCTGACTTTCACGGCAAAGTCGCCAATGGGAATAAAGGGCAATGCCCAGTTAACTTGAAAATTACGGATATGAGGAAACTTTCAATATTTATGAAATGTGGAAAAATGTATTAGAGATATAAAAAATATATTTCATGTACATAAAACCGATATATACTATTTTTTTTATATGCTACACATCATACAAGAAAACGAGTGAAGTTTCAGGTACTCGAACAATCCTATTATTACTTTCCTTGAACAAATTTATGTGAACAAAACCTACAACCACAGAGGAGACCAGAGTTGTAGAAAGTGACTTATAAAAAAAGCTAAAATCCGCTGATTTGATCACTGTTAAAAAGGGACAAATATAGTGTGTTTGTTATGGAATATTTTTAGTACAATAATCAAAACAAACAGCAGAAATGTATACTTAGTGAAATGAACAATTGAACATTTTTACAAAATTAAATTAAAGATTTTGCAGTGTTGAACTAAATAAAACAATGTGTAAAATATTATTAGTATTATAAAAGTGATTAAAGTTAGTTTCCAAATGCTTACAAACTAAATTTTAAACATTTTCCTTCAAAAATATTAATGTTTAACTTCAACGTGCAAAAAGCAAACAACGAATGAGACCACAAAGCATAAATTGAAAATACACTTGAGCACATGAACATTTGCACAAAATTAAATGAAGGAATTTGTGGTATTGAATTTAAAAATACAATGCGAAAAGGATTATTAGTATTAATAAAGTGGTTAAAATTTGTTTTCAAATGATTAGAGACTTTGTTTTAAGTATTTTCGTTCGCAAATATTAATTTTTACCATTTATTAGTCTTGTCTAGTTCATGAACGAACTAGTTCAAATGAACGATTCAATACTTTGAACTAAATGAACTAGTTTAATTGTTTTACGATCACTAGTTAAATTTTTGAACTAAGAACTATGGCACAAAATGAACTAGTAACACAGACGCCATGAACTAAATGTTTTCAACGTTTTGCTCTACTTTTTTACTGTTTGTGTGCTTTGCTTCTTTGCTCATTCATATGTATGTATGTATGTATATTTAGTTCTTGTTCATCGCTGGCTACTGCCACAAATGCTATAAACAAGAAAACACAAGTAAACACTTATGTATACTACCCTACTCACAAAAAATATTTTGGATTTGTGAGATTTTTGAAAAAGATTTTCAACTTAATTTGTTTTATAAACCCTTTATAAAGCAAATTTATTAATTAGTTAATTTTAGTTTTCATAAAGTTTTTAATCACAGATCTGTCAAAGACCACAAGATATCTACATACATACAAACATATGCATGTAGAATTGTAAAATCATTGAACTAAAAAGACCTAAATATGTAGTTCATTGAACTAAAAGAGCGATTGAACTAAATGAACGAACTAGTTCATTTATAAATAATTAACTAAAGTGACCGGTCACTGAAATGAACTAAATGGCACAAGTCTACCATTTATTTACAAAAACTAGGCTGCGAATGAGACCACAAAGAATAAAATGTAATTACTTTAAAATAATACCACGCGAAAGAAAAAGTAAAGAGGATTTGATGACTATGTGAGCGAGACCTCTAATAATCACAATTATCTTCCGTCTTACTTTGTGCTCGTGTCACCACTGGTCTCCTCTGTGCCTACAACTACCTTTTTGTGATTGGCTACAACTACCGGAATTGGTATGTAGAAACAACAAAATAAAAAAGTATTACGTTTTTTACTCACTTTACACCCAAAGCCAACTTTTGTACTCATGTGAAGAAAATTTTTGAGTTACTTGTAATGTAGAAACATGCCTTAAGACTTTTTAAACTGCCTGCATAATGTTTTTCGTGTTCTCCTTATGAGGTTTCTGTGTAGCAAACCTTTCAGGATGATGAAAGTACAATTTGATAAACATAGATCAATACATAGTACAATATTGGTACAACAGTAGTCACCAAACTTTTTCCCGTGAGACCCAAATTTTTCACATACACCAACCTTTCATTCCTCAAAATTATAATTAATCATCAATTTCTAACGGATTTCCTAACACGAACACGCGTTTTACTTGCAATTAATTATATTTTATAGAGAAAGTCATAAATAATTGGGTTCATATATAAAACTACTATAGGGTCCGCCAGATAACTTTTTTTTTTGAAAACAGGACGCAAAACATCGAGTGTAGCTTCGGCTGTGTGGCACGTAGCGCCGTCCTGTTGAAACCAAATGTTGCCAATATCCTCCTCTTCAAATTTTGTGAACAAAAATTCGATCAACATGGCCCGATAACGATCGTCATTGACTGTAACGGCCACTACTGGCTCATTTTCGAATTATGCCTCTGGACCAAAATCCGCACCAAACAGTGACTCATTTTGGGTGCGTCGGCTTTCAATGTATACGTGGAGGTTTTCTGTGCCCCAAATGCGACAATTTTGCTTGTTTACATACCCGCCAAGATCAAAATGAGCTTCATCTGAAAAGATGATTTTTTGGCAAAATCGGCATCTTCTGTAAGTCGTAATGTCTCAATATTTCCCAGAGTTGTTCAAGCGTATACACAACCATATTCGTTCAGCGGAATGATAAAACTAATTATCTGTCAAATCAGACATGAGCTAAGTGTTACCATTCACGAAATAAGCACTAGTTGAAAAAAAACGTTAGATGGCGGACCCTATATTTAAGAAAAGTTAACTTGTTTAACTTAATAAATACCTACGTGTCTGAATCCAATAGTTTTTCATTAGTAATTAGTGGTTACACTTTTTTGGGCACATGTGTGCCAGATGTGTACTAGGAATAAGCCTTAATAACTTTTATAAACAAGGCTGTTAAGGACTAGTTTTTTCAAAAACAGATTGTTGTTGTAATCGACAATACCTACTAGAAAAATAAGTAACACATCCTCAAATATTTCCAAGTACGTGAAAGCGTGTTCCACATCCCATTCTTCCCACCCCTTTCATAATGTGAACCGTGACTAACTTAATAACCACCATTGACCTTTTTCCTACTTTTTTGATTGGTTTACCCCAATATTGCAAACTTAATTACGAAAAAATTTCACTTTGTTTCCTTTGTTTGTTAATTTTATTTATCTATTTATATTTCTTTGAATTAATTTAAATAATTTGTTTATATATATTTTAAATTTTTTTCTTTGATTTTCTTTTAATTAAAATGACAGTTAATAATTTGTAATAATGTTTGTTTTTCATCAGAGATTTATTTTTCTTTTGTGTTTCCCTTTATACGTACATATTTTTATAATAAAATTTTTTGAACCTGGTTCGCACACATCACGTTTTCTGCGTAAAGTTTTATTTTTATACTAAGAAAGAAAAAGAAGGTATACAAATGGTATATACATATCACTTTCTCATCTCTCCCATACAAAACCAAAACTTGAACAAGAAAACTTTATGTGTGTGTATCAGGTAGTATGTCCATGGTACAACAATGTATCAGGTAAGCCCAATAGAACACTTGGTCTTGTTTTAGACTCGGCAGTTTTTCTTGAAGCAGTTCTCTTCAATTCCCTTTTAAAATTGCTCGCTTGTTTACACTCAGACGGTTTCTTGTTCAATTTTGCTGTTGTTTTAATACAGCGAATGAAATAACAAAAGAGAATTGAAGTAACTTTTCTGTACAAGCAAGTCAGTACGTACCCCTCTTCTTTCTTCTTTCCCCTCTCTCCCATAAACTCAGACTTGCTCTAAGAAAAACTGCCAAGTCTAAAACATGTCTTGTATATGGTCAATGTTCATTAAAATAGATTATTGTACCACGATTTTTTGTATTCTCTCTTTAGGTGTTTGTAACTCAATTTGTTAAAAAAAAATTTCTAAATAAAAATTATATGTATTACACATTCTTCTAAGTATATTTTATATATTTTCTTTTTATTTTTTACTAAGCAAGTCGTCATTTTTATCGAATATTAACTCTTTTTTACTTTGTTTAAAACATTTTCTTTTTATTTAATATTTTGTGTTGTAGATGAAACATTAACATTTTATATTTTAAATTAAATATAGATTTTTCATGAATTTTTATTTTATATTTTTCTTTTGCCTAGCAATGAGTGTGGTTGTTGTGTTGTCTTTGTTTTTTGTGTTTTTTTAAGTGCAACAGATACCTGCAAGAGTTTATAGGGGAGGTTAAAAAAATAGCACAACTAAGAAAAAAATTATGAAAGAACATAAGTCGTTTATTCATGTTTTAAAATATATGGCAGTCAATAAAGCAGTTTCATTCTCAAAGGATTCTTGAATTCTTTTAAAAGTACAAATCTTGTTTTAAACGAAATTAAAAAGTTCTTTTCCAAACAGTATCTTTCATATATCATTAAAAACTACATAACATAGAGGAAAGAGATATTGTCAACGGCTCCCAGTAAAAAGAGCTTCCAAGGAAGTCAATAAAATCCCGAACTTGTGATCCGAAAGTTGTGTAAATCTGGAGTTTTTCTAATGGTTTTAACATAGGGTTCTCATTGGAAGAAGTTCTCTTTCTTATACCTATTTAGCGAATCCGAAGTCATTCTCCTTATATTAAGTAAATCTGATTTTTGATCTTCTTAATAAATTCAAAGGAAATAATTTTTCATTAATTTTACAGAGTTAGAAAAAATTCACCACCACCCTTGGAAAGGCCGAATGTAGCCGGAAAATCAGTCGATGTGCGTTTTGAAAACTTCCTGGCATCGATTTCATGTGCCTTTAAATATTAAAAAATAACGACTTAATTAATTATCTGGATGTTGTTGATAATCACTTCCCGAAAAATTCAAAATACACACTTATTGATGCTTTGGAAGTGGAGAAAATGTACTTCAAATATTTTTCAATTTAAAAAAATTTTTAAAATTGTCATGTTAGATCGATAACGTGGGAATAAAAATACCATACGTTCTCAAATGAAGAACGAAACCTTATCAATTTGAGATCGTAAAAATAAAAATTACCAGATATTCTAGATTCTACAATATAACGAAATTTGTCAAATAAAAAATGACTGATCTCAAAACTGGGGTCTACTCTGTAATTCGAAACGAAAGAAAATGCTTTCGAAATTTAATGTTAATAATGTTGTTAAAACAAGAACGATGAGAACATTGTATTAATAAAATTAGAAAACTCGTTACTAAAACAAGAGCCAAGTGTTCTTAAAATCTGGACGCTATCCGTACTTGACTCACTTTTGACGACGTTTGGTGTTTCCTCTTTGTGTAGGTACATTACAGTGTCATTAGGATGTATGGAAGAACTTTGGATTTCCATAAAATCGCGGTCGGATTATTTAGATACTTAGGGTCATAACATTATTACAAAGTTAGTTAAAAGTAGTAGGACGTATAAAGGGTTGTTCATTATTACAAATTTAATTTAATTTATCAGCCAGAATGAACTTGTTTTTAACTTATCGCCCACTTTATGTTAAAACAAAATTGTACTAATGAAAAACATCCGATAAAATCCTACTTTTAACTAACTTTAAGTTGTAATAATGGGACTTAGTATTAAACTTGTAGTATAGTTTGAGTTTAATTTCACAACTCTAAGCCATTTCCCTTCGAGGCCAAAGTTCAAAAATTAACGAAATTCGCCCATTTACCAACAATTCATTCGAAAATACGCTTATTTTGCACCGATTTTTCTGAAAATCTACAAATCGTACGTGTTTATACAGCTTTATGTTGATTTGGCATCTACTTAATATCTGTATGCTTTGTAAACACATAGAACAAAGCACATTACACAACAACACGACTATAAATGTTGTTGACCACTATCATCGCCGTGTAATCAACTACTTAATTATGGGCCCGATTATGTTTTACAACAGTTGTTATTTTAATGTTGTAAATTTCAAATTGCGATTACGGTTTACAACACTTATTTGAGTGCTGTAATTTTAGTTGTCTATGTTGAACTTCTTGCGATTATGGTTTACATCATGTTGTTAAAACTGTGAAAAACTTACAATAGCTGTTGTCTTATTGTCGTTGGAGAAAAAATTTTAAGTATATGTACATTATGTATGTAATAGAGGCCTGCGTAAGCAGTCTTGAAATGTAAATACGTCTTGTTTTTTTTAAATGTATTATAGTCGCATGTATTATAATAAACCAATAATAAATGCTGTCGTATAATAACCCTGTAGGAAATGTCACTAGTGAATCAGTACTGAACAATTCCAACTAATAGCAAGTATATAATAGGGAAAACAGAAAATTCTACTTGCAAATCACAAATGCGACGAAATTGATTTTAAAGAAAGTGGTGAAAATTATGAAAAATTTACACAGAATAAAACATGTCGATACCGATTAAGCATGTTGCTCGCTACGCTAACGGGTGTTCCAATAAGGCCTTTCATTTTGAATAGCCCGCCATATAAACAGTTGTCGTGACTCAAGCTGCAACTACTTGACAGATGACAAGTACAAACAACGCCATTAAAACACTTAAACAACGCACTGAAATTATTAAAATTCATTACAAAAATTTTGAAAATTTCGCGGTCACAGTTAACCGTAATGTACCTTCCCGGTCAACGGTTTTGAGACTGGTGGAAAAATCTTAGCTGCTGGACCAAGTTAGTGATTTGAAGAATCTAATTCGTGCACGTAGCTAAACAACAACTGAGAATATTGCTGTAGTGGCATCGGACATTCCACATACGATATTACCGGTATTTTCGTAGAGTAAGGTCGTAAAGCTTTTAATATTCAGTTCAGAGTTAACTCGCACCTACCGACCATCAAAAAGTTGTTTCTTTGCTTATTGGGTCCTTTAAATGCATCAAAGTAGGCCTGAGTTTCATAGAAAAATCATCTTAAGTGACTAAGCCCATTTTCAGAATAGGGTATTTTCGGAATATTAAGCCGATTCTACATAGGTTGACATCGACGAGAGGAGTGGTCTTTCCAAAAGGAATCAGCTAAATTGTACTTGAATGCCTACATACGTGAAGAAGGCAACCACATAAACCAACAACCAACCAAGAGCATTTTCAATTCGGAGTATACGTTAACAAGGAGAATTGTAGATTTGACACTCGAAAAACCCAATAATTATTGCTGAAAATCTCTTCATCCTCAACTTGTGACTGTTTGGTTCGGATTTTGGTCTGGCAGGCTCATTGTACCTTATTTTTTCGAAAATGAGACTGAAGCAACAAAACCAAACCCACAATTGATTCAAGACTTCAAATATGAAGTTATCGAGCACATACACCCGTAAATGTGCGAATTGGTGATGGAATATTTAATGAAAAAAATATGGACCTGCAAGCACAGCCGTGGCGGTCGTTTGGCTGATATTGTTTTCCATTATTATTATTAGCATACCTTCCTCTTTACAATTAAATAAACATCCGACGATTTCGCTTAAAATACATGTTTTCTTTACATATTCTTGTTGGAAGACCCTTTAAAACTCTGAAGGATTTCATTAGATTTTATGAGTTTTTTGAGCTTCCCACTATAAAAACTATTAAGTCCTTCCTCATTTTCGAAGATCGAGTTCTCAACTTGAAAACATCTCACGACTTAAGCGATATTTCAAAGACAATAATTTAATTGTGAAATGATGAGCCGGAAATTAGTTTTGATAGATTTTGAGAATCCCGCCCTGAATTCAATTAGTTCTTAAATTCGAAAGAAACAACGTCAATTGCCGGAAATTTGATTAACATAAATTGATTCGCTCGAGGAATATAGTTGACGCAAAAATTCTAAAAACAATCCCTTTGAAAGTCCTTGTCATATCGATTTTCAGAATTGATTTGCATTTTTTAGAATTGATTTGCATTTTTTACCTTGAAAAACTCAGTCCACTGCCGCAAAATATTACTTTAGGTGCTCTCATAAGCTCTGTTTTGAAAATAAACCTTTAAAAGACGACGTTTTATTAATGAAAAAAAGTTATAAGAGATTTAATGAAAAGAGAAAATTAATGTTTTTCAAAATAAATTTGAATAAAAGATACATTTTGTGCCATTTAAAAACTAAAAAACAAACAGGAAATAAAATATTTTTTAGTAAAATCCTAATGAAATTTTTTGAAAATTCAAGTTAATTGTTATATTTAAAACTCTATTTTTCTTTATTACCATTAAACAATTATCTATTTTTTTTTTTAAATTTATGTATTGTTTTTATAATTTATATACTTTCTTTTTTAAAACAGTTATTTTTTTATTTTAAAATTTTATCAATACTGAAAAAAAATATTTATATATGTATATGCTTTTTCTATAATTTGAAATATTTTTGTTTTCATATTTCATCTTGCTTTAATTTGCTTATAAACTAAGCTAACAATTACAAATAACACATGTTGTTTACTATTGGATTTTTATTTAAATTTTAAGTGCTCTGAGTTTTGTAAAAAATTATTAAGGAAAAAATGAGAACACAAAAATATAGTAGTAATAAGTATAAAACTTATTTTTTCCAAGTGATTGATTTAAATTTATTTGGTGGCTGTAAGATCTTAAGGAAAATCATTGGCGCTGTTCGGTTAAACCTTAAATAAAACAAAAATGTGAGACATTGCTTTCATCTATGTAAATATTACATCTTGGGTTTTTTTAATTGCTTTTAAAACTCCTTGGTTTAATCTTAGTTAACTTAAAATAAATGAACCTGTAGTTTCCTTTATATATTTTATTTATAATTTAATTTTAATGGTACTCGTATATACCAGAGAATGGCAATAAGTTCTAAAAAAATATACTTAAGTGTTAATATTCTTAATTTTATTGATTGCGTTTACTCGTAATTGTAGCACGAACAATTCGTACGCTCACATATTTGCTTTCAACCAACTATAACTATAGCCGATTCCAACACTTCACTCTACTTCACTTATTCGAAAAACTTTAATTCATATGCATATGCGTATTGAGTGTCATACTTATACACGAAGTACGGATATTTATTCGAATAAAATAAATACATGTATATACGCATGATACTCAAGAGTACTTACTTATTCATGCACTAGAGCTGCAAAACTATCGATAGTCGTCAAACTCCATAGTTTCGATAATTTGATGCAAAACTATCGATAGTATCGAATTATATATACTATTTATTTTTTCGAAAAACTGCAGAGGAGAAAATTTGTTCGAATGCAGTAATTTGTCCCCAGTGTCAAATTTTCATTGCTAGTATCTACAAAAACGAGTATACATATGTAGGTAAGTATAATATTATGTACAGACGGCAACAGGAACCACTTGGTTCGGTCTCTGAACCACGATTGCGAATCATGCCGTTCACACGACACCTTCCTGGTTCGTTTTGCCAAATCTTTTTGATGGTCATACATATACATACATATATGAATGTATGTATATTAGAGAGGCCGTTAATTTTTTATTTTTTGATTTCTTATATTCTCTCCCCCCAAATCGGTTCAGTTTTATGTAAAAAAAAATACAAAAAAATTGCATGGCGATAGGTTGTGTTTTAGGGGGTGCGTCCGCTCCTCGCCTTCGAGCCCAATTTAATTTGTTTGCATATGACTATCTTTTTAAGAAAACATTTTACAAGAATATGATATATGACAACATTTTAGCTCTTCTAGTCAACAACATTAGACTCAAAGAAAGTTTTTCGCTAAAATTAATATTTTAGAAAATAATGGAAAAATAACCAACAAAATACCAGAAATTATATTTATATGGAAATTATTTATGTATATTAACCATATAAATTATTAGGAGTTTGTCAATAATATGTTGGATGACGTTACACGTGTTTAACCGAAGATATGGTCATGTAAAAAAAATGAAACGCCGCGATTAATTGTCAAAATGTGACTGACTCTTTTATTTCATTTTTATTCTTTACAATATTCTTTACAACTCTCAAGGCGAATTAATATAAATATATGTATATGAATTCGCTCTGACAACTCTTACTTCTAATTGGCGATGCCAGACAAATGAAAATATTATTCTTAATTGGCGATGCCAGATAAATGAAAATAATTAGGGATTATATTCTAAGACAATTCCTAATTATTATTTTAGCATGATGTGTTAACATGATGTTAACTTGTACAATAAGAGCTTATATCTATTAAACTATTTCATACATATACATATAGTCAAAGGAAAACTAAAAACAAAACAAAAAAAAGCAAACAAAAAATTACATTGAATAAATGGGCTTGAGAGCCAACTTTGACGAGCGGACGCAACTTATCGCTATGAAATTTGTTTGTTTTTTTTACATAAAACTGAACCGATTTGGGGAGAGAGAATATAAGAAATAAAAAAAAATTCTCCATACTTAATATAAACAAATTAAGTAAAAATTATGGAAAAAATGTGTTCTAATTTGTTTAATTCATACACACATCTATTTTTAGGTTTGTTTTTTGTTTACACATATGTACATGTGCAGGTGTGTATGGATGAATTTATTTTCACCCCTATTCTGCGTTTCGATTCGAATCGAAATTTTCTCCGTTTAGCAACTTTGGAATTCTGCGTTCCGTTCTTCGATTTCTCTTTCGATTCTATGTATTCTGCATTTCGATCGTAACTCCGTTTTTATAAGTTATTTTATTTTTGTTAAATTTTTTTTTGCAAAATTTCTTTTTTTCTGTTCCTATTTCACATGTTTCATAGCAAAGCCGCTGGTTTAAACATACTCTTCTCTTGTTCTTTTTCTTTCGATTCAGTTTTTTTGCAGAATAAAAACAATTTATCCGATAATCTGTTAATTGATCCATTAACGCAATTAAGAGAAACCCCGTTTAATTAAGCATTAAAACCAATAATCCGAAACATGCTACAGCAGACTGCAATGATTATGTATGTACACATGTGCATACGCAATGAAAAAAGAAAAAAACATGACACATCCTTTTATGTAGTTTTTCCAATTACAATTTGTGAAAACTTTCAAGAACCAATTAACCGGCACATTTGTTTGGGATTTCTGAAAAGGGATTTTATTTAAGAGTCATGCTAGGAACACAACTGGGACGAACGACGAATTTGTCGGTGCGAACTTTTGTCATGAAAAATAAAAAACATTTCTGCATATGAAAATGAACACAACACCGCCGTCGAACGAAATTCGTCGAGCGTGAGGAAGTCTGAGATAGATTTATTTCTATTTTGTACGCCGACGAACAACGAAACACCAATTTTCTCTCTATCTGTCCCTTTACACACACAATAACCAACTTTATCAATTGTTAGAGAGGAATTCGCTGAATAAATTCGTCGTTGTTGTGCTTCACACGACGAATTTACGCAGCGAACTCGTTATCAACGAATTCGTCGACGTGGACAAAATTGGTCGTTCGTCCCAGTTGTGTTTCTAGCATCAATTAAAAGGAACTCATTTAAACGGGGATTTTTACATGTGCATTATATGTAACATTTTCATTCAATGTTTTTTAGAGCAATTAACCGGGTAAACCAATTATGCGGGGATCAATTAAGCGTAACTGAATACGGGAACGTAATCGAAACGCAGAATAAGGGTGTTTGTTTTGATAGCTAGTTCAGATAAATTAGCGATAATTTGTTATCAAAACTAGAGATGATAGCAATTTCTTCATGGTTCGCAACGAGGTTCAAACTGAACCAAGATGGTTCGCTTTCAAAAATTTGTATGGCGAACCATGTTGTTTCAATTAAGATCACAGAGGAGACCAGGGTTGTAGAAAGTGACTTATGAAAAAAGCTAAAATCCGCTGATTTGATCACTGTTAAAAAGGGACAAATATAGTGTGTTTGTTATTGAATATTTTTAGTACAATAATCAAAACAAACAGCACAAATGTATACTTAGTGAAATGAACAATTGAACATTTTTACAAAATTAAATTAAAGATTTTGCAGTGTTGCACTAAATAAAACAATGTGTAAAATATTATTAGTATTATAAAAGTGATTAAAGTTAGTTTCCAAATGCTTATAAACTCAATTTTATACATTTTCCTTCAAAAATATTAATGTTTAACTTCAACTTGCAAAAAGCAAACAACGAATGAGAAAACAAAGCATAAATTGAAAATACACTTGAGCACATGAAAAAAAAATGAAGGAATTTGTGGTATTGAATTAGAAAACACAATGCGAAAAGGATTATTAGTATTAATAAAGTGGTTAAAATTTGTTTTCAAATGATTAGAGACTTTGTTTTAAGCATTTTCGTTCGCAAATATTAATTTTTAACATTTATTTACAAAAACTAGGCTGCGAATGAGACCACAAAGAATAAAATGTAATTACTTTAAAATACCACGCGAAAGAAAAAGTAAAGAGGATTTGATGACTGTGTGTGCGAGACCTCTAAAAATCACAATTATCTTCCGTCTTACTTTGTGCTCGTGTCACCTCTGGTCTCCTCTGTGATTAAGATTCGACCACGAACCGTGAATGAGAGAGCGAACCTCGATAATTATAATTGCTGTGCGTGTGAACATGCTATAAATAAAAAAGTTGTGTAGAGAAACATACATGAGTATGTTAACCGGAGATTTGTCAAAATAAAGCCGAGACGATTGGCGGCCGCCGCGATGTAACAACCACTGAAATTTATCTTTGTGTCGAAGAGGTAGAATTTATAAAGATACTTTTGGCTACTATTTGTCGAATCACACTTAACACCTCTTATATATGTATATACATATATTTATTTATATGTATATACATATATTTAAGTACAGTAAGGCCTCGATTATCCGTTATTGGATTTACCGGTAACATGGATTATACGGGAAAGAAAAATTTTAATTGTTTTCTTTTTTTCCATTGATTTTATTTTTTCATCGATCAACCTCTTTTATCCGGGATTGCAAGAACGCAACTGTTTTCCGCCATGTTTTTTTCCTTATACTCGTACATATTTATGTATGTTTGGATTAAACACAAGCATAAAACCATGAATTTTTCTTTTATTATATGTCTACGAGTATATAAGAAAAAATATAAGTAAATACAAAATTATCAATAGATTATATGAAGAAACTAATAAAAGCTGTTACACTATTAACCGGGAAAATCGATTATTCACAATGCTCCCGGTCCCGACAATTACGGATAACCGATGCCTAACTGTACGTATACAGAGGAGTAAAGCATATTCAAATAATTTGCTTCAAAGCTACCGACTTCGATTTTTACTATTTGAATTACTTGTTCTTTTTTAACAAAACTATCAATACTATCGATAGTTTTGCAGCTCTAGTATGCATTTGTGTGTATGAAAAGGAATAGAAAATGTGCTTTCACTGTTTAAAGAAGGTACAATTTAGTATAAATATTAATATGTAAAATTTGCCACCAAAAATGGTTAATGAACAGATATTTAAAAGGGCTATTACACACGCATACTTGTCTACAGACATGTACGATGACATACGAAAACTCACTGTCTAATAGCATGCATGTATGTCGAGTACGTCAGACATGTACATATGTTGGTTTTAAAAAATTTTTGATTTTCTGATGTCTGTCGCACACCAATATACTCGTCCAATAGAGCTGTGTCCAACTCGTTAATTTTTGCCACAAACCTATGATCAAGCCTATGTAATTTAAATGGGATTGATTGATCATAGGTTTGTAGCAAAAATGAACGAATGAACGAGTTGGACCCAGCTCTATCGTCCAATAGCCTGTCCGCCATACTTCATGTAAAAATTCAATTCGTTTGTGGACGCTGATGTGTGCGTATCGGAAATTTGTGAAAAAAGAATGTCTTTTGCTAATGTTATTTTCTGGGAAGAGTTCATGCTTTCTCTTCAAAAATTTCTGTGTAGTGAAGTATGCCGTCAGCGTTCGACAGTGTAATAGCAAAACCCAAAGTAGGCCATCGTACATGTCTGAAGACAAGTATGGGTGTCTAATAGCCCTTTAAAGTGATACGAGTAAATGTAATTCTAGTAAATATTTACTTCCATCCGTGTGATGCAATCAGTTGAATGAACACCGTAGACATTTTTGATGCTAGAAGTGTGTGCACTCAAATACGCAGAGTATTTTTATACTTTGCGCATGATTGTAGCTGATAAAGCGAATAATCTTTACTTATAGTTGTTTGTGCTTCATAATGTTGGGAATGTGTATGAACATACGAGGTCTGATCAAAAAATAACCGTTATTTTCAAATTTCATCATTTGCATATGTTCGATTTTGCATTTTTTTTCTGTTATGTTGGTACACATGTCTGTTATATATGTTGGCAATATCAGCCATTTTGGATTGTCAGTTTGTTTTTGACAGATAAAAAGGTTAGTCGTGTTTTGGTGTGCTCTTCGATTTTTTACTAAATTTTGAGCAAAAACAACGTCGCATGGACATCGCTCAGGAGCTGTTGAACATCGTCAACGACGATCCAGATTTCCTGAATACGGTGGTTGAGGCATGATAACTTTTTTGTTTTTGACCAAAAACTCACGCACAAGCATCGATGTCTGAGCTGGTGCGTTATCATGGTGCAAAATCCATGATTGTTTTTACCACAATTCTGTGCGTTTCTGACGAATTGCTTCGGCGCATAACTTCAAGGTAGTATTCCTTATTGACCGTACGACCTTGTGGCAAGAATTAATGATGCACCACGCCATTGCAGTCGAAGAAAACAGTGAGCAAAACCTTCACATTTTTTCGATCTTGGCTCTTCTGGACGCTTCCATTGGGATGATAGGGCTTTGGTTTCAATGTCATAGCCATACACCCATGAGTCGTCACCAGTTATGACCCTCTGGATCAAATTTGGATCGTCGTTGACGATGTTCAACAGCTCCTGAGCGATGTCCATTCGACGTTGTTTTTGCTCAAAATGTAGTAAAAAATCGAAGAGCACACCAAAACACGACTAACCTTTTTATCTGTCAAAAACAAACTGACAGACAATCAAAAATCGAACATACATAACTCACGAAATTTGAAAATAACGGTTATTTTTTGATCAGACCTCGTATTCGTTGGTTGTTTATAATTATACGTATTCAATTTAAACTTGATGTGTATGTTTGCTTATGAATACGGTTTATTTATAATTGTTTGATGGGCAATATTCAAAGAGTACGTAAAACAGTACTTTTGTCATTCTCTGGTCTATCCATAAATCCTTTAATAACTTTTTCTTTTAAATTTTTTAGATGTACAACATTGCTTTCGAAATTTTCTTACATACATTTCGTCGGGCGGTTACTGGTTTGCCGCACAGTATATTAAGAATACATTATTACTGCGGCAAACCAATAACCAACCGACAATTTGTCGTTTTCCTTTTGATTCCAATTACAGATTTGTTTTGTCTACAGAGTTTCCTCCATTGGGACAGTTCGTGCAACTAATAGGCATATGAGACTATGTGCTCTTTACATCTGAGGTGTAGGGTATGTTGAGCAAAGTTTGTAGAAAATATTTTTGTGAAACATATTAACCACCTACCACATTCGTTAAGCAGATCTGGCAGTAATTATTTCTTAAGTGCGGTCAGGCTTGTGTGTGTTGTTTGTCCTTCGAGAGTTTTTCGTCTCGCTCGCACTGGTTGACTGATCTCCCACGGATATCCGTATACTCTTGCGGTTCTTTTGTGGAATTTATTTAACAACCACGTTGCTACTTTCTATGTGAAGGCATAGGTCGTGTAAAGTCAGTCACAAAACTTTTTTAAAATACTGTAAATAATATCTTGGGCATATGGTCTAGTTATTCCGCCCATATTTGTGCAACCATATTATGCAAATTTACTTTGTATAATATGTATCAATAAATAAATAAATATTATACACCTAACTCTCTCACATAATGGCAATTTTTGACTTTATGATAACAAATCGTAAAAAACACCCCAAAAGAGGCGAAGGGCGGGGATGAAATGTTCTACAAAAACGTTGGACATAAAATTTGACAACATATGCACATATGTATGTCAGAACACAACAAATGTCAAAACTTAGTACAAACAGCAAACCAACCAAACACTGCATTTAAAACGAAAAATATTAAATTCTCACTTGGCATTATGCATGATTTTGACATATCACTCATTTACTGCAACAACATCATAACTCAAAAGAAACTAGTTTTACAGAAAACAAACGAATTTAAAGTTTTCAATTTACAAACAACTTGATGGAAAAAGAAAATGGCCAATAAAGTTGGTGGAAAGATCGGAGAATAAATAAATAAAAATTAATAGGAAAATAATTTTATTTATTTATTAAAATGGACCTCAAGTCGATCATATACACACTAAATTTTTGCAAAAAGAAAATGTAATTTTTTTGTAGTATTAAGTTAAAAGTTTAATTTTTTAAGTTATTTGTTTTCTTTTCTACACACATACACATACAAAATACCAAAAAATACACATGGATGTATGTTTGTACATATATACTGACATTTATCAGCTGTTATTTTACAAGTTAGTAAACGTCAGTCGTAAAGCTGGGCTGGGGATCATCTCTCGCGTCATGGTAATTATTTCTTAAGTGCGATCAGGCTTGTGTTTGTTGTTCGGCCTTCGAGAGTTTTGTGTCTCACTCGCACTTGTTAATGGTTACCGCAACTAACTGTATCGCTTACAGTTAGTTATTTTGTGGTACTTTCCATTATCAACTGCAAACGTTTTCAATAAGATTTAACTGGTGGATAAAAAAAACTCTAGGAGTGGATCTTGGAAACTACTACTTCCTATACGAAGGTATAGGTCGTTCGCAGCAACCGAAGGAAGATTCTACACGTGGTATAACCCATGGTTCCATTTGTAACACAGAGTTAAAAAAAGTTAGCAAGCATTTTGCACCTAACTCGCAGCACTTTAGCAAGTCATTGGCAGCAGGTTACACAGCATTTTAGGAATCATTAATGAATAGCTATTTGATTTTATATAATAAACATAAATTTACTTACTTGTTTTTGCAAAATTTACAACTGCAAGAGAGAAATAAAAGCGCCCAAACCGAATTCGACACCTGTCAGCTACTTGGTTAGTTTTCTATAGAAACCCCGATAACCCGATTGGTTTCTGCGATACTTAAACCAAAACTAACTCTGAGGACAAATTGAGGAATACGATATCTACAGAAATTTTAAAATATTTACATATAAACTCCCATTGAAGTTTCATTCGATATCGAGTGACGTAATTTTTCCCCTGATTCGAATATAAGGCCCATCGGATTTTTTTGTCGTTCTGACAAAAAAAATGGATTCTAGGACAGCCCTGACTGGAGTCGAGATTCCGCATCATCAATAAATGCTTAATAATTGGGTTAATTTGTGATACTTTTAAAAAACACCAGCATTATAACGAAAAACTGGCATTAAGTTAGCATAAGTGACGAATTTGAACTAGAGTTGCTACATACAATTTGACATTAAAAATCAGCGCATAATATAGTTTTAACCCACAATTAAGTCCCAGCGTGATTTTAATGTAAAATTATATTGCAAGACGTTGTTAAATTTTGCCAATTATGCTAACTTCAAGCCAGTTTTTCGTTATACATGAGGCTGTAAAACTTCATCTTGTATTTGTAAACGAGAATTTAGATTTAAGCAAAGTTGTACACCTCACAAATTTAGTTTTCAAGAGTCCCAAGTCCTTTATAACTAAGAAATTCACTTATTACATCAAATGTAGCATTTGATTTTTGTGGGTCTAAATGATGGTATACACTCAACCCACATAATCGCACGACTTTTGCGAAGATAAAATCCTGATATTTATAATGGTGATCAGAATTGTACAACAAATACAATTGTATTTTTTCTGATGTATTTTTAACATTCTTTGGAAACAACTCAATTTTTAAAAATCGATATTTAATATTAAATACTTTCACATAGTTTCATGTATTATTTACTATTTTTAAGCATTTTTCTTTTTTTTTTCTTTTAACAAAAAAGCCATTTCCCATCCCTGATAAGATATGATAAACAAGTATTTAACAATTGTACTTCCTTGTCCATAAAATTGTATTTATGTGGGTTTATCAAAGAAAAACAATAGAATACCACAATATGCTTTATGAAAGGTTTATTGTGGTAACACCGCACAAGCCATCCGATTTAAAAGACTGGTTTTATCTAAGTTCCGGCCTCTGCATACAGTGTGTATATTTACACAAGTCATTCGACCTGTTTTTACCCGCTCATAACTTTGTTCTCCGGAATCGTAAAATTACGAAATTTAAACCATAACTGGAATTAATTTATGTAACTTCATATGTGAAGTTTGAAAGTTTTACAATGAAAGCAAAAAATCGTGCATAAAGTGCTTACTTAAAGACATACTTGCTGAGTGAATGACTGACTGACTCACTCATCAATATTATGAAGCACCCATTATACCTGTGGCAATAAGGAAGAAGTGCTTAAGTCCTGTTTTATTGTTTTGCAGGATAGCACTTTTAATCGTTCAAGGCGATTTTCAGAAATTTATTTCTATTACAGTTAAATTGGCAAATTTTCTGTTAACCTTTATTGTTTTAAGCAAACATCGTTCTACACACTAAAAGTAATACATTAAGTTGAAATATACCAAAGTATAACCTAAATTATCCTATTATTCTAAATGAGATCAGAAGTCTAAAAAAGATAAGTCGCAAGTTATAGTGCTACAACTGCTTGAAAAATCACACAAATTAATTGAGATTTTGACCAGAAGTACTTCTGAATATGCAGATTACGGATATACAATTAACTCAAAATCAGTTTATCTCGTTTTAAGCAATTTTTCCCTTTTGCCACAGATATTATAAAGCGATCTGTTTAGTGTATTTCGACTATTATTTATGTAATTCTTATTATCCGTTTCCTACGAAACATTACACGAATGATAAATAATGCCAATAAAAAAATCTTAAGTTAAGCGGGAGAGCTGAAATTGAGTACACAAGTAGAGCTAGGTAAGTAACAACCTAGAAAAATCCGAAAACCCGGAAATTTTAAGAAGGGGAGCAACGCCCATAAAGCTCAGCACTAAAAAAGTTCATTTAAAGCGTTTAAATCTTAGAATTAAAAGATGAATTTAAAGCTTTGAACTCAAGCGATTTTATTGAAACTTTGCATACACGTTGATCGTATGCAAGGCTAAAAAATTTCAGTTTTAAAAACTGACCATTACTATGCCCATTAAAGATGAGCAATACTGTGATTTTTTAATAATGTTGCTACTTGTGAACGTGTTTTCTAAATCGTTCTCCTTTTAAACTGTGACTGTGATCATAGTTTAGCAGTATTTTGTTTTTAGCAGTTCTGTTATTTTGAGAAACACTAATAAGAAGAGTAGTGACCGAGATTTTAACACATTTCAGCACTTCTGCTTTAAAATTGTGTGTTAGTATTAGTATTTTGAAATACTAATAAGACCAGCGACAAGAACAAGCAATAAGCAGTCAATTCCATCCAAATATTGAGAATTGTCGTATAATAGGCAGAGAGACAATAAAATTGCAAATACAAAAATGTGAGAGCTGTACATACATAGTTGTCAGAAAAGACGATTTGACGATTTTTTCTCGATAAAAGCTGAAAGTATAAAAAAATTAATATGGTACTTTATTTACTGTAAAATAAGCATACAAGAGCAATGACAGTTGTGATTACTGATTTTTCAATCGATGTGAAAAAGTAAAAGTTTGCGAAATATCGCTAATCTCTAATGCCCATACAATTTTAGCTTAACAGATTTCTATATATAATTATATTATATTTCTTATTAGCCGTTTCCTATGAAGCTTCATATGAATGATAAGTATTAGCCACAGAGAAATTTGGAGTTTAAAATAGGGTCACTCTCATAAAAGTAAAAATTTGAGCCAGAGAGCTGAAATTTGACACAAAAGTAATCCTAAGTTAGAAACGAACTCGAAAAATCTGAGAATCTGGAAAGTTTAATCATGAAGGCGGGGCGACGTCCTTAAAACTTTAACATAAAAACTAGAATTATAACTTAAAATTAATTATTCAACACATGCGACTCTATAGAAACTTTACATGCAAATTGCACTTTTGGGGTCAAGGGGGTATAAAAACTACGAAAATTATGTTCTTGCTATACTGTACTGTACCGCTCAGTATAATGTCATGAAAGATCTATTTTTAATATTCTTTTAATTTAAAAGTTCATTTTGTCAAAATAACTTTTTGTGCCATATGATGTTATTACAATAAGCCCTTCATATGTATATATATTTTTTATTTTTCCTTTTTCAGACATTTAAAAAAAATTTATTTGTAAAAAAAGGCACAGAACAGCTGTTTGAATAATTCAAACAAGTAAAAATTTACCAGTAAGAATTTGCAAGAATTTGTTTGTGTCTCAATTTTTTACTCTCTTTCGACGGACTTTCCTTGCAAACTTTTTGGGTTAATGAACAGTTTCCAAGCAACAATTGTTAAAAATTCGAGTTGCATTTTCTCAAAAGTCGTACGATTATGTAGGATAGTGAATACCAGCCTTAATAAATATTTCATTTAATTATTAACTTAAACTATTGCTTGGATTTTTGTTAATGTTTTCTCTCATTAAATGTAACTTGATGTTTCAAAGTTGGTGTTCATGTTCATTTTCATTTACATACGTACATATTGTATGTTTATTTTAGTATATAATTTTTATATTTATAATATTCAAACTCACTAAAATTAAATTAAACAAACATACTGAAATATATTTTTAATTATATTTTTTCCGTTTCTTTTAAATTCTAAGAAAATTTATACTCAAAAAAAAAAGGAACTAGACCAGGAAACTAATATATACATACTTAATTGAAAACGAAACGACAGCTAAATAGATTTTGAAAATAAGTGACCAAAATCAAAAGGATGCCAGGCATTACAGCAATAAGTAGTTAAGTAATTTTTTTTGTTTTTTTTTTATTTGTAGTTAATGTTTTACAAAACAATGTTGAGTTTTTTTCTGTTTGTTTTTTTTTTTTTAAATTGAGTTCTTTAATTTGTTGTTTTGGTTTAAGGTTGTTAAGGAAGGAATATAGTGCCATTTATATATTAAAATTTTTTGTTGGTTGTGTATAATTTAAGTGTATAATTTTATTGCTATTGCTTTTTTTATCATATTTTTGTAATTATATATTTCATAATAAATCTGTGATAATACGACTTTATGGTTGTATCTTAAAATTTTGTTTTGTAGCATTTTTACTTTGAAATTATTTATTTTCTATTTATGTATCTTTTGCAGCTTTAAAGTTTTAATATTTAAAAGTATTGTTCCTAATCGCTATCGGCCTTAGTGCCACGCACTTCACCTTCTTGACGCTGTTTATCAAGTTCCTCTTTTACTTTGTCCTCGATAGCACGTATATCTTCCATTGTCAGACCGTGCCAGCGATCCATCCAACAGAATACTTGGCTAAAAAGTGGAAAGCGAAAAAAATAACAGTTAAATAAATGAAGTTTTATTAGAAAGAATTAAATAGAAAAAAAATTTAGTCCTAGTCCAAGTGGATAAAAGAATAGTAAAATCGTGTTAATATTAAGGGGTTGCTATAAAACAAAGTGTAAAAGATATTCGCCATAAAATCCTACTACAATTCTCTGAATGCAGTACAAACTTATAATTAGTGGCAAATTAGCCCTACTATCCATTTAAAGTTTTGACTTATATCTGGTGTTTTAGTTGAGTTTCGAACTTTAGGGTAATCAGAGAATTAATTATTAACTAAATAAGTAGAACTTAATGGCGAATATGTTTGTATGAGATTTTAACCGCCTAAATTCTCGTTTTCTATAGTCCATTAATACGAAAGGAAAATAGACCAATATGTTGAAGAGTTAGAGGGTTAAAACCCTCCACAAATTGGAAGTTCAATTTTGGGCTTTGCTGTATTTAAAGACTTTCAGTAGAACTACACATTTTTTTTAAAATAATTTAAGTACTTTTTTTTTGAATTTTATAACCGTTTAGTTAATAATTGCAGGTAAAAACTTTAAAAAATCTTGTTTACGAATTTTAGAAACAGTCAAACTTTGACGACTTATAATTAAACGGTTAAATAATGTTAATAACTGATGCATTATTGTCAAATGGTATACGAAAAATAAGTTAACAAGAAATAATGTTTGTGTATGAAGTCTGACATTTAACTTCTGGCCAAGCTGCTCTTCATTTCCAGCTTTCACTTCTACAGCATAGTACTTTTGGTACAATATTATTTTCAATATTTTGGAGTTCTCGTTGAACCTTCATAGTGAACACACGTCATAGCGGATTATTTTTACATACAAACAAAACAAAAACAAAAAAAAACAAAAAACAATAAAACATTCAAAAAATATTCGTAATACAAAATTAACTTTGATAAATAAGCAAAGCAAATATTGCAAATTTTTTTTTTACATAGTCAAAACAACAAAAACAAACAAATAACCGCAAACAAAGTACCCTTGAGGAATACTCTACATGAGTACCTCAAATACAAAAAAATGTGAAGTGAGTTCTAACGGCAGAAATGCATATTTTACTGTGAGTTCTGAAACTCTTAATGAAAACAATAAAAATAAAAAATCTTATGAAAGTAATTTTTTAACGCCAAAGCCAATTTTTCGTCAGCGATCAACTTCGCTTTGTCCAATGCCAACTAGTGATTCATTAACATTACAGTTGCCTAGTACTTCTTCATATAAGTCAGCGATTTCATCCCCTTCGGGCTCGTGTTCATCACTTAACCAAGTTATCACTACAGATAGCAGCAGTTCAAAACCCAAGGTCCAAATCGGTATGGACAGATACATAACTGTGGTAAAGCGTGGGCGAAGCCCAAATTCTTCTAAAATTTCATCTGCTCCAAAGATGTCTAGGGATAACAGCGCGTCCTCTACTAATCGTCAAAATCGTTTTTCAATATTGCAAGACAATAACGACAAGCCCGCTGCATCATCGCAAAAGTCTTTTAAGCCACCACCTATCTATCTGAGAGAAAAAAATTCCAACGCGCTTCTAAAAAAACTACTGTCGGCCATTGGTGAAAATACCTTCCACATCATTCCAATTAAACGAGGTAATATTGACGAAACAAAAATCCAAATTTATGATGAAAAAAATTTCCGAACAGTTGTTAGTGATTTTGAGAAAAATAAAACAAATTTTTACACTTACCAACTCAAGAGTGCTAAAGGCCTACAGATAGTACTAAAGGGCATAGATTCATATGTTGACCCCGAAGAAGTAAAATGCGCACTTATCGAGCAAGGATTTAAAGTAAAAAGTGCTACTAATATAATTAATATAGAAAAGGTCCCCCAACCCCTATTTCGGGTTGAACTGGAGCCGAATGACATACAATTGAAAAAAAATGAAACCCATACTATTTATAATGTAAAGTTTCTCTTACACCGAAAAGTCACAGTTGAAGAGCCACGCAAGCGTTCAGGTCCCGTACAGTGCCATAATTGCCAAGAATATGGCCATACAAAATCCTACTGCAATTTACCTACAGTTTGTGTTATCTGCGGTGAATTGCATGGCACTGCTAGCTGTACCAAGCCAAAAGTTCAAGCAGAAAAAAAATGTAGTAATTGTGGAGGTAATCACACCGCTAACTACAGAGGTTGCCCTGTATATTCTTTCGTTAAACAGACTATGGGACAAAAACCTAAATTAACTCCAGCTCAATCAGCAAATGCTTACTCCGCCACTTTTCCTCTAATGAGCCAACCAAGTACTTTACGAGTATCGTATGCGGATGCTGTTAAGACAAATTCAATTCCCACGCAGAAAGTGCCCCCACCAACAACAAGTAATTCGACAAATGCTAACACAAGCTTTAATTTCAGCCGCCTTGAAGCCACTATTGATAATCTAGTGCAAACTATAAACAACTTTACTACAAATATGACTAACATGATGCAAGAAATGCTACGAATGCAGAATACACTGCTTCAAGCATTAGTTAAAAAACCATGAACACGTTAAAAATATGTTTCTGGAACGCAAACGGCATTCGCCAACACAAAAATGAGCTCGAGCACTTCCTTATGGAAAAAAATATTGATATAATGTTGATCTCTGAGACTCATTTGACATCAAGAAGCTTATTCAAAATAAATGGTTACACTCTATATGATTCAAAGGACCCGAGAGGGAGAGCATGCGGTGGATCAGCAATTCTAATTAAGTCAAGACTCAAGCACTATGTCCTTGACAACGTTTGTGAAGAATATATGCAAGCAACGAATATTTTCGTAGAAAATTTTTGTGCGAATTTCGTGATATCATCAATTTACTCACCTCCCAGATTTGTAGTTACAGAAGAGCAGTATGAGAAGTTCTACAAATCGCTTGGATCTTGTTTCCTGGCAGCTGGCGACTACAATGCAAAACATACGTACTGGGGCTCGCGTCTTGTTACACCTAGAGGTCGAGCGTTGTTTAATACAATTTCAAAAATGGACTTGGATGTCATTTCGTGTGGGGGCCCACTTATTGGCCTACTGACGTACAAAAAATTCCGGATGTAATAGATTTTGGTGTCATGAAAAATATCCCTAGGGACCTAACTCACGTGGAGGCCTCTCTAGATCTCTCCTCCGATCCCTCTCCCACAATAGTTACAATTTTTAACCCACTAAGGAGTGATTTGCCGAACTCATATGTGAAGATGATAAGTCGTGTTAATTGGCTGGGGTTCAAAAAATATCTCAGTAGTCATTGTACGGAAAACATTAAGCTAAGTACATCCGATGATATTGAATTTAACGTTCCCAATCTTAACGAAAATATTAAAGAGGCTGCTGAACATGCCACTACTTCCCATCCGCAGACTGGCTTTAATAGAATTTATTCTGCGGATATTGAACGTCTTGTATGTGAAAAAAGGAGAGCTAGAAGAGAATGGCAACAACACAGATCACCCCTAAATAAACTCAGACTTAAAGAATGTACTAAACGACTCAAAGAGTTGCTATCGTCGGAAAAAACAGCATTACTAGAAAAATTTCTAGAAGGTCTCGATGTCACGTCAGCATCTAATTACTCTTTATGGCGCGCTGCTAGAAATCTTAAAAGACCCGTTGAGCTTAAATCACCACTGCGCACTTCGACCGGAGGATGGGCAAGAAGCGATAGCGAGATAGGTAACTTATTTGCTGAGCATTTAAAAGCTGTATTCATTCCCTACTCATGTATGGGCGCTGTTGATTTGCCGAGTGTAGTTTCTCTACCCCCTCGTCCCATAAGGTTTAAGCTGTGTGAATTACAAAAAAATAATTGCTGAACTTAACCCGAAGAAAGCTCCAGGTATTGATGGAAATAGTAACAAGATGCTGATGAATTTGCCTCTAATCGCAATAAGAATCCTGCTATTTATTTTTAATGCCATTTTGCGATTGCAGTATTTTCCACATAACTGGAAACTGGCGAAGATCAAAATGATTCCAAAGCCGGGTAAAGATCTTACCAAGGCTGAGTCATATAGGCCTATAAGCTTACTATCAACAATCTCAAAGCTTTTCGAAAAGCTGCTCATGACTAAATTTTCCAAAATTTTAGCTGATAATGGGTGTATCCCGGATCATCAATTTGGTTTTAGAAGTCAGCATAGCACAATTGAGCAAACGCATAGGTTGGTGCAAGTTATAAGGAAGACATTTGAAGAAAAGAAATATTGTTCTGCCCTCTTCATTGATGTTTCTCAAGCGTTTGACAAAGTATGGCACGAAGGCCTAGTTTTAAAATTGAAGACATACCTGCCAATAAACATTCAAAAACTTTTGGAAAGTTATATTGTTGATAGGAAGTTCACTGTTGTGGAAGGAGACTTCATGAGTGTGCCCGAATCTATATCTTCCGGTGTCCCAGAGGGTAGTATTCTGGGGCCAGTCTTGTATTTAATATATACTTGTGATATGCCTGTGAGCAATAATATCCATACCTCTACGTTTGCCGATGATACAGCCTGTATGAGTATGCACGAAAACCCTTCTGAGGCATCCCGCAATCTCCAGGAACATATTACCCAGTTGGAAATATGGTTGAACTTATGGAGAATTAAAGTAAATGAACAAAAGTGTGTCCATATAACGTTTTCCCTAAGAAGAGATACTTGTTCCCCCATTCGAATAAACAATGAGAATATTCCTCAACATTCTCAAGTGAAATACCTTGGTATTCACCTTGATCGAAGGCTTACGTGGAAACATCATATTGACTCTAAGCTAACTCAAATGAAACTTAAGTTATCTCAAATACATGGTTGATTGGCAGAAATTCAACACTCAGCCTAGACTGCAAACTGTTAATATACAAGTCGCTTTTGAAACCAATATGGTGCTACGGAATTCAGTTATGGGGCACTGCTTCAGCTTCAAATGTTGAGAAAATCCAACGAAGACAAAACAAAATTTTACGTTTAATAACATCGGCTCCATGGTACATTAAAAATTCAAATTACGCAGGCAAATATTTAACTAAACTCGAGTCCCATCCTAATCCCCTTGCTCGTAACATCTTGAACTTTACTGGACACATCCGCTTAAAAAAGAGGAACACCAAGGCTCTAATACGCAATATCTCAGATGAAACTTTTTGAGAATAATTTTTTTTTTGCTAGTACATAATTATTGTATTAATAACTACTATCACTAAAATTGTTTTCGGCATTGGTCGGACACATTAATTATATCTAGACTTAAGATTTGATTACTTATTGTTAGTTCATTTTTTTTTTTTTGAAGATGCAATAAATAAGTTATATGTATTAAAAAAAAAAAAAAAAAAAATATTATTTTCAGAAAAACAGTTGTACGATTTTTTGGGATTTAGGCAAAATTTAGTCACGAGCTAGATTTTAATTTGTATGGAAAGTTTAGTCAAAATCAACTATATTTTGCTTGAAATCTAGTGTGTACTAGTTTTCGCTCATGTGTGAATACAATATTAACCCAAATCCCTGGCTGACAGGTAGTGCACTATTCTCGTAGTCAGAGATTGTCGAGTATTTGTTAAAGAAAAAACATGTATAAATAACAATAAAAATCTAGCAAATTTTCCATACAAAACGAAATCTGTTTCGGCACTATATTTTGTCGAAATGTACTTAAAGTCTAGTAGAACTTAAGAAATGCAACTATGGGTTTTTCCTAAATTGTACTAAAAAATAAACCGATGTACTTAAAAGGTGTGGCTATTAGCTATATTGCAGTTGTTTGGTTGTCCTTTATGAAACATTTCGTCAATAATTTTCGTTTCGAATACGAAATCTTGATATATGTTAAAAAAAACTTAGTGTAAGCGATATATAAAGATATTCAACATAGTGTTAAAATTTGTTTGGAACTGTACTCTGTAATTCGAAAAGAAAGAGAATTATTTCCTATTTACATGTTATTAACATACAAAGGCAAAAACATTTTGTTTCGTTTCGATTTAAAGAGTAGAGGCCCTGTACTTGGATTTAGTAACTTTTATTACGATAATCGTATCTATCGATAAAATATATACATATAACGAAAACTTATCGACTTTTATATACAGTAACATTTTAACGATATCCGCTGTCGGTTAAAGTAAAAAAGTAAAATCACAAGCTCAAGTTCATTTATAGTTTTTTTATTCTTTGTGATTTTCGCTATTTTGACATTTTGTATACAGAGATACCACATGATATAGAATTACATGGTGAGAAAAATACACTGTACACTATTGTAAAAAAGAAGTTACAGAATGATATTATCGTTAATGCAAACTAATAAATATATCAATAAATATTACGATTTTATTTTCGATTAAGTTGCTGAATCCACCCAGCTAGCAGAAGAGTCCTTTGTGATTCGTATGCAGAGCATTTTTTTTTGCGGAAGGTGCTTTCATTAGTCGTAGATGCAATCATTTAAATTTTTATAGAGATTATCTTACAAATTTTTTATGAAGCAGGCTCCTCAATGTTAATCTTATATGAGCCATCGGGAGAGTTGCAAAAGAATTATTCGATAAAGATTTGAAGAATGGTACAATACTCAGTACACTTTTTATTTTGTGAGTTAAATATGACAAGAAAGAAATATTATTACCATTTTTTCCACTTATTAATAAAAAATTTTTCATTTATTGATTCAAACCTATTTTATTTTATTTTAGAATTCTTTCAAAGCCTGCTCCGTACCAGGCAATTCAGGCTCCCATATGAACTATATAAAAAAACTTATGGAAATTCAGGTTGGTAAATTACGTAAAGAAATCTCCATTTGCTAGTACGGACTTTCAAATGAAAATTACACGGAATTTTTAAAATTTATTTCATATCTTTGGGATGTTATAAATATAAGTGGAGACTTTTTTCAGTCAATTGAAACAATAATTAATGTTCATATTAATAATTAATGTTCATGCGCCCATCGCGCGTGTCGTGTTGTTTTTTCGAAACACAAACGCGCACGTCTCAGCACGAAGTGTTCGTGACAGATAATCTGATGCGTGTTCGGGTCGTATCGTGTTGAGCAAAATTGACACGATAAGCACGAAACGATTTTTGGTGTTAAAACATGTATGCATGAATTTCCAGTAAAGAAAAAATTTAATATTTTGTGTCGTCAAAACCGCAAAACCATAAAATTTGTTGAAAGTGTAGGGGATCTCTTAAACAAGAAGTACTTTTTGAAAAATGTAGGTCCTTTTTCAAAAAAGGACTTTTTGGATTAGTTAATTAATATGTAAACAAAATTAAACCAAGTCTAAATACGTAATTATTATTGGTATTATTACTATTATTATTATATATAGAAGCGTAACGTGATCGACTGGGTGATTATCACCTAGTCCAAGCCAATGGCGATATAGCATGTGTGAATCCACTGAGAACAGGTTTTTTAAGTTCGAATGCAAAGAAATTAAACTGGTTCAAAAATGGGTAAAATCTGCAACCTAATTTTTCGGAAACTAAAGCAAATACATAGACTCGAATTCCAAAAACATGTAAATACTGCTAAAAAAATTTCAAGAAGATAACAAGTCATGAAATCGGTAAAAACACAATATGGCGGACGTCACAAAATGACAGACCATTTCTTTTTATCTACTCAGGTGATATGCGATCAAATGAAAGGAACTTTTGAGAAGGAAACAAAATGTTTTGAACATATTTGGGCAAAAACATACGGTTAGTAACGTAAGCAACTGTAATATCGCAGTTTAAAGCAAAGCATCGGACAGTTGTTTGGTACTTTTTTGATAATTGTACTTTTAGATGACAAGAACGATGAAAACTGATGTTGATAAAAGTAAAAGTCAATAGATATACATTGAATTACAGAACACAAAAAGAAAAGTTTATTATGTAAACATTTCCTTGGAAAAATTTCGAATTTGCACTTTTTTAAAATTTGAACAAATAAACGGTAAAATTTCTAGACTTTTCCTATACAGCTCAATTTTTATTACATTAGAAATTCAATTTTATTTTTATCTTTCTCTGTGGATGTATTTTTTGGAAATTTGAATGCTTAAGGTCTAAAAAATAGAAAAACACGAGTAAGACCAGTAACACGATATCAATAAAGAATAACAATTCAAACTGAATTAAATTTGACTAAAAAAAGGGATAGCTTATTAATTATCTTCCAAAGTAAAATCAATAGAATTAGTTAGTATTTGATATTATATGTATGATTTGATTAGGCTAAATTTCAAAACTACAAAAATTGTTAACATGAAAGAAATCGCTTCTAGGTATTACAACAACAAAATGACAAATGAAAATTATTATTTTTGGAGAAAAAACATTCCTATCAATATGGGTCTTAAGCAAAAGGATTTAGTAAGTGCATCATTACAAATATTATTTAAAAAAATCTGAGACGACCTCAACAAGAAAATGGAGAGTGAAACTTGATATGTTTGGGCAAAATACAAGCCTACCAATACGAGTCTGAAATAAAAGGGTTGAACGATTAAATTTGAGGAATTAACATCAAAAGTATCCCAGGAAATAGTGTGCTTAACTTAGAAGTGCAGTCTATCAATATGGATTTCAAATAAAAGATCTTGGTTGGTACTTTATAAAAATCATATAACGAATTACTCAAATGACTAGAACGAAATGACTTATCAAAATAGATTTCTTTTGGACAAGAAACACACCTATCAATATCGGTCTCAAATAAAAGGGCTTTATGAGTGGGTTTAATGAATCAAAATGAAGAAGGACTCTGCTGAACACAATATAAAAATGACGAGTTTCGCGTATACTTATTTATTTGAACCCTATCTATTTGATTCTCAAATGAAAGAGCTTGGTTAATACATATAAAATATCCGCTAACAAAGTTGCGGGCAATATGCTAGTATATTATAATTTTATAGGGTGTCCTAAGACAACTCTCTTCTTTTTTACATTTATGAAGTTTTTTTCCATATAATTTTCACCAAGTCGACGCCTATTCCAGAATATACACGTTGTTTGGTATGCATATAAAAAAAATCGTATAATAACTAAGCTTATTTACATACCCAGCAAAAAATAAATGAACGCGTTCAAAATGAAATACCCTACAAGAAATGAATGACTGAAACTAACACAAACGAAATTTTTTCACTAACACATTTGCAATAACTTTCCACCGAATTTAAGAGTGCCAGTCAATTGACTGGTCATTTTACCGGTAGTGATGACCGACGCATCTATAAATTATATTTGCTCCTCTCTAACATGTATGTTAGAGTGAAACATATAGTCTGCATATACCAAAACTTTTAAGATATCGCATTTTATTGTAAAATATACAATTCGTTCGGTCTGTGCAATTAAAATTTATACAAGTGCTAAGGAAGTTAAGTAGCAACAATAGTGCATAAAATAAATTGAAAAGTTTCATTTAATTAATACATTTATGCATTTCTTTTTAAAATTTTAGATATTTACAAAAAGCAAGGTTTGCTGGAGCTGGAAAAAAGCATGAAGAAGAGTAGAGTGGTACCACCTATATTATTTTGTGTTTTAGATTGTTTATATAATTGTATATTAATTATTTCTTTATTTTCTTATAATAAAAAACAATTAAAATGACATAAAAATTATGTTTATTTATTTAAAAGTTTCATTTTACCAGTTTCTATGTAAACATTGACTAGTAATCGTTGACCAGTTTCTACGTAACCATTGACTAGTCATAGTTTACCAATGCTTATGTAATCAGTGACTGGCAAAAAGAGGCAGAGTAAGCAGTTCAGATATATGTGTTCTAATTTAGTGAAATGAATAAGGAAGAGAGAGATAAAAAATCACACGTACACAAATGTTTTGGTCATTTTTTTCACCAAGCCCTTAATAAACTAACTGGGGACTGTGACCACAGTTTCGGTGATCGCTACTAGTAAAATGACTAGTCAATTGACTAGTAGTCTTCTTGTAGGGTAGTGTTTCATGCTTTCTTGAGCATTTGTTTCTTCGAATGCATTCTGAACATCATCGCAAAACGTAAATAATGCTATAATTTTTGAACTCATTAAAAACGCATGACATATCATTGCGTAATATATTGAAATAAATATCCAGAAAAAAAATAAATATCATGCAAAAACGAAGTTAAATCATCACATTGACACATTTTCATAAACCAAGTTTTACCTCCAACACATACCAAGAATACAATAGCCCAGTGGTAGGGAGTGTGCCTAGACAGTGAGAACAGCACGGTTTTTATTTTTTGTTTGTTTTGTATTTACGTGAAAACACATCATCGATATGGAGATAATGGATAATGGAGATCAAGGTATTGAAATTCTCACACAAACACATGATCTCCAATGACAAGATAATGTAAAAATCATGCGTGTTTCACCTAAATCGAACCAATGCGTCATCACTTGCGCCCATGTTTCAACACATGATTTGTCATGTTTTTTTGCTGGGTATGTACTGATTCATATCGTCGGCTTAGAGTGTAAACCTGCTAAATCCACTTTTTATTGCATATGACATTTTAATGCCATTCGAAAAAGAAAGCTACGCCTTATTGATTTGCTTAAATATTTATTTTAATTTGAAGCTCTATATGTCGAAGAAACTTAATGTATTAGACTAATTTCTTAAGCTTTGTATAGAAACCGTTTACAGTATTTTGTCTCTCCTGTAAAATTTGCTGGAAGTGAGTTAGCAGGTTTACACTCTAAGCCGACGATATGTATAAATTTGTTGTATTGAGATTTTACTTACCGATGGAAGTTTGTAAATAATCTTCGTTCGGATTTTTGTATGAAATTTTCTATTCTGGACTGAAGGCCAAACCATTTAAATTCACAAGTGACTAATTTATAACAAGTCATAACAGGATCAATTTTTTTCTTCCAATCGGCACCAACTAACGGACCACGACCGGTCTTTTCTGATTTAAATCTATTTGGCAAATATAAAAATCATTCATTTAAACTACAATTAGTAATGTAGAAACAAAAGGAAATTTATCACATACTTTGTGGGATCCTCATCTGGTTTGTAGTCCGCAGGTGTGACGGGATCATTGGCAATGTCAATATGTACGACTTCACGAAGTTTAATTTTTTCTGGGGGCAGTTCATGTACCTTTTTGATTTGATAAATGAAAGAAGTAAAAGAATTTAAAATATCTCACGTAAGTAAACGAATATTTGAAATACATGTATGAATGTATGATAACTCTTTGTAAGTAATACAAAAACATTGCAAAATAAATTGTATCAAAATAACATGTATAAAACATACAAGTACATACTAACAAATAAAGCCAATTTTTATTAAAAAAAAATAAACTAAAAAATATTTACAAAAATTTGCATAAATCAAAATAAATTTGTTATATTTTGTTATCAAATGTTTAAGTAATAGTGGTTAATTATTTCACTCACATTATCCTGATCTCCTATATCAGCAATATGATGAGATTCAATGATTATGATAAAATTATCTTTCATATAGCCAGGATTCTGGTTTTGTTTGTTTATTTGTTTGTTTCATGTTTTTTTATGTGATTTTCATTGATGAGGCATTTAAATTAATTTTAAAAATTTATTAAAAAGCGCATACACACCCACACACACATTTAGTTGTTGCCAGTTACCATAAAAGTTCAATTTGTTTTAATTTAGATAACAATTGAAATAAATCCAACACCCACCAATTTAATTGTTATTGTTTTATTAATAATTTTTTTGATATGTAATTGTTATTGAAGCATTCGAACATACATTTAGATGTAAAAAAGAGAGAGAGAGAAAAGAAGAAGAAAAAACACCATTAATTACATTTAGTTCTTGGTATTAGACTTACATTTTCAGATTCACCGGTACCGGGTAAATGCAGAGAATCTATGATCACTTTAAAACCATCTTTCATAAATTTGGGATTCTAAAAACAAATCATTTTCAATAGACATTTTAGTTTGTTGTATGTACTACTTATGTATATTTTTATTCAGATTTAAGTTTTTAATATATATAACGTTGCTCTTGGCTAAAATCAAAATCAAATAAATTCTCGTTGTAAAAATTAATATTAACTTAAACGATTTTCAACTAAAAATCGAAAATACATACATAATCGTATATATAAATTACATACCGACTAAAAACACGGTTTCCCCTAATGCGCTTCTCAACACAACTCAGTTGAGTGCTCTGAGAGTCACTCATAACTAATTTTTACTTGAAAATGTTATGGCACAAGACAACTACAAACTCAACAGTTGGTTGGACTCTTGAACAACCAAACTTAGTGGAGTTGAAAACGACAATAGGGGATTGAATTTAAAGAATCAAGATTAAAAGCAGAGAGTTAAAGTTTTAAACTTAATTCGATTGGGCTAAAATTCGAATCTCTCTGTAAGTCAAATTACATGTGATAATTTACTTTAGTAAGAAATAAGTTCAAACAAAATAATTAAAAACTAACTAAAATTAATAGCTATGGGTTTTTAGCAAAATAAGTAGCAAACCAAAAATGTTTGCCTAAAGTACAACAAAAATAAGCAAAATAAAAGCCTCAGTTAGCCGACTGTAACGCAATGTAACTGTAATGTAGGAAACAGCTGATCTATATTTTTATATGAAAAGTAGGTTACGTTACGTTACATCTCTATAACCATTTTCATTACTTTTCACATCACAATATCGATCAGATGTTTCCTACCGTTACAGTTACATACATTACAGTCTGCTAACTGAGCCTTAATAGACATGTGCATGATTAGTAAAGAACAAACAAAACAACGGCAAGACTGTTGTAAATTACTGATGTTAAGGGTATTGTAGACGATATGTTGCATCAGCATATACATACATATGGCTGTCAGTATACACATACAGGGTGTTTTTTTAGAGGTATAGAACTTCGAATTGAAATAAAACACAAGAAAATCGTTTTAATGTCCATCAATTTGGCTTTATTGGAAGGATAATTTTATGCCATTAACGTTTAAATATAATTTCGGGCATGTGGCCGCCGCGGCTGGCTCGAATAAAGCCAATTCTACAGGTCCAATTTTCAACCACTTTTTCGAGCATATGGGGCCGTATGTTGGCAATAACGCCAAGAATGTTGGCTTCCAAGTCCCCTAACGTTTCTGGTTTGTTGGCGTAGACGAGCGACTTCACATATCCCCAAAGAAAATAATCCAATGGTGTCAAATCACACGATCTTGGTGGCCAATTGACAGGTCCATTCCGCGAAATTATGCGCTCATCGAATGTTTCCTTCAATAAATCGATTGTGACGTGCGCTGTGTGGCATGTAGCGCCGTCTTGTTGGAACCACAACTCATCCACATTCATGCCATCCAATTCGGGAACAAAATAGTCGGTTATCATGGCTCTATACCGGTCTCCATTAACGGTAACTGACTCTCCAGCATTATTTCGGAAGAAGTATGGCCCAATGACTCCACCAGCCCATAGAGCACACCAAACAGTCAGTTTTTGTGGATGTAATGGCGTCTCAAGGGTCTCATGTGGATTCTCTTCACTCCAAATGCGGCAATTTTGCTTGTTGACGTAGCCATTCAACCAAAAATGACTGAACAAAATTTTGCGATGAAAATCAGCATCGAGATCAATCTCATTTTCGGCCCATACACCAAAATCACGACGCATTGCATGGTCTCGCGGCTTTAATTCTTGCACAAGCTGGATCTTGTAAGGTCGCAAGCCAAGATCTTTGCGCAAAATCTTCCATAAAGTTGATGGACAAAGCTCCAATTGCTGTGCACGGTGGCGAATCGATTCATTCGGGTCCTCTTCAACACTTTGCTCTACAGCGGCAATTGTTTCTTCGGTGCGCACTGTTCGAAGTCTCTGCGGATGCGTATTATCACATAGAGTAAACGTAGTGCGAAAACGATCCATGGTTAACCGAATTAATTGCTCTGATGGACGATTATGTCGACCATAAAATGGACGGATCTTGCGGTAAACTTCGCGAACTGAACCATTATTTTCGAAATAAATTTGCACGATTTGCAAGCGTTGTTCTTTTGTCAACCTGTTCATGATGAAATGGCAAACCAAACTAAATATTAATCACTTGACAGCTGACAAAATGGCCGCCAGTTAAAAAAATGATGCCAACTTAAAGTTCTATACCTCAATAAAAAACACCCAATACATATGTATGTATATGCTGACAGCCATAATATGATTAAATTTAGCAGCAACTTCCTATGTCAGCAAATTTCATATGTTAGACGTTTACACGATATATTCAAAGTAGCAAATATTTTGATATCAGCAAATAAAATGCCAACATAAGACTTATGCCGAGTACACATCTGGCACACTTGAGCGTAACAACTAATTACACAGTACAACAGCCAATCTGGGGGGTGAGAAATTCCAAGTCAGGGTGATGGTACTAGGTCAGTATAGTAAAACCCTCAAAGGGTTTGGCGTTCGTATGTGTCAGTTTTTTTTATGACCTTTTAAATTTTTTCTTTTTCACTTGTCCGATTTTGATGAAACAAATTTAGAAAAATTAAGAATTACAATTTCTCTAATCTGTATCTATACCGTTTTCCTATATGTGCAACACTTTCGAAGTTAAAAATAAATTTGTGGAGGCAAAAAAATATTTTTTTGCCTAAAAATTAAAATTTTTTTTTTTTTTAAATTCATAAAAAATCCAAAATGGAAAAATACTTTTCTACTAATCAAAAGCACCAAAATTTGTTTTATAGAATGAAAAAATTAAAAATGTATTAAAAATATATGAAATATGCAAAAATATGTATTTATTTTAAAATATGCAAAAATATGCACTAACAAATCGATGCCATTTTGTCGCAAATTTGTTGATTTGCAAAGATATTTTATTTACGTTGAACTACGACCAACGACAGAAAACATGTATTTACATAAAAATCCTTTCCCTACTAATGTAATAAAAATTGAGCTGTATAGGAAAAGTCTAGAAATTTTACTGTTTATTTGTTCAAATTTTAAAAAAGTGCAAACATGTATATTCGAAATATTTCCAAGGAAATTTTTACATAATTAACTTTTCTTTTTGTGTTCTGTAATTCAAAAGATATACGCATTACTTTCATCAACATCAGTTTTCTTCGTTGTTGTCATCTAAAAGTACAATTATCAAAAAAGTACTGAACAACTGCTCGATGCTTTGCTTTAAACTGCGATATTACCGTTGCTTACGTTACAAACCGTATGTTTTTGACCAAAGATGTTCAAAACATGTTATGTTTCCTTCTCAAAAGTTCCTTTCATTTGATCCCATATCACCTGAGTAGATAAAAAGAAATGGTCTGTCATTTTGGGGCGTCCACCACATTGTGTTTTTACCGATTTCAGGACTTGTTATCTTCTTGAAATTTTTTTTAGCAGTATTTACATGTTTTTGGAATTCGAGTCTATGTATTTGCTTTAGTTTCCGAAAAATTAGGTTGCAGATTTTACCCATTTTTGAACCAGTTTAATTCCTTTGCATTCGAACTTAAAAAACCTGTTCTCAGTGGATTCACACACACTCTATCGCCACTGGCTTGGGCTAGGCGATCATCACCCAGTCAATCACGTTACTCTTCTATATATAAAAATAATAGTAATAATACCAATAATAATTACGTATTTAGACTTTGTTTAAATTTTTTTACATATAAATTAATTAATCCAAATTTAAAAGGACCTATTTCAAAAAGAACTTTTTTCAAAAAGTACTTTTTCCAAAAAGTAACCTTTTCAAAAAGTACCTTTTCCAAAAAGAACTCTTGCCGAAAAGTACTTTTTTCAAAAAGTATTTTTTCAAAAATGTGCCCTTTTTCAAAAAGCATCTTCTTCAAAAACAACTTTTTATAGATAGTATGTTTTTCAATAAAGTATCTCTGTTACCAACAGTAATATAAAAAATTTTTTTTGGAAAAAGTACCTCTATTGAAAAGTAGTTTCTTAAAAGTACCAAATTAACATTCAAAGTACCCCCTTAAACGCTAATGACCAAGAATACACTATATTAGTTAATAAAATTTAACTCAAATTTAAAATGCTTCAATTATATGAACTGTTCCGAACATAAAATATTTATCATCGTTTCCTATATTTACCCTTTTTGGTACATTTTATTATCTTAGCCTCTACTGAATGGTAGAAAGTCATAGTAAATTATTTTTACATGTTTGTATATCATATGTACCTTATCAATAGCAAAAAAAAAGTACCGAAAACAGGTACGATTTTAACCCTTATAAGTGCGAATTTTCAGAAAGTGCCAAAACCCATTCGAGATTCTTTATAGAAGAAAAGATCGTGCCAAAAAGCTTTCTGCTACATTCCATAATTTAGAAGATATGTCGTACACATATTGCAAAACTATCTTTTTAGCAACATTCGTATGCTTTTAGAATTTTTATTATATATAATGTGGTTTCAGTGATATAAAGATACAGATTTTACTCTTTTTACACCCTTAGCATTCGAGTTTCTAAAAACCACTTCTTATGCCCGTAATTTCTACATACAGATAATTTACCTATGGATTTTACCTACGAGTTTGCGTTATAAAATTTAACTTACACGATAGATATCTCTACACTAATAGATACCTATGAGTAGAAATAAACGGGCATTAGTGGATCTAAACACCGAAGGGGGAACATACACACCAAACTTCAGCTCTCTAGCTATAGTCGTTTGGACTGTGAGTTGATACATCATTCAGTCAATAACGTTACTCTTTTATATATGACTATACAGATTTATTAGAAGACTTTTTGTCAAAAAACTACCTGCATGATGTATTTCGCGTTCTATTTATGCGCTTTCTGTATATTTAAGCTCCAAAATGATGAAAGTACAATTTAATAGACGTATATAAACACAAAGTATAAAATTAGTACAGCAGTGGTCTTCAAACTTTTTTTCTTGATGGCCATATTTTTCACATGTTTGAAATACTGCAATAGAAAATAACTGGTATTTTGTTTGCAATGTGTTGAGTTTAAACCGCCTCTGCGCACTTCTACCGGAGGTTGGGCAAGAAGCGATAATAAAAAGGTAACATATTTGCTGAGCATTTAAAATCCGTATTTGTACAAAACATAATTGCTGAACTCAACCCGAAAAAAGCTCCAGGTATTGATGGAATTATTTTACGAATGCAGTATTTTCCACGTAACTGGAAACTTGCCAAGATCAAAATGATTCCAAAGCCGAAGAAGAGATACTTGTACCCCCATTCGAATCAACAATCAAAATATTCCTCAACATTCTCAAGTGAAATACCTTAGTATAAACCTTGATCGAAGGCTTACATGGAAACATCATATTGACCCTAAGATAACTCAAATTAAACTTAAGTTAACTCGAATTCATTGGTTGATTGGCAGAAATTCAAAAGTCAGTCTAGACTGCAAACTTTTGATATACAAGTCGCTTTTGAGGTCAATATGGTGCTACGGAATTTAGTTATGGGGCACTGCTTCAGCTTCAAATGTTGAAAAAATCCAACGAAGACAAAACAAAATTTTACGTTTGATAACATCGGCTTCATGGTACATCAAAAATTCAAATTGCAAAATACGCAGGCAAATATTATCGTAACATCTTGAACATTGCTGGACTTTTTGTGCTAGTACATCATTCTTGTATAAATAATTACTAGGACTAAATTTGTGTTCGGCATTGGTCGGGCCCATAAATTATATCGAGACTTAAGATTTGATTACTTATTGTTAGTTCATTTTTTTTTCAAGATACAATAAATAAATACATATGTAATAAAAAAAAAACTGTTAAGTGAAATGTTCTATACTATAGGGTCCGCCATCTAGCGTTTTTTTTCAACTAGTGCTTATTTCGTGAATGGTAACACTTAGCTCATGTCTGATTTGACAGATAATTAGTTTTATCCCTCCGCTGAACGAATATGGTTGTGTATACGCTTGAACAACGCTGGGAAATATTGCCTGCGATCGACTTACAGAAGATGCCGATTTTGCCAAAAAAAATCATCTTTTCAGATGAAGCTCATTTTGATTTTGGCAGGTATGTAAACAAGCAAAATTGTCGCATTTGGGGCACAGAAAACCCGCACGCATACATTGAAAAGCCGACGCACCTAAAACGAGTCACTGTTTGGTGCGGATTTTGGTCCAGAGGCATAATTGGGTCAATGAGCAAGGAGTGGCCGTTACAGTCAATGGCGATCGTTATCGGGCCATGTTGAACGAATTTTTGTTCACAAAAGTTGAAGAGGAGGATATTGGCAATATTTGGTTTCAACAGGACGGCGCTACTTGCCATACAGCCGAAGCTACACTCGATGTTTTGCGCCCTGTTTCCAAAAAAAAAAGTTATCTGGCGGACCCTAAACTTTAATAAAAAAAAATATTTGCGTTTTTCGGATAAATAAATAAAAATAAAAAAGCCGATTTGCGAACTTTACCACGTTTTGTGGATGAACTTTTTTTTAAACAGCGAAAAAGTTTAAGTTTTTAAAAAATGTTCAGTGGCCTATTCGACTGCGCTAGGGCCATTTTGATATTTGCAAAAATATTAAAAAGTTATAGTCCTAATGTATATATGCATTTGTGATCCCTACTTTATGTATGTAAAGGGTGTTTTTTATTGAGGTATAGAACTTTAAGTTGGCATCACTTTTTTAACTGGCGGCCATTTTGTCAGCTGTCAAATGATTAATATTTAGTTTGGTTTGCCATTTCATCATGAACAGGTTGACAAAAGAACAACGCTTGCAAATCGTGCAAATTTATTTCGAAAATAATGGTTCAGTTCGCGAAGTTTACCGCAAGCTCCGTCCATTTTATGGTCGACATAATCGTCCATCAGAGCAATTAATTCGGTTAACCATGGATCGTTTTCGCACTACGTTTACTCTATGTGATAATACGCATCCGCTGAAGTCGCTCGTCTACGCCAACAAACCAGAAACGTTAGGGGACTTGGAAGCCAACATTCGTGGCGTTATTGCCAATATACGGCCCCATATGCTCGAAAAAGTGGTTGAAAATTGGACCTGTAGAATTGGCTTTATTCGAGCCAGCCGCGGCGGCCACATGCCCGAAATTATATTTAAACGTTAATGGCATAAAATTATCCTTCCAATAAAGCCAAATTGATGGACATTAAAACGATTTTCTTGTGTTTTATTTCAATTCGAAGTTCTATACCTCTAAAAAAACACCCTATATATAACAACAAATTAAGCGATTTAGAGCATGATCATAAATGACCATCATCCCTACTCATTCATGACACCAAATAGGACAACTAAAAAAAATAATACCGCTTTCATAAATGGCTGGTACTAAATCGTGGATGTCCTCTGAGCTATCAATTTTACTTAGCTGAACCGACACTTGAACTTTCTTTCATGCGAGATTTACGCCATAAACTAAGCTGCCAAAGGAATCGAAACACTGTGGTCGCTACTAGGGCCTTAGGTTCCAAGATGATGAAGTCGAATTGCACATGTAAATACATTCAATCTGCGACGTACGGCATAATTTTCTTTTTATTAGAACAGGCAAAGGCTTAAAAGTCATCACTGCTGGATAAGTATGGGACCCAGAGCATGAAGGAATTGGGAACGGAATGATATGATAGATATGAAAAACTCTCAAAAGATAATATTGGTTGGTTGGTTCACGTGACTGCCCGATCTACGCAGGGATTCAAGAAGAATCCATATGATTTATTTTTGACAGACTACTACACTCGTCAGTGTCAACCAGTGATGCCAATTTAGACATTTTCTGGCTAAATTTAGCCATTTTTCATCCCGTTTAGCCAGAAGAAAAGTCAATTTAGCTATTAGCCATTTTTTTAGCCACTTTTATTTTATGTTTAGCTATTTTTAGCAATTTCTCAATACATGAAATTTTTTGCGATTTTTTATAATAAATTTTAAGGAACTACCAAAAAAATACAACAGAGTAATATGTTTTTTTTTTCATTATTATCAGTAACAGAATATACAAAAATGGCTTTTAAAATAGTGTGTAATCATTTGTTATGCATTTTAAGATGCAAAATTGGTAACAATACGATTTACTTTCTTTCCCTTTCTTATAATCGTGGTAATGTCGTTGTAAGTTGTCAGGACTAGTTGGTGCCTTATGACATCAGTAAAACAAGTGTCATGTTTGTGTTATCCAAGTGAAAATAAAATATAAATTATAGTTAAAATAAAAGTTCAATAAAGTAAATTAAAAATTTTAAGAACCCCAGACGTACAGACCAAACGGCTGGGCCGATTTTCTTCAAATGTAAGCGAGAAAATATTAGATCGTCACCTTTAAAACGAAAAAAATCAAATTAAAATCGCTCTATCCATTTGGGAGCTAAAGCGTCATAGATACACATATTCACCAGAATACATCTGAAAAAGACGTGACATCTTCTAAGCGACTGGACCGATTTTCTTCAAACATAGCTAAGAACACTCTCAATCAAGTCATCTTTCAAAGAAAAAAAAAACAATTTAAAATCGGTTCAGCGGTTTGGTCTGACATGGACTCGTGTATGCACAGACACACACTACAAACTTATAACACCCCTTTTTTGTTCGAATTATTAATTAAAAATTACCTACATACATATCGTTGGTCTCAAGTAGAAAGGCTCTAACTCAAATAATTGTAACTTTACAGGAGAAGGTAAAAACATAATAGAAATTGTTCAGTTTTTTATTTGCTTCTTGAGGATCTGAAGAAAAATGATTTATTTATTATTTAATTTATTATTTTTACATTTATTTAGTTTAAAATTTTTCCCCAATTTGCTGCAAAAAATATAATATGAATTACCTTATTATTTTTGTTTAATACTTATGATTTTTCCATTCGCTCTCGCTTAGCCATTTTTAAGCTAGTTTGTATTCATTTTTTCGTATACATTTACGTACATACATTGAGATATCTGATAAGGTCACTTAAAGTAATCTCTGATAAATTTGCAAGGTCGTCTAGTACATGCTGCCTAAAAACTTGTGTCTCTAAAAATGCAAAGCTGTACATTCGTTCAGTGGAAGACCGTTTTTTTTTCTTCACGATAACCATAGCAAAACTCATGATAGGACAGCACTACTAGCATGTCTACCGATCGTCTAGTGCTCCGTCCCTACTGCGACGAGCCTTGAGATGTCCCTAGGGTTTCTGCTTCTTACTTACTACTTCCCTCTTAAGATTTGAGAAAATGGGAGTGTTATCAAAAGTAGGGAGTAGTGTATTGTGAAAAAGTCATAAATGTTGTAAATGGTTACATATTCACCACTATCGTTATGTACCGTCTTAATCTTCAGTCAATTTAATTGGGACTCGGTCTAGTATTGTAGTAAACGGCACTGAACAAGGTCTATGTGGTTGGATCCAGGACCTATCAAATAGTATAAATATAATGTTAATTGTTCCCTCCAATGAAACTGCCAATCCACTCTGGAACTAGTCCTGTAGCTATAGATCTAGACGCACGGTAGTGCGACAGGCCAAGTTCCGGCCAATGCACGCAGTGTGTACATTTACAGGAAGCCCTTCGTCGTGTTTTTTCCCCCCCTGATAACTTGTTCCCCGCCATCGTAAAATTCTAAAATTAAATTCATAATTAGAATTAATTCATCTCACATCACAAGGGAAATTTGAAAGTTTTACAACAAAAGCTTCCTGAGATATGGAGGTGCAAAAAGTGCATATTTTAAGACATACTCACTGACTGATTCAATGAATCACTCATCAATATTATGAAGCACTTCAGCTATAGCTAGAGAGCTGAAATTGGCACACAAGTAGACCTAGGTGAGTACCACCTAGAAAAATCTGAAAACCCGAAAGTTTTAACCGATGGGGTGGGCTACGCCTATAAAGCTCAGAATTAGAAAAACAAATATAAGGGGTTTAACTCAAGCGATTTTATTGAAATTTGGCACACATGTTCCAATTATACAATGTTATAAAGTTTTGTCGAAAAAAGTGGGCGTTAACAGATTGTAGATAGTAAGCTTATAGGCCTATATGACTCAGCCTTGGTAAGATATTTGCCCGGCTTTGGAATCATTTTGATCTTGGCAAGTTTCCAGTTATGTGGAAAATACTGCATTCGTAAAATGGTATTAAAAATAAATATCAGGATTTTTATTGCAATTTGAGGCAAGTTCATCAGCATCTTGTTACTAATTCCATCAATACCTGGAGCCTTATTCGGGTTGAGTTCACTCAAAGCATTCTAGCAGCGCGCCACAAAGAGTAATTAGATGCTGGTGTGACATCAACATTTTACAGATAAATTTTGAGAGATGCAGTTTTTTCAGATGCAAGCAAATCTTTGAGTCGTTTAGTACATTCTTTAATTTTGATTTTATTTAGGGGTGATCTGTGTTGTTGCCATTCTCTTCTAGCTCTCCTTTTTTCCCCTAAAAGACGTTCAATATCCGTCGAATAAATTCGATGAAAGCCAGTCAGCAGATAGGAGGAAGTGGCATATTCAATAGCCTTTTTAATATTTTCGTTAAAGTTGGAAATGTTAGATTCAGCATCCTCGGGTGATCTTAGCTTAATGTTTTCTACGCAGTGACTACTAAAATATTTTTTGAATCCTAGCCAGTTGACCCAAAATAGAAAAGTGACGAAAAAACCGAAAAAATTATGTTTGGTGTAAAAATACACACACATAGATCTGAAATTTACTGAAACAAAATTTATGTATATGGTTCGAAAGATCGTAGTCTCTTCTTTATAAATCCGTTTATAAATTTAAAATCGGTTGATACTCAACTTGGTTAGAGGTTGATAAGTGCTTGAGGGTATGAAAAACCGGTTTTTTACCCGTAATTCACGATTTTCAGGGTGTTTGGAAAATAACAAATACAGATTGCTGTTACGCTCGAAAATACCTACCAGAAAAATAGTAACATGTCCCAGATATTTCGATTTTATTAATTTTTGTCACACAGTGTCATGTGTAAGGGGCCATCCGTATATTACGTAACGAGTTTTGTTATGATTTGTTAGGGGGGGTAGGGGAGGGGGTCTGTAAAATTGTTACGTAACATAAATTTTACTAATTTCGTACAAAAACACTTCGATTTTTCATTTATTTATGTATTTAATTTATCAAAGAAATACATAATAAATCAAGAATCATGAGTGTTAAATAGATATAAATATATGCATATACATATGTACATATGTACATAAATACATAATTGTTATTATTTATATTTTGCAAGCTTATTTGATTTTTGTCTACGCACTGTGTTAGTCTAATAGAAAATAAAAATAAAGGAACAAAAGTACTCGAATTCCCGAATATTCGTCCATTCTCAATTACTTGCATTTTCCCATAAATAAAATAAATAAATGCATAATTTCTTAGTCGGGCTTAAGTTCAGTAATTTCAATTCTTATTGAATGAAATATTTTTTTTTTTTTTATTAATTAATGTGAGTTTCTAAAGAAGAGAAGAAAAATTAAATTAGACTATAAGCTGGGGGAAATAACGATATTTTTCTGTGCAGCAACGCACGTCATCAGCACCCAAGTCTATCTACTGGGGTAGAGATTGTTATTAAAATCAGCTATTTAACGCAAAAAAAAAATATTTCATTCAATAAGAATTGAAATTACTGAACTTAAGCCCGACTAAGAAATTATTTCTGATTAAAATTCACTATAGTTCAACTAAACATTTAAAATTGTTTCACTTAAATGCATAATCCTAAACGAAACTTAAGAAAATGCTATAAAAATATTTGTATATTAGTTTGTAATAACTAAATAAAGAAATTTACTTCAATTCAAACAAAAAGTTATTGAAAAATACATACATATGTATGTGTATGAATTAAATTAAATTTTTTTTAATAAAAACTTAAAACAATTTAAATTTTTTTAAAGTTCTTGTTACGTTATTGTGATGGGGGGGGGGTCTAAAATCGGAAAAAATTGCGTTACGTAATATGTGGATGGCCCCTTATGTTACTAGTACAGGGCATATAGCAAATGTAGCTTCGTAATAACGTCAAAATTACGACAGAACCACATGCACATGTGGTTTTTTACATGCCGTGTACTGTATGCTTAAGTTAACTTCACGTGTGGACCGACCCTTGGTTACAATATCTTAATCTGAAATATTTTGTGAACCTAAGGGCCTGTCCCACGATGTCACCAACGTTCGACTCGTCGCACACTTACATTCAAAACAAAAACAAATTTCAAAATTTTGTTGTTGTTTACAATGTAACTGTGCGGCGAGTCGAACGTTGGTGACATCGTGGGACAGGCCCTAAAAGAAAAAGATGTAAAACTATATTCGATATGGATTTCTTAAATTAATGTTTTATCTTTTTCAACAGATATTTTGATGAAATTTTTTTATTTAAGATGAAATTACTACTCTTCATCATCTAAACTAGCAAACAAAATCATACAATCTCCAACTCAAAAACAACAAACAAAGATGAAAAATTATTTAATCTTATCTAATCTCGAACTGAAAACTGGCTCTAAAAGTTTCGGCAGACAAGCTGTAAAATGAAGTCATTGCTTTAAATAAAAATTAATTTTAGTATCATTAAGATCCCCTAGTACGAATATTTCTTTTTTTCTCTGCATTTTTCTTGATAATTAACTTTTTTCTTCTTTAATAACATACCGTAATGACTGTTTTGCAATAAGGATAAGCATTCCATGCTTCTTCGTGAATTTCTAAAGAGCCTTTTGGTGCCAATAGTCTTATAAATGCTGGAACTTTTGAAGCCAAATGATAAATTTTGTATGTATACTGACCGGAACTATATTTGCCACCTTAAACATAAAAAAGTACAATTTTACAGTAAATTACATATGTAAATAAATAAAAATATTTACCCAACAAGGGATGATTGCAAAAGGGTTCATTTTTTAATACTTCAATGCCTTCACCACCACCTGTTTCATTTTTCGAAGCCTCAGCCACTGAATAAAGTTGTGCAACTTGATACTGATTTTGTTTAAGAGAAAGAAACATGGAAACAAAAAAGTATTCATGAAATTAAAACAATTTAAACTTAATTACATTATACATTAATTCTAGATATAGTTAGATGATGATTTGATTTGTTTTAAAATTTGAATTTTTTAATGAAAGTGAATGTGATGTGAAAAATGTTAACAAGTAGAATTTAGATGTTAAGGAATTTGCATATAAGCAGGAAAAACTGACAGACTGGCATTCAATGTTTAAACAGAATTTTTTGTTGAGGACAGAACATCAGTATTTGAAAATTTTCTATGCATATTTTCTTGAATTTTGTTAAATGGTGGTACATATGTATGTGCTTTTAAATATTTTTATTTTTGTATATAACGAAGTACAAGTATGTATATATACGAAGGCAGGCCAAGAAAAAAAATTATTATTTACTACATAAGACTGGGTTCACACACAGCAAGTTTAATTGCTCAAATTCTTAAAATTTTTTACGTTTACAAACGAAATTTTATCCAGCATAATTTTTCTTATATTTTTGACATATAAAACAACTTAATAAAATTATTTACGAGTATATACATTAGGGGTATAACTTATTCCCATTTTTTGCAAATATTAAAATAGCCCTAGCATAGTCGAATAAGTCCATTGAACACTATTTAAAAAAATGATATTAATTTTTCGCGGTTTCCAAAAAAGGTCACCCACAAAACGCGGTAAAGTTGGAAAATTATTATTTTTGATTTTTATTTGTACTTATACATTTAGTGTGGCGTTGGCTGAAGTAGGTAGCACGTTGACTACGAAAATGAAGGTCCTGGGTTCGAGCCCGGTATCAGACAGTCATCATATAACAACACTACGCATTTTTCTGATGTACATTAGTGTCCCTTTGTATCAGTTGTTGTAGGGAAGTTCATATGATGAAGGCATAGTCACTGGTCACTGAATTATACCGACTTCAGCAGATACAAATCCTAATGTTACATCAGAGCGCCCTCCTTCGTTGTGTAGCAGAATCATCGGCGAACTAAAATAACCAATAAATAAAATGGCTACTAATCACAGCTTCAAAAATTTAATACGCCTCATTCAACACCAGAGGCGCTGCAACAGTGCATTATTAAAAAACGTGCAAAAAACAGAGTTGTAAAAGAATGATGCTTTCTTCTAACTCTTTCTTCACCACCTGTCTTCTCTATCACTATCCCTTTCCTAAAGAAGGTAACACCTAGTAATAGTAGTAGGCATTCATTGCCTGAGTGTTACTTGTCTAAAAAAAAACACATTTTTTTATGAAATTGTTAGGGAATTGCCTTATTAATTTTTAATCAAGATTTTTAATGGAAAATATCTATTAAAAAATATTATTATCTTATAGTTTTTTGTTGAGTATTGTATAATAAAGTGTTATTAATATTCCGTGTTGTGTTTAACACTAGATACACTTTCTTATTTCTAATACAAAAAAACACTTTCATCGTACTGCGACGAACACAATCAACGAAAAATAAATCTTACACACATATTATAAGAACTTACTTCCACACACTTCAGCAGATTAGCAATAGCTAAAGCTACACGAAATTTGAAAGAATTTCACCGAGAAACTAAAAATTTAAATAAGTATTATTTAACGATATTTGTCACATATGACGAAGAAAGTGTATCTAGGGTTAATACTTCAAAATAATGGGTTTTAAAAGAAGTCTTTTAAGTGTTTTTAAAAATGCTAAAAAGTTGGTAAAGGCGTTGACCAAATTTAAAGATAGCGCAACGATGGGGAGAAATTCTTGCTCTCCTGGCATTTATTCTTATTCCGAAATATCGAGACCAACTTAAACCAATTTGTGAAGCAACATATGTTCAGAACGTGCTATTAAAGTGGTACAGGATATTTACCCATTATGCAAAACAACACGCACATTAAATTTGAAATTCATGTACTTTAATAATTAAGAAACTTTTTTTTTCATTTATTAATAGAATATTAAAAAATTTTTTATTAAATTTTTTCTTTAGGGATTTTATATATAGAAAATCGCTTTTGTGAGTGAGGTTTTTATTTTCAAACGACCAAAACAAATTGTTTTCGTAAATAACACAATATTCGCTATCGCGTAGTGCTAGGGACAAAATTTGGTTATACCCCTAATATACATATGTATGAAAACGAAACACATTTGGAACATATGTGTATATGTACTAATTTATGAACACTTTTTTTTAATACTTCGTAAAATTTCATATATAGTTTCCAATATAATTTAATAAAAAATAATACACCACCATATTCTGAAAAAATTTCTTTGTGAGAAAAAGCGACTGAAAAGAAATGTCAAATATGAATCTGACGTAAAAAACAAAATTGCGAATGACAAAAAAAAAATTAAATAAGGAGTACAAGTAATTATGTTCTTCTTTCTATTCCTTTTACGAGTACATCTCTTTTTTGTTTGAATCCATGCTAAGGATATGTTTTTCTACAGATCCCTTCCGGTGTTGGCAAAAGTAAGGGAAAATTTTTAATTGTAGGTACTTTTGTCATAAAATGTGAGCGTAAAGATATCTTTTGTCCAAAATGCAGGAATTTTTTCTAAATTTTTTTTTGCTGAAAAATGCACATCAGGAAATACAAAATAGACTTCCATTAAATTGAGATTCAATGGGCCTGATTACACACGCAAAGAATAAATATGGTTGAGGCAACCATAATCAAACAGCAACATACTATGGGCCTGTCCCACAATGTCGGCAACGTTCGACTTGTCACACACTTACATTTGAAACAACAACCAAATCTTAAAATTTGTTTTTGTTTTGAATGTAAGTGTGTGACAAGTCGAACGCTGTCGACATCGTGGGACAGGCCCTATGTTTGAATTATATGGTCGCAGTCATAGCTATCATATTACTATGATTACAAAAGAATCTTTATCAATCATACCCAGCAAAAAAAATAAAAAATACAATTCATGTGTTGAATCCTGGGTTCAAGTGATGTCGCATTGGTTCGATTTAGGTGAAACATGAATAATTTTTAAATTAGCTTGTCTCTCCAATGACATGTGTTTGTGCGAGAATTTAAATACTTTGATCTCCATTAAAATGAATGAATTTAATGCATGCAAGTTCCCTGATTCGATGATGTTTTTTCAGGTGAATACAAAACAAACAAAAAAAAAATATTGCCGCAGCCAGGATACGAACCGTGCTCGTGCACGTGAAGAAAGAGATAGAGGAAAGCATCATTCTTTTACAACTCTGCTTTTTGCACGTTTTTTAATAATGCACTGTTGCAGCGCCTCTGGGGTTAAATGAGGCGTATTAAATTTTTTGAAGCTGTATTTACTAGCCATTTTTATTTTACTTCGCCTATGATTCAGCTACACAACGAAATAGGGCGCTCTAATGTTACATTAGGATTAGTATCTGCTGAAGTCGGTATAGTTCAGTGACCAGTGACTATGCCTTCATCACTTGAACTTTCCTACAACAACTGATACAATGGGACGCTAATGCACATCAGAAAAATGCGTGGTGTTGTTATTTAATGACTGTTGGATACCGGGCCCGAACCCAGAACTTCGTTTTTGTAGTCAACGTGCTAACTACTTCAGCCAACACCACACTCACCCACCCTCTTTTGTGAAGTTTCGTTCACAACGACGTTGCTACTTCCTACTTGAAGGAATAGGTCCTGTATAGTCAGGCACAAAAACATTTCCAAAAATACTGTTAATAACATCAAAATACGAGTATTTAAACATTTACTACCTTATATAACAAATCTTTTGATGTGTACTCAGTATTACGAACGGCAAAAAATATAAACAAAATCTATAGCGGCAATGTAAATGCAATGAAGTGTGCAACAGTTAGTTTATATTTGGTAGCTTATTGGACTACGTAATAAAATGTCTTCAGCATGTAAAAATTCGTTTAAAGATATGTATGTGGGTAAATACTACTTCAGTTTCAAAGTTTTTATGCCGAACTCAAAATCTGGTTGATAGTATAAAACATGAAATTTCTAACAAGAAACCCATTGACGTTCATATATTAGGACGAGTAATAATAATATTTTTTAAACTGATACAAAATCCTATTTGATTTGTAATATATGCGAAAAGAAAAATTCAGATTTTAAGGACGTTGAAAATTGCACGCCAACTAATGAAGATGTCTTTAAGGCTGGCTCCTAGCTAGAATTAATTTATTTTTATTTTTTATCAATTATTCTATAAGTGAAATTTATTTGCTGGTGGTTAAGCTATGTCTATATGCATTTCATTGTTGCTTTAACAAATCGTCAGTAGACTTCAACCACACATTTTGAACAGTCACAAACCTCTTATCTTATGCACAAACTTTCATAAACTATTTGAGAATTCACAAATATTAATATTTTTGAAAATCACAAAAGAAAAATAAGCATAGTAGGCTTAGTAACTTATACAAAACCCAGCAAATAATTTTTATTTGATAATTATGACAATATGTCGAATAATAAATCTCTTGAATGTTTTATCAATTATTTTTATTTATTTATCAAGATTTCTTGTTTAATCCTTTTGCTGCTGCATCGAACGTTATCGTAATCCTTACTTGGCCGATCAAACTTGTCGGTGTATTTCCGTAAATTTTATTCCGAAATTTTTAAATTGATTTATTGCATTCAATTATCTCTTTTCATATGCATTAAAAAAACCACATAAAAAAGGGTACTACGTTCCTGCTTCAAAAACCACATAACTTCAAATCACACTGTCAAAATTTAATCAAATCCGCATAAAAAAAATATGTAGCAGATATGAATGTATTTATTTTAAGAAATCCATTTATTTTTAATAAATAAGAAGCAAAACTATACATTAGGCTTATGCGTATTTTTTAAAAACAAAGGCTCCTGGGTTTTCATATGCGGGCAAAAATTCTAAGACAAACTGCGTTTTTACTTTTTTGATATCTTAAAAAAAAGTTCCGCACCAAATGCATTTTCTGCAGCATACATACATATGTACATATGTATACAAAATAATATTAAGAAGAAAATAAATCCAGGAGATGCTAAATTAATAAAATTTATAAATTTATCCCATAAATTCAGACTTGCTTCAAGAAAAACTGCTGTGTCTAAAACATGACTTATGCACGTGAAAACACACTTTAATACATAAAAAGCGTCTCAAATAGAATTCAAGCAACAATAAAACAATTTTTTATAAAAATACAGTTGGGTAATGCCAATTTCATGAAATTTAAAATTCGGTTTCGAAAACCGCATAAGAAAGGTTTAAGGGTAATTTAAAAAAAAATTTAATTTTTTTTTATAAATCGGTGTTTACAGATAAACCATATGGAGTAGTTACTGGGTCTAATGCATAAGACCTGAGCATTTGCTTCGACTCAAAATTTTGAGCAATCGGTACATTTTGTATGCATAAAAATATTTACTGTAGCCTGCTTTTACTAATATTGTGACCTTGATCTCAACAGAAAAACTTTTCTCACTCACATAGATAAATGTTCGGGAGTTAGAGCTCAATTTATATGCATAATAACAAGTAAATGCTTTGATTTATGAGCAAAAGCTCACAATTTGCTGAGTCTTCCTATTAACTATCTCCAGTAATCTCAATATTGATAATGGCGGAGTATTTCCTTCCAGAAATAACCAAAAAATTTAATAAAAAATGGAAAATTTGTCTAGAAGGGGAAGACAAAAAATTCTATCGTTTTGAAACCAAACATATTGACTGGAAGGCAAATTATTTTCTTGGAGAAAACGACGAAGCACGAGGTGATGCTCCTACCAATGTCCAAAAAATGCGCTTGTTTTTAAGATTTTGCGCCGATCAAGGGATTCGAAATGGTATTGCTGAAGATATCGGAATTCACCAATCAACTGTTTCCGAAACGATTTTACAAATGGCTCATGTCATATCTGGAAAAGTACATGAGTGGTTGAAATTTCCTAGCACAAGGGAAGAAATAAAATGTGCACAAATGCAATGACAAGAAAAAACTGTTTTCCTTTTACAATTTAAGTTCAGCATTGCCACCTTTCTTATTCTTAATCTTTCAAAATGTACTTATATGACGTAAAATTATAAAAATTAATTAATTTATGCTTTACACAGAAAAAAAAAAGATTTGTAAATATAATTAATTTATTTGTGAATACAATGAAAATATTGTTTAAAAAGGCACCTACAACGATTTTTGTAAATACACACATTTTTAACATACACAGAAAAAAAAAGATTTGTAAATACAATTAATTTATTTGTGAATACAATTAAAATATTATTTAAAAAGGCACCTACAACGATTTTTTTAAATACAAACACACATTTGTAACATCACAAAACAAAATCAACTCAATTATTTCCAATTAAAATGATTGTGTTATTGACAATTGAGTTGTTAACGAAAAACAAAAATTTTTAATGAATTTGTTTTTCAAATTCTAATGTGTGTTTTTTGTTAGTTTTTTTAATTTTAATTTAGAATTTGGTAATCAAAAAATTTGAATTTGAATTTTGGCAATCAAGTTAGGTCAATCAACAAGCAAAATAAACATCAACACAAAAAAATTATATTAAATGATATTTTAAAATGCACGGTATTGTTAAATATTGTATTAAATTAATGACAAATATTCTTGAAATTAAAATTTTTTTTCAATAACATGGTTTTGTTGAACATAATTCTTGTCTATTTTTTTCTGTGTAAGAAAACCAAATTAACTCAATTATTTTCAATTAAAATGATTGTGTTATTGACAATTAAGTTGTTAACGGAGAACAAAAATTTTTAATGAATTTGTTGTTTTTCAAATTCTTTGTGTGTTTTTTTGTTTGTTTTTTTTTTTAATTTTTATTTAGAATTTGGTTTTTTGGTAAATTTTAGAGTTATTTATTTTTCCTCACAACCTTCGAAACTAAATGTGTTTGATATGACTCGAACCGGCAATCTCCAGACTAATAGACTAACGTGCTTATCACTCAGCTAAAGAGCAATTCGTTTAGATTACGCAAATAATGAATACACGCAAACATGATTTCTATGTTTCTTCTACATGTGCGCTTTGCGTTGATATAATTTAAAAATAACTTTGTTGAGAAAAAAAAACAAGCTACGAAGTTTTCCGGCTTCTTGTCGGAATTCACACGTATACAACACGAGCAATCAAAAAATACAACACCAACACAAAGATATTAAATTAAATGATATTTTAAAATGCTGGGTATTGTTAAATATTGTATTAAATGAATGACAAATATTATTGAAATTAAAATTTTTTTCAATAACATGGTTTTGTTGAACATAATTCTTGTCTATTTTTCTCTGGATGTTGTTTCTGTTCAATAATATGAAATAATTGTACGATATCATTCATTCTTCAACATTTTGTATTATACTGGCAACACTGAATTTTTTCATTGTAGCCAAAGAAATAGAAATTAGTTTAATTGGACTACAACGACAAAATGAGCATAGACAACAACCTGCCGCCCTGTTGCCTTGATGTCTTCAACAGAATCACTCTCATATAAACATGTGTATTCTATCCTTGACATTTTGTAGTCGGTAGTTTGATGTGGTGAATGTGTTTAATGCATAATGCTATAAACACATTGACCACAGCAGGCTACATGGCTACACGACTACAAGTGCCGCTGGCAACAAATGTTGCACTAGCCAGCTACTTAATTATTTTGAAAACGGCAGCAGCACCATAAATATATATTTCAGTGGTGCCGCTTTCAAATATTTGACATTTATAAAAATGAAATAGTTTATTCAAAAACATAAAAAAAATCAGTTTATTTCTTTATATTTTTTTGCGAAGTTTACTATTTACAAGCTTAGTAATTTCTTCAATAGATTTAGCAATTTTTCGCTAACTTTCGATTTACTCCCGTTTTTTACAAACTTTTTTATATTTTTATATTGGCTTTCGAGACTTCTAATATATTTTAGAGATTGTTTCCGATTTTGCAACTTCTCGCGAATTTTTGCAAACTTTGCGATAAAAGCACCTTTTGCATATTTTAACATTTCTGACTGTTTTATAAACCTTCCTGACTGTTTTTTTAAACAATATTAGGCTTTGTTATAAGCCCGCTGTTAATAAGTTTTTTCGAATTTTCATAATTTTCGCAACTTTTAACAAATTTTTTGCATTCCTTATAGTTTTAGCGATTTTTATTCAAAATTATGGCTTGTGTAAAATTTTGCAACTTTTCGCGAATTATCGTGGCTTTCGCTTTATAAAAGTATGATTACTTTTGTAATTAGTATTAAAATTTTTTAACTTTTTTTTTATTTTGCAATAAAAAAAATTTTTAAACAATAATTTAATTAACATATTTTGCTATATTGTCAACACTGTTTTTGGTTTGTAGCCATCAAAAATAGAAATTAGTTTAATTTGACTACAACGACAAATGTAACACGGACAACAACTTGTAGCCTATTGCCTTGTTGCCTTCAAAATAATCATTATCATATAAACATGTGTATTCTATCCTAGACATTTTGTAGCCGGTTGCTTGCTGTGGTGAATGTGTTTAATGCTTAAGGTGTAATTCGTCTAAGGAAGACGTAAAGAAATTCTAGTACATCTACAGATACACATCCGCTTATTTTCTGGCGCTATGGCATCATATACATAAACTACTGCAGCACTTGTGCAAACGGATTTATAAAATCGTCTTCCTCCGAAAAATTTGAGAATGGTTTTTTTTTAAACAAAAATTGTATTCATATTGGCGCATAATCATAGTCAAAACAAAGTGTACTTTAGGAGTTTAGAACCAATATATTGTATGATAATACTTTCTTTAAATTTTAAAGTAAACTTTGTTTAGGTCTATGAGTTTGAGTCGTTGATTTTAAATTCGGATAACTTCTATCCTTGTAATGATGTATAACAACAACAAAATAACTCAACTTCTGTTTTGTTTATTTTACCTTTAATTTAAATTCAGTCAGCGTATCGGTATCGTCAATACTTTTTCTGAGTACCGGTATACTTCCCTAAATTTTTTCATGCATTTCTTTTAATTCTTTATTAAAGTTACTTCATTTACAACTCAAATTTCTACTTCAAGAAGTTTAAGTCATACAATTTTTCAAACTCCTTTTTATTATCTGCACCTATTACCAACAAAACAAAATTTAACACAACCACAAAAAAAATTAGTCTTGAATCGAAACTTTTGCATTGTTGCAACCACAGTATTGTCGTTGTTATTTCAAATGTCACGGATACACTTATTTTGATTGTTAAACGTGTTTTTATAAATTTATTTATTTATAAAAATATTGTCCTCGTTTTTGTGGTTGTCGTCCGCTTTTTCTCAAAATGGAAATGGCAACCCTATGTATGAATATTAATTGTTATATGTTTGAGATATATAAAAGTATTTAATTAACAGACGACTACGTAAGAGATAGCGTTCATAGAAGACGCCACTATTTTGTCGTGCGACTTAGGCCGAGTTTACACTTGTATGCCATGTGCCCAAAAAAGCGTAACCACTAATTACTAATGAAAAACTGTTTGATTCAAGCATGTATTTATTGATTTAAACAGTTTGCAATCATGTTGAATTCTACAAAATTGTCTATTAGTTATGTATGAAACTGTTTAACTTAATAAATACGTGACTTACTGCTAATAAATCAATGATTATACACTCTTTTTGTATCATAAAATGTGTTTTTTGCTATTTCACTTTTCTGCAAATTGATAAATCAACTTTCTTATTTATATTGACGAGCTGTTCTTTGGAAAGCTTTATATAATATTTGGAAATCTTGTAGTGCTACCGTACTTTCAAAGTAATTTGATAACTTTAATTCGCCACTGAAAAAATTAAAGTGCATTTAAATACATTTTAATTTTTTATAAAAATTAACTTAAACATTATTGCAGTTATCACTGATTTATTAGCCATTAGAGCCAATTTCACCAACTCTTTTTAAATATCAATTAAATTGATATTTAAATGTTTCATTAATTTTTTTATGGAAAAATTAATTTTAAATATGAATTGATATTAAAATAAGTTGGTGAAATAGGTTATTAATCAAATAGTTTTTCATTAATAATTAGTGGTTACGCATTTTTCGGCACATGGCACACAGATGTAAAATCGGCCTTACGTTGTCTCGCCTATATATGCGCCCTGTGGCAAAACCTTATGTTGCCAAGAAGTCCAAAAATCGTTTTTATTTATGTTTTTGCATAGAAAATTATATATTAAACTTGACAATATGACAACCCTATTCTTATGGTAAAAAACAACATAACTGAAAATATTTTTTATTTATTTTTATTATTTTGTTATAAAAAAATTAATTTTATATTTTTTTATTATTTTGTTATAAAAAAATTAATTGTTCTTTAACATTTCTGTTGTTATTTGAAGAACAAAAAGTGTGATTTTTATCAAAATATATAAAATTCATATGAGTGTATGTGTATTGTCAGTATTTTATTTATTTTGGTTCACTTTTTTTACACAATTAGAATAGAGGCAAACCTTGCATATCACCCAAATAAATTGGCAGTTGTTACTTTTTTTAATTAAAATCGTCAACAGTCGCCATCTCGTCGGTTGGTTACTGGTTTGATGTATGGAAAATTAAAAAAAAAAATTGAGTTATTGATTTGATTATATATGAATAATGTGTAATTTCCAAATTCGCAATCATTTTTCCGATATCTTGAATATATCAGGAGATATAGAGCTGTAATATTGCGTAATTTCCACAATTGTTAAGCATTTAAAAAATAGTTTTACCGCAATCGACAATTTTTGGGATATGTGGCACATTTCTTTAATATTTTTATTAATATTGTTATTCGCAATTGTTATGATGCATATAAATGCACCTCTAAGAACGCGAATCAAAGCAAAGTCCAAAAATTTAATTTTTGTTTTATGTTTTAATCAAATGAATTGATATTTATTTTTTATTAATAAAATTTCTTTTATTAAATATATTCAACTGTCTTTTATTTCTTCCGTGAAAAATATTGTTGTTATGATGGGGACATGCGTTGACAAAGACTTTGTAATTTTTTCTTTAAATCCTAATAACTTTTCATGTTGTATGTAAAAAGTTTATCAACTTTAAGTTTGAATAAAAAAAATATGTATCTATTGTAACCAACCGACGATCTATAAACCAAAAAAAAAAATAAATGCTAATATGTTAGCGCTTATTATCGATGAGTCGTGTTCTACAAACAGGCTGTAGAAAAATATTTAATAGCTTCAAGAAGTCACAAAAAATGTGGGTTTCTTTGAATAGTAGATAAAACACCTAAATTTTCACCTGAGGTTTTATATTTATGCAAACATTTTAAGATGGGTATACATATTATACACCCCCAGCAAAAAAATTCTGATTTGGAAGCACTAACAACTGTGGGAAGTAATTAGAGTTTGGGAAACGGGAATTTCTGCCTAATATTCCCGGGAAATATTTGAGATTTTCCCGGGAAAACGGAAAATTAAAAGTACACGTTATTTCATAAATACATAGACTTTAGTGGCACAATACATTAATTTCAAAACTTTCAGTGTTCTTTATATATTACTAGCAGATCACCCCGGCTTTGATCGGAAGCTTTTTACTGTTTCATTTAGAATTAAAAATAAAAACACAAAATTTTCAGTGCAAACACAAAATGACACCAATTTTTCTTAAATTATTGCTTAAAAAGTTGTTTCTAAATTCGGTTATTATTAAACAAGCAAAAAAAAATGCTAAACATATAATTTGTTGAGCTTCTCATTTGTTTAAATGAAAGTTTAACATAATAACTTTAGTGGTTTTAAGAAATTTTTGGGTTAAGGTTCCCTGATGATCTGCATTAGCAACAGTGAAATGCGCATAGGATCCAGCTAAACCCCTCAATAATCAATTTCAATGTATTTTTAACAAAAAATATTTTACTGAATAAGTAAAAGAATAATTTGGGATTATTAGTGCGTTAACAAATGTTAAACGCCAGGACGCGTTTAAACTTAATTGGTAGATCACTTGGTATCATAAGTATCCTTGGAATAAGCACTTCTTAACCTTTAAACTTTCCTATGGTTATTTTTGCTTTAATAGCATTTTAACAAGCAAGGTAGGAAATGAAATCTGGCCTGTAGTAGTCAGTCGGTATTTTCCCATTGCCCATGTCGAACAAATGATTTGAAAACACATACCCTGATTGGTAATTTTGAAGAGCAAGTCGCATATTTTCTGTTATTTGAGAGCTTTCACTTCTTTGCATAAAGATAATGACTTCAAGCAAGCGTTAATTTTATGAGCAGGAGTTGATCTTGGAATGACTGGCAGCGTTTAGCGCAAGTCTCCTCCTCATTCCTCCGAATATCTGTTGATTATTTCGCAAGTCGTTTAATGTTTTGCCAAGTGCTTCTAATGCTCGTTTGTTAGCCACAGTACATTCAGCCCAAATAATAACATGTTGGCTCATCTTCCGTTTGCAAGTTTTAAGGTAGGGTAGCAACAATCCCAAAGTAGGCTACTGCAAGTGTAATTTGGTTTTGTGAGCGAACCGAAGTCAAAAGGAGGGAAAGTAAAAACGTTTTGCCTGTTCCACCAGGTGCATCGAGAAAGAAGATTCCTCCATAACCTGCTGTCATAAGAGTTTTGTACGCGTTGTTCTCCTGGTTGTTTAAAAGTTGGACATTTGTTCTTACTGACTGACTTATTGAATTCCGATCATATTGCCGTTCACGTAGAAATTAACCGGTAAATGCTTCTTGTGCAGGACGATTTGGAGCTGGCATTCCTAATTCTTGCAAAATTTTTCCAGACATTCCTAAGCATAACTCTTCAATTGAAATCAACGTTTCATTGAATATTTCAGCATTGAAATCAATTTCGAGATTTATGGCCGTTGTACGAATACGATGCAAAATATCATCAGACATGTTTTCGTTATACTGGTTCCACAAATGGAGTGGGTTAGAGGAAAACATGTTGATATAATGATGACAAAAAGTATTCCAATTTGTTGGGGCGTAGACGAAACAACAGCATCTGCCACAGTGAAATCCCAATGGTTGTCATCCTCTAGCAAGCGCAAAAGCTGACGGGCTTCTCTATATGTTGTGCATCCTACTCCATTGACGGTCCGTAATGATTGACAAGACGTTGGTCCACGAACATTTACTAATAACAAACGGCGGTAAAAATATTGGTCATTGCAGGGATGGACTGAGTAGACAGGACCTAGTGTTTTTTTTTTTATAAAGACTTTTAAATAAAATTATATGAATTACACATCAATATTAAAATTTGGACTTTTGATATTATCCAACACGACTAAATTAAATCACAAAGCAAGTACCACTAATTAGGATCTTTCTAAAGTGTAAGCGTTGGTTAAGTTAAAAATTTTAGAAGTGAAAAGGATTTATTATCGTGTTTTCACTAATACGATGTTACATAGAACATTGAGAAGTGAATAAGAAGAAATACAATAAAAACAATTACGAATTATAAAAACATTAAAAGCTCATACTTAGAAAAAAGAGAAGCTAAAAAGGAGGCAGTATGTTTAAAAAAATTAGTTCGAGTTTCTGCTAAAATTTGCTCTAATAAGAAAATTGAGAACTGAAAAGGCGACAGTATATTACAAATATTGCTTAGCAAAAATGAGGCCTGAATAGTAGGCAATATAATAAAAACTTTAATTTTCCGAATTTTAGCAGGAAATTTCGAATCGAATAAAAAAATCAGCCAAATCGCTCCAGCCGTTCTCACGTTATGCGATGACATACATGAACCAATTCATTTTTATATATATGTATATAGACAAAAGTTGAAATTGTTTAAGTTCTCTTTTAAACACTAACTCCCATTTCATAAAAAATAAAAACAATTTGAAATCCATTTTAGGAAAATTTTGTATGAAAAATTTTAAATAAAATACATTTAAAACTCATTTTAAATTTTATGAATATGGGGATAATACCCTGTGCGAAGGAAATATTTCATTCTTAAAATTTTATTTAATATGCATTTACATTGTCTCGAAAACTAGTATATTTGATTAGAAATCTTTAACGAAATCTATATCTAAGCTTTTTCGACATTTTCCAAGATTTTGTATGCGAGACAAAATCCTTTACCTGAAATTTAGTTTTAAATTGTAAGGAAAAAAATGCCGACCTTCAATAAAAAATGGTAAATAAAATATTAGATTTTGATTAAATTTCCTACAAATCAACTGACAAAATAGATTTTGTTTTGGAAATCTAGTAAAAAGCAGCAAGATTTAGCTCGAAGTCCCGTAAGTACTACTGCCCTATAAAACAAAACCAAATTCAAAAATTTTGTTTTTGTTTCAAATATAACTGCAGTAAAGAAATAATTCATTCGTCACCGATAAACAAGCAGTAAAATGTCCATATTTTTTTTAATATAAAATAAAAAGGTTCAAATATATACGGAAGTTTCATAAAATTCCATAAAATTGAAGTCATAACATTTCTCCTACGAGAAAAATTATTGCTCTATTCGAAAACTATATGCAAGAATAATTTAGCAGAGACCGTTTCAGAGTATAATACAATTGTTAATACTTTTGTGGTAAATGTTTTTTTGAAATTTTTGAAACTGAAATTAGATCAGCGAGGCATTTATTAATAGTAGTTGTATTACAGTCTGAAACGGCCTTAATGACTGTCTTTTAATAACTATAATATAAGAAAGTGGAATACTTTGTAAAAGTATCAATGATTAAAATTATCAAATCGTTTCCTAAAGTTAAACAAACAAACGAATTAGTGAACAAATTTTGAAAAGTGTAGTGAAAATTTTAAGCTCATAGAAATTGTAAAAACTTGACAATACTTAAATTTATTATAAGTCGACGCTATTACTGGAACCCTGAAGAAAATCTTTTAGCAGAAATAAAATGAAAAATTAAACACATTTACGCAGACTATGGCTCAGTGTATTTAAAATTCGGCGCAGCTGAGTATAGTACTGTAACTTTCTTATACTTAACGATAAGATTCCTCCTGCAAATTTTTCAAGAAGAATGAGAAACAAGCAAGGCAAATTCTTAAAAAAATGATTTGGAGGTCTTATCATAAATTTGTTTATTAATTGCGGTAACAGTAGTCTTAGTCTTTATACAAGGTGGGCCAAAAGAAATCACCCTATTGGAAGATGTTCTTATTTTTGCAAATGGCGGCCAATGTCAAATCTGTTTTGACATTTGTGAAGTAGACATATGTAGAATACAAGTGAACAAGCCATGGAGCGATACACTCCCCAAGAACGCGGAATAATCGTGTCGTGGCGTTCCCGGGTCGCGATTTACACTGGCCCGCGAGATCGCCCGATTTAACCGTTACAGACTTTTTTGTGGGGTTTTTTGAAGTCTCGTGTTTACGTGAATAAGCCCGAGATCCAAGGTCTCAAGGACAACATTCGACACGAGTGCGAGAATCTGTCGCCCGAAGTTCTCGCCTAAGTGATGAAAAATGCCATAAAACGAGCAATCAATTGTGACGGCGACCATTTGGCCGATATCATCTTCTCGACTTGACCAATCAAATTCTAAACATAATCAAAAAACAGAATCGAAGTTTTTCATTTACATAGAAAAATAAAATGAGAACCAAACAACATCGGATGACTTCTTTTGGCCCACCTTGTATAATCTCTTACTGTGTAATAACTTTATTCTATTTGCTTGAATTCACTTAAAACCTCTTAAAAGTTTGACTGAGAACTGTTTTTGTATTAACTTTTATTTAAAAAGAATGCTTACATTAATAAAACAATCGAAATTTCGCCAACTTTCATTTAATAAATTAGGAAATTAGAGAAGTGCAAAAGTCCAGGAAATCCCAAACCCTAGAAGCAATGCTTTGCTTACTTGAAAACAAAAGTTTCGAAAAATGCTTTTGAAAACCTCTAACGCAAAGCGGGGTCTCTAAAAAAGTAGAAAATTATCACAGAAAATGTTACAAACCAGTTAGTTTTCCATCTGATTATTACTTCTGTGAAGCACTTTAGTAAGGCAGAAAATTAATAGCTTTTCGGAAGCTAAATGTATTGCTTCTAACTGGCTCATCTCGAACAAAAAAATACTTTATTCATGCGCAACAGCAAGTGATTCTCTAACATTGTCTCCCTAACAAAAACGCTTCACTTGCAGTTTAGACTGCAAACTTTTGATATACAAGTCGCTTTTGAAGTCTCATCCTAATCCCCTCGTTCGTAACATCTTGAACTTTACTGAACACATCCGCTTAAAAAGGAGGGACACTAAGGCTCTAATACGCAATAATGCAGATGAAACGTTTTGAAAATATTTTTGTGCTAGTACATCATTCTTGTATAAATAATTACTATGACTAAATTTGTGTTCGGCATTGGTCGGGCCCATAAATTATATCGAAACTTAAGATTTGATTACTTATTGTTATTTCATTTTTTTTTTTTTTAAGATACAATAAATAAATACATATGTAGTAAAAAAAACTGTTATTAAATGAAATGTTCTACACTACTTTAGTACAAAAAATATTTGGGTATTTTTGGATAAATAAATAAAAATAAAAAAGCCGATTTACAAACTTTACCACGTTTTGTGGATGAACTTTTTTTTAAACAGTGAAAAAGTAATACCACATTTTTAAAAAATTTTCAGTCGCCTATTCGACTATGCTAGCGCCATTTTGATATTTAAAAATATATTAAAAAGTTATAGTCCTAATGTATATATACATTTGTGATCCCTACTTTATGTATGTACATATCAGCAAATTAACCGATTTAGATTTTACTCATTCATGTCTTTCACTTAGCTGAACCGAAACTTGAAGTTGAACGGACTGGTACGAGAAAATAAATTTGTAACACTAAGCACAGTCGTAGAGATGAAAAACTCTCAAATGATAATATTGGTTGGTTGGTTTACGCGACTGCCCGGTCTACGCAGGGATTCAGGTAGAATCCATATGATTTATTTTTGACAGACCACTCCACTCGTCAGTGTCAACTTATGCAGGACCGTGTCCAAGTACTCGGATTCGTCGCATTGAGATATCTGATAAGGTCACTTAAACTAATCTCTGATAAGTTTGCAAGTTCGTCTAGTACATGCTACCTAAAAACTTGTGTCTATAAAATGCAAATATATACATTCGTTCAGTTTAAGACTGTTTTTTTTTCTTCGCGACAATCATAGCAAAACTCATTATAGGACAGCACTACTAGCATGTCTGCCGATCGTCCAGTACTCCGTCCCTACTGCGAAGAGCCTTGAGATGTCCCTAGGGTTTCTACTTCTTACTTACTATTTCCCTCTTATGACTTGAGAAAATGGTAGTGTTATCAAAAGTAGGGAGTAATGTATGGTGAAAAAGACATAAATGGTGTAAATGGTTACATATTCACCACTATCGTTATTTGCCGTCTTAATCTTCCGTCAATTTAATTGGGACTCGGTCTAGTATTGTAGTAAACGGCATTGAACAAGTGCGTGTGGTTGGATCCAGGATTTATCAAATAGTATAAATATAATATTAATTGTTCCCTCCAATGAAACTGCCAAGCCACTCTGGGACCAGTCCCGTAACTATAGATATACATTAACCCAAGCTTAACTGGTATTTGAAGAATTTCTTCGAAATGAACCCACCTTAATTTAATGCTCGGAATTGTAATATTCTGTTTGAAACAACATTGTTTCAACAAAGAAAAATGTTTTTAACAACTTATTTAAAATTTGTTTTATTAGTATTTATTTTTTTTTACATAAAAACTGCAGCATCATAAAAACTAAAATATTCTATTCAGTCAAATGAAATGAAATATAACTTTAAAACATTCACTGCGTTTGAATATGGAAGTGGATATGAAGCATCCCTCAATACTCTTCACCGCAATTTTCCAGCAAAGTCTTGACGTCCCTGCGCATCCAAACCTACATTTATTGCGATTCCAGACTTTGCTTTAATTTTTAAATTTTGTTCAGTTCAATAAAAAAAAATTGTTGTGCCACACTGGTATTTTGTTCTGCTCTTCTAATTTTTTGTTTGTTTTCTGAATGAACAAAATCGATCGAAATCTGGAGAAGGTAAAACAAAATCGTTCGAAATGAAAATTCGTAATCAAAACAATTTCGATCGATTTGTGTGACAGGCCTGTATGTTATAACACACCGATTAGGTCCTATAAAATAGTTCAGTGACAAATCACAAAATTTACTTTGTATTGTATGTAAATGAAAAGTTGTAATAGAGTTTATTCTATAGATATTGTTTTTTTTATAGAAATATGCTTTAACTAAAAACGCACTAAAAGAATATCCAAAACTTTAAATTTTTTTTTATTATTATCAAATAAGGCTTTTTTTACACAATATTTAAATTTAAAGTTCAGCAAAGTACATCAATGCCAGTTGTGTTTAAACGACAATTTTTCCATTATTTAAATGTGCTGACCCGTTTAATGTTAATTGTGGTCAAAGCATATAAAGGAAAAAGATATTAATGTCTTTTTGTATGTACATGGGATGCATGAGATGATATTGTCCTTAAGTGAGTACATAATTTCATGATTATATTCTTTCATTATCGATACAAACCTCATCAACAGTTAATGGCAAGGTAACTCGGCTGCAATGAGAAAACAAAGAGAAAAAAAATTTAATTAGAAATTTTATTTAATGGAAAAAATTAATTAAAGTGTATACAGTTTAAATTGTTCAATTGAAAAGGAGAATCTAATAATAGATTTGCAAAAATATATAAAAACGTATGTATGTCAATATGTACATATGTACATACATATATAATATGTGCCCCTAGTTATGAAAGTGGTTTAAGTCATATACATACATACATATTTCTTATGTCGAGATATTTCGTAGATTACATTTGAAAAAATCCAAAACATTTTTAAATTATGCAATATTTTAATTTAGAGTTGTACTAGTCCCGATTATTCAGGGCAATTATGAATAAAATTCCGCATGAAATTTCTCCCTTGTTCGATCAGAATTTTTTGTTTTCCCTATTACTTGCTATTAGTTGGAATTGTTCCCAGGGAAAAATTTCACGCGGAATTTTATTCATGATTGCCTTGATTATAAATTTATTAAATATTTTCTTTAAGATTTATTTAATATTTCGAAGCAAAAATTAATATGACTTAGATCACTTTCATAACTAAGGGCACATATGTACTTATGTAGTAGAGTGCGGCACAAGCCTTAAAAAATGACTTACATGCCATTTCATTAGACTTGGGTCGAACTCGTTCACTAGTTCATTTTTGCCACAAACCAATGATGAAACCCATTGAAATTACATGGGTTTGATCAAAGGTTTGTGGCAAAAATGAACTAGTGAACGAGTTCGACCCAATTCTACATTTCATTAAATTCAAAATGTGTGTGTATACTGCTCCGTTATTATAAAGCGTATAGTACACGGCATGTAAAAAACCACATGCGTATGTGGAGATGACGTCACGAGAATTTTCAGCATGTTCGTTGCATTTTTTAAAATTACTAGTAGTGGCTACATCCCGTAAAATTTTTATAGTATTTTTGTTCCAAAATACAAATGTGACACATGTAGCCGAATCGAAGACACTTCTATTCCGTTTTCATTTAAAATGCCAGCGAAAACCTCCCACTCTTTACTTTTTCCAGTTTTATTAAAAGTGGTGTATTCTCCGCTTAAAATTTTAGCCTTTACATTCACAACAGTTACTAAGACGGCATTTGATGTCTTTAAAATAAATAATAATAAATTGTGTTCTTATAAGGAGCATAGAGCCGTAAATATATATTTACAGCCTTATTCATAAAAAATAATTCTGTCTTATTATGGCTTAATAAAACAAATTTTGTATGGAAATCAGTTTCATAAACCTTTTATAAAGCAAAAATATTTTTATGAATAGGGCCTTTAAAGATTACATTTGAATAAATCAAAAAATATTTTTTTATATATGCATATAAACTTCTACTTATATCAATTTTAATAAATAACTGAATAAATAACAAACGTTTTTAAATAAATGAAATTGTAAACTTGCCTCATTTATTTCCATTTTTGGTTTGCATCACAGTCTGCGGTTAAATAGAAATTAAGTGCAAAGAAAAAAAATTTATTTTTGCCAAACTTCACCTAGTACTGCAAGTACCTAGTGAAGTTTAGCTGTCGCATGTTACTTGACATGTTCGCTTTATGAATGTTGAAATAAGATCGAAAAACGAACAAGTACTTTGCTAGCACACACACAGTCGAGTAACAAGCAGGGTTGTCAGATTTCTTCTAACTTATTTCGCCAAATTGATTTTAAAAATCGCCATAAGTCGCAAAAATCAATTTTATGTCGTTTTTCTTAATAAATATTTGATAATAAATTTGATTTTATATAACACTTTTTGTAATATAAATTTTTATAAAATAACCGTATAGAAATTTAGCAAAAAATCGTCAAAAGTAGAAATAAAGTCGCAAAAAATTAATTTTTTTTTTAAGTTTGCTCATCCAAATTCAAAATTAATTAATTAATATAAAAAAAATCATCAAAATCAAGTTGTTTTAATTTCTTGCAGACGAGTTTTGGCAGGATATATTTTTTTAAACTACTCCTTTAACGAACTTATTTTGCTGAATTACAAAAATTTTTAATTTCAATTTTGTTAAAAATAGCCAACAAATTTATTTATCGCCAGAAAAATCGCCATGTCGCCGAACCAAAAATTTAGACTCCAAACAAGTTGAAAAATCGCCACGTTAGGCGAGAAATCGCCATATCTGACAGCCATGGTAACAACCAATAGTTATTCTCTCATTTTGTTGTTCCCAAAAACATGTACATACTAGAAGTGTGCGCAAGCTTCAAGAGCTTCAAGAGCGAATATTGTTTGTAGTGGTGTTCGTAATTGAGTGTGAAGCAAAAATAGAGAACAAGGAAACAAAATACACACAAAACCATTGTACAACAATTGAACAGACAGTTGTGTCAAGTGTGTAATATTTTTATTGTACACATCATAGTGCACCATACTTTTTCACAAACTCAAAATTTCATAAAATATTAAGTGATAATAAAACTTTTTACTTTTATATCCATTTTGAAAGATATTATTTTTATAGATATTTTATTTTCTAGAGCCTTAAATCAATAAATTATAAAACTTAGAACACTATCGCATGCGAACTAACACTCTCAAATAATCTACGTTGTTTGCTTTTTCTTTTACACATACAAACATTTTTACACTTGTGTGCTCATTTTACAATTGGCATTCGGTGTGCACTAGTGAAATATGCTTCGAAACTACAATAACTAATTGAGTTCCAATTTCAGTGTTCCCATAAAATCAAGAGCACTAAAAAGAGAGATGTACACCATGAAGATTAAGCAAGCAAACATCTTTTGCTCAGCTCTAGTACATATATAGTTTTTTACTATAGCTCAAGTAAGTGTACATGATTTGCTAGATTTTATGTACTTGTTAATTATAAATCCATTTGCGCAGTTTACAGTTTACATGCCGTGTACTATAGGCTTAAGTATACATACATAGTTTGCATGTTTGTGCTCGTGTTCTTTTGCACTCGATGTTTCTGTTATGATTTGCTGTTGTTTTGTTTCATTCTCATTTTTTGTTTGTTCTACTTGTTTTGAAAACACAAGCACTAACCAGGGTTACCGTTTGGAATTTTAGAAAAGTCGCACAAAAGGTCGTTTTGTAAAAATAAAGTCGCACAAAAAAGTCGTTTTAGAAAATATAAGTTGCACCTCTTTTTTAACGTTTTTTATTAATAAAAAGCATAACAAAACGAAAAAGCAATTGAAACAAAACAAAAAGCTTATTGCAGAATCCATTTTTATCATATTCCATAACACATACAGTTGCATTATACATGCTTATATTGAAAACTTCTGTAGAAAATTTTTGGAAAATTTCTTGAATACATTTTATACATGACATCAAGGCGAGTTCACATTGATTCGCCTTGCATGACATGGTTGCAAAAAAAGTGATAAAAGTGTTGCCAAATGAACAAAAATCTGTGAATTGCTTTTAAATGTTGCCGACGTTATTTTGACGATTTTTTGATCAAAATAATCAGAAAACTTTTAATTTACTGCAAATTAACTGTTTTTTAAGAAGCTTCACAAAAAAGGGTAAAAAGTCGCAACAAAATTAAAAAAAGTCGGTGATGAAAAAAATTCTCACAAAAAGTTTCAGACCGCTAAAAAAGGGTCAAATTGCGACTTTAGTGGGGGTGAACGGTAACCCTGGCACTAACAAAACTGTAGAGAAAAACTTTTCAAATGATACTTGCTTTATTTTAGTGAGAGTCATGTTTTGTTAGTTTTGTTATTTATGTTAACAATAACACAGTGGTTGGAAGTAGTGTCAAATAGAATACAAAACTTTTAGAACGTCTTACGCAGCCCTTTAGTGTGTATACATATGTATGTATGCATAAATAATATTGACAAGACAGTTTATTCACATGCTCCTCCTCTTACATTACAGCACGTAATGTAAATTATATCATACAAAGTCTTTAGCAATATGATTTTAAAATTTGCAAGATTGGAAGTTTCATTCATACAATATCGACTATTTCCCACGCCTGTGTTCTGCCAATTACGCGCTTTGTCAGGAATGTAACCTATACGAAACCTAAAGTTTCTCATTTCTGCAGTACTCTCGATATAGTAGGTTAAAAAAAATATATATGTGTATGAGGGTACCCTTCCCTCGCATATATGACTGACTTCTAAAATGTCAACTTCTCTTTCTTAGAACAAAGTGCAGTGTTTCATAAGGCCATCGTACAAAACTTTGACAACGCACACCTTTTAAAAATTTCGTCGACATGTATTACAAACGCCGCAAATAAGCAATCAGCTCATGGTTGCAATGGTTTCCACTTTGTATATGCACACGCTATAATATCGCATAGAGATTGTATAGAACCTTTGTATTGATACGTTTTGTAAGTAGGTCTTTCTCACTAGTTCTCTGCCTGACTTCGCGCTTTATCTTCCTTATAAATCTTATGAATGTCCCTAATGTATTTATCGATATATTTGGGATAAATAACAATGACTATCCCTCGCATAATCAATAAAATTAATATAAATCAATGACGGTTGTAAAATCCCATTGGGATCGATTTTGCCGTTTGGTTTCGAAACGGAAACACAAACAAAATGGAAAAAATTATTATGAGTTCATTTTTAATTAAAGCCGTTGTTGGATATATTATTTAAATTAAAATAAGTTGTTAACTGATACAATTATTTTTTGTATTAGAAAAATTAGTTCTTTCATAACATTTTCATTTTGAATTTATCGCTAAAACCGTAAACATTCCCAATGGTACGATAAAAAAGAATCACTAATTGGAAAAATCGCCTAAATGAAAAAAACGCCATAAATAAAAAAATTCAAAACGAAACAGGCGTGAATAAACAAAAATCGCCCAAATTTTTTTCAAACTAAAAAGTTATCTGAAATAAAAATAACCGCCCAGACAACGAATATGCACCACATGGAAAAAACGATAATATCGATCAAAAGCAAAAAATTCTTAAACAAATAAATCGTCAAAAAAGAAAAAGTTAAAAAGACAAACAAGAAACACTAAAACAGTAAATAATACGCATAACAAATAAATCATTGGAATAAAAAATTCGCCATAATAAAAAGCCGCCAATATTAAAAAAGACGCCTAAATCAAAAAATTACAAAATGCGTAAGCGAAAAAAAATCCCCAAAACGGAAAAGTCGCAGTGAAAAACAATTCACCATTATCAAGAAAAACCGTAAAAACTAAAAAGTCTCAAACACAAAAATTGCCAAAAGTAAAATCGTCTTAACGTAAACGATCACAAAAACAATCAATCGCCATATATCAGCTATCTCGTCACCAAATCTCTATATGGTACTCTTACAGGTTTCTGAGTTATAAATAAAACTTTTGAGCAAGGTAGAAAAACTGCTTAAATTGTGTGTATATTACAGAATGGGTTTTTATTACTTTTTTTAACAAAATACATATTTATAAAAAAATAAAATGTTTTTGAAATGCATTTTAAGAAAATTATGTTTGCAAAATTTTAAATAAAATACATTTCAAACTAATTTTATCGCAGCAGCACTCAGATAATTGTCGTGGATAGGTTACAGTCGAACTTCTCTATAACGTAGTAGCTGGAGACGGACGAACTTCTACGTTAGAGAGAAGATGTTATCTTTTAATATGTATGTACATTGAATTCCATGTAAACATTTGGTTTTTATTTCAATAAAGGCTTGCTTACATCCAAAAAAATGTATATGAATATTAATATAAATTACATGAACAATCCTAGGGCAAAAAAGAGAAGTGCTTCAGAACTCCACATTGTCAAGAAAGGACCTAGAATATACCACATAGAAACTTTTTCGGATGAGGACCACACACAAGAGAATAGGTTGGAAGATGATGTTTACATCCAGGGAAATGAAGGAGAGGTAAATTTTATGGGAGAAGGCCCTCAAGCCTACCCTATATAGAATATCCTTCTAATTCCCGTGATTTTTTGTGTTTTCTGATCGATACCGGCTATAATAAGAACTAATGCAGCCCGCGCTTATCGTGCGGTAGTACGATACTAAATAAATCAATAAATGTTCGATCAGTAGGAGGAAATGTAGATATAAAGAAAGTAGTAACAGGACAGTTTTTTAAATTTGTGGGAATAAATGAACCGATACGGTATTATGTCCTACCTGAATTAAAAGCATTTGATGGGATAATTGGCGATGACACCTTAAGGAGTTAGGCGCCACATTGGATAGGAAAGAGAATATTTTAACTTTAAGGAATTGTATTAGAATCCCACTAAAGGGGAAAGTAACCACCAAAGCAATCTATATTCTGCATGACGAATATCTTCCAGAGGTTAGGGTCAGGATAGAAAAACTCATTAAAAAATATAAACCACTTTTTGTACCAATAGACGGTAGCGAACTGGCATCACCCAATGTCCAAGCAGAAATAAGGACAAGCACTGATGAACCAATTTATACGAGAAGTTATCCTTATCCGGTCTGTATGAGCGAAGAGATGGAGAGGCAGATAAAGGAGTTGCTTTCGGAGGGTGTCATAAGACGTTATAATTTCTCTAATTATTCCCCATATAATACTTTGTGCTATAGACATTTAGCAGTGCTTGTCATACCAACATGGAGACATACCAACCAGAAAGTTACTGGTGCATTTCTATAATTTACGTACAAACAAATGTATGTATATTGACAAGTTGTTGAAAATTCCACCACATATATACCATATCACTTTTCTCTCTTTCTTTTATATACTGGCAGATAGAAGAAAACTTATAGACAATTTACCTACTGCAATTGTCACTAGAATTTTAGTGTTGACATAAAGACAATTGGTCCCAGTCTGACTTCAGGGCTTTGATTTTGCGACAATTTATAAATGTATGTAATGTTGAAAAAAACGCTATAGAGAATTTCGTTATAGGGAGATAAAAATATTAGCAGAATCTTAACAAAATACGTTGTTCTCAAAAATAATTCCATATAGTGAAGCTCCTTCTAGGGAAGCTCGAATGTATTTGATTTTCTAAGAGACGTTGTAAGCTTTCACTGTGACTGATGGCAAAAAAATACCACTCATCAGTACAACCAAAATATTTTTCATGCTGGCATAAATTTACAAAATAATTTTTTTTGTGGGGTCGTTCTAAAATTGTTTTTTTAAACAAAATCATGTGACGGAAAAATAAGTGAACAGCTGCGGTATTGTAAGTCAGTTGTATTAATATAACAATAAAATTCATATTTTCAAGCTTTTCTTGAACAATATATTGCGAAACGTCAGATAAGGTTAAAAATTTACTCGGGAGACGAAAAATTTGAAGTTGAAAATATACGAGGTGTGTTCAAAAAGTATCGCGAATTTTGAATTTTCGCGCTTTACGTATATTCGAATTTTGATTTTTTTGTGGCGTTATGTTGGTACTCATGTCTCTCACTTATGCCGACAATTTCGGCCATTTTGAATGTTCAGTTGTTCAATTGTTGACAGCACGTGTTTTGGATCGTGTTCGATTTTTACCTATTAAAAAAATGGAACAAAGAACCTGTATAAAATTTTGTGTGAAAAACGAAATTAAGTGCGCGGATGCATTGCGAATGTTGACTGTGGCTTACGGAGAAGCTACCTTGAACCGAACCAACGTTTATCGGTGGTACAAAATGTTCTCAGAAGGCCGAGAAAATGTGAACGACGAAGAGCACTTCAACAACAGACGAAAAAATTGATGAAGTGAAGAAAATGGTATTGGCCAATCGTGGAATCATCATTAGAGAAGTTGCTGAGGACCTAGACATATCGATTGGCTCGTGCCATTCGATTTTTATCAATGATTCGGTCATGAGACGGGTCGCCGCGAAATTCGTACCAAAATTGCTCAATTTCGACAAAAAGCATCGCATGAACATTGCTAATGAGCTGTTTGACTCTGTCCACGTCCACCCAAATTTGCTCCAGAGGGTCATAACTGCTGACGAATCGTGGGTTTATGAAATGAGAAGCATTTGCTTAAATGAAAGTTTAACATATTCACCCTTATTCCATTTAGCGTCATCAATACGAAACGATATCGTTTTGTGTCGATTATTGTAAGTCGGTATATTGTCAATATCAAGATTTATCGATAAGCATCGATGAATTTTTGGTATGCCGTAAGCAACGTTAACGCCGGCATCGATTTAAATTGACTCTGATTTTGTCGTCAGTCTTATTGGTGTCGAAACAATTTTAGTCCTTTTGAATTTTTTTCAATAAAAATGCTAAATTAAAAAAATGGAAAAGAGCAGGCAAAAGGTAAGATGATGAATAGCGCTAAGAGGACTGTTGCATGAGAAAAATTTTCTTAAAGGTTTGGCGGGGTTTAAAATTAAGTTAAAAAAAATTAGTCACAAACAAGGCAGAGTGCATGTCTACTGGAGGTGAAATTTATAAACAAATAACACTTAGCCCCCTGGAAGAAGCTGTGGCTTTCAGAACCAACTAAACCCTGAAGGAGCTGTTCAGGGAGTGCCATATGAATGTTAAAATTTAGAAATAGAGGTTCTTGAATTAATGATTTGGTTCTTGAAAATTAAAAAAATTAAAGTCGATTATTAGCATCCTTTAAAAGGAAAGGGAAAATCTATGTTGAAGAAGATTTCTGCCTTATTAATCTTCTTTGTAACATCAATTTCTTTTTATTTTCCTCATCATTCGGATCAGAGTTACAAACGGGAACAAAAAACATTTTAGTTGCTTAAAGTTATGAAGAAATTTTTTTAATAAAAACTGAAAACAAAACAAACCAACTGTTTGAATTATTAGAGATGTGCTTTATAAAAAGATAAACAATCGACATCGTTACATTGCTGTTATGGAATACAAGTTTTGTATCGAATTGATGACGACGTCGATAAAAATTAATGTTGATATTAAATTGATGACGATGAAGACGACGCTAAATGGAATAAGGGTGATTAACTCTAGTTGTTCTAAGAAATTTTTGGGTAAAGGTTCCCTGATGATCTGTATTAGCAACAGTGAAATGCGCATAGAATCAAGCTAAACCCCTCAATAATCAATTTCAATGTATTTTTAATGAAAAATATTTTACTTAATAAGTAAAATAATAATTTGGGATTACTAGTGCGTTAACAAATTTTAAACTTAAATTGTAAAAATTCCCATAAAAACACTAGTATTTTTTAAATTTTTTTTATAATGCATGTTAAAAATATAATACAATGAGCTAATTCACAAAGTGTTCATATAAAAATATTATATGCCAATAAAACTTTGTTACTTATGTTTTTTTCAGTCTGCTATTTATTTTACATAAATATTACTTTTTTCACCTAAAAACACAATTGAGAAAATCGATGAATTCGCATATTTAGATGAACTTGCCTTCAATAATTCGTTGCGTAAATTCGTCTTTTGCAACACCACTGAATTTGACGACTTAACAGTGCTAGTCAAAATCTCTGCCTGGCTATGGACATTTTTGTATCCCATAGATACTAAATTATGCACTGCGGCAAAAATCACTTGCAAAAATAGCAGAAATTCGGGAAAAAATGCAAAATTTTAAACAAACCATAATTTTTATTAAAAATCTCTAAAACTCTAAGAAATGCCAATAATTTGGTAAAAATGGCGAAAATGTCTCAAAAACTTGCTAACAGCAGCATAATCGCAAAGTTTAAAACTGGCAACAACTGTTAAGAAATCAGAATACTTACAAAATATGCTTTCATTGCGAATACTGCAAAAATTCGCGAGAATTCGCAAAATCGGCAAACCACATCATCAACAATGTACATTTTTTAATATTTTCGAATTAAAAACCAAAAATTCAAACAGTTAGCCGTTTGTTAACGACGTAAGAAATAGAAATGAATCATTTGAATTTATCATTTACGACAATTTTTATATGGAAATACAACAGGCCGTTCACAACGGTGCTATTTGGGCTTAAATAGTAATTTATCACTTACGACTTTAGAAGACTTTGTGAATTGGCTAAATATGTTCTGTAATATACACAAAATTTAATAATTTTTTCTACTTTGTTTAAAAATTTTGTTTACAACTCAGAGACCTGTAAGAGTACCATATAGAGATTTGGCGACGACAAACATTAATATTTATTTTTTTTGAAAATTTTAAAAATACCATTTTTTAGTTACAACTTCTTGAACGTTATGAAAAACCAGCATCTATAATTCTGATAACCTATTTTAATTTTTAAATTCGTTTAAGAACTATTATATTAATATTATCATTCGGCTAGCCTAGATATTACAAAAAATTAAAACCAGTTATATGAAAGCAGTTTTAAGAAAATTATATATTTTTTCATACATTGAATGCTTCATAATTTGGGAACCACTGGAACTATTCCTCTAATTTTTTTTTTTGTGAAATGTTAGTTGTATTAGACTTAACTACCATACCGGGTTTGGTTGGATTCGGCGGGGTTCGGCCAAAACATATTTTTTTTGGTTGGTTTTATATAGAATAAGTCTTCTCTTTTAATTTGATTTTTTTAGTTTAAGTTTGGAAAATAAACGATATTTGCAGTCCCTGATTATCATTTACAGCAGGTGTCCTCGAAATACCGCACATGGGAATTGATGCTAACAACGCACAGTGGGGGATTTTGAAAAAAAAATTAAATAATTCTGCAGTTTATAAACGGGCCATCCATCCCACAGTAGTTCCTTTTTGGGGTTTGCGTAGCTAAAATCTGTAACTTTTGATCTAGAAAAAAATTTTTGAGTTTTGTAAAAAACCGATTGCGGACAAGAAATCAACGATTACTACGACATATCAACGTTGAAAATCGCACAGTGGGGTATATTGTAAAAAAATTTCCAAAGTTGATTTTTAGTTTTTTTAGATTTCCAAGAAAACAGAAATTTAAATTTTTTTGTTGTTATGTTTTTTGAGTTGTTTTGATGGAATTGTTCATAATAAGCAAAAAAAAAAATTAATTTTTTTCGTCTTGCAAATATTAGCTTTTTTGAGATTTTTTTGAGATTAAAGTTTAAAAATAATTTTTTATTTTTACTTCCAAGTATTTTTTTTTTTAATATTATTTACACAATAATTCTTTCTGATAGTATTTGACATTTAAACCAAAAAATAAAAAACAAATTTTGTTCAATTTTATTGGAAAAACTTAAAAAAATGCATATTCCGAAATGTAGTAGTTAAAGTATTTTGTAAATATTTTGCAGGCTGGCAGGTATTAGCAGATAAAATTTTCAGGACGAATAATATACCTGTGCTAATATCTAAGTGGAGGGGAGTGGCGGCAAAATTGTAGGTCCACCTTAAAATCTAATTCTTAAAATTTAAAGATAGATCGAAAAATTGGTTGAATTACTTTTTTTTTAACCACATTGATATAAAATTAACACAGTTTTATTTGCAATAAAATCACCTTTTTAAGAATATATAATATGTAAGTATGACTCTTATACTTTTAAAGTTATAGGTCTTCAAAACTTTAGTTGTTATAAGTCAACTTTTTTGATTACACATATATAGCTACTTTATGCAAGGATATTTCCTAAAGAAAAATAAAATCTATTGATGAACGTAGTAAAATATGTAAATTTGGACATATTTTTATTAAAAAAAAACAGAAAAAACAGAAAAAACATTACGTCTCAAACACGTCAAATTTTGAATTTATCTACGCTCTTACACTAGCAGGAACCATTGTGCGTCCGTTTGCTATAAAATTGCATACAGCATTTGAGGAGGTGTTTAAGTTTGGAATTTGGACATTATCGGCTTTATGTCCCAATAAAAATAAATTTGGTACAAGTAAGCACTAAGACAAAAAGAAGCGCATCGGAAACGCGGAAAAGCACACCGTGCATATTCTCTGCCTTACGAGAATGCAATAACGTAAGCGAATGACACTAATTCTACGAAGTTGGTCGGCTATTTGTATTCAAATTCTTAAAGTCTTTTATAGTGCATCCTATTTCGCTTACCTGGATACAAATTTTGATGCGAATGAAAATTTTACTTCCAGTATTTATTTTTTAATTGAATTGTGTACGAAAATAAATATGTGCTTCGGTAATTCAGTGGGAAGTTTTCTAGCCTGACATACGGAGATCCTAGGCTCGACTCTTGATTCAACGCGCGAACAAAAAGTATTTGATTTGATACTGTGCATTTAATATCTGTGGCAATAAATAATAATGGCTTTAGTCGAAATTTCTTGTTTTGAGATATTAAAGGTTTTGTCTTTTTTTGTGTTAGGTTTGACATCAAATGTTTCCATGTACAGACCAAACGGCTGACAGGATTTTGATTTTTTTTGTTTGAAAGGTGACTTTATCGAGAAGATTCTTAGCTACCTTTTAAGAAAATCGGTCCAACGGTTTAGAAGATATCACATCTTTTCTACATATAACGGGGGTTTTTAATATATTAATTTTTGTTATTAATAATAACATTTTATAATTGAAATTTAGATGAGTGATAGATCTTGACGAAGAGAATAAGAATATGTAATTAAATGAAAAAAGCACTTATGTCAACTTAAGCCATTATTATTTATTGCCACAGATATATAATAAATTACATATGAAAAAGGCATGAAGTATGGACTTCTTTCTGTACAACAAAAATCATGTGATACCGAAGCAGGTTGGTAAGCGAGAGGTGTGCTCTCTCTCCCTTACCAACCTGCTTCCAAGTAGACGAATATTTTTGTTGGGGTGGGTGGGTATAAGGAAAAACTGGCATGAAGATAGCAAAAGTGACGAAATTAAACTAGGTTTTAACGAGTTCCTCCAAACAACTTGGCATTAAAAATCGGGGTTTAATGTAGTTTTAAACTACTCCTAGCGTAATTTTTAATGTGAAATTGTATGGCCAAACTCGTTAAGATCATGTTCAATTTTGCCAGTTATGCTATTTTCATGCCAGTATTTTCATATACATTAGGCTGTATATCTTTAAAGGGGGTGGAACCACAAAACCTCAAAGTGGGTCAACTCAGCTTAATGATTTTTTTTTTGCATATGACGGTGGTGCACGTCACAAAATAGAACATTTCAAAAACACTTCTCGAAGAGTTTTAACATATCGTCGCGTTTCTTCTCAAGTTTTTAATTTATTTTTAATTTTATTATTTTTGCTAAAAATTTATTATTTATCTCGATTCCAAAGGGAAATCATTCGTATTTGTATACCGTATACACTGTATGAAAATGTTTTCTTTCGAATCGAAGTACATAATAAACTCCCAGGTTTTCTAATCTATCTCTTGCATTAAAAAAGTAATCTCAAATGCGAAAAATTTTTACTTCTTCCATACATACATAGTCCGGTTTGTATGGGAGCTACCATAAGGAACAGAGATAGAGCTTTGAATTTCAAAAAAAAAAAAAAAATCATGGTCGGTCTCAGAAATTAACACTATATAGGCACGCGTTAACCCCTTAAGATTCGGAGACGAATTTCGGCTAAAAGCGGCTTTTTGTACAGAAGCCATGTTTACATATCGAGATAGAGTTTCGGCATACAAGCTGCATTTTATTAAAGCAATGAGATATCGAAGAACATTTGTGATGTATAGGACATATAGTTACTGTTAGTTACTGAATTTGCAAGCCTAGCGCGTCAAACCGAAAGTGCTCCGAATATTTCCAACTTTGAATAAAAAGGAAGTTCTATTTTGCATGCAAATGTCATTTTGTACGGCGCTTACGAGGTTTTGGAAATGGCTTAAATTTTGTTTTTTTTTCATACAAAGCTGTAAAATGAGAATGCAATCGGGTAGTAAATGTTATTTTCTACCGTAAAAACCAAACAGGTCACGTGGTTTAAGAAGAAACGCTTTGAGTTTTTGTTGCATATTTATGCTTTGTTAGTCTTGAAATAACATACATATTTCAGATTTACCCAATTATCAGCAATTACGAGAAAATAAGTTACTTAATACGAGTATAAAAACTAATACGAGTTATAATAAAAGTAAATAACAAAAATTAAAAACTTTTAAAATAACCCGGATATATCTAGAAAAGATGTCCAGCCGTTTGGTCTGTACGTTCACACGGACAGACACACGGATACACAGACACACACTACAAACTTATAACACCCCTTTTTTAATAACACTTGTTTTAAGCAAAGATGCAATTTTATTTTAATTGCCAGTTTGCGCACTGTCAGCTGAGATATCCATCCCTCTCATGATGGGAGTAAATAACACGCACGCAATCGTGAACAAGTTTTTACTTCAACCACGAGAAAGAGGAGAACAAAAATATGCAATATATATGTATATGAGTATGAGTGAGTCAGAGTAGAATGATTTCGTTAATTCAGTAAGAAAATTTTTCGTGAAGACTTTACACAATATCATGCGACGAAACTTTTTTCTTGCAAATGTAAGATTATGAATGAAAAACTGCTCACGATGTCATGAATGAAAAACTGCTCACGATGTCATCTCTAATTTTTGAAGGCACAACAAAGAACTACATCTAAATAATCTAGCTTGTTAAAATTGATCCTTATGAATTCAACTTCTACTCAAACTTTTCTTGTTTTCTGCAATTAATTTATCTCTTAATAAATTTAATTTTTAAATTGAAAGAAAAGTTATTGCAGCATCAAACAAATTTCCGACTGAATAATCAAGCAACTTTTTTTTATTTTCCAATCGTAGAGAACAAACACAAAGTTACAAAAAAAAAATCTTTATAAAGAGAAGAAAACCCAACAGCGTCATTGCGACTATAGAGCAGTGTCAAACTTGAACCCAGCAAACGCTCGTGTTTGATGTTTAAAAAATAGGCTTTCTAAAACACACTTTATATAAAACAGACCCAATATTCTTTCAATTAAGAAACTAGTTTCAAAAATAAAAATATTTTGACTTTTTGGCATTACAAAAATGTTCCCTCTCAAAATTTAGGTCATTCCTCTTAAATAGAAAAGTAGCAAATTAAAGTTTATTTAGAATTTAAAAAATTATATAAAATTTTTGTGTAATTTTACCTCAACATCATTAAAAATTAAATTTTTAATCAAACATTTTCATTTCATTAAAAAAATTTACTCCGTAAATTTACTACAAAAACACTTGTATAATATTTTTTTTTTTTTGGCAATACTTGTCTTGCGAATGTTCAGCAAAATAAAATTAATATTTTTTGCATACAAAGATGTAGAATAAAATGGAGGGGACCATTTTGAACCAACCAGACAAATCTTGATAAAGAAATATTAAATTTAAAAATTTGCAATATATGGCATACAGCAAATATACTAAGTTATATAAAAATATACGACAATAATTGTTTAGATTTTTTGCACAACTTTTCATGGAAAATATCATGAGTGAAGAATTGCGATTATTGTCTGAATGCGACTTATCGCGATCGCGACCTTTATTGTCACTGTCCGATATAACAGCAACATTCTCCTAGGTGCGCACTCTTCGTACACGCGTTGGTGGATTAATGTTCAAAAAAGTGAAATGGCAAACCTTACTGAGCATTTTTGGAATTGCTAGAAGTCACAAATCTTTTTTTTTTTTTTTTTACTGAAAAAATTCACACTGAAAAACCATGTAACGAAAAAAATCACTAGATATATACATGTATGTATGTGTATATTATTAAATAAAAATGATTAATTATTATCAAACACAAAATTTGTTTTGTGTAATTTAAAAACAATTGGATAATTTTGAAGGTTTGTCGGTGTGAAATTGAATTTAGATTCTGGCAACACCGGTTTCGTGCAAAAATATTCGTGAAATTTTATGAAGAAATACATAACGCTATATTTACACATGAAAGTACTTTCTTGAAATTTCGTTATACGTATTATGGTCAAAACCTTTAATGAAATAAATTACTTTCATGAAAATTTCATGTTCGTTTTCATAGGAAAGTGAAAGTTAATTTTAAAAATGTCGTCGAAACGTAAACTTACTAAAAATTGTTTTGTTTACAACTTAATTAGAGTTACCCAGAATATCCACATACACAAATAAGTTGGGAATAAGTATTATTGTAAATATTTTAAAAAGGCATGATTAAACAAACTCCACCAACCGATCGAAGAATGAAGCTAAAATTGGAAAATTTGTGCAACTGGAAAGGATTCTTTTCGAAGAAAATATTTTGGAATATTACAAAAAAAAAATATTACAGGTCCGGAACTAAGAAATTTATTAGACGTATCATTAGCAGTTCCATCAACACAAGTATCCGTAAAAAGGGCCTTTAGCGCTCTTTCGGTAATTTTAACAAAATCTAGATCCAAATTGTCAAAAGAAACAATAAACAATTTGCTTTTGGTTAAATTAAACAAAAATTAAATGGAACATATAACAATTAGTACCATACCAAATTAATAGTTATTATAAAGTTATTTTATGTTAACTTAATTTTAAAATATAAAAACATATACATCTCACATAAGTAATATTTTATATCAGCCTTATCTTCTAACATACAATCATTTAATAAAAACTAAATTATATACACATATGTACATATGTATGTATATATATGATTCAATTAACATATATTGAAACTTATTTTTTGTTCTGTTAGATTCTGGGTAATCGTGGTAAGTTATTTATGAGCGGAATCTCCCCAAAGCAGTCTAATTTAATTTTTGCTTTTTTCTTATCTCTAAAGGTTGTTACGAACTACATATGTATATGTATGTGTTTTCGACATCACTCCCAAATCCTCATTACACTAACATCACTACTTCTATCGTTCTTCGCAAATAAAACAACATTTAATGTCGAGCCAGGACAATACTTAAAAAACAAGACAACTTACTGTCAAATATGTTTGTTTAGGGCTTTCATACATGAATTAAAATATATAACACAAATTTACGATTAAACGTAGTTTCTTTATGTATTCATAATTATTGCATTCTTTTATATGGATGTCTCACCTGTTATACGCGTCCGAAGTTTTTTTTCTAGTACATAAGCAAACAAAATTAATAAAACCCGCGAATAATTCTTTTTAACTCGACTCGCGAGCGCGAGTTTTATATTTGACTCAAAAATATAACTCGCGAGCAGAAAAGAGTAACTCTTTCAAATGCAGAAAATAAAACTCGCTCGAATTAAATTCGTTTGCAAGCGAGTTTAATTCGAGCACTCTCCGTACTCTGATATTTATACAAAATAAGCATTATTTATAATAACTATTTGCCATAATCCTGTATATTTGTAAAAATTTTTAAAGTGGGTAACACTGTTTACCACTTCGTCATTTTACTTTCTGAAAACCTCAAAAAATTACTTTATTGAAAATATCGTTGAAATCTGATTAGAAATTAAAAACAATGGGCGCATTTATAAGACGTAGCTGTTAAGCTCAACAGTTGTGAAACTGTTGCCAGCTGTTGGCCCCAACAGTTACGTCTTAGAAACGGCTTGATAGATATAATTTAATTTTATATATTTACTTCGTTACTTTATCGCATTTGTAATGTAAAATTTAACAAATATTTGCTCCTGCCACATAACAAAGCATAAAAAGGCACAGCTCTATTCGATCAGCTGTTCAGGCTGAGCACAATATGTTGACTAAAGGTAGCGGAAAAAAAATCTATGATGGTAGCAAAGACTCAACTGTTGAGTGTAGCGGAACTACTCAAATATACGTTTCTAAGATAAAGACTCAATGGTTGCGTAACAGCTACGTACCTAATATTATCTAATTTACATTACCTACCATTTACACATGAAACTACCTTGAAATATCAAATAACCCCATCCTAGAACATTCCCATGTAAAAAAGACTGGTCCGCTTCTTAGGAAGTGTTAGATCTTTGACTGGTCCCTATCACTTGGCGACCGATCACGCGACTAGTCTTGTGCCAGTTCCATTTCCTGCAGGGATATTACAGCTGTCATCGATAGACAATTAGTGCGACGAAATTCTGTTATTTTTCATTTTGTTTACCGAACTGTAGTTTTGTGCTATCATCGTATACATAATCATAATTTTTTTAAAGGAAAAAATCGAAAATTTTTTATAAAAAAAAAGTTCGTAATAACATTTACATTTCTAAATCTATTGAAATTAATTAAATAATGCTCTTTTATATACTTAGGGTCGTATGCAAAAAAACTTAACATAGCTTTGCCAAGCAATGTTAAGTAAAGTTGTATTCTAAAAAAGTTATTATATCAAAATTTTAAAGCAGGCACCAACGTTTGTTAAGACTACTTTAAGTTGATATTTCCAAAATATGTATTTTGTACCTCAAATATTTCTCTTAATATAGCACATATTGAATCATGTTACATCTGAAAATGAAGCTAGAAGTGCTAGCTCTTATTTTAAATTTATTATTTCTGTCGTGTGATGGAAAATATCACCAAATTATCCAACTGATTCGAAATAATGGGTGTTTTTTATTGAGGTATAGAACTTTAAGTTGGCATCACTTTTTTAACTGGCGGCCATTTTGTCAGCTGTCAAGTGATTAATATTTAGTTTGGTTTGCCATTTCATCATGAACAGGTTGACAAAAGAACAACGCTTGCAAATCGTGCAAATTTATTTCAAAAATAATGGTTCAGTTCGCGAAGTTTACCGCAAGCTCCGTCCATTTTATGGTCGACATAATCGTCCATCAGAGCAATTAATTCGGTTAACCATGGATCGTTTTCGCACTACGTTTACTCTATGTGATAATACGCATCCGCAGAGACGTCGAACAGTGCGCACCGAAGAAACAATTGCCGCTGTAGAGCAAAGTGTTGAAGAGGACCCGAATGAATCGATTCGCCACCGTGCACAGCAATAACCGACTATTTTGTTCCCGAATTGGATGGCATGAATGTGGATGAGTTGTGGTTCTAACAAGACGGCGCTACATGCCACACAGCGCACGTCACAATCGATTTATTGAAGGAAACATTCGATGAGCGCATAATTTCGCGGAATGGACCTGTCAATTGGCCACCAAGATCGTGTGATTTGACACCATTGGATTATTTTCTTTGGGGATATGTGAAGTCGCTCGTCTACGCCAACAAACCAGAAACGTTAGGGGACTTGGAAGCCAACATTCGTGGCGTTATTGCCAACATACGGCCCCATATGCTCGAAAAAGTGGTTGAAAATTGGACCTGTAGAATTGGCTTTATTCGAGCCAGCCGCGGCGGCCACATGCCCGAAATCATATTTAAACGTTAATGGCATAAAATTATCCTTCCAATAAAGCCAAATTGATGGACATTAAAACGATTTTCTTGTGTTTTATTTCAATTCGAAGTTCTATACCTCAAAAAAACACCCTGTACATAGCAAAATCCATTAAAAAAAATATTAAAATAAATACAATTACACAAAAATGTTTTAGTGATGTACATACAATCAAAGCAAATAGAAAAAAGCTGTATATTCAAATACTCATTTTGTTCGAATAAAATAAATTGTGATATAATTGTGATGTGTGTCTTTATTCATCATATTTTTTTACATTTACTTCATAGAAATGTTTATCTGTTTTCCTACCATGTCAGAAGCTCATATTTTTTAAATTATGTTGCTTTACTTCAAGATAATAAAAATTTATTTAATAAAATAAGAAATTATTTGAATACTCGAATGAAATTGTTTTCGATTTTGTACATCATAAACTGTGAAGTGGTTGTTGAACATGGTGGTGTTACCAGTATTTATTATTAAATCACAAAGTAATTAAAGATGTCTTTTGCATATAATTTTTTAACAAAGCAATGTTATCGACCGACGGTACTTACATATAAGTACCATAACACTAATGAGCTTACAAAATGAAAAATAAACATATTTTTATTCTTACTACTCAAAGGTACTTTTAAGTACACTATAATCTTTGAAATAATAATATTTTTTGCGTACTGACAACCTCGAATATTCAGAATAACGGTGAATTGAAATGTATTTCTTCTGTACACGTGAGGTTTTGTTACGTTAAATACCGTGGAATAAGTTTATAAAAAAGTTATAAGAATTACCTAACTACTCACTAAAGTATTGAAAATAGTAATAAAACTTTTAAAAAATCATTGGGATTTTTTTTTACTTTTGACTCACTCTGACTCGACGGTACTTAGGTCCATCTAGGGGCCTAGCAGGTCCTACAAAATTTTAAAATTTTCTAAATAGCTTTCTAAAGAATTTAATTTCAATATTTCATTAAAAAATAAAACTTTTTCAACGATTTCATGCCTTGGTGCACAAGGGGTTAAAGTGCTTGGCAACTACTATGAACTTTAAAGCTAAAGTAAAATATTTTTTTGCATAAGGGGGTTAGCCTTTAAAATTTATGTTCGAATTTTTGAACATTGAAATTTTGGTGTTTTCATAGAAAAAAAAAATATTTTTAATCAGGAATAATTTCTTAATTGGGCTTAAGTTCAGTATTTTCAATTCCTATTGAATGAAATGTTTTTATTAATTAATGTGAGTTTCTAAAGAATAGAAGAAAAATTAAACTAGACTTTATTAGCAGGGGGAAATACCGTTATTTTTCTATGCAGCCACCCACGCACTTCAGCAGCACCGAGCCTATCTACTGGGGTAGAGATTGTTATTGACATCAGCAGTTTACAGCACTAAGTTTCGAAATTGTGAGAATATTTCTTTTGTAATTTTTATAAAAAAGTGTCTAACATTATAGTCTTTACTTAATGTTTTTTGTTTGTTGGGAATATTGAATATAAAAATAATATTGATTAATGTTTTAAGTGTTTCTGTCTTCGTTTTGTTGCACAAACGTCATGCCACATAGAACGGTTCCAAGGCTTTTATTTTCTTTCACATCAGTTTTTTGTTATTTCAACTTTTTTTTTGCAATTTTTGTTTTGTTACTACACAAAAACCAAACTGAAAGTAAAAGTTGAAGCCATCAAAATCATTATGCACATTTTTTATTATAATTTTATATGTATACTCGTATATGTACATATTTTTGTTCTTGTTACAAAATTATATTATGAGTAGCAATATACAAACAAATCGGTGCTAATAAAAGTTTGCTTGTCCCTTAAATGAATCAAACCTTTTTTTTTCATTGTTTTGCAAAGTTTTTGAAATGAAGCCACTAGAACCAAGTTTGAAGTGAAACTGACACAACCCATGTAAACTTTTGTCAAACATGTGTAATCGTCACATGGTTTTGTGATCAGTTAACTTTATTAAAACAAGAAACGATGAAATTTAATCACATACATACATATATATGCAAGTACATATTGAATTTGCAGTTAAAAACTTTAGATTAACAAAAAAATTTTTTTTTTATAAATCTTATTTTACTAGAATTGGAAATGTGTATTCCGAATTCTGGGGTTGGTTCATTTCCCACTTGAACATCAGCTATTAACATGAAATTGGAATGAAATGTAATACGATTGCCATCTAAATCATATCGATATCAATTGAAATGTCCATACAAACACAATTAACATTTTATGAAAATTTGTTCGATATCGAATGCCGTAATACTTACAAAACGACAAAGGCAATCGACATAATATCCATATATTATATCAATACCAGAGAACAGAAAAACAGAGATTATTTAAAAACTTATTATTTTTTACTTAAAAATTTAACACACATTTTAATTGAATTCTATAAGTGATAAAGATGCATAGTTTTGAGTTAATATTTTTTTTTAATTAAGCATTTAAATAACTTTTAAAATGTATGCCGTACACAAACTTTTAGAATGAATGAGTCATAGTTTTCGTCTGCATTTTTTTTTTCTAAAGTTTACGAAAGTTCGTTGATTTGATATTTGTATTCGTGTTCGCTTTTCTCAGTGTCAAGTGCCACTATTAACCCAATTAAATTGTAAACTATGCCAAAGCAACAAGCATTTCAAAATGTGCGTTGCGGTTCTTAAAGCAACGAAGTAGACTTTTTCAATTCTTTTGTATTTATTTAAGAAATTAATTGTGGCTAATAAAAATTTAATTTTGTTGTTCCCGCACAGATTGCAAATGTTATTTTCCAATATTTGCGAACAGGTTTCAATGGTAGAAGGAAGTGATTCAATTTATTAATTCTTTTTAAATATGTATGATCGTTTTGATAAAAAAAAAAAGAAACTAAAGTTGCGAGGGTGATCTAAAAACTCATTGTACTGATAGCAGCTGGGAGGCAGTGCATCGGATAGGGAAACCATTCTGAGTCCATTTGGTTCCTTAATACTTTGAAATTATAACACCTTAGAGTCATCCAGAACCTCCAGTACAAGACTCAATAGGTCTGAAAAAATATTATCAAACTGCAACTAACAATTCGCATTGTTAATATTTAATTTAAATTCAAATAAATATATACTCGTACACTGTGGTTCATCAGGATAGAACCAAGTACTTGTTAAGCAAAATTAGTTTATACATTTCGACTACAACAAAAACAAAAAAAGTTAGATTTGCAGAAAAGAAGAAGAAGCTTCAGATGACAGCTTAAAGAGAAAAAAATCAAATACAAATGCATTATAACGGCACTTTCTCCGTATGTTATAAATTTGTAGTGTGTCTCTGTGCATCTGTGGGTCTGCCCGTGTCCACGTACAGACAAAACGGCTGGACAAATTTTGATTTAATTTTTATTTTTTTTTTTGAAAGTTGACTTGATCGAGAGGGTTCTTAGCTATGTTTTAAGAAAATCGTTCCAGCCGTTTAGAAGATATCACATCTTTTCTACATATATCAGGTGTTTTTAAAATTTTTAATTTTTGTTATTCTTGTAAATTATTTCTTTTTTTGTTATTGAAATAATATTTTTGTGACATTTTGTTTTCATTTGACACTCGATTACTGGAAATATTCCAGTAAAAACAGAATCAGTGTTGTCTGTTTCCAAATACAGTTTTCAAATACAGAAACACTTTTTTCTCACAAATCGAGAAACGATGGAATTTTGTGTTTCACACTTCATGTGAGAAATTTTAGCGATGCGAGAAATACGGAAACGAGCTACAGAATAGAACCACGTTTAGTTTGACTGGATTCAGTTGCGTTTTTTTAGAGAGCCTTACAAAGTCTTATTAATATTAAAGTCTAAGTTCGTGAAAGTAGTAAGCCAAACAAAAATGGGTAGAAAAAGTTCTTAAGTACACCGGATATGATAAAAATTTATGTTTACCACTCTGAAAAATATTCCTGTCGAGAAATCGCCAGAAACATCGGAACGTTGTAATGAATTACTTAAAAAATTGTGAGATATACAATAAAAATTACAATGGAGGTACTTCCACAGCTCTGACGCCACAAGACAAGCGAAAAATTCATCGAATTGCATCAAACTCAGCGCATTCTAACTCTAAAATGAAGCATTTGGCAGGAGTAAATGCAAGTAAGTCAACCGTTCGTCGAGCTATTTTGTGCAGTGAACATCTGCAGTTCCGGAAACTGAGAAGAAAATCTTCATTAAATGCATCTCGTCAACATCAATTTGTTACGATCATATGACATGGGATGTGTAAAAACAGTTAAGGGATATATGTATCATTGAACGTCTAAAAACTTGATGTCAATTATTTTATTCGAAACTTTTTTTTGTAACAAGCCGGGTACCCGGTGGGTAAACCTAATTCGAGTACGCTGAATCCAATGGTGCTAACCATTTTTTTAGGTTAGCTCTTGTTTAAAAAATAATTAAGATTGAAAACTTGGTTAAAAGCACCTAAAAATCACAATTTTTCCTGTTTTCTATCATTTATTAACCATATATATTATATATCGCCTGAAAAGACATGTATTGATGAACTTGCGTCCTGAGAAAACTATTTTTATAAAAAAAAAATCTAAATTTTTTTCGTCAATTTGTTTTGGGCAGTTTTTTTTATTGGGACAATTTTTTTGATTAGGGCAATTTTTTAATTATTTTTTTGCAATTTTTTTTTCAAAAGCTTGTTTAATTGATATAAAAATGAATGAATAGTAGAAAACTGGGGAAAATTGCGATTTTTATGTGCTTTTAACCAAGTTTTCAATCTTAATTATTTTTTAAACATTATTTTTTTTTAAGCTAACCTAAAAAAATGGTTAGCATTATTGGATTCAGCGTACTCGAATTAGGTTTACCCACCAGGTCCACCGCTTGTTACATTTTTGAACTAGCACAGTGTTCTCAAAAATTGCGGACTAGCCAGACAGAATGTACTTAGGAAGATATTGCTTTGGTAAAAATTGGAAACATTATAAAACATGTGTTTTAAGTTTCAAGGTACCACGTTTTTTAGTATATATTTTTTAGAGTCTAAGCGATTTTGTAACCATGGAAAAATTGGTCATATTTATGTAATTCAATATTTTAATTTGAAAGGTCTTAGTGCAACTTGAGTGGCAGAGTTTAAACGGGGCCGTTAGAGCTGCCAATACGAACACCGTAGTTGTCGACCCATTGAGGTGATCACGCCAGAAACGTTCAAGAAAATCGACAAAATTTTATTGAATGATCGTCGGCTGAAGAATAGGTATGCTAGCTGAAATGAAAGGCATGAAGATCAGTTACTCATAATAGAACAAAAACAACATCGTGAAGATGTTTGAATATGATTTCGATGAATATGCTGTAGAATTGAAGAAATTTTGTTAATTTTTTAAATTTTATTTTATTCAAATTGAATAAAGCTTCGTAGAAGTGAAAAAATTTATTTGCCTAATACTCTAGCTTAGGTTAGGTTGAAAATAGGGGGCAATCAATATTGACACAATCTGCTTCGGATTACACTTATGATTTTGTATATTTTGTAGATATTGGAGAGATACCCAATAAAAACCAATCAAACTTAAGCAGATTAAGAACCTAGTCTCTTCAATATACCTTCTTAGGTTTTCCCAGTCATTCCTAAGATATTCCATATCTGGTATGTTTTCCATATGGAGCATTTGTCTTCTAATTTGACTGAATGCTAGACAGTGACACAAGTAGTGTTCGAGAGTTTCATCATCCTTCTGATAAGCTCTACACGATTTGACTTAATCCCGGAAGTGTCACTAAAGATATGACAGTAGTAAAAATTCAATATGGCGGCCAACAGACGCCATTTTGTTAATACGAAAAAAATAAATAGTCAGCGAACTATATCAAAATGGGTATCATTCGCATTCATATCTTATGATTTTTCATTTCGAATGACCGTTTAGGATATTGAACGGTTCAAAGTTGGTCGCAGTCGGGTTTTTGGATTTTTTTTAATTAGTACTTGTTAGATTTAGAATCTATATTTTCTTTTCACTATTTGGGTTTCCCCAGAAAATTTCTGTCACTCTTCCAACAGTAGAGTTCTGCCAATTTCTGGTGTGTTGTTCTATGGCCCATTGTTTCAATTCAGTTTTAAATTCTTGAAAAGGTTTTGCGTTTTCTAGTGTAATGTTATTCAGTAATGATCCCATCTTTGCAAGCCTATCCGCCTTTTCGTTTCCTGAGACACCCTGTCGTCTTGGAATCAATATTATTTCGGTTTCTCTACAATACCTATGTATGTATGTAGAATTTAGGTATGTATATTACGACTCATATCGTAAGATCCACCACCCGATCGGTTCCCGATTTTTTACCCTTTCGTGTAAAGGATAGTTTCGGGGTTATTCCCCATTATTGTTGCTCTCTCGGATTCTATACTTTCAGACGTTATGGTGATGTAATTGGGCTGTTTTTATCATACACCACTATGTTGACGTTTGCTCTGGATAAGATATGTCTTATACTTTGGTATTTTGCATCGCCTTAGTTGATGTGGTTCTTATTGCACCACAGACGCTAATATAGCACTGCCTCTGCATTTTTGAAGGGGTTTTACATTAACGCAATAGCTCTGCAAAAATTCCAAACTCGTTGAGCCTTAATCGCTCTGTTTTCTATATTGTCTTTCCAGCATAATCTCCAATTAAGTATTGTTTTGTTTTGATATACGGGAATTTTCCGCTTTCTCGTGAACAAACAAATTTTCGTTCTTTTCGGGTTAACACCAAGACCTGGCTCTCTGGCCCAGTTGTAAGATAAGTTAAGAGCTTCTGTATCCCATTCATTAATATTCTAAGGTGGTGTCCCCTTATTAAAATCGCAGACAGGCTTGAATCCTTCTTCGGATAGAAGCTTTAGTAGGCTGTGTATGGTGCTAAACCACAATAAAGGAAATAATATACCTCCCTGTGGTGTTCCGCGACATACATGAACTCTTATTTTTGTACCGTTTACCTCACAACTTGCTAAGTTTCACAGCAATAAAGCCCCGTTTCTGCTTCGATTCGTATTCATGGATGAGACATGGGTCCACCACTTCCCAACTGAGATAAAGCAACAGTCAAAAAAGTGGACTGGAATGGTATAATCGTGTCTTAAGAAGACGAAGACAGTTCTATCTGCCTATGTTTTTTGGAGGTGCACGTGAGATTACTTTTATTGATTATTTGCATTAAGGAAAAACAACCAAAGTCGAGTATTATGCTAACTTATTTCAGCGTATAAGTGATGAAATTAGGGAAAATAAGGCGCATTTGGCGAAATGTTGTGTTCACACATTCACTATTGTGATAGCGAAAATCAGTCAAATCAAGTTCGAATTGCTTCATCGCCCACCTTATTCTTAGATTTAGCTTCTTCGGATCATTTTATATTTCCAAACTTTCAAAAATGGCTTGTATGTAAAATACTTGCCAACAATGAAGACTCGCGGTCTGTTGTTGATGGCTATTTTAACGAGCTAGAAAGTTCTAATTACTCAGTAAGGCTGGCGAAAGGTGTATCGAGCTAAAAGGAAAAAGGAGATTGTATTGAGAAATAAAGAAAATTTACTAAAATTTTTTGTATTTTCTTTCTTAGGTCGGCTAATTTTGGAACGGCCTTCGAATTTTTCGTTCATTAGGATCGAAAAATTGAAATAAGAAACATTTATAATTGTTAAAGTAAAGCTATTAAATAACACTGTAAACAAAATTAAAATTTTCGAAATGACACAGAGAAACGCCGAGATGCCCCAACTTAATTTTTGGCCGCAGAACATATTCTATTTTAAAATATTTGATCAAAATCAAGACATATTTCATTTTTAATTTTGTGTGGTCTCTCAAGCGATTTCTTGGTTTTTTAAGGAAAATCTCTTTTGAAATGACTTTAGCTTTTGTTTATTTGTCGAAATTCAACTCTTATGATGATGCCCTTCCACCTTCCGGCTAGTACAGTTCATTTATTTTTAATGTCTGGTACTATTTAATCCAATTTTGAAAAAATTTATGAATTTTTTTTTATATTGAAAACAAAAACAAATTTTCTTGTTTTTAGTTTTTTGTTTGTTTTCAATATACAGAAGTGAGCGATAAAAACTTTCGACATCGTGGGCCATAAATAGTGCCACAAACTGGAAATAGTTGAACTGTTAGAGTTAAGTATCGACAAATAAGCAATAAATAATGTTATTTCAAAGCCTTCTTCCATATATAGTGTAAAAATACCACTCGAGACAATACAAACTTAAGAATGGAATATCTCTTGATTTTGACCTAATCTTTTAAAACGGAGTATACCATTGTGTTCTACGGATCAAAATTTAGTTGGAGTGTCTGGGCGTTTTTCTGTGCCATTTTGACGTACTTGCAGTGTAATTAATCTAGTTAATTTTTATAAACCTAATGAGTTCTAGAACCACCCACGCATACGCTATTGAAGTTTGCCCGTTTTCATTCAAGTTCTATGTTTATTTATTGGCAGCAAAGATAAGTTACGTGGCGTTCAGATAAATGCTGAACTGAAACAAAAGCGATACAATATCAAACAAATAAATACTCAACCAAGAACTGTTGGTCTTAATTGTTTCAAAAATAAAAAATATGTGGTGGAAATAAGTAAATGGTGGTGGCTAGAGAGAAAATATGGAAACATTGTGATAAAAAATAACTAAAATGGAAAGATAAGAATATTGAACATTATTACTTTTTAGAAATATCAGGCCACGTTAAGAAAAAATAAATACATTAAACGAATGAAAGAACAAACAATAACAAGAGCACATGTCAGCAACATAAAAGTACATGATGCAATCCCAGCGGGAAAACTCAAAAGGCCTGATTAGGATTTTTCTTATTCAATAAATTTTCTTATCTAACTTCTACAGATTGCCTTATAGAAGGCCTCGACTCAATAAGATACACATTCCAAATTCCCTTCTATGAGAAGAAAAGGAGTAATTTTTTGTTTGTTTTATTTTTTACCAAAAAAAAAAGCAAAATCCATTCATTGAAGGCCTTTCAGAATCGCTAGCGAAGGAAGCGGGAGCAGAAGGCCTACCTAGCAATGACAACGCGTACAAAAAGGATGAGTATGGAATGGAGCGAGCAGGCCTTGTGCATAAAAAAAAGGAGTACAGAGGTCTTATAGAAGACATATTTACTCCTTCTTTTTCCCGCTGGGATAACATATTTACATATATACTACATAATATGTATGTTTGTACATGCCTTTCTACAAAAAAAAAACAATAAGGGTGTCCATGAGAACTCTTAAAATTGCCATTTTTGCAATAGGAACTTTTTGGCAAACAGTTGATGTGAATTTAAAAAAAAAAAAAACTTCAAAAGAATGATTTCAGGTACATATATTCATAAAAAAATAAAATGTATTTGAAATCTATTCTTTGAAATTTGTGTATGAAAATGTTGAAATAAAACTCTAACTCATTTTAAATTGTATGAATATGGGGAGAAAAAGTGTAACTTGTGTCCAAAAATTCATAAAGAAATTCAAAAAAAAACCATTGCTTAAATTTTTCAAAGAAGGTTTTGTTTATAAAATGTACAATTGTAAGTTTACAAGTAAAAATTGTTGGACGAACTTACTAAGTTTGTGTAAATAAATTTCCATAAAATTTTTGACAGTTTATTAACGAGTGTAAAAATGCACAATTGCACAGTTTGGTTTGAACTTTTCTTTTTTATGAGGGCCCTTAATATGTATTATGTTGGTGGAAAATATAATTTCATAAAACTGCCCACACATGTACGAGGTGTGTTCAAAAAGTATCGCGAATTTTGAATTTTCGCAGGTTACGTATATTCGAATTTTGATTTTTTTTGTGGCGTTATGTTGTTACTCATGTCTCTCACTTATGCCGACAATTTCGGTAATTTTGGATGTTGAGTTAATTGTTGACAGCTGCTTTGCTTGCACTTGTTTTGGTTCGTTACAAGTTAATGGGGATGTGCACCCACAAAATTGCAAGTAAATACATCCAAATTCAAAAATTTCGAACACTTGTGATTTGTGCGATGTGTTATTTGATTTCTATTTTACTATGAAACGTAAAAGTGAATGTATAACGCATTTTAAATAAATTGATTTAAAATTTTAATTTTTTTTGCGCACAGAAATAAGTAATCAAAAGAGTAATTACGTCATCAGGTTCACAAGTTATGATTACTTGTTGACGTTTAAGTTTCAAATTTTAACTGATTTGATCAACGTATGTATCCGCCAGTGTTGTTGATGACCGTGAATTATCTATTCTTTACCATTCGCAGCAATTTGGCCTCTGTTACTTTTTTTGTCCAAAATGGAACAGCTGAACTTGGCTGACATGTGGTTTCAGCAAACCGGAGCCACATTTCACACAACACGCGAAACAATGCCCCAATTGAGATGCCAGTTCGGTGAACAGTTTATTTCCCGCTTGGAGCCGGTCAATTGGCCGCCTAGATCGTGCGATTTAACGCCTTTAGACTATTTATTGTGGGGTTATGTTAAGTCTTATGTCTATGGGAACAAGCCTGCAACGGTTAACGCACTGGAAGACAATATTGAAGAATTTATTCTTGAGATACCGGCCGGTATGTTGGCGAGGGTATGCCAAAATTGGGCCCATCGTATGAACCATTTCAGACGTAGCAGCGGTCAATATTTACATGAAATCATCTTTAAACATTGAATTATATAGATCGTTCTACCTACTCAAATAAAGATTTCATACATTTCTCCAAATTTTGTGTTTTTTTTTTCTTAAATCAAATCTGCGATTTTATGCATTGTGGCCCTATTTAATAAATTAAATAATCCAAAGGATAATTCAGTCATTAATTTTATAGAAAACAACGGAATCTTTTAGATATTTTTGAGAAACAAAGTTCATAGTGTTAGTATAGAAACGGATTATTTTTCTTTTATAATTAATTGCATTAGCTTCTAATCTGATTTCTTAAATTAAATTTTGTGTACGCATATGAGTTTTGTGTTTTTTAAATAATCGATTCACCTTTTCTCTCAAAATGATGAATGAAATATACTTTAGTTCGTTCTTAATTATTTTATTCGAACAAATGTTTCATTACGCTACATTTACACATGAAAGCAGTGTTGCCAGCAGTAGGGGAAAGTCCTTACGTGTAGTAAAATAGAAGCGGAGATTTTTTATATTCTCCAAAATGTAGGGATTTTTTCGCCATGTCGCATTATTTATGAAATAAATACAAATATAAGGTTTTTTTTAGTAATATTTTCTTTTTAAAAACGGTTCAAATATTTTCTTTTCGTCAAAATCGCTTAAAAATATATTTCCAGAGTTGTTTGTGGTTTAAAAAGTTGGCGACACTAATATGTATGTATTTATATGCCAAGGCGAATTCATACACCAGGTGGTGTCAAGCCTGCAACAACAAAATCTGCCTAGTAAATACTTTATTGCAATGAAAATTGACAAATCAAACTTCCTACTAATTTTATTGCAATGACATTTGACAAGCCAAACTTCTTTAAAACAAAAGCAGCTCTTAACTTGGCATCACCTGGTACATGGATTCACCTTGGTATATACATACATACATATTAATTTTAAAATAACCTGTTTTTATTTAAAATTTTATTTGAAGAGAGGTATTCATATTGATTTTTAAAAAACTTTTTGGTTTAATTGAATTTAATTACTTATTTTTTTTACCAAATCTTTAATAAATATATATATTTTTTATTACTAATGGTTTTCTTCTATTTTATTGACAAAAATGCGGAGGCATTTTTGTAGGGGAAATTTTTTTAACGTGTAGGGAAAAATCGGATTTTTTTAGCATGTGTAGGTATTTTTTCGAGACATCTACTGGCAACAATACATGAAAGTTCTTTCTTGAAATTTCTGTATGCGATTTTTGAATAAAAATTTTAATGAAATAAATTACTTTCATGAAAATTTCTTGTTCGTTTTCATAGGAAAGAGAAAGTTTATTTTAAAAATTTCGTTAAAAAGTTCTGAAGAAATCTTATTTCTAAGATTGTAATAATTGTTCATTTAGAACAATGCAGACGAGTTGGTATTTTTTCGAGACATCGACTGGCAACAATACATGAAAGTTCTTTCTTGAAATTTCTGTATGCGATTTTTGAATAAAAATTTTAATGAAATAAATTACTTTCATGAAAATTTCTTGTTCGTTTTCATAGGAAAGAGAAAGTTTATTTTAAAAATTTCGTTAAAAAGTTCTGAAGAAATCTTATTTCTAAGATTGTAATAATTGTTCATTTAGAACAATGCAGACGAGTTAAAACACAAACGTTTCAATAACAACTCTTTAAATTATTTCCAAAATATAAGCTTGAACTAGACCGACAGTCGTGCGGACAAAGTGGTTCAGTCTTTGGAAGTAAAATGCAAAGTAACTTTATTCATGCAAATGCTGCTGCTCATGATATAATTATACAAGGTACTTGCACGACTACAACAAAATTGCAACACCAAGAAACACACGTATTTTGTTGGTAGAAACATACCTATAATTGTCAGAAGCAGATGTCTTTTGTTTTTAAAAATAACAATAACAGGGTTACTAAAGTACAATTGCAGACGGGGCATTCATGCATGATTATAGTCATTTAGTGTTGCCAATATGTGTGTAATACACAGTGTGTAATTTGTACTCTCATGTGTGGGCCATGTACATATAATCTGTGTGTAATTATATTTTGGATTCTATTTTTATTTATTTTGGTTTTAATTTTAACTCACACAAAAGATGTGTAGTGCAATTTTCTTCAATGTGTAATTGGAGACACAGCCATGTGCAAATTCCTTGGCAGCACTGTAATCATTACATTCACACACATACACTAACATTTTTGCAGCTTGTAAACAAAGTTTGACAACTATATGCATTGTAAACATTAACAGGCTGGGCTTGTGCAAGTACCTTGTATAATTGTATCATGCTGCTACTTATATACAAATTCTAAAGCACAATTGTATCAAAAAGTATTAACATAAAGTAGTCAGAGTTGTATTTAAAGGTACTAAATCAACCATAAACAGAGTTGTACATGATACAATAATACAGGTAACCTCGAAGCGCCAGCTGATGCAGTTTGTTTGTGATGTGATCTGCCAATTGTTGTTTACGTTTTACCTATATAATGCCTATTAAACTGTAAGAGTTCCTATTAAACTGTACTAATACAAACCAGCTTTGCATATACAAGAGAACATGCAATCAATACACACGCATGGTGCCTATTAAAACTGTACTAATACAAATAAAGCTTTGCAAAGACACAAGAAAACAGAATTACATGTCTCTTGTTTTCTCTTGGTTTTTTGACAGTTGTCATCACAAAACAGCAATAAAAAGTCCTGTTGTTTTATTTATTGTAAATTTGTTGTAGATTTGCGGCTACCTGTATTATTGTATCATGGAGTTGTATTTATAAAAAGCAAAGTTACATAAAAATCCGTTAACTTTAAATAATACGTCGAAAGAAATAAACCTAATACTACTTCAGTTCATTATAACTGACAGCCAATCTGCAATTAAGTCCCTCATAGGTGTGTATACCACATCTTTTATTGTCCAAGAATGTAGCAAAGCCCTGGTTGGACTCGCACAGCACTCATGAAAAACTTCATGAACTTCACTAGGAAGCACTTGAGGAATCTCGTGGCCACTGCGCTTTCGGAACCCATGCTAATCGTATGGATCTCCCGCATAATGACTACTGCTTCTGCTCTGGATTATCTCCGTCTGCATCTCCTTAGCAGACTATCCTTAAATAGCCTGTCCGATTTATTGGAAATACGACTCAAAAATGTGAGCCTTTATATTAGGAAAAGTGGCTGATATAGCCGCTGACTCCCCCCTATCCAATTCTTGACCCACTCTCACCTCCTCTATAAGAACTATTCTCTCTTTTCTACATTTACCCTTCTCGCCCTTCACACCCTCTCCACACCCTCTCTCTCCCTCTTTCTCTCTATCTTCCCTTCAACTCCCAGGTAGCACAAAGGAATGGACCCAAGAGAGCTGGACTCTAATTTTAATCTCTTCCTCACCAGCAACATGCTAACCTAACCTGTAGTGAGAATTTTTAAAGCATTCATGACTATTTGTGTTAACGATGAGAATTCTATTCTACAAAATAGTGAAGGTGGCACTTTTACTCGTAATATAAACAAATTTTGTTTTCATCTCAAAACGTATATAGTGTGTAGAGAAAGCACACAGACTTTCGGCTAGTTAAGCAATAACAACACTTAAAAAAAAATTTGGAATTAATTTTTGTCAGTAACATCTTAATAAAAAATGAACGAGCTTGAAAATTTCAAAAAAGCGGGATAGAAATTCCAAGCGGAATCGACCTACGAAAAGCCGAAAAGTACACTAAATCATAAACATCACAACTGAAAAATTTCAGATGCTGAGTAACGACAAATAACTGTTGATACTGTACAAATGAACCAGGTATGTAACATAAAAACAATCATAACGGTATTTTATATTCTTCAAGAAGACTGTAATGTAAATGAAATTGTTGCGTCCGTTAGAGATTTCTTCAATTAACTGGTTTATAAAAAAATAAAAAAAACTTTAACCTTTTTGAGTTGTGACTGTTTACGATTTAGTCTGCGATATGTATGAATAAGGGATGCCAATCCCGGGATTTAAATTTTTTAGTACCGGGATTTTCGGGATTCAGTCAATCCCGAAATTGTTTACTAAGTTTTGTTTGTTTTTTTTTTAAATAAATTCATCATGACCTTAATGTGAAGATAGTAATCGTGACAATATTGATCTTTTATAATTGAAATTTATTTGCCGGTGGTTGAGCATTATCGAGTTATGTATTTCATTGATGCTTTGCCAAATCATTAGTAGACTTCAACCACATATTTTGAACAGTCATAAACTTCTTATTTTATGAACAGACTTTTAAAAACTATTTGAGAAATCACAAATAATAATATTTTTGAAAATCACAAAAGAAAAATAAGCGCAGTAAGCTTAGAAACTTTAACAAAACCCAGCAAATAATTTATATTCGATATGAATATGGGTTTTGTTAAACTCTCTAAGCCTGTAACGCTTATTTTTCTTTTGTGATTTTCAAAAATATTATTTGTGAATTTTTAAATAGTTTTTGACTATGTAACATGAAATAATTATAAAACTTTTGTTTGTGAACCTCTTTTTAGTAAATACTTATAAAAAGCGTGTGTCTTTTAATGTTCAAAAACCCCAGAGTCCCGAATAATTCCTGAATCTCAAAATATTTCGGGATCTCGAAAAATCCCGAAATCCCAGGATTTGATTTTTTGAAATCCCGAATCCCGGGATCGTAAAAACCAGTCCCGATTGGCATCCCTAGAATGCATAATTGCATAAGTTAAAATTATCACCTAATAAATAGTACAATGACTTGCTAGCAAACGATTGCGATAAGCTTAAAGTTGCCTCATTTAATATTTAATAGCTTTTGCAATTGCACAAAAGTAATCGTACACTTTATTAGACAATCAGACACAACATTATTTCGAACAGCGATATTAGTAAAATGACAATAAAATATTGGTAATAAAAAATTGCAAAAAAAAAACCGCAACTATTTTGCAATCATATACACAATTCTTTTAAAACAATATTTAATTATTTATGTGAATATTGTAAATCAGTAAATGAAGCGTTTTAATTTTATTCGACACGATAAATGTGTTTACAATTTGACATGTGGAAAAAGGGCATTTTATTAAATGAAATTTTTTTATAATTAAACAATTAATGATTTTTTCCTGCCAAAATCAGAATGTCTGTTATTGGCATTTCGTGCAAATTCACAAATTTGTCTTAATTCATTAAAAATAAGTGATAAATTGTATTACGATATCACGATAACTTGAACTTAAAACTAAGTCCATTTAAGTCATTGAAGCTTTTTCATTGCTTCCATTGCATCATCAATATATATACACACATATATTAAAATTATACTAAAAATTTCCAAATGTTTAATAATAATGCATACAATGTTTGCTTTCAGAATTCTCAGCCCAATTATAAATTTTCCCAGAGAGTTTTTTC